>OZ024879.1:8708751-9426251 GCA_964017185.1 Rugalucina vietnamica | reverse complement strand
TCTAGAATTCGCAAAATTGTTTCTAAAGGTCCGAAATATAGATTCCCTTCCTACATTAGTTTCGACAAATGTAGAGAGGAGATTGCATCTGCATTGAATGATTTCGGTAATCGATGGTGTAAACGAGAGGGTGTTGAGGATAATGCTCTTAAAGAATGGAAAAGAAGTATCTTCACTATCGTGGATAAACGTATAAAGTTTTATTCACAAAATACTAATCTTTTACCTCCTTAGCCCAAATCGTCATTTCGGCATTTGAAGCAGGGTATCCAAGAATTTCACAGAAAGTATGTCTTGGTTCCGGCAGACAAAGCCGCAAACAATGTTGTCGTCGTTTGTAGGCTACACTATGTTAACACCTTAGAACAGGAGCTTGATGGCACCAGGGCTTATCTGGAGACAGATACTGATGAATGTCTGTAGTTAATGCCCACTTAAACGATTTACCTGTTAAGTTTTTCTGTTTGCGTCAGTGAAGGCCAAGACAAACTTCCTACGATGTACTGGTTACCTAAGCTTCACAAAAGACCATACAAAGCTAGATTTATTGCAAATTCTAGCTCTTGTACTACTACTGAACTTTCTAAATTATTAACTTCCTGTCTTACTGCTATCAAATCTCATGTTATAAGATACTGTGAGACAGTGTATGAAACTTCAAATAACCAGAGGACCATTGGTCCTGAGAACGCTCACCTGAAGCCTGATCTTGGAGTATTAAGTCAACATGAAATGACCTTGACCTTGAATACTCACACACCTTTATTGACTTCACAAGTTGTCTGCATCTGCAAAGTTTCAGGTCTCAGGCTGGAATAGTTTCCAAACCCAGTGATTTCTGAGAAAACCATAATTTTAATGACCTTGGGTCAAGGTCAATAAATGACCTTGGCCTTCATTAATTACTTACCTTCATTGACTCCATTAGTTGTCTGCATCTAGCAACTTTCAGGTCTCAGGCTGCAACAGTTTCCAAAATATCCATTGTTTTAGCCTTTTCCCATGTAAAAGCCTTTGTTTCCAAAATTGACCTTGCCGTAAAATAGGTCAAGGTCATCCTAGGGTCATCATTTCAACATACTATGATGAGCTGGAGTCCCAAATGCTACATACCAAGTTTCGCGTAAATCGGCCAGCCTGTTCTGGAGAAGAAGATTTTTGAGTGGTTTTTACCATAGTTGAGCATGGCGGCCATCTTGGTCATGTGACCCAAATTTCGCGATCACGCGATCACACTTTCGTTCCCCCTAAAATTTCACTTTGATTGGCCAAGCAGTTTCAGAGAAGAAGATCTTTGAAAAGTGTGTATGGACGACAGACTGGCCAAGGTCAAGAGATGACCTTGACCTAAATTAATCACATACCTTCATCTACTCCATTAGTTGTTTTCAGGTCTCTGGCTGCAACAGTTTTCAAAAAATCCATAGTTTTCACTTTTCCCATGTACAAGCCTATGTTTCCAAAATTGAAATTGCCGTAAAATAGGTCAATGTCAACCTAGGGTCATCATTTGATCAAACTATGATGGGCTGGAGTTCCAAATACTACATACCAAGTTTCATGAAAATCGGCCTGCCGGTTCTGGAGAAGAAGATTTTTGAGTGGTTTTTACCATATATGGGCGTGGCGGCCATATTGGTCATGTGACCTGGATTTCGCGATCAAACTTTCATCTCCCCTACCCATGGATGCTCCACATAAAATTTCACTTTGATTGGCCAAGCAGTTTCAGAGAAGAAGATCTTTGAAAAGTGTGTATGGACGACAGACAGGCCACGGTCAAGAGATGACCTCGACCTAAATTAATTACATACCTTCATCTACTCCATTAGTTGTTTGCATCTACCACTTTTCAGGCCTCAGGCAGCAACAGTTTTCAAAAAATCCTTAGTTTTCACTTTTTCCCATGTAAAAGCCTATGTTTCCAAAATTGACATTGCCGTAAAATAGGTCAAGGTCATCCAATGGTCATCATTTGATCAAACTATGATGGGCTGGAGTCCCAAATACTACATACCAAGTTTCATGAAAATCGGCCTGCCGGTTCTGGAGAAGAAGATTTTTGAGTGGTTTTTACCATATATGGGCTTGGCTGCCATCTTGGTCATGTGACCTGGATTTTGCAATCAAACTTTCGTCTCCCCTACCCATGGATGCTCCACATAAAATTTCACTTTGATTGGCCAAGCAGTTTCAGAGAAGAAGATCTTTGAAAAGTGTGTATGGACGACAGACTGGCCAAGGTCAAGAGATGACTTTGACCTACATTAATCACATACCTTCATCTACTCCATAAGTTGTTTGCATCTACCACTTTTCAGGCCTCAGGCTGCAAGAGTTTTCCAAAAATCCATAGTTTTCACTTTTTCCCATGTAAAAGCCTATGTTTCCAAATTTGACCTTGCTGTAAAATAGGTCAAGGTCATCCAATGGTCATCATTTTATCAAACTATGATGGGCTGACATCCCCGATGCTACATACCAAGTTTCCTGGAAATCGGCCCACCGGTTCTGGAGAAGAAGATTTTTGAGTGGTTTTTACCATATATGGGTGTGGTGGCCATCTTGGTCATGTGACCTGGATTTCGCGATCAAACTTGAAATGCCACTACACAAGGAGGCTCCACATAAATTTTCAACTAGATTGGCCAAGCGGTTTCAGAGAAGAAGATCTTTGAAATTGTGGACGACGACGGACGACGGACGGACGGACGCCGGATCATGGCTATCCTATTAGCTCACCTTGTGAGCCTTCGGCTCAGGTGAGCTAAAAATTGGTTTTGGTCAATAAAAAATTCTGTTGAGGTGCTCAGTAAATTGAAGTGTCGAGGGTTCCGTGCGACGAGCTTGTCCACATATGATTTTTCTACTCTGTATATAACATTACCACATAATTTAATTAAAGAAAAACTTCTGAATTTGATAGAGTGGACCTTCAAAAGGGCATTAAAAAGTATGGTTCACTTTATTTGGCATGTAATGACAGAAAGGCTTTTTTCACTTCCTCTGACCAAAGTAGATATACACTTTGGTCATGTCAGAATGTGTGCGACGCATTATCCTATCTCCTGGATAATATTTATATTAGATTTGGGACCAAGTTATACAGACAAATTGTTGGAATTCCGATGGGTACAAACTGCGCACCTCTCGTAGCTGATTTATTTTTATACTGCTACGAAAGAGATTTCATGGATTCTCTTAACCATGATAATCAAGCTGACGTTATCGAGGCTTTTAATTCTACTTCTAGGTACCTCGATGACCTTCTGAACATTGACAACCCTTATTTTGAAGGTATGGTCAATCAAATTTTATCCACCTAAGCTACAGTTGAACAAAGCCAATATCTCGGATACCGAAGCCCCCTTTTTAGATCTACATCTTTCTGTTGCAAATGGATTTGTTTCTTCTAAAATTTATGATAGGCGCGATGACTTTGATTTTGATATAATAGTAAACTTTCCGTTTTTGGATGGTGACGTTCCTCGCCGTGCTTCTTATGGCGTATTCATTTCGCAACTTATTAGGTTTGCTAGAGTCTGCAATCATGTTACAGACTTCAACGCTCGAAATAAATGTTTAACGGCCAAACTTCTACAACAGGGCTATCGGTATCATAAACTTCGAAAAAACTTTTCTAAATTTTATCGTAGACACTATGAATTGATTTCCAAATATAATGTTGGGTTAAAGACGCTTTAAAATGAGGGCCTTTCGGAACCAGAATTTTATGGTGACTTGGTTTACAAATTCAAGAAACTTACAGGAAGTAATGATTTTTCTTTTCAGTTTAGAAAAATCATAACACGTTACAGACGTATAGGTTATAACTTGAATGTTATGCGACAGTCTGCATGCTTAGTTTTTAACCCAATCATGGTTGATAACTACGCTGCCTTCTTTAATTGCACGCCGGTGGGTTGGGCGTCAGACTTTCAATTTAGTTGGTTGGGGCCGGAGCTTCTTGTCTGTTGCTTGGCCCACTGGGGTCCAACTGATGTTTTTCTTTTGCTCCGGAGTTAGTAAGTTATTCGGCGCCCAGGGATCTCCATCGTCGGGCAGCTTACTGAATCTGTGAGTCCTGGTTTTTGATTCATCAGGATGTTAATCATGATTTATTTGTTTGTTCTTGATGATTCATTGACTAGTAAGAGATTCACAACGAGGACCGAAGAACTAACTAAATGTTATGAACCACTGCAGAAGCTGAGGGTAAGGTTACGGCCGTGTAAAATCGATTTAAGCCCGCCAGTAACTTTTTGTTACTGATCGTTCCAAGTCGATACTTCTGTGGTGGTTCTTTTTGTTTTATGTCTTGGTGTTTAATATTTCTGTGCTGTTGGCGCCTTATGTATGTTATCATAAGGTAACTGATTGGCCACCTATTGTGAAAATAGCTGCTCATTCGGCTTACAAAATGTTTTCATGGTATAGGTACCTGATTGTTAGTTTGGATTTTTCCCACCTCGGGTTTTTGGAGTGGGAATCTTTTGCTGATTGCGCCTTTTCCTGATCTTTGCCTACTTGTACCTTTTTCTGTCATTACTGTTTAGACGACGGGGCCTTTAGTAGATCTAATGAATACTTCTACAGTTTTGCACTGCTACCGTATATCGCATGCTTAACACTGATCCGAATGTACACATCTACTCTACCGCCATCTTCATATTTTTGTCGACTTTTAATTCGTTCATGAAATTAATACACCTTTGATAAATATAAATCATGCTAAACAGTTATCGTCCATCCTAGCATGTTGAGATCCTGAACCAATTTAGTAATCGTCTTCCGCGAAACCGCGGTATGGCCCATCAATTTTCTCATTTATGTGCTCACTGCTCTTAAAGGATCTCAGTTTATTTTTATTTGCTATTACTGCAGCTGGTGTTGTGCCCTGTTGCGGCCCGATTATAGTGCAGATTATATTTTCCTTTTGGTCCTTTGAGATCAGCGAGGGTATTCTGAGAAATCAGAAATTAATTATCGGTTTAAATTCGTTTTCTAACCAACGTTTATATATTTGGCTTTGTTTGGATAATACTAGTCTTTGTATCGACTAGCCTGTTGAAAGTTGAAAAATTACAGTATTTCTCTTTGGCTCCACTTTGCCAAATCTAGAGGGACACTGAAGAGACTTTTGTAGTCGAAACCGCGGTATGGCCCATCCATTTTCTCATTAATGTGCTCACTGCTCTTAAATGATCTCAGTTGTTTTTTTTTCTACTACTTCTGCACTACTCTAAGTTCTGTCATTCACGTTGCTGTGTTTTCTAATTTGCCAATGTCATCTCCATTTTAATTTTAAAAATAACACCACTTGAAAACATCTTTATATAAAATCATTTCGCTCTACCCCGTTTTTGTCGTGTAGCATGTCGAGAAGTTTCCCTTCTGCGGAAGTCGTCTTGACATACGGTAATTAATATCATATGGCTCTATTAGTACTGTCAAGTATTGTTTCTACTTACTTCTTACTTGCTGCTTCCAGCTTACCTTTATTTTCACTCATATCCTAGTATAGAACTGGATTAAAACTCATTCTCACCTCGTTTTTGTCGTGTAGCATGTCGAGGTCTTGGAGCAGTTCAGTTTCCCTCCTGCGGGAGTCGTCTTGACATAGTTTATATTCTACAGTCAGATCCTCTAGTTCTTTTTCTAGGGCGATGTTGGATTCTTCTTTCGCCTTGATGATGAGTCGGAGATCGTCTGGAATACAGAGAAAATGAGCGTTCAGATATGGAACCATGGGAAGTAATTTATGAATCATTGTAGAGTATGAATAGAGGGACCAGGAATCGGTGCAATTAAATTTAAAGTCCCAACATAGACACCCGGTGGAAAAGATAATACATAAAACACGTCAACAAAACATTTGTCTGACAACACACTCGAAGTGCAGAATGACTAGCTCTTTCCCAACAAGGTAGCCATCCGGCTAAGTTTCAACAGGAACGAAAGGCAACGAGTTCTTTTTTCTAAGGAGATGCTGGATTCTTCCTTCGTCTTGATGATTAGTCGGAGATGCTCTGACATGATGAATAATTGAGAAATTAGAAGACCAGAGAGGGTAGAATGTGGATACACGACGGGGAAGCAGTACGCCATCGCATCTATATGTGGTAGTAAGGTCGTTCAGTTTTCGTCTTTGCGGAGACGTTGATTCTTCTATCGTCTGAATGGTTAGTTGTGGATCCGCTGAAAAGAATGCAGCTGTGATACCATTAAGGATCTATTGTGTGTCGGGGGTGGGGGTAAAATGCAGGTATAGTCTTTTGAACGGATTGATCTTACTCAACTTAGCAGTCAGTTAAAAATCTGCCACGGCAGTCACGGCGGAAATGAGAAACGTAATGGGCCGTGATAAAACGGGCTGAACGTAACACACCGTGACAGAACGTAACAGTACGTAGCGAAACTTGGAGGCGGTCCGTAGTGCAAGGGGAAGCTAGTGAATAGCCCGGCAAGCTACGGATCTTCTACGTTCTGTTGCGTTTGATCACGGTCGTCTCACGTCTCGTCCCGTTTCCTACGGAATACTTAAGACGTTTTGTTGCGTTAAGCTACGGTGCGTTACGGTCTTTGACGGTGTTCACCCCGTTCTACTACGTATGTCACGTTATGTTACGGTTATCCCGGCGCGTGAAGTTTATAGATATAAAATGGCATATTATGGGGATAAGTTCCTTCATATTGGAGCGGTCACTATAGTGAACAATACAGAACATACGCTGCACTATGCAACTGAAGAAGAATTACAATCCCGAACTTTCTTAATTAACTCTGCAGTCGGTTGTTGAGGAGCGCGGTTGTTGTTATTTCAAAGGACTTATTCGTATACAAAAGGAAAAAAATGTGCTTTATATTGTATGGTGTCTACGTTTCGTCCGTAGCTGACCTTGACAGACCGAAAAAACGTGTCACGCCTTGATCAAAACGCAACTGACCGCAACAGAACGTAACAGGCCGTAATAGAACGTGCTCAGTAATAATCGTGATAGATCGTGGATAACCGTAATGTACCTTAGCGCCTCCGTGACACACCGGCTTATCACTTCCACGGCTTGTTACGGATACCGTAATACAACGTAAGAAAACGTAACAAAACGTAATAGATCTTGAAAATCAGAGAAATATGTTACCAAAACTCCACGGCACGCTACGTTTCTAGCAAACGGGGCTGCCGGGGCCGCCGGGAACATAGTGTAAACGCAGTATTACTCTAACGAGTACAGGTACAGTTTGGGTATAACAGGGTGCTGTATTAACCCATTTACGACGAAGGGACTTTTTACCCATTATCACTTGGGTGCGTCCACTGTCATTTTTTATGGACTTTAGGAGTGATTTTGAATTTTCATTCCATTTTTCGATGAAATTCTTCCAAGCAAACAGAATAGCCCCAGATGGGACGCCGCCTTCATCGGCGTCACGTCTGGTTCTATACTGTTTGCCTACATGTATGTCCCATAAAAAAGACGCCAGTCTAATATGAACTGATACTGCCGGACTCCAAAATGATAAAGGCCAATCTGAACCGATGTGTATGTGTATGTAGTCAAGAGAATAAATGAGCCGTCTCGTGGGAAAACCAACAATTTGGTTTCCGAACAGGTCCGACATAAATCAGACTATACAGTCACAGAAAAGAGCTAGAAGCTTGAAATTTCGGATTTAAGTAGAAGAGGAATTGTATTATCCGAGTAGCGAAAGCATAGGCGCTGATCAGCTTCGCAGTAACTGATCAGCAGTTACTGCGAAGCTGATCTGCGCCTTTGTTTTCGCCTATGCAGATTGTTGGTTTTCCCATGTGGCGGCTCAAATCTGGCAATACATCATTCGATTACAACTAAACAACTGAAAAAAATATGCCGATCGTTTCTAAATGATAAAAACAGGCGTTACAGAAATTGTTCGAATTACTGTGGGTGTTTAATGAACCAATTAATTTGGGGAGTAAACGCATCGTTGACTGTGTTATGATCGTTTTACAGATTCTAAAACAATATCTTATGTCTTCATCAGCCAGAAAGAAAAAAGAACATTTTTCTGTAACTGAGTTGTTGGATGAAGCAAACTTGGTATGTTAACTGAAACACACCTTTTTCATAAACAAAATTTCACTGATGTTAGGATTTCAATTCTTTATTCGAAATCGATTATTCCTTAAGTATCAGGTAACAACAACGTCAGTATTCGTTTCAGCGAAGACCAATATCAAACATTTTCTCTCTCCCTTTCTTTCTCTCTCTCTCTCTCTCTCTCTCTCTCTCTCTCTCTCTCTCTCTCTCTCTGCCTCCCTCCCTCTGTCTCTGTGTCACTCTCACTCCCTCCCTGTGTCTCTATCTGTCTGTCGGTCTCTGTCTCTATCTCTCTTTCTCTCTCTCGCTCTCTCTCTGATGGATAGATGGGTACTTAATTTCCTTAACATGAAACAGAAACCACTGAGTTACGAGATCCATCACTTAAATTTATCATAGATAAGGCTAAAAATATGAAAATGTTTGGAAAATACTTTGATAAAGGTAACGCTATCAATCGACAGTTACGGAAACATCAAACATATGATAACACTAAATTCAAAGGAATTTAGATAAAAGCGAGTTTTGTTCGTAAAATGCTCGGTTTTGGAAATCAACATTACGAAAACTTGCCCATGCAATATACAAAGATTTTTTTTTTTTTGTCAGAAGAAAAACTGGGAAATGTCATTTGAAAAACAAATGTTGATTATTTAAATATAGTTACTCAAAACACACATTGTAGGTGCACGGTTCTAACGAGTACCCACAATGTATTTTTGGATCAAAAATAAGAAAAATGTGTATACCCCTGTATACCCCAGTTTTGCTATATAAAATGGGGTTTAAGAATGTATACATTTCACAGACATAATTTCCTGATGTCAGGGTTACGTCAATGAACCAATTACAGTCGCTTTAACGGCTACAATTTAAAAAGTTAGAGTTCAGCAATGACCAGCAGTTGGTACTTTGAACCACAACTAGGAAACAAACTAAACCAAATAGACAAGACACCATAAGTAAAAAATGGTACATGTAACCCTAGGTAAGGGTCAGTTTCTCAGAAAAGCATGGCGCTTTAATAGTACTTCAATAATTTAACCAATGCCAATATTTACGGTTAAGTTAAAAGAAAGGATCACAAAAAGGAATAAGTTTTGTATGAAATCAGAAATATCGCATTGTTACGACCAGAAAAGAAAGATTATGAATTGGATTGGGACATGCTAGCATCGATGGTGTTTCGATTCAGCATATTGTTATTGTAATGTAATGATATCAGGATGTTGAAGTAGGTAGATAGCATAAGAATGTTGAAACTAATGTTTTATTGTAATACGCCGCCCTATAAATTATAAGTAGATCAAAATTCTGGTAAAACATTTTATTATCTTTCCTCTCAGAATAACCAGGCTAATAAATACAATATTGACTGACTTATCATTTAAGATATTTCGATTATCAAGTCCCGCCCACATCCAAATATCTGTAGATTAGAGATCAAACATAAATAATGCGAATGATAATAATAATAAAGCAGCATATAACGAGATTTCCAAATTTTACTATGTGTTACGCAAGTACTCAACGAAAAAGAAGCAATTGTGGTACCCATGATTATTGATTGTATGTACCCTGCTGATTCAATTTGATACAGAGATCAAAGGTACAAGTAGGCAATGATAAGGAAAAGGCGCAATCAGACAGAAATTCCCATTTAAACCAGAGGACCAACGGTCCTGTAAACGTTCACCCGAGATCTGCTATATTAACCAAATATTTATTGAAAAAAAAATGCGCTTTATGGGGCCCCACCAACCAATCAAAACAAAGGATTAGAACAAAAGTCAACCAAACTTTAGAGGACTACTCTATAAATATTTCTGCAAAAATAGAATTCAAATATCTGCGATTGGACCAGAAAAAGATAGCCAATTTCCACTTTTCCCGTTTTAAGTCTATCGAAACTTTAAGTTGCCATAGCAACCAGACTTCTTATCCGACTGAAATAAAAAACACAAATTATGTAGAGACTACTGTCAGGAACATGCATACAAAGTACAGGCTTCATGCCATAGACAATTTCTGAGGAGAAGATTTTTAAATGTTTTTCGAAATTGTACCCTTTATGTGGCCCCAGCAACCAATCAAAATAAAGGATTAGGAAAAAAAGTCACATGAAACATAGAGATACTCAATAAATATTTCTGCAAAGACAAAATTCAAATACCTACAATTGGTCCAGAAAAAATAGCTAATTTCCACTTTTCCCATTATATGGCTATGGAAACCATAGCAACCAGAGTTCTTATCCGACTGGAATAAAAACACAAGTTATGTAGAGGCTACTGTCATGAAGTACAGGATTCATCCACTTAGCAATGAGAAGTTAGTTCGATTTTCGTTTTTCGTTTTTCGATATTCAAAAAAAGAAGTTAGTTCGATATTCGTTTTTCGTTTTTCGATATTCAAAAAATAAGTTAGTTTGATATTCGTTTTTCGTTTTTCGATATTAAAAAAAAAAAGTTAGTTTGATATTCGTTTTTCGTTTTTCGATATTCAAAAAATAAGTTAGTTAGATTTTCGTTTTTCGATATTCGCCCCCTTGGCGTTTTTGTGCTCAAATTTGTACTATAGCGAACGTGCTCATTGCGAATATCATGTTCGCAGTGGAGGATCTCACTTTCACCCATCTACGAAAGAAAAACTTGGAAAAATTTGAATATCGAAATACAGAATTTTATTTCGATTTTCGTTTTTCGATATTCGCTCCCTTGGCGTTTTTGTGCTCAAATTTGTACTATAGCGAACGTGCTCATTGCGAATATCATGTTCGCAGTGGAGGTTCTTACTTTCACCCATCTACGAAAGAAAAACTTGGAAAAATTTGAATATCGAAATAGAGAATTTTATTTCGATTTTCGTTTTTCGATATTCGCCCCGTTGGCGTTTTTGTGCTCAAATTTGTACTATAGCGAACGTGCTCATTGCGAATATCATGTTCGCAGTGGAGGTTCTCACTTTCACCCATCTACGAAAGAAAAACTTGCAAAAATTTGAATATCGAAATACAGTATTTTATTTCGATTTTCGTTTTTCGATACTCGCTCCCTTGGCGTTTTTGTGCTCAAATTTGTACTATAGCGAACGTACTCATTGCGAATATCATGTTCGCAGTGAAGGTTCTCACTTTCACCCATCTACGAAAGAAAAACTTGGAAAAATTTGAATATCGAAATACAGAATTTTATTTCGATTTTCGTTTTTCGATATTCGCCCCCTTGGCGTTTTTGTGCTCAAATTTGTACTATAGCGAACGTACTCATTGCAAATATCATGTTCGCAGTGGAGGTTCTCACTTTCACCCATCTACGAAAGAAAAACTTGGAAAAATTTGAATATCGAAATACAGAATTTTATTTCGATTTTCGTTTTTCGATATTCGCCCCCTTGGCGTTTTTGTGCTCAAATTTGTACTATAGCGAACGTACTCATTGCGAATATCATGTTCGCAGTGGAGGTTCTCACTTTCACCCATCTACGAAAGAAAAACTTAGAAAAATTTGAATATCGAAATAGAGAATTTTATTTCGATTTTCGTTTTTCGATATTCGCCCCCTTGGCGTTTTTGTGCTCAAATTTGTACTATAGCGAACGTGCTCATTGCTAATATCATGTTCGCAGTGGAGGTCATCTACGAAAGAAAAACTTGGAAAAATTTGAATATCGAAATACAGAATTTTATTTCGATTTTCGTTTTTCGATATTCGCCCCCTTGGCGTTTTTGTGCTCAAATTTGTACTATAGCGAACGTGCTCATTGCGAATATCATGTTCGCAGTGAAGGTTCTCACTTTCACCCATCTACGAAAGAAAAACTTGGAAAAAATTGAATATCGAAATACAGAATTTTATTTCGATTTTCGTTTTTCGATATTCGCCCCCTTGGCGTTTTTGTGCTCAAATTTGTACTATAGCGAACGTGCTCATTGCGAATATCATGTTCGCAGTGGAGGTTCTCACTTTCACCCATCTACGAAAGAAAAACTTGGAAAAAATTGAATATCGAAATACAGAATTTTATTTCGATTTTCGTTTTTCGATATTCGCCCCCTTGGCGTTTTTGTGCTCAAATTTGTACTATAGCGAACGTGCTCATTGCGAATATCATGTTCGCAGTGGACGTTCTCACTTTCACCCATCTACGAAAGAAAAACTTGGAAAAATTTGAATATCGAAATACAGACTTATATTTCGATTTTCGTTTTTCGATATTCGCCCCCTTGGCGTTTTTGTGCTCAAATTTGTACTATAGCGAACGTGCTCATTGCGAATATCATGTTCGCAGTGAAGGTTCTCACTTTCACCCATCTACGAAAGAAAAACTTGGAAAAATTTGAATATCGAAATACAGAATTTTATTTCGATTTTCGTTTTTCGATATTCGCCCCCTTGGCGTTTTTGTGCTCAAATTTGTACTATAGCGAACGTGCTCATTGCGAATATCATGTTCGCAGTGGAGGTTCTCACTTTCACCCATCTACGAAAGAAAAACTTGGAAAAATTTGAATATCGAAATACAGAATTTTATTTCGATTTTCGTTTTTCGATATTCGCCCCGTTGGCGTTTTTGTGCTCAAATTTGTACTATAGCGAACGTGCTCATTGCGAATATCATGTTCGCAGTGGAGGTTTTCACTTTCACCCATCTACGAAAGAAAAACTTGCAAAAATTTGAATATCGAAATACAGAATTTTATTTCGATTTTCGTTTTTCGATATTCGCCCCCTTGGCGTTTTTGAGCTCAAATGTGTACTATAGCGAACGTGGTCATTGTGAATATCATGTTCGCAGTGAAGGTTCTCACTTTCACCCATCTACGAAAGAAAAACTTGGAAAAATTTGAATATCGAAATACAGAATTTTATTTCGATTTTCGTTTTTCGATATTCGCCCCCTTGGCGTTTTTGTGCTCAAATTTGTACTATAGCGAACGTACTCATTGCGAATATCATGTTCGCAGTGGAGGTTCTCACTTTCACCCATCTACGAAAGAAAAACTTGGAAAAATTTGAATATCGAAATACAGAATTTTATTTCGATTTTCGTTTTTCGATATTCGCCCCGTTGGCGTTTTTGTGCTCAAATTTGTACTATAGCGAACGTGCTCATTGCGAATATCATGTTCGCAGTGGAGGTTCTCACTTTCACCCATCTACGAAAGAAAAACTTGGAAAAATTTGAATATCGAAATACAGACTTATATTTCGATTTTCGTTTTTCGATATTCGCCCCCTTGGCGTTTTTGTGCTCAAATTTGTACTATAGCGAACGTGCTCATTGCGAATATCATGTTCGCAGTGAAGGTTCTCACTTTCACCCATCTACGAAAGAAAAACTTGGAAAAATTTGAATATCGAAATACAGAATTTTATTTCGATTTTCGTTTTTCGATATTCGCCCCCTTGGCGTTTTTGTGCTCAAATTTGTACTATAGCGAACGTGCTCATTGCGAATATCATGTTCGCAGTGGAGGTTCTCACTTTCACCCATCTACGAAAGAAAAACTTGGAAAAATTTGAATATCGAAATACAGAATTTTATTTCGATTTTCGTTTTTCGATATTCGCCCCCTTGGCGTTTTCGTGCTCAAATTTGTACTATAGCGAACGTGCTCATTGCGAATATCATGTTCGCAGTGGAGGTTTTCACTTTCACCCATCTACGAAAGAAAAACTTGCAAAAATTTGAATATCGAAATACAGAATTTTATTTCGATTTTCGTTTTTCGATATTCGCCCCCTTGGCGTTTTTGTGCTCAAATGTGTACTATAGCGAACGTGGTCATTGTGAATATCATGTTCGCAGTGAAGGTTCTCACTTTCAACCATCTACGAAAGAAAAACTTGGAAAAATTTGAATATCGAAATACAGAATTTTATTTCGATCTTTGTTTTTCGATATTCGCCCCCTTGGCGTTTTTGTGCTCAAATTTGTACTATAGCGAACGTACTCATTGCGAATATCATGTTCGCAGTGGAGGTTCTCACTTTCACCCATCTACGAAAGAAAAACTTGGAAAAATTTGAATATCGAAATACAGAATTTTATTTCGATTTTCGTTTTTCGATATTCGCCCCGTTGGCGTTTTTGTGCTCAAATTTGTACTATGGCGAACGTACTCATTGCGAATATCATGTCCGCAGTGGAGGTTCTCACTTTCACCCATCTACGAAAGAAAAACTTGGAAAAATTTGAATATCGAAATACAGAATTTTATTTCGATTTTCGTTTTTCGATATTCGCCCCCTTGGCGTTTTTGTGCTCAAATGTGTACTATAGCGAACGTGGTCATTGTGAATATCATGTTCGCAGTGAAGGTTCTCACTTTCACCCATCTACGAAAGAAAAACTTGGAAAAATTTGAATATCGAAATACAGAATTTTATTTCGATTTTCGTTTTTCGATATTCGCCCCCTTGGCGTTTTTGTGCTCAAATTTGTACTATAGCGAACGTACTCATTGCGAATATCATGTTCGCAGTGGAGGTTCTCACTTTCACCCATCTACGAAAGAAAAACTTGGAAAAATTTGAATATCGAAATACAGAATTTTATTTCGATTTTCGTTTTTCGATATTCGCCCCGTTGGCGTTTTTGTGCTCAAATTTGTACTATAGCGAACGTGCTCATTGCGAATATCATGTTCGCAGTGGAGGTTCTCACTTTCACCCATCTACGAAAGAAAAACTTGGAAAAATTTGAATATCGAAATACAGACTTATATTTCGATTTTCGTTTTTCGATATTCGCCCCCTTGGCGTTTTTGTGCTCAAATTTGTACTATAGCGAACGTGCTCATTGCGAATATCATGTTCGCAGTGAAGGTTCTCACTTTCACCCATCTACGAAAGAAAAACTTGGAAAAATTTGAATATCGAAATACAGAATTTTATTTCGATTTTCGTTTTTCGATATTCGCCCCCTTGGCGTTTTTGTGCTCAAATTTGTACTATAGCGAACGTGCTCATTGCGAATATCATGTTCGCAGTGGAGGTTCTCACTTTCACCCATCTACGAAAGAAAAACTTGGAAAAATTTGAATATCGAAATACAGAATTTTATTTCGATTTTCGTTTTTCGATATTCGCCCCCTTGGCGTTTTTGTGCTCAAATTTGTACTATAGCGAACGTGCTCATTGCGAATATCATGTTCGCAGTGGAGGTTTTCACTTTCACCCATCTACGAAAGAAAAACTTGCAAAAATTTGAATATCGAAATACAGAATTTTATTTCGATTTTCGTTTTTCGATATTCGCCCCCTTGGCGTTTTTGTGCTCAAATGTGTACTATAGCGAACGTGGTCATTGTGAATATCATGTTCGCAGTGAAGGTTCTCACTTTCACCCATCTACGAACGACAAACTTGGAAAAATTTGAATATCGAAATACAGAATTTTATTTCGATCTTCGTTTTTCGATATTCGCCCCCTTGGCGTTTCTGTGCTCAAATTTGTACTATAGCGAACGTACTCATTGCGAATATCATGTTCGCAGTGGAGGTTCTCACTTTCACCCATCTACGAAAGAAAAACTTGGAAAAATTTGAATATCGAAGTACAGAATTTTATTTCGATTTTCGTTTTTCGATATTCGCCCCGTTGGCGTTTTTGTGCTCAAATTTGTACTATAGCGAACGTGCTCATTGCGAATATCATGTTCGCAGTGGAGGTTCTCACTTTCACCCATCTACGAAAGAAAAACTTAGGAAAATTTGAATATCGAAGTACAGAATTTTATTTCGATTTTCGTTTTTCGATATTCGCCCCCTTGGCGTTTTTGTGCTCAAATTTGTACTATAGCGAACGTGCTCATTGCGAATATCATGTTCGCAGTGGACGTTCTCACTTTCACCCATCTACAAAAGAAAAACATCGCAAAATTTGAATATCTAAATAAAGAGTTTTATTTCGATTTTCGTTTTTGGCGTTTTTGTACTATAGCAAGCATGCTCATTGCGAATATGATGTTCGCAGTGAAGATGCTCATCTTCACCCATCTACGAAAGAAAAACTTAGCAAAATTGAAATATCGAAATACATGATTTTATTTAGTTTTACAATAATCGGACAATTGACTTTTTTGTGTGGCGAATATCATGTTCACAGCGAAGATGCTCATCTTCACACAACTGCGAAAGAAAAACTTTGCAAAATTTGAATAAACAAATATCGAATTTTAATTTGATGTTCGTGTTTCGATATTCGGACATTTGCGTTTATGTGCTCAAAATTGTACTCTAGCAAGCGTGCTCATTGCAAATATCATGTTCGCAGTGAAGATGCTCAATTTGAATATCGAAGCAGAAGCGACGTGCCATTCTCGAAGTCCGGGGAACTTCCAGACCTGTGATGCTCTGAGCTCAAAGTTCAAAGTTCATCGGAACATTATCGTTGTAGAAGCTGCTTGCCGTATTCGAAGGCCGAGGAACTCCCAGATCTTCTGAACTCAGGACATACTATGTTTCGAAGTTCATAGGAACATCTTCGAGGTAGAGGCTTTTGTTCGTTTGTATTGAGGTTTAACGTCCCAGTAAAAAATGCAGTCATGCGGCCTGAGCCACCGCTTCTTGGGTAATTAACCAGTACTCTGGAGAGGTCATGTGTCTTGCTCAAAGACACATCACAGTGCGTCATAGGGGATCAAACCAAGGACCTCTCGATTCGGTGGAAACTCGTGGATACTCGTAGGAATGTAGGAATGTCGTAATAAACTCGCGAGATGTGGATGCAACTCGCGAGAAGTCGCCTTGAATATCGTAGCAACTCGTAGCAACTCGTAGGTAACTCATATTTGACAAGACGCAGAGAACGCACGACATCCCACGACATTACTCCTAGTTCTGTACGACAAGCTACGAGGTCATTACGAGTTATGCTAGCCCATGTCCCGACCACTTAAAAGCCCATGTCACACACTCACGAGTTGGACGAATTAAGCTCAGCCCACCTTTTTGGTGAACTCGTAGCAACTCGTAGAGAACTCGCCCTATGTCGGTGGTTGTCGTACACAAGTCTTCCCCAACTCGTAGCAACTTGTAGCATGTCGTGGAAAGGCTACGAGAATTTTAAACGGTTTTAAAATTCTCGTAGCAAGTCGTAGCAACTCGCCGTCATAAACTGGGAAGGGCATGAGCGGAGCATAACTCGTTCTGATCTCGTAGCTTATCGTACAGAACTCGTAGTTATGTCGTGGGATGTCGTGCGTTCTCGGCGTCTTGTCGAACATGGCAAGTTGCCTACGAGATACCTACGAGATGCTACGACATGGCGACTTATAACGAGTTCCTTCGACATCTCACGAGTTTACTACGACATGCCTACGAGTATCTGCGAGTTCCCAAGACTTTTATCGTAGAGATGTCGTGTAGAACTCGTAGGACATTATAACTATGGCAACTCGCGCGACAAGCGGCGAGTTATGATTTGCGCTAACTCTTAGCTTCAAGTCGAGAGTGTGTGACAGCTTTCAAACTTTTTCAACATAACTTGTGGAAACTCGCGCGACAAGCGGCGACTTATAACTCGTACCAACTCGGGGGGGGGGGGGGGGGCTCCAGTTAACGTTCCGATCCGAAGAACGGCGCACTGTATCATGTCATTCCTGCAAATGACACGAAGGAAGCGTGTTCGGACCAACAAACTTTCCTCGCCGCCGGCGGGGATCGAACCCGGGACCTCTAGCATAAGAAGCCTACACAGACCTTGCAACCGCTTTTCGACCTGGTCGTAACTGATTTTGTTGCAACTGATTCGCGACCGAGGAAACCTATGAAACCAAGATATGCCCGTATTTAGAAAAGGATTAGAATCGCCGACTGATCGGCGACCGGTCGCCGTAGACGTAAGATCTGTTTCCGATTTGATGAAATGATCGGCGACCAGTCGCCAATTAGTCGCCGACCAGTCGCCGACTGTACGGTGTTTATATACGAAAATGCATTGCACAAGCTGCAGCAAGTCTTGGAACGCGTTGTATTATGGTTAACATTTTCAACATGGAGATACTACATCAAATGCAGTTGTTGTGTCTGCAGTGCGGGCTACAGAGAGTTAATACCCCATCCATTGCTGCCTGGGAAAAGATGCTTTTCTTTTGCTCGAGATTTTCATCGATGTTGTTTAGCGCCTAGGGATCTCCATTGCCGAGCAGCTCATTGAATCTAGGAATCATCGTTTTTGATTCATCATGGTGATTATCATACTTTATTTGTTTGTTCTTGGTGATTTATTGATTAGTTATAGAGTCACCACGAGGATCGAACAACTAACTAAATGGTTTGAACCACTGTAGAAGCAGAGGTTGGGTACTCGTAAAACCGGTTTAAGTCCCCTGTAATTTCATCACTGCTTTCACACTACTGTGAGTATACTTAGCTCATAATCCGCCACACGTAGCTCATACTCCTCGTACGCCGAGGTGCTTCGTTGTGCGCACTTATAAATACGTGGTACGCACGTGACGTCCCCTATGCGCCATGTATACGTCACGCATACGCCGTAGCAGCGTAGCAGGTACGCCGTTAATACGTACCTTATTATCCTGATACGTCACTCGCACCATAATTTATGCCTCGTAACCATGTAGTACATGTATGGTCGGCGTACCTTTCGTATCGTATGTGTTGCGTATGTGTGATGTATGCGCGGCGTATTATCGACTCTCTTTTCGTATCTACGGCGTATCAGCGACGTACGTGTGGCGTAACTCGCGTATCAACGGCGAATGTTGTACGTACGTCCTACATGTACATACGTTTGCTGTGGAGTATGTGTTTCGTATTTTGTGTCGTTCCAAGAGCATCTGAAATGCCTATCTGGGATTGGGATTCTTTCAGGGCTACGTTCACGGTAACCTCTGTATTTGTTAAGGACATCTCACGAACATGATGGGGGCCATTGGAAATGTTTCTGCCCCCCATTCGATCTAAATTTCTTTGGTTTCATCTTCGACCTCTGTAAACCGTTTTTTCACACGCAGTTGGTACAGAACAGATACGCCACAGATAAGAATGGAACGTAGTGGAAACGCCATGGATACATCACGGGTACGCTTCATACGCCAGTCATATATTACACGTATGTAGCACATACGCATTGATACGCCACGTACATACGAACGAAGAAACATACGTCACTGGTACGCCGCGTACCAGTAACGTAACAAATGTGGTACATACGTCACTCGTACATTCGAGTTATGGACAATTCGGACATTGGCTAATTCGGCCCTACGGCCTATTCAATCCTGACCCTAAAAATTCGGCCCTAGTCAATTCGGTCCCCGACCACTTGTCAGTTCGGACCCTTTTATTGGTCAATTCGGACCGCAAAAAGAAAATTTCTTTGGTCAATTCGGACCTTTTTCATTGGTCAATTCGGACCTTTTCAATTGGCCAGTTCGGACCTTTTCCATTGATCAATTCAGACCTTTTCCAATGTTCAGTTCGGACCCTAAACAGATTCTGACATTGGCTAATTCGGACCATGTTTCCAAAAAAGAAATCGGACCTTAATCTGATTCGGACCTTGGCTTATTCGGACCCTATTTCAAAAAAAAAAAAATAAAAAAAAAATCGTTGGCTTATTCGAATCTCGATTTTGCGGGGTACGAATTGACCAGTGGTCGAGGTCCGAATTAGCCAAGGTCCGAATTAGCCAAGGTCCGAATTAGCCAGGGTCCGAATTGTCCACAGCTAAGGTCCGAATCAAGTCCGAATTGGCAAAGGTCCGAATTACCCAAAGTCCGAATTGTCCACGTACCATACATTCGTTCCAAGGCGATACTTCTGTCGTGGTTCTGATTGTTTATGATTTGGTGTTGATTTTTGTGCTGTCTGCACCTTATGTGCGTTTTGTAATTTTAGTTAAGTTCGGGTAATTGAGCGGCCGCCTATAGGTAAACAGCTGCTCACTCGACTCACGATTTCTTTATGAAGTACCTAATTACCTCGTACAATTTAGTTTTTTTCCACTTCTGTTTTAGGAGTGGGAATTTCTTTCTGATTGCGCCGTTTCCTGACCATTGCCTACTTTTACATTCTCAGTTTTAAAAATTACGTGAATCGACAGCTATCCCTGCCGATCAACACATCAGATACAACAACAGAACATTAAGAAACAGACACAGTAAACAACTGAAAGTTGAAAGTGTAAATTCAGACATTTATAAAAACTCATTTATCCCAAGAACTATCATAGATTGGAATAATTTGCCACAAAGTGCTATAGACTGTGATACAGTTGAAAACTTCAAAAGAACAAACTCGCGCGACTAAGTTACATCTGCGCACATTTCCAGTATTCAACAGATACAGATACAATCTGTCGCCGATTAGTCGGCGACCTATCGCCGAAGTTGAAGTCAACGATCGGTCGCCGACTAGTCGGCGACTGATCGGTGACCTGTCGCCGACTGGTCGCCGGCCAGTTCGCGACCTCTGAAACCATCAGTCGCGGCCATTCTTTTGAGCAAGTTCAAAAGACCGTACGGGATTGATTTTAGTCAGCGACTTAAAAAAAAAAAAAAAAACCTTGTCGCGACCTTTGCAACCTCTCCGCGACCTCAGTGATTTTTAGTCGCAAAGCGGTCGCGAGTCGGTTGCAAGTTCTGTGTAAGCAGGGCTTTAAATAACTAACTATTGAGATCGAAGCTCGCCACAAGTGCGGGATCGTCTCCCCAGACCGGAAAATGGCTAAAGCACCCGTTTGATACTTTTATCCTCTTTCTAAGATTTTTTCAAAAATTGTTGTATCAATTTTCAATTTTTTATATGAATTTATGCACCAGTCATTTGTATCCCCGCCCCACCCCCCTCTGGGTCCCGGCAGTGCCGGGGATGTGCCGGGGTTTTAATTTCCCGCAAATACACAGTCAAATTCATTCAAAATAGATATTAATTGCATTTTAACTATTTAATTACTTTCATGGTCCTTATCTAATTTGCAAATGAACCTGTACATTTATATACAGAAATTCAAACCCATATCCCATTTTCATCAGAACAACTCCCAGCTGTTGTTCCACATTACTGTCACCCTCTGGGGAGCCTGGAGCTTTTAGCAGGGATTTTACCACAAATCTCACCCCGCAGGGTCGGGCTTTTACCGTGGCTTTAAAAATTGAAAAGTTAAAACCCCCGCTATTCCCCGGCCCTAGGTGAGCCGGGGATACAAATGACTGGTGCATTAATACAATACAATTCAAAAAGGCATGCTATATAGTGCAAACTGGCTGAGGATGTAATGGTATATATTTCTAAAATTCCAAGGGTAATGCGGGGGAGGGGGGCGGGTGTCTGCAAAGTTATGATTACACTTCGTGATGTTTTGTGTTTTCGTTGCGAATTTGTAACATGGGTCAATCATACATGTATTTCATATCACATTGTCAAATCCAGTTGCCGAATAAAAGTTTTTTTTCAGTTCAACAGACCATGCTAGTGCAAAAACTGTATGATGTCACACTGGCATCAATGAGCGAATGAATACTCTCGAAAAATCAAGATGGCGTCAAAGATGATTACCATAACACACCTTACCAGAGTTGCATTAGCGAATTGTTTTGTTTAAAATATTAATTTTATGCTAAATAAACTATCTCGTGTTTGAAGATAAACTCAGCAGAAAAAAATGAGAGGGAAGAAAAACAATATACACCATTAAACGAAGGAAATCATAGACTTATGGAATATAGGAAAGCAGAAAAGACGTGTATTTATCTTTGGGCGACTATTTACTCTATTGTTCTGTCGAGCTAAAGCCCTTGTCCAACTGCTCTTAAGACCAGTTTAAGGCCCAGTCCAACAAAATCAAACGTTTACAGAAACGCAAGATCATTACAACTTGCCCATGCAACACACAGAGATTCGTAAAGTTGTAAAAATTGAAAATTTTCAGTAGGAAAATCTTGACATTTTTCTTATTTTAGCTCAAAACATTGATCGTAGGTACACGGTATCGTTCTCTCCTCGGGTAGTCCTTCTATAAAGAGGTTGCAGTATTTTCTACTGCTATGGAAATGTCCCGATGAACTTCGGAATATGGTGAGCGCTGTGTTCAAAAGTCGGACGACGTAAATGGCACGTCGCTTCTACAACGATGTCCTGATTGACTTCAGAACAAAATGAGTCCTGGGTTCTGAAGATCTGGGAATTCCTCGGACTTCGAGGAAGGCACTTAGCTCGCATTTTGCATTAGCTCGAAGTTCAAACCATATGAACTCTCGTATTTTGTGGGGCTTGGTAGCATCGAATGCTAGGGAGTCCGGACTTCGAGAATAATAAGGCCATTGAACTTCGAAACATAAACACTGATCACCGAAGGTTTCCCTGATGTCCTGATGTTCCCCGGGCGTTCCCCGAGCTTCGACGATTGCAAGTCGCTTCTATAACGGAGATACCCCAATCAACTTGGGTACACAGCAAGTTTTGAGAATCGAAGGTAAGAAAGTTCTTGGACTTGAGAATCACACGCTCCTTCTATATATTATATTACGAGTTTTTCTTTCGTAGATGGGTGAAAATCCCATTTTGTAAACATGCCGTACTGAAACATTGGAACTCTTGGTCTACTTGACGAATTCATAAGGTTTGGTCGTCAAACGTGTTCCGGCTGTCTCCAGCCTGAATCGGGCGACTTGGGCTGCCTGGACGTCTACTGAGCTTCGTTGCCGAAAGTGTTTCGGACGGTCGCTTCTACTATTGGGGGGGGGGGGGGGGGTGTAGTGACAGAGCGTCGAATCGAGAGGTCCTTGGTTTGATCCCCACTGACGGCACCGTTTTGTCCTTGAGCAAGATACATGAGCGCTTCTACCTCAAACATGTTCCTATGAACTTCGAAACATAGAATGTCCTGAGATCAGAAGATATAGGAGTTTTTCGGACTTCGAATACGGCAAGTAGCTTCTACAACGAAGATGTACCAATGAACTTCGAAACAAATTGAGCTCAGAGCATCGAAGTTCTTCGGACCTCGAGAAAGGCATGTCGCTTCTGCTTCGATATTCAAATTGAGCATCTTCACTGCGAACATGATATTCTAAATGAGCAAGCATGCTATAGTACAATTTTGAGCACAAAAGCGCAAAGTGTCCGAATATCGAAAAACGCAAATCGAAATAAAATTCTATATTTCGATATTCAAATTTTTCGAAGTTTTTCTTTCGTAGATGGGTGAAAGTGAGAACCTCCACTGCAAACATGATATTCGCAATGAGCACGTTCGCTATAGTACAAATTTGAGCACAAAAATGCCAAGGGGGCGAATATCGAAAAACGAAAATCGAAATAAAATTCTGTATTTCGATATTCAAATTTTTGCAAGTTTTTCTTTCGCAGATGGGTGAAATGGAGAACCTCCACTGCGAACATGATATTCGCAATGAGCACGTTCGCTATAGTACAAATTTGAGCACAAAAACGCCAAGGGGGCGAATATCGAAAAACGAAAATCGAAATAAAATTCTGTATTTCGATATTCAAATTTTTCCAAGTTTTTCTTTCGTAGATGGGTGAAAGTGAGAACCTCCACTGCGAACATGATATTCGCAATCAGCACGTTTGTTAGGCGACTAAGTCGGAAATGCGCTTAAGTAGGAAAAAGTTACGACTATCTAGGAAAACGTCCGTCGGGCGCTTAAGTGGGAAATGCGACTAAGTGGGAAATGCGACTAAGTGGGAAAACAACTAACCAACTTGGAAAAGTTAAAAGGAGTCGGACTTATTATTGCAACTTGTTAAATATATTAATATAGGATATCAATATGCCGTGTCTTGAGAAAACATGTCTTAAAGATTTTTCGACCATATCCAACACAAACCTGAGTGTACAGCTAGTAGCTCACTGGCATGCAAATTTCTCGCGACTGTTTTACGAATTTAGTCGCACGAGTCTAGTGAGAATTTTCAAGCGTCGCGAACTAGTTGCGAAGGTTTCAAACATGTTTAAATTTTTTATGCGATTTTTTTTTTTTGCCTAAATATGTCGCAAGACTGTCGCGCGATTGTCTGGCGACAGTCATACGACGTTCGTGCGAATGTAGCGAATATGCCGCAACGAAATTTTGGAGAATTTACAAAGCGAAAATTTCTCGACACTCGTATTATTGTCGTATGAATGTCGTACGGCAGTCGCGCGACAATCTTGAGAATACATGCGAACATCTCGCGACTATCTGGCGAGAAATTAAAACAAGGGGACATGAATGTCACGAGACACGCTCACGAATGTCTCGCGACTTTCGTACGAATGAAAATGAAGCTAAAGCTACATTCGTGGGAATTCGTAAGACCCCCACGAATGACTGGCGACTGTCATACGACAGTCGCGCGACTATCGTGCGACAGTCGCGAGTTATATTTCCAAAATTAGACCAAAATTCGCCAATTTGTCGCATAAATGCCCATTCAATGACGCTGCAACGTGAAAGTTGTATCTATAATATATTGTTGATCTTTGTCGCGAATAGTCACGACCTAGTCTCCAGTTGTCGCATTCCAGTGATATAGGGGCTTTACGAACAGGGTCAGAGGCTCCTACTTTATTATCAACGCACTGTCTATGTAATATAGGTTTTAACGACGCCAAGCTGCACACAGTACTTGTGATAATTATAGGAGAGGTAACTGTAAGACAGGGGCCAGAACTTGTGATATAGGGGATGTACCGATAGGGCAAGGACCAGAAATTGTGCTATTAGGGCAGTAACGGTAGGATAATGACCAGTACTTGAGATAAAGGGGAGGTATCTGTAGGACAGGGACCAGAGCTTGTGATGTAGGGGAGGTTTCTGTAGGACAGGGACCAGAACTTGTGATATAGGGGAGGTATCTGTAGGACAGGGACCAGAGCTTGCGATAAAGGGGAGGTATCTGTAGGACAGGGACCAAAGCTTGTGATATAGGGGAGGTATCTGTAGGACAGGGACCAGAGCATGTGATAAAGGGGAGGTATTTGTAGGACAGGGCCCAGAGCTTGTGATATAGGGGAGGTATCTGTAGGACAGGGACAGTGCTTGTGATATAGGGGAGGTATCTGTAGGACATGGACCAGAGCTTGTGATAAAGGGGAGGTATCTGTAGGACAGGGACCAGAAATTGTGATAAAGGGGAGGTATCTGTAGGACAGGGACCAGAACTTGTGATAAAGGGGAGGTACCTGTAGGACAGGGACCAGAGCTTGTGATAAAGGGGAGGTATCTGTAGGACAGGGACCAGAACTTGTGATGTAGGGGAGGTATCTGTAGGACAGGGACCAGTTCTTGTAATACAGGGGAGGTGTCTGTAGGACAGGGACCAGAGCTTGTGATAAAGGGGAGGTATCTGTAGGACAGGGACCAGAGCTTGTGATAAAGGGGAGGTATCTGTAGGACAGGGACAGTGTTTGTGATATATGGGAGGTACCGGAAGGTAAGGGTACTGTACTAGGCATATAGTGGGCTTAGCGGTAGGACAATGACCAGTTCTTGTAATACAGGGGAGGTATCTGTATGACAGGGACCAGTACTTATGATAAAGGGGAGGTATCTGTAGGACAGGGACCAGAGCTTGGGATAAAGGGGAGGTTTCTGTAGGACAGGGACCAGAGCTTGTGATATAGGGGAGGTATCTGTAGGACAAGGACAGTGCTTGTGATATAGGGGAGGTACCGGAAGGTAAGGGTACAGTACTAGGGATATAGTGGGCTTAGCGGTAGGACAATGATCAGTTCTTGTAATACAGGGGAGGTATCTGTAGGACAGGGACCAGTACTTGTGATAAAGGTGATAATGGGGATGTACCGGTAGGGCAAGGGACCAGAGCTTGTGATATAGGGGAGGTATCTGTAGGACAGGGACCAGAGCTTGTGATAAAGGGGAGGTATCTGTAGGACAGGGACCAAAGCTTGTGATAAAGGGGAGGTATCTGTAGGACAGGGACCAGAGCTTGTGATAAAGGGGAGGTATCTGTAGGACAGGGATCAGAGCTTGTGATAAAGGGGAGGTATCTGTAGGACAGGGACAGTGCTTGTGATATAGGGGAGGTACCGGAAGGAAAGGGTACAGTACTAGGGATATAGTTGGCATAGCGGTAGGACAATGACCAGTTCTTGTAGTACAGGGGAGGTATCTGTAGGACAGGGACCAGTACTTGTGATAAAGGGGAGGTATCTGTAGGACAGGGACCAGAGCTTGTGATAATGGGGAGGTATCTGTAGGACAGGGACAATGCTTGTGATATAGGGGAGGTACCGGAAGGTTAGGGTACAGTACTAGGGATATAGTGGGCTTAGCGGTAGGACAATTACCAGTTCTTGTAATACAGGGGAGGTATCTGTAGGACAGGGACTGGTACTTGTGATATAGGGGGGGGGGGGGGGGGGTAATTTTAAGACAGGGTCCAGTTCTTGTGATATAGTGGAGGTTACTGTTGAGCAGGCCAGTACCTGTGATATAGGAGAGATAATTTTAGGACAGGGACCAGTGCTGTTGATAAAGTGGAGGTAACTGTTGGACAGGACCAGTACTTGTCACCAGTACTGTAGGACAGGGACCAGTACTTGTGATATAGGGGGGGGGGCTGTAGGACAGGGACCAGTACTTGTGATTTAGGGGAGGTAACTGTAGGACAGGGACAGGGTCCAGAAGTACTTGTACTACGCCTTCATTACTTTTTCCTGCACACAAAACTTGAACTGTATAAACGCAAAACAACAGTAGAAAAATAGAAAAAGAAAGAAACAAATCGCCATCTTGCATCTTTGAAAGGACAGAGATTAGAAAGAGAAAGTCAAAATGGATGGTGGTGGGATTTATGTGACATTATACATGATAAGCAGTTCTGCTTTTCCGATTGTTTACATCAATAACATATCACTTTCAATAGTGCAGCAAAAATTGTAAATAAAACACCGGCTTATCGCCTGCCGACAAAAACTTGTATTCGGGGTTAATATGTTAATGCAGACGTCATACCTTGCCGATTTTGGCACACGATGGCTACACGAATATGAAAAATTCAATTTCGCCCGATTTTCGTCACGAATTAGGTAAAAAAAGGCCAATTTTGAGCCGAAGCATGTACGAATAAAAATAAAACCGAGAAGCATACCGATGGTCACAAGATGGACACACGAACACAACATGTTATACCCGAAGCGCTCACGAAGCATATACGAAGTGGTAGTTTGGCATACGATGTTGATGCGATTGGTACACGAAGGATTCACGGCATCGTGAGGTGTAAAATATATTCCCGAAAGTGTCCCGAAGGCATAACGTGACTTCACGATGTAATGTAAAAACCAAATGTTGATACCGAAAACAAAACATCTTTGTCAGTTTCTTTCCTTTAAAATTAGAATTGGAAATGCCAACTAAACCAGGAAGAGGGTGTTGGGAGAAGATTGCGCCCCACTCAAAAATTTCCCTCCAAGGTTCAACTCCGGGCCAAGAATTCACTTCTCTTCTAGAAAGAAACCCGGGTGCTGCTTGAAAGAAAAACATAATAATAAACAAATACCTGTAAGATATCCTGTTTCTCCTGCATGATGTGTTTATTACATGTATCATGTTCCAGGTGCGTGTTCAGAAGCAGTGCTGAAGTCTTCTCCTTACTGATTGTCTTGTCCTCGAAATACGCCATGATTTTTGTCAGAATAAAACCAACAGTACCCATCAAGATTTTTGAGAAAAAATGCTGTGTGGATACTGATTTTTGTATGTCCACGTTACCGTGGGAAATATTGGAAAAGCAGAAAGAACAGTTTTGGTTAATATCATATGCCCATCGAGATGCCATCGTGTTCTAAATTTATTCAGAAACGATGCTAATTCGACGGCGTAGCGAAGGATATATGATGTCGTGATGCCTTCGTTACACAATCGGGCAACATCGTGTCTCCTTCGTATTGCCTTCGTGTAGCAAACCCTAGCCGATGGTGCCGATGATCACACGACAGGAGTGCGATGTAGTCCCAATTTGCTAAGATGGCCTCACGATGGCTTTGCGAAGGTCAAGATGTACATGCGAATTCAATACGAAATTGAACCTTCGTGTGTCCTTCGAACATTTTTTGGCATGACAAAGATTTTGGTGTCGCTCGCAATGGTGCTGCCGAAGGCTTTAAAACTCCCGACGGACATAGGATGGGTAATGATGCACTCACGAATAGCCCGATCTCTTCACGTTACGTGCCGAATTTGAAAATTTCCATTATCGTGCGTCCATAGTGTGTCAAAATTGGCTAGGTGTGGCGCCTACATAAATGAATTTTCACTGTTGCAATGGCTTTTCGAAGTTTCGACGAAAGTTTTTTTTTTTTTTTGGCCATAATACCACACGAGCGAAACGCACAGCCTACACAGTTACCACGCTACTGTAGCAGCAAACACATTTAATACTCCACATGCTGAACTTTGTTTTAGACTTTTCATCATGAAAACGTTAGTGTAAAGCGTCCCCCTATACCCCACTTTTATATAGCAAAACTTGGGTATAGGTTTGCGGGTGTGTCAGGTGGTTTTTCTCGGGGTTCTCCCGTTTTCGCCCTACCTACTGATTGGCCCATCTCGTGTGAGCTGAAATAATCTTGAAAGGGACGTAAAACTGAATTACGTACATGTATATAAAAATTTGGCATGCAGGGGTATACATTTTTTCCTTATTTTTACTCCAAAACATAGGTTGTGGGTACTCGTTAAAAATTTGGCATGCAGGGGTATACCTTTTTTCCTTATTTTTACTCCAAAACATAGGTTGTGGGTACTCGTTAAAACCGTCTCGCTGAGATGGTTCTAACGTGTACCGACAACCTATATTTTGAGCAAAAATTAAAAAAAAAAAAAAAAAATAAAAAAATCCGACAAAATTTTCATTTTTTACAGCTGAAAAAAAAAATTCTGTACATTGCATGGGCAATTTTCCGTAATATATTTATTTCTTAATAATACACATGATTTTATTTTATTCCCCCGCCCCAAGCAAATTAATGCTAAGTATTTATTTAGGAATTTCATGGTAATAAACTGTTGGGTGTATGTTTGATTCAGTAATTCCTATCCATAAAGCTTAGATTCCGGCCAAAAATGTTGAGTGGGATATTAATCAATTGATGAGCATGAACAAAGAAAAATGACTGCGGTTTCTGGGATCATAAGTTAGTCATCAAACCACAGCTTAAGCGTTATGTTTAAAATTATGTGGTTTGTCGGCGACTCTGATCAGACTGCATTGGTTGAAGAAAAGACATTCTATATGATAACGGAACCAAATCTGGTGATATCATTATAGAGGCAGATTGAGCATAGATTTTGATCAAACTTTAAACTAAGCAAAGCAGGCATAGAAAGAAGATCAGCAAGATTATATGGCTATGTCAGAAATTGAAAACATACAAACAAACAGTTTACAATAATCACCCATCACATGACTGAAAGGGGGCAACACATTTGGCAATGTGTACTGTATGGAGTGGAGTCATGGATTGGAGTCTTGGATTGGAGCCATGGGGTGGAGTATTTGAGTGGATTCTTGGAGTGGAACTTTGGAGTGAAATGTTGGAGCGTGATAGAAACATTTATTCTGGTGGTAAAGTTGGTCTCATTTGAACGGACGCCATGGCGAAACATGTAACAAATGCATTACCCGTATAAGTAATGGAAATAAATGGTTAATTCCTGTTACTTATCAATTACTGGCACAGTTTATGCATATGTTACACATTTTGTAATGGCGGACGTTCGCCCCGAGACAATTTCACCGCCAGAATTGAGTTTTCTGTGACACTCAAAATTTCATTCCAAGGTTCTACTCCAAGTATTCCATTCCATGACTCCAATCCAAGACTACGATCCATGACTCCACTCCATAAAGTACACAGTGCCAACACATTTGCTGCATTGATAACAAGACTATCATTTTGATTTAAGCCGCGGGCGTTAAAAGATGCCTTCCTGGTATCCGGTCAGGTAAGACACACAGTAGGTTGCACAGCCACAGAAATCTGCGGAGCACTCTTGATATTTTGGGTTTAGAAAACAGAGGGATTGTTTACCTTTTATTTTTGTATTGTAACACAAGCACTGATCAGCTGCACAGCTGATCTAGGTTTATATTGTCGCATATACAAAAGTCGGTTTTTTCATGACGCGGCTCATATGAAACATTGGAAGGAATTGCCTTTAACTTAAGTTTACTAACGTTTCCTACTTAAGCGCGGTTAACGGTTTTCCTAGATAAGCGCAATTTTATTTCTTCACCTGGTCAGTTTTTCCCTACTTAAGCGCATTTCCTACTTAGTCGCCTCACACACGTTCGCTATAGTACAAATTTGAGCACAAAAACGACAAGGGGGCGAATATCGAAAAACGAAAATCGAAATAAAATTCTGTATTTCGATATTCAAATTTTTCCAAGTTTTTCTTTCGTAGATGGGTGAAAGTGAGAACCTCCACTGCGAACATGATATTCGCAATGAGCACGTTCGCTATAGTACAAATTTGAGCACAAAAACGCCAAGGGGGCGAATATCGAAAAACGAAAATCGAAATAAAATTCTGTATTTCGATATTCAAATTTTTCAAAGCTTTTCTTTCGTAGATGGGTGAAAGTGAGAACCTTCACTGCGAACATGATATTCGCAATGAGCACGTTCGCTATAGTACAAATTTGAGCACAAAAGCGCCAAGGGGACGAATATCGAAAAACGAAAATCGAAATAAAATTCTGTATTTCGATATTCAAATTTTTCCAAGTTTTTCTTTCGTAGATGGGTGATAGTGAGAACTTCCACTGCGAACATGATATTCGCAATGAGCACGTTCGCTATAGTACAAATTTGAGCACAAAAACGCTAAGGGGGCGAATATCGAAAAACGAAAATCGAAATAAAATTCTGTATTTCGATATTCAAATTTTTCCAAGTTTTTCTTTCGTAGATGGGTGAAAGTGAGAACCTTCACTGCGAACATGATATTCGCAATGAGCACGTTCGCTATAGTACAAATTTGAGCACAAAAACGCCAAGGGGGCAAATATCGAAAAACGAAAATCGAAATAAAATTCTGTATTTCGATATTCAAATTTTTCCGAGCTTTTCTTTCGTAGATGGGTGAAAGTGAGAACCTCCACTGCGAACATGATATTGAGAATAGTACAAACTATAGTACAAATTTAAGCACAAAAACGCCAAGGGGACGAATATCAAAAAACGAAAATCGAAATAAAATTCTGTATTTCGATATTCAAATTTTTCCAAGTTTTTCTTTCGTAGATGGGTGAAAGTGAGAACCTTCACTGCGAACATGATATTCGCAATGAGCACGTTCGCTATAGTACAAATTTGAGCACAAAAACGCCAAGGGGGCGAATATCGAAAAACGAAAATCGAAATAAAATTCTGTATTTCGATATTCAAATTTTTGCATTTTTTTTTCTTTCGTAGATGGGTGAAAGTGAGAACCTTCACTGCGAACATGATATTCGCAATGAGCACGTTCGCTATAGTACAAATTTGAGCACAAAAACGCCAAGGGGGCGAATATCGAAAAACGAAAATCGAAATAAAATTCTGTATTTCGATATTCAAATTTTTCCAAGTTTTTCTTTCGTAGATGGGTGAAAGGGAGAACCTTCACTGCGAACATGATATTCGCAATGAGCACGTTCGCTATAGTACAAATTTGAGCACAAAAACGCCAAGGGGACGAATATCGAAAAACGAAAATCGAAATAAAATTCTGTATTTCGATATTTAAATTTTTCCAAGTTTTTCTTTCGTAGATGGGTGATAGTGAGAACTTCCACTGCGAACATGATATTCGCAATGAGCACGTTCGCTATAGTACAAATTTGAGCACAAAAACGCTAAGGGGGCGAATATCGAAAAACGAAAATCGAAATAAAATTCTGTATTTCGATATTCAAATTTTTCCAAGTTTTTCTTTCGTAGATGGGTGAAAGTGAGAACCTTCACTGCGAACATGATATTCGCAATGAGCACGTTCGCTATAGTACAAATTTGAGCACAAAAACGTCAAGGGGACGAATATCGAAAAACGAAAATCGAAATAAAAGTCTGTATTTCGATATTCAAATTTTTCCGAGCTTTTCTTTCGTAGATGGGTGAAAGTGAGAACCTCCACTGCGAACATGATATTCGCAATGAGCACGTTCGCTATAGTACAAATTTAAGCACAAAAACGCCAAGGGGGCGAATATCAAAAAACGAAAATCGAAATAAAATTCTGTATTTCGATATTCAAATTTTTCCAAGTTTTTCTTTCGTAGATGGGTGAAAGTGAGAACCTCCACTGCGAACATGATATTCGCAATGAGCACGTTCGCTATAGTACAAATTTGAGCACAAAAACGCCAAGGGGGCGAATATCGAAAAACGAAAATCGAAATAAAATTCTGTATTTCGATATTCAAATTTTTCCAAGTTTTTCTTTCGTAGATGGGTGAAAGTGAGAACCTTCACTGCGAACATGATATTCGCAATGAGCACGTTCGCTATAGTACAAATTTGAGCACAAAAACGCCAAGGGGACGAATATCGAAAAACGAAAATCGAAATAAAATTCTGTATTTCGATATTCAAATTTTTCCAAGTTTTTCTTTCGTAGATGGGTGGTAGTGAAAACTTCCACTGCGAACATGATATTCGCAATGAGCACGTTCGCTATAGTACAAATTTGAGCACAAAAACGCTAAGGGGGCGAATATCGAAAAACGAAAATCGAAATAAAATTCTGTATTTCGATATTCAAATTTTTCCAAGTTTTTCTTTCGTAGATGGGTGAAAGTGAGAACCTTCACTGCGAACATGATATTCGCAATGAGCACGTTCGCTATAGTACAAATTTGAGCACAAAAACGCCAAGGGGGCGAATATCGAAAAACGAAAATCGAAATAAAAGTCTGTATTTCGATATTCAAATTTTTCCGAGCTTTTCTTTCGTAGATGGGTGAAAGTGAGAACCTCCACTGCGAACATGATATTCGCAATGAGCACGTTCGCTATAGTACAAATTTAAGCACAAAAACGCCAAGGGGGCGAATATCAAAAAACGAAAATCGAAATAAAATTCTGTATTTCGATATTCAAATTTTTCCAAGTTTTTCTTTCGTAGATGGGTGAAAGTGAGAACCTTCACTGCGAACATGATATTCGCAATGAGCACGTTCGCTATAGTACAAATTTGAGCACAAAAACGCCAAGGGGGCGAATATAGAAAAACGAAAATCGAAATAAAATTCTGTATTTCGATATTCAAATTTTTCTAAGCTTTTATTTCGTAGATGGGTGAAAGTGAGAACCTCCACTGCGAACATGATATTCGCAATAAGCACGTTCGCTATAGTACAAATTTGAGCACAAAAACGCTAAGGGGGCGAATATCGAAAAACGAAAATCGAAATAAAATTCTGTATTTCGATATTCAAATTTTTCCAAGTTTTTCTTTCGTAGACGGGTGAAAGTGAGAACCTCCACTGCGAACATGATATTCGCAATGAGCACGTTCGCTATAGTACAAATTTGAGCACAAAAACGCCAAGGGGGCGAATATCGAAAAACGAAAATCGAAATAAAATTCTGTATTTCGATATTCAAATTTTTCCAAGTTTTTCTTTCGTAGATGGGTGAAAGTGAGAACTTCCACTGCGAACATGATATTCGCAATGAGCACGTTCGCTATAGTGCAAATTTGAGCACAAAAACGCCAAGGGGGCGAATATCGAAAAACGAAAATCGAAATAAAATTCTGTATTTCGATATTCAAGTTTTTCCAAGTTTTTCTTTCGTAGATGGGTGAAAGTGAGAACCTTCACTGCGAACATGATATTCGCAATGAGCACGTTCGCTATAGTACAAATTTGAGCACAAAAACGCCAAGGGGGCGAATATCGAAAAACGAAAATCGAAATAAAATTCTGTATTTCGATATTCAAATTTTTGCAATTTTTTCTTTCGAAGATGGGTGAAAGTGAGAACCTCCACTGCGAACATGATATTCGCAATGAGCACGTTCGCTATAGTACAAATTTGAGCACAAAAACGCCAAGGGGACGAATATCGAAAAACGAAAATCGAAATAAAATTCTGTATTTCGATATTCAAATTTTTCCAAGTTTTTCTTTCGTAGATGAGTGAAAGTGAGAACCTTCACTGCGAACATGATATTCGCAATGAGCACGTTCGCTATAGTACAAATTTGAGCACAAAAACGCCAATGGGGCGAATATCGAAAAACGAAAATCGAAATAAAATTCTGTATTTCGATATTCAAATTTTTGCAAGTTTTTCTTTCGTAGATGGGTGAAAGTGAGAACCTCCACTGCGAACATGATATTCGCAATGAGCACGTTCGCTATAGTACAAATTTGAGCACAAAAACGCCAAGGGGGCGAATATCGAAAAACGAAAATCGAAATAAAATTCTGTATTTCGATATTCAAATTTTTGCATTTTTTTTCTTTCGTAGATGGGTGAAAGTGAGAACCTTCACTGCGAACATGATATTCGCAATGAGCACGTTCGCTATAGTACAAATTTGAGCACAAAAACGCCAAGGGGGCGAATATCGAAAAACGAAAATCGAAATAAAATTCTGTATTTCGATATTCAAATTTTTCCAAGTTTTTCTTTCGTAGATGGGTGAAAGGGAGAACCTTCACTGCGAACATGATATTCGCAATGAGCACGTTCGCTATAGTACAAATTTGAGCACAAAAACGCCAAGGGGACGAATATCGAAAAACGAAAATCGAAATAAAATTCTGTATTTCGATATTTAAATTTTTCCAAGTTTTTCTTTCGTAGATGGGTGATAGTGAGAACTTCCACTGCGAACATGATATTCGCAATGAGCACGTTCGCTATAGTACAAATTTGAGCACAAAAACGCTAAGGGGGCGAATATCGAAAAACGAAAATCGAAATAAAATTCTGTATTTCGATATTCAAATTTTTCCAAGTTTTTCTTTCGTAGATGGGTGAAAGTGAGAACCTTCACTGCGAACATGATATTCGCAATGAGCACGTTCGCTATAGTACAAATTTGAGCACAAAAACGTCAAGGGGACGAATATCGAAAAACGAAAATCGAAATAAAAGTCTGTATTTCGATATTCAAATTTTTCCGAGCTTTTCTTTCGTAGATGGGTGAAAGTGAGAACCTCCACTGCGAACATGATATTCGCAATGAGCACGTTCGCTATAGTACAAATTTAAGCACAAAAACGCCAAGGGGGCGAATATCAAAAAACGAAAATCGAAATAAAATTCTGTATTTCGATATTCAAATTTTTCCAAGTTTTTCTTTCGTAGATGGGTGAAAGTGAGAACCTCCACTGCGAACATGATATTCGCAATGAGCACGTTCGCTTTAGTACAAATTTGAGCACAAAAACGCCAAGGGGGCGAATATCGAAAAACGAAAATCGAAATAAAATTCTGTATTTCGATATTCAAATTTTTCCAAGTTTTTCTTTCGTAGATGGGTGAAAGTGAGAACCTTCACTGCGAACATGATATTCGCAATGAGCACGTTCGCTATAGTACAAATTTGAGCACAAAAACGCCAAGGGGACGAATATCGAAAAACGAAAATCGAAATAAAATTCTGTATTTCGATATTCAAATTTTTCCAAGTTTTTCTTTCGTAGATGGGTGGTAGTGAAAACTTCCACTGCGAACATGATATTCGCAATGAGCACGTTCGCTATAGTACAAATTTGAGCACAAAAACGCTAAGGGGGCGAATATCGAAAAACGAAAATCGAAATAAAATTCTGTATTTCGATATTCAAATTTTTCCAAGTTTTTCTTTCGTAGATGGGTGAAAGTGAGAACCTTCACTGCGAACATGATATTCGCAATGAGCACGTTCGCTATAGTACAAATTTGAGCACAAAAACGCCAAGGGGGCGAATATCGAAAAACGAAAATCGAAATAAAAGTCTGTATTTCGATATTCAAATTTTTCCGAGCTTTTCTTTCGTAGATGGGTGAAAGTGAGAACCTCCACTGCGAACATGATATTCGCAATGAGCACGTTCGCTATAGTACAAATTTAAGCACAAAAACGCCAAGGGGGCGAATATCAAAAAACGAAAATCGAAATAAAATTCTGTATTTCGATATTCAAATTTTTCCAAGTTTTTCTTTCGTAGATGGGTGAAAGTGAGAACCTTCACTGCGAACATGATATTCGCAATGAGCACGTTCGCTATAGTACAAATTTGAGCACAAAAACGCCAAGGGGGCGAATATAGAAAAACGAAAATCGAAATAAAATTCTGTATTTCGATATTCAAATTTTTCTAAGCTTTTATTTCGTAGATGGGTGAAAGTGAGAACCTCCACTGCGAACATGATATTCGGGCAATATACCGTTAAACTCCCCGCGGGGACCTTTTGTTTTTGACTTTAGAAAAAAATATTCTCTCTATGATTCATTGGGTTCTGAGTTGATCAGGGTTACTGAGACGCTTGCATCCATCGACTTTTTCCGTAAATACGTAAATATACGAGAATTAATTTCCCGCTTTTTTCAATTTGTTAACAGCGCGCACGTGAAAAGAAAAAGAAAAAAAAAGTGACCGTAAATTTAAACTTGTCGTCGACTGTTTCATGTAGATATATGTTTGCGTTGACGATGAGCTGTATACGCTTAAGTACAAATAAAATTTAGCGTTATAATTATTAATGCCACGCCTAATACATCCATTTTATTCATATGTATTGTGTAACAGTAAACCTGTGACATAAATCTACTCCAATCGTCCGAGATCTATAACTAATAAGACGAACAAATCGGGGAACAAATATAAACTATGACAATTGCTTACGTCAGTGTCGCATTGCAGCATGCACATAATGCCTAACTGTCCCGTCAATCCATTCGTATCTTCTATTGGTAACATTCCACGCGTACAGATTATAGTTTGTATTTGGAAAAACAGTTTTTAACAAAACTTCGAAATGTCTGTACGCACTAGCGTCCCTTCCCAAATCTTGAAGTCGAGCCCACTCCAAGAAAATGTCCGGGTTCAGACCATTCACATACACAAAAGCCGAAATTCGAAGCCTATCCCAATGTTTCAAATGCTTAGTCCAAAAAAGGCGCCTAGTGGAATATGGCCATTGATTTGCTGGTCCTATTATATCTTGAATCGTGCTCCAAGTTTCAAAAATTATCCTGTTGTTATTTCTACGTTCAGCCATTATCGAATATAACTGGAAAGTAAAAACTGGTTTTAGCAAGGGACAGTAAACTTCTTGTATATATGAGTCATATATGCAAATATTCCAATGTATATATTCGTCTATAAAACGTTCAAATGAAAGGCGTGGTTGAAATATCCGTGCCGTATTTAGAAGGGGTTCGAAAGTTTCACTAGAAGCCGACTTTCAGACCAAATATATAATATTCTTAGATAACTTTGAGAAAATGTCACTTTGTGTTGAATGGAGACAATGTGGTGAAATGTAGAGATGTTGCATAAAGGCCGATGCTTTTACGGAATAAATCTCAACCGTATACAATCTTTAACTTTATATTCTGTTAGTGATATTTCAATAATGCGATTTATTCCGTTGTAGCCAAAACACAGACAGAATCAGTCTCAGGAAAACATACCATATTTGTTATGGAATGGTCTATAAAGACCGATGCTTTTACGGAATAAACCTCAACCGTATACAATATTTTAATTTATGTACTATAAACAATATTTCAATCATGCGATTTATTCCGTTGTAGCCAAAACACAGACAGAAACAGTCTCAGAAAAACATACCATATTTGTTATGGAATGGTCTATAAAGACCGACGCTCTTACGGAATAAACCTCAACCGTATACAATCTTAAACTTTTTGTAATATAAAAAATATAACAAGCGTGCGATTTATTCCGTTTAACATAAAACATACACGGAATGAAAGTCAGAAATAAATCTTTTTTGTGGAATAGTGCCATGCATAATAAGTTTCTCTTTGAAAGAAATCGTCGCTATATATATACTACCGTTATCCTCCCCGGGGAGGTTAACGGTACTGTATATATATATACTACCGTTATCCTCCCCGGGGAGGTTAACGGTACTATATATACTACCGTCATCCCCCCACCTCTATCTTCGTAAAATGATGCATTGTCAGTGATCGAGATTACGTTTAAAACACTTCCCCCAAAAGCTTTCCGAGCCCCGTTTTCTCTGAAATTACTGCCCCCCAAGAAAACCCTCTTCCCGGGGAATCTTCCCCTTGCCATGCATATTAAGTTTCTTTTAGAAGATTTCGTCGCTATATATATACTACCGTTATCCCCCCCGGGGGGGATAACGGTAGTATATATATACAGACGAATCTTTGAAAAACAATCCTATAATGCCATGCATATTAAGTTTGTTTTAGAAGAATTCGTCGCTATATATATACTACCGTTATCCCCCCCGGGGGGGATAACGGTAGTATATATATACAGACGAATCTTTCAAAAACAATCTTATAATGCCTTGCAAAGGGAAGATTTCCCGGGAAGAGGGTTTTCTTGGGGGGCAGTAATTTCAGAGAAAACGGGGCTCGGAAAGCTTTTGGGGGAAGTGTTTTAAACGTAATCTCGATCACTGACAATGCATCATTTTATGAAAATAGAGGTGGGGGGATGACGGTACTATATATAGTACCGTTATCCTCCCCGGGGAGGATGACGGTAGTATATATAGTACCGTTAACCTCCCCGGGGAGGATAACGGTAGTATATGTATATATAGTACCGTTAACCTCCCCGGGGGGGATAACGGTAGTATATATATAGCGACGATTTCTTTCAAAGAGAAACTTAATATGCATGGCAAGGGGAAGATTCCCCGGGAAGAGGGTTTTCTTGGGGGGCAGTAATTTCAGAGAAAACGGGGCTCGGAAAGCTTTTGGGGGAAGTGTCTTAAACGTAATCTCGATCACTGACAATGCATCATTTTATGAAAATAGAGGTGGGGGGATGACGGTACTATATATAGTACCGTTATCCTCCCCGGGGAGGATGACGGTAGTATATATAGTACCGTTAACCTCCCCGGGGAGGATAACGGTAGTATATGTATATATAGTACCGTTAACCTCCCCGGGGGGGATAACGGTAGTATATATATAGCGACGATTTCTTTCAAAGAGAAACTTAATATGCATGGCAAGGGGAAGATTCCCCGGGAAGAGGGTTTTCTTGGGGGGCAGTAATTTCAGAGAAAACGGGGCTCGGAAAGCTTTTGGGGGAAGTGTCTTAAACGTAATCTCGATCATTGACAATGCATAGCGGTGGGGGGGGGGATGACGGTAGTATATATATAGTACCGTTATCCTCCCCGGGGAGTTTATCGGTATTATAGGAAAGACAACTGTTTTGATATAAATAAATTTGAACCTTATGCCTTTCTTCAAGAGACTTTTCTTTGCGCCGCCCCAAAAATTCACTCGCCATGCCATGATTGCTCTATCAGGCCTATCAAGCCTTCTTTACACCTTCTCGTCAGTCATCTGTCAGGTAAGTGTCAAAATTTTCATATTTCGCGCTGAAACCAACAATGCGGTCCGGGAAATTGAAATTTACATAAATTCATGCGCGACGCATGCGCAGAAAATTTGCAAGCGTCTGAGTGATCATGATTATGTTCTTCCATCTTGTAAAAGTCATTTTTCAAAACATAAATTGAGCCCCAAAACAAAAGGCCCCCGCGGGGAGTTTAACGGTATATTGCCGATATTCGCAATAAGCACGTTCGCTATAGTACAAATTTGAGCACAAAAACGCTAAGGGGGCGAATATCGAAAAACGAAAATCGAAATAAAATTCTGTATTTCGATATTCAAATTTTTCCAAGTTTTTCTTTCGTAGACGGGTGAAAGTGAGAACCTCCACTGCGAACATGATATTCGCAATGAGCACGTTCGCTATAGTACAAATTTGAGCACAAAAACGCCAAGGGGGCGAATATCGAAAAACGAAAATCGAAATAAAATTCTGTATTTCGATATTCAAATTTTTCCAAGTTTTTCTTTCGTAGATGGGTGAAAGTGAGAACTTCCACTGCGAACATGATATTCGCAATGAGCACGTTCGCTATAGTGCAAATTTGAGCACAAAAACGCCAAGGGGGCGAATATCGAAAAACGAAAATCGAAATAAAATTCTGTATTTCGATATTCAAATTTTTCCAAGTTTTTCTTTCGTAGATGGGTGAAAGTGAGAACCTTCACTGCGAACATGATATTCGCAATGAGCACGTTCGCTATAGTACAAATTTGAGCACAAAAACGCCAAGGGGGCGAATATCGAAAAACGAAAATCGAAATAAAATTCTGTATTTCGATATTCAAATTTTTGCAATTTTTTCTTTCGAAGATGGGTGAAAGTGAGAACCTCCACTGCGAACATGATATTCGCAATGAGCACGTTCGCTATAGTACAAATTTGAGCACAAAAACGCCAAGGGGACGAATATCGAAAAACGAAAATCGAAATAAAATTCTGTATTTCGATATTCAAATTTTTCCAAGTTTTTCTTTCGTAGATGAGTGAAAGTGAGAACCTTCACTGCGAACATGATATTCGCAATGAGCACGTTCGCTATAGTACAAATTTGAGCACAAAAACGCCAATGGGGCGAATATCGAAAAACGAAAATCGAAATAAAATTCTGTATTTCGATATTCAAATTTTTGCAAGTTTTTCTTTCGTAGATGGGTGAAAGTGAGAACCTCCACTGCGAACATGATATTCGCAATGAGCACGTTCGCTATAGTACAAATTTGAGCACAAAAACGCCAAGGGAGCGAATATCGAAAAAGAAAATCGAAATAAAATTCTGTATTTCGATATTCAAATTTGTCCAAGTTTTTCTTTCGTAGATGGGTGAAAGTGAGAACCTCCACTGCGAACATGATATTCGCAATGAGCACGTTCGCTATAGTACAAATTTGAGCACAAAAACGCCAAGGGGGCGAATATCGAAAAACGAAAATCGAAATAAAATTCTGTATTTCGATATTCAAATTTGTCCAAGTTTTTCTTTCGTAGATGGGTGAAAGTGAGATCCTTCACTGCGAACATGATATTCGCAATGAGCACGTTCGCTATAGTACAAATTTGAGCACAAAAACGCCAAGGGGACGAATATCGAAAAACGAAAATCGAAATAAAATTCTGTATTTCGATATTCAAATTTTTCCAAGTTTTTCTTTCGTAGATGGGTGGTAGTGAAAACTTCCACTGCGAACATGATATTCGCAATGAGCACGTTCGCTATAGTACAAATTTGAGCACAAAAACGCTAAGGGGGCGAATATCGAAAAACGAAAATCGAAATAAAATTCTGTATTTCGATATTCAAATTTTTCCAAGTTTTTCTTTCGTAGATGGGTGAAAGTGAGAACCTTCACTGCGAACATGATATTCGCAATAAGCACGTTCGCTATAGTACAAATTTGGGCACAAAAACGCCAAGGGGGCGAATATCGAAAAACGAAAATCGAAATAAAAGTCTGTATTTCGATATTCAAATTTTTCCGAGCTTTTCTTTCGTAGATGGGTGAAAGTGAGAACCTCCACTGCGAACATGATATTCGCAATGAGCACGTTCGCTATAGTACAAATTTAAGCACAAAAACGCCAAGGGGGCGAATATCAAAAAACGAAAATCGAAATAAAATTCTGTATTTCGATATTCAAATTTTTCCAAGTTTTTCTTCGTAGATGGGTGAAAGTGAGAACCTTCACTGCGAACATGATATTCGCAATGAGCACGTTCGCTATAGTACAAATTTGAGCACAAAAACGCCAAGGGGGCGAATATCGAAAAACGAAAATCGAAATAAAATTCTGTATTTCGATATTCAAATTTTTCTTAGCTTTTCTTTCGTAGATGGGTGAAAGTGAGAACCTCCACTGCGAACATGATATTCGCAATAAGCACGTTCGCTATAGTACAAATTTGAGCACAAAAACGCTAAGGGGGCGAATATCGAAAAACGAAAATCGAAATAAAATTCTGTATTTCGATATTCAAATTTTTCCAAGTTTTTCTTTCGTAGACGGGTGAAAGTGAGAACCTCCACTGCGAACATGATATTCGCAATGAGCACGTTCGCTATAGTACAAATTTGAGCACAAAAACGCCAAGGGGGCGAATATCGAAAAACGAAAATCGAAATAAAATTCTGTATTTCGATATTCAAATTTTTCCAAGTTTTTCTTTCGTAGATGGGTGAAAGTGAGAACCTCCACTGCGAACATGATATTCGCAATGAGCACGTTCGCTATAGTGCAAATTTGAGCACAAAAACGCCAAGGGGGCGAATATCGAAAAACGAAAATCGAAATAAAATTCTGTATTTCGATATTCAAATTTTTCCAAGTTTTTCTTTCGTAGATGGGTGAAAGTGAGAACCTTCACTGCGAACATGATATTCGCAATGAGCACGTTCGCTATAGTACAAATTTGAGCACAAAAACGCCAAGGGGGCGAATATCGAAAAACGAAAATCGAAATAAAATTCTGTATTTGGATATTCAAATTTTTGTAATTTTTTCTTTCGAAGATGGGTGAAAGTGAGAACCTCCACTGCGAACATGATATTCGCAATGAGCACGTTCGCTATAGTACAAATTTGAGCACAAAAACGCCAAGGGGACGAATATCGAAAAACGAAAATCGAAATAAAATTCTGTATTTCGATATTCAAATTTTTCCAAGTTTTTCTTTCGTAGATGAGTGAAAGTGAGAACCTTCACTGCGAACATGATATTCGCAATGAGCACGTTCGCTATAGTACAAATTTGAGCACAAAAACGCCAATGGGGCGAATATCGAAAAACGAAAATCGAAATAAAATTCTGTATTTCGATATTCAAATTTTTGCAAGTTTTTCTTTCGTAGATGGGTGAAAGTGAGAACCTCCACTGCGAACATGATATTCGCAATGAGCACGTTCGCTATAGTACAAATTTGAGCACAAAAACGCCAAGGGGGCGAATATCGAAAAAGAAAATCGAAATAAAATTCTGTATTTCGATATTCAAATTTGTCCAAGTTTTTCTTTCGTAGATGGGTGAAAGTGAGAACCTCCACTGCGAACATGATATTCGCAATGAGCACGTTCGCTATAGTACAAATTTGAGCACAAAAACGCCAAGGGGGCGAATATCGAAAAACGAAAATCGAACTTACTTATTTTTTGAATATCGAAAAACGAAAAACGAATATCAAACTAACTTCTTTTTTTGAATATCGAAAAACGAAAAACGAATATCAAACTAACTTATTTTTTGAATATCGAAAAACGAAAAACGAATATCGAACTAACTTCTTTTTTTGAATATCGAAAAACGAAAAACGAAAATCGAACTAACTTCTCATTGCTCATCCACTTGACAGTTTCTGAGGAGAAGATTTTTGAACGTTTTTTTTCTTCAAAATTTTGTCCTTTATGGGGCCCCAGCAACCAATCAAAATAAAGGATTAGGACAAAACTCACAAGAAACGTCAAACACTACTCAATAAACATTTCTGCAAAAACAAAATTCAAATGTCTGCAATTTTAGCGGAAAAATAGCCGATTTCCACTTTTCCCATTATAAGTCTATTGAAACTTTAAGTTGCCATAGCAACCAGAGCTCTTATCCGCCTGGAATAAAAAACACAAATTATATAGAGGCCACTGTCAGGAACAAGTATACAAAGTACAGGCTTAATCCCCTTGACAGTTTCCGAGAAGACGATTTTTGAATGTTTTTCGAAATTTTGCCCTATATGGGGCCCCTGCAACCAATCAAAATAAAGGATTAGGACACAAGTCACATGAAACGTACAGGACTACTCAATAAACATTTCTGCAAAAACAAAATTCAAATATCTCCAACAAGACAGCAAAAACTGGCAATTTTCACTTTTTTCCATTATAAGTCTATGGGAAGCATAAGTTACCATAGTAACCAGAGTCCTTATCTGATCAAAAAAAAAAAAAAAAAAAAAAAAAAAAAATATTCTTTCCCCCTACCTGTAGATGGTGTATTTGAAATATGAGAACAATCGGCCCAGCGGTTTCTGAGAAGAAGATCTTTGAAATTGTGGACGACGGACGGACGCCTGAGCTTGGGTATACTAAGCCTTCGGCTCAGGTGAGCTAAAAACCGAGGTGGGAAAAACTAAATTGACAATTAGGTACTTATACTTATGAAACATATCGTTAGCCATGTGAGCAGCTATTTCCCAATAGGCGGCCACTCAGTTACCTGAACTTAAATTAAAATATGAAAAACAAATAAGGCCCAAACAGCAAAAACATCCGACTCCAAAACATAAAACAAATGAAACCACAACAGAAGTACCGCCTTGAACGATCAGTATAATAAAATTACTGGGAGGCTTAAACCGGTTTTACAGGCGCCTAGCCTCACCCTCATCTTCTGCAGTGGTTCAAAACATTTAGTTCGCTGATCGGTCCTCGAGGTGAGTCTCAAACTAGTCAATGAATCATCAAGGACAAACAAATAAATCACGATAACCACCATGATGAATCAAAAACGAGGACTCACAGATTCAGTAAGCTGCCCAATGATGGAGATGATCACTGAGCGCCAAATTACTTCTTGAAACCCGGAGCATTTAAGAAAAACACGAGTTGAACCACGGTGGGCCAAGCTCCAGCCCCAACCAACTAAAATGAATAGCTTTATGTCGGGGCCATCATAGAGTCTGACGCACGACCCAACGGCGTGCAATTAAAAAGGCAGCATAGTTATCAACCATGATTGGGTTAAAGACTAAGCATGCAGACTGTCGCATAACATTCAAGTTATAACCTATACGTCTGTAAAGTGTTATGATTTTTCTGAACTTACTTGAAAGAAAAATCATTCCTTCCGATAAGTTTCTTAAATTTGTAAACCAAGTCACTATAAAATTCTGGTTCCGAAGGGCCCTCATGTAGACTAGTATCAGTCCACTAAATGAAACAATAGCACTTTACAAACGATTAAAAGTAAAGAAATGTACATCAGATTCAGAATGCCCCTATTTTCTATCAAAGTCAGATTTAGATTAAGTCATGTATTTCAGCAAATGGAGAAGTAATAAAGTACCATGGTAATAGCCCTTCATTGGTTATGTACCTTTCAGTAAGAAGGATGTCTGGTAGAGTCAAATATATAAATACATGGCAAGAATACCAGGCTAGGTCCTCATGTAAAAGCCCAACATTAACTTTGGCAATCAACTCATAGTGTCTGCGATAAAATTTAGAGATTGTTTTTCGAAGTTTATCATACCGATAGCCCTGCTGGAGAAGTTTGGTTTAAACATATTTTATTCGTATTCAAAATACATATATACACGATGAACATAACATACAACATATACTAATTTGAACGAAAGGGATTCGGAAGAAAGTCAGGGACTTATTTTAATCCGTATCCCTCAAATAATTGACGACGTAATCAATTTGTGATTGTTAGATAAGGATGGTGTGAATTTCTTCTTATAAAATTTGGTAGAAGCTGTAAACTTGTACGATAAAATAGAGTTGAATTTGGAGGGGGGGGGGGTGGTGCTCCACGAGGGCCAGTTTTCAATTATACCTTATAGTGCCAACATTTATCAAAAGGTTGTATGATCATTTCAAGTAAATGGTTCGGGAACATAGCTGTGTTTAATTTGAATAACAAATGTTCCAATTATTTGTTCTATTCTTGTGACAGTAGTGGCAATAATGAATATACGTACTTTTTCATGGGGATTGGTAGACATGCAATTCACGTGCACTTCCATGGTGACCTTTTCAGTCGTTTATAAAGAACACAAGTATTAATGAAAAACACGGAGTCAAAGTCAGTTTTCGGCATGTACACAAGAAGCTAGCATGGAACGCCAAACAGACGTCCCAGTCACATATAGCAAAACGTGAGACGTGAAGAAGTTTGGCTGTTAAACATTTATTACGTGCGTTGAAGTTCGCTACATGATTGCAGACTCTAGCAAACCTGATAAAATGCGCAATGTGCAGAACATTAGAAGCACGGCGAGGAACGCTCCCCATTCAAAAAATTTTACTATATCAAAATCAAAGTAATCGCGTTTATCATAACTGCTAGAAGAAACAAATCCATTCATAACAGAAAGATGTAAATCCAAAAAGGGGGATTCCGTAGCTGTGGGGATGGCTTTATTCAACTGTAGATCAGGTGTAGATCAGGTGGATAAATTTAATTGACCATGCCTTCAAAATAAGGATTGTCAATGTTCAAAAGGTCACCGAGGTACCTAGAAGTCGAATGAAATGCCTCGATAATATCAGCCTGTTGTCATTGTTAAGAGAATCCATAAAATCTTTTTGTAGCAGTATAAAAATAAATCAGCTACGAGAGGGGCGCATTTGTATTCATCGGAATTCCAACAATTTGTCGGTATAACTTGGTTCCGAATCTAATATAAATTTAGATATTGTCCAGGAGATAGGAAAAGGCTTCGCATACATTCTTACATGACCAGCACCCTTAAGTGTCCACCAATGTCAAACTCAAATACGTTTTTGAATATCTCCCTTTAAAATGAATATATATATATATATATATATATATATATATATATATATATATATATATATATATATATATATATATATATATATATATATATATATATATATATATATATATATATATATATATATATATATATATATATATATATATATATATATATATATATCAAACCCTTGTTTTAATTGTTCCATGTACTGATTTAATTGTCGCATTAATAGTAAGACAATCTTGAATGGCACGCAAGACTGACGAAAGCATGAAAATAGTGGTCGTTTTTTTTTTCTAAGTTCTGCGATACCTGAAATTGTTCAAGTTGTATGTTTGCAATGTTTTATTTTTTCGAGCCAGAACTTTCATGGAGCAATAAAAATAATTCTTAAAACTCTAAAGGCAGGTGTGTTTCTTATCTGTTTCATTGATACCTTTGATTAAAACTTCATCAAAATTGAGTCGTATCTTTGGAAAACCTACACCCCACACTGTCTGAGAAAAAAAGGTTGCACATGAAATTAGATGAAGACTCTTGCATACAGTTTTCTGAACAATGCTTAAATGTTGTTTGTCATGTTTTCTGACATTTTGACCAAATCATAAAGCCGAATCGGATAAAACTGCAGAAAAGCAAGACAAATTCTGTGAAGATGAAAGGTCGCCATAGGCATACTACTGAATTTCATCAACAGCGTATGTAATAAGAAAGCATGGTTATTTGGTAATAGCATGGATGAGTCGTTTCACGTGAAAAAAGAATAGTATGAAACGGGCACAAAAAGCATTGTCACAGTTGATAAACATAAAAACTGTAGCTAAAAACAATGAAGATATATATATTGTTTTGTACCGCTAAAATTCCTCTAGAGAGCAACAGATAGCAAGAATGTTCTTATAATTGCATATATAAGTGTCTTCAAGTGACTGAACTGATGGGGTGTTAGAAACTGTAAATAACAGTGGAAGAAAATAGCAGTGAACTTAAATTAATTTCAAACTATCTATGCCAGTAGATATAGTATGCATGAGGGTTTAAACAATGAGTGGCAATCGAAAAAGTAGGATGCGACAGAGACATTATTTTTACGCAGATAGAATCGAAGTGATACTATATGCACAACTACTAATTTTATACTATTAATGAACAATATTTCAATTAACATATACAACAGAAACAATGTCTGATATTTTCATTAACAACTCATCAGTAACAGGGTGCATGAGGGTTTTAACACCTCATCAGTAACAGGGTGCATGAGGGTTTTAACACCTCATCAGTAACAGGGTGCATGAGGGTTTTAACACCTCATCAGTAACAGGGTAAATGAGGGTTTTAACACCTCATCAGTAACAGGGTACATGAGGGTTTTAACACCTCATCATTAACATTGTACATGAGGATTTAAAACCTCATCAGTAACAGGGTGCATGAGGATTTTATTATCTCATCATTAACAGGGTACATGAGGATTTTAACACCTCATCAGTAACAGGGTACAAGAGGGTTTTAACATCTCAGGGTACATGAGGATTTTAACACCTCATCAGTAACAGGGTACATGAGGGTTTTAACATCTCATCATTAACAGGGTATATGAGGGTTTTAACACCTCATCAGTAGCAGGGTACATGAGAGTTTTACCATCTCATCAGTAACAGGGTGCATGAGGGTTTTATCACCTCATCAGTAACAGGGTGCATGAGGGTTTTAACACCTCATCAATAACAGTGTACATGAGGGTTTTAACACCTCATCAGTAACAGGGTGCATGAGGGTTTTAACGCCTCACCAGCAACAGGGTACATGAGGGTTTTAACACCTCATCAGTAACAGGGAACATGAGGGTTTTAACACCTCATCAGTAACAGGGTATATGAGGGTTTTAACACCTCGTCAGTAACAGGGTACATGAGGGTTTTAACATCCCATCAGTAACAGGGTGCATGAGGGTTTTAACACCTCATCAGTAACAGGGTGCATGAGGGTTTTAACACCTCATCAATAACAGTGTACATGAGGGTTTTAACACCTCATCAGTAACAGGGTGCATGAGGGTTTTAACGCCTCACCAGCAACAGGGTACATGAGGGTTTTAACACCTCATCAGTAACAGGGTACATGAGGGTTTTAACACCTCATCAGTAACAGGGTACATGAGGGTTTTAACACCTCATCACTAACAGGGTACATGAGGGTTTTATCACCTCATCAGTAACAGGGTGCATGAGGGTTTTAACACCTCATCAGTAACAGGGTGCATGAGGGTTTTAACACCTCATCACTTACAGGGTACATGAGGATTTTAACACCTCATCAGTAACAGGGTACATGAGGGTTTTAACACCTCATCAGTAAAAGGGTGCATGAGGGTTTTAACACCTCATCAGTAACAGGGTACATGAGGGTTTTAACACCTCATCATTAACAGGGTACATGAGGGTTTTAACAATCATTCCAGAAGACAAAATTAATAAAGTATATGCCGACTAAGGCTTTGTAGCCATTTTTAATATTTATGAACGCGCCAAAGACAGCGAATAACGCATTTAGAAAACTGTAGCCATAAAGACGTAGAGGACAACACGTCCGGAAATATTTATAGACTGGGTATGACGGATTTAAATAAATATATTGGGGATTTTCCTTGTAACGAATAGTTGGACTGCTTGTGCCTCTAGCATGCCTTCGGCCTATCTTGAATGATTGATATGCTACACAAAAGAGGCTGAAACGTGGCTGAAATCCAGATCATGCTACAAAAGTTGATATAAACTATTCTTACTTTAGCATAAGGTCAAAAAGGTTTCACATAAAATTAGGTTATGACCAACTTATGCTCTTATGTCATAGTTTTATCATATTCCGTCAGAATACAGACATTCTGCTGTATATATTACTTTGGTTTATGTGCACCTTTGTAAATTTATTGGTGCTACAGTAAGATTGAAGCATGAAAAATATAATGAACTTACAAATTGTTTGTTAATAACGAAGTTGATTTTCATAATTCTGATTGCAAATTTAGTTTGAACGCCCTGCACATCAAATAAGCAAAACTTATATAATAATCAACCTTTTAAAAATGCAACTGTTGAAAAAAATAACCTTCAATGTTGCTAATATGCACCGATTGATTCGTTTCATATGTGCAAGTCGTTAATTGCAACGGTTACGCCTATGGTGTATGAAGCTGTTTATGACTATTGCAGTCCAGCTATTAATCTAAGTCAGGTCTATCGGAGGAAAAGCGATTCCATCATGATAGTTTTGTCATCAAAACGCCTACAATTGCAGTATTGACGAAAGACTCGCAAAATGGCAAACAGCGGCCCGAGATGTGCAAAACGACAGATAATATATAATTTGGGTCTGTCGAAAAGATACCACATTACGAAAACATGCCCATGTAATATACAGAGATTTTAAAAGATCGAAATGAAAATTTTCATCAGACAATGTTGATATTTTTCTTATTTTTGCTCAAATGCTCAAAACATTGATTGATTGTTTGAACCGCGAGGTTCTAACGAGTACCCACAATGCGGTATGTTAAGGAACAATAATAAACAAAAAAAATAGGTAAACCCCTGCAACCCCAGTTTTAGTATATAAAAGTGGGGTTCAAGGGGGTATACTTTCCTTGACATGTTTTCCAGATTAATTGACTCCGGTGGACAGAAAATGCATGTATACTGATCGCCAAGTTTACAGCTTGTGAATATTTAGCGGCTCTCAAATGGCTACAACAAGGTACATTGCAACCGGCACAACAACTGGTGTAAGGGGACATACATATTGCAAGACCGACAAACAACACAGCACCAGCACCTGTGACAGCAAGTAAGTCTGAAACTAAGTTCCTTTAGGTAATTGCTGGTTGAATACCAAATCACAAAGACGAAATATGTCGATTTCAAGAATTCCAGACAAGCATCTTATTTAAATATGAGCCGCCTCATGGGAAAACCAACAATCTGCATATGCGAAAACAAAGGCGCAGATCAGCTTCGCAGTAACTGCGAAGCTGATCAGCGCCTTTGTTTTCGCCACTCGGATAGTACAGTTCCTCTTCTACTTAAATTCGAAATTTCAAGCTTCTAGCTCTTTTCTATGCTTATACAGGCCGGTTTGTATCGGACCTGTTCGGAAACCACATTGTTGGTTTTCCCACGAGGCGGCTCATATATTACTCAGTCATATATTTCTATTCGTTCATAAAGTTTATTTCCATCATGGCATAGGATTTATTTTATAGTTGTAGATGTATTGAGCCTGTAGTTAAGAGAGTGCATCTGTTCTGATAGAGTGTGAGCCTACTCATCTCTCAGAGATTGCTCCGACATCGTACCTAATGATATCAAAGTAAGTGGTCCACCATAAAATATGTGCTAACTACCGATGTCCCAAAATATTAATATTTTCTGAGAACATTTAAAATATAAATAAAAAATTTCGACAAAAACATCGATCAAGCTTATGCATCTGTACTAACCATCTGATTCTGAGTCACGCTGACACAAAGATAGCCTGGCAGACATAGTTAACAAAGGGAAACAGATTAGAGTTCTAGAGAAGGCGCTTATAAATTGAAGAGAATTTCAGATAAAACGAAGAGGAACATAATTAACGTCTCCATTATCTCGGTGGGAAATTCAGTTGTGGAACGTCGCCAAGAAAAATGCGAAATATTCTTCAATCTTTAAGAATTTGATGGAGTTGGCTAAGCATTTGATGATTTCTCACACTGACAGCTTTGACATACTTGCAAACAGCCATAACTAATCATTTAAGAAATTGGGGTATTGAATATACCCGTGTTTCGTAATGTGTAGTATTTCAAAAGTTTTTTTTTATTGCTACCCCATTTATTATGTATGCTCATATGTTATACGGCTTTGTAAATGTAAATGAGTGATCACCTTGTGGAAAATGTCTCCACCTCCATTCGATCACTTGAGCATTTTGTACCATCAAATATAGTTTTTCTTCTTTTATACAGTTTTACGTCCCGGGACCAATCAGTAGGTGGGACAAAAACGGAAGCACCCCGAGAAAAAACATTGCACACCCGCAAGCAGAACTTGACTTGTCTGACGTACCTCCAGCCAGTTTTTGTGATTTCAGTTCTGAGGACTGACATTTGAGCCGCGACGCGAGAAAACCGGTCTTCGGGATTTCCGACCAGGTCCGACACAAACCGGGCTGTACAAGCTCAGAAGCAGGCTAAAAGCTTGAAATTTCGGATTTAAGAAGAAGAGAAATTGTACTATCCGTGTAGCGGTTACCGCGAAGCTGATCTGCGCCTTTGTTTTCGCATAGGCAAAACTCCGGTTTTCTCGCGTCGCGGCTCATTAATGTCAAATGGCCAAACAAGTTTAGTTGACATCCGTGTTTGGTTGCTATCATTCTGTCTAGAAGAAGAAGAAGAAGAAGAAGAAGAAGACCAAGAACAAGAAGAACAAGAACAAGAAGAACAAGAACAAGAAGGAGAAGAAGAAGAAGAAGAAGAAGATGATGATGATGATGATGATGATGATGATGATGATGATGATGATGATGATTTTCTTGCAAATGTAGACTGTTAAAATTCAAGTGAGGTAACTCAATTTTCATTTTTCCACAGTACATTTGCTCATTCTTATAGTATCTGGTACACGGCAGTCAGACCACAAAACAGACTGCATCGGGAACCATACTTGTTATATAAGGGTCAGTTTGTAGTTTGTCTTGCTCAGTGTATGCTTGTGTGGCAGTATTACCACCATCATGATTACTACATACTAATTCATTTTGTGCTTATTATTATAATAGTCCTTGACCTCAACGTTGTTCAGACGTAGGTAGTCATGGGTGATACTCGGGCAATTTCATCTGACATTGTCCTGCTGGTACCAACAATGGTACTGGTGCTGAAAATGCTTTACAACCGGTTTGCTCGCCTCAGTGTGTGTACTATACAGCTGTTCAGGGCAAAAATGTCTATGGAGACATGGTTATTGTGTGAAAAAGCTCAAGTGATTGATACACAAATCCAATATTATGGCAATTTTGTGAAAAATGGAATGGCGACCAGTCAACTTTGACATTGATTTTAAAAGCTTCTGTAAGTTAAGTACCATTCGGCTTACGATATGTTTTCATGGTATAAGTACCTGATTGTTTTAGTTTTTTCCCATCTTGGTTTTTTGAGTGGGAATCTTTTTCTGCTTGCGCCTTTTCCTGATCTTTGCCTACTTGTACTTTTTCATATTTCGTGAAATATAACAGTCCTTGTGTTACAGGCCCTCAAACACATTTTCCTTAACTTTTTTGTTGAGTAATAATCAACAGCAGTATAAATTCATATACCCATTAATAATTACAACTAAATTAACATAGTTCTAAGAACAGCTGAGCAGACTTAAACATTTCTGTTTCCTCCGGGGAGGGCAAATCAATGAAGATTTATGTAAAATTAGTTTAAGACCACATGCTATCTGTAACTTCAAAACTATTCCTTTAACCAGATTCCACTCGATGAAATTTTTATGGTAAATATCAATATCAATGATAAAGATGTACACCTGGCACACGCGTATTTTTCTTAGATATTTTAAATGAAATAAGTTTTCAAGTTTATTTGATGCAGAACCGAGTTAGAAAAATGCACATAGTCTAGATATTCAATGCAATAGACACAGTAAGATTTTTAAAAAGGGTGCTATTCTGATCTATTCTAACAAATGAAATGTCACAGTTTCGCAACAGATGTACTATAAAAATTGGAGCTAGTTTATTGCTCCGGAAACTCCCAAGGGTGCATTATGTCAGACATAATTATGGACAATTTCTATGCTACAAATGCAAAATCGTCTTGATATGCCGTTGGTAGTAATGCAAATGAAACGCTTTATACATTGCTACTATGTCTGGCAAATATTGCACCGAGTTATACATTCTCAAAGTTGTTCCCCTAATTATTTATTTTTAGTTCAGTTGAAAGTGTAAAATCATACGACGCAGTTCCTACATCCAAACAAACAAGATAATATAAAAACGACGTTGCGCAATTAAACCTAAAAGAATAAATCCCTGAATTAAATTATGTCTAAATCAAAACCACTTGAAGGCACCATAAGTTTTCTGAGTGTTTATATCTTACTTCAAAATTTACTAACAATAAAGACAAAATAAAGAAAACCGGTCTTTGGGGTTTCCGACGAGGCGCAACACAAACCGGCCTGTGCAGCTACAGAAACAAGCTAGAGGCTTCTAGACCTTTTGAACATTGACAACCCTTATTTTGAAGGTATGGTCAATCAAATTTATCCACCTGAATTTCAGTTAAACAAAGCCAATATCTCAGATACCGGAGCCCCCTTTTTAGATCTACATCTTTCTGTTGCAAATGGATTTGTTTCTTCTAAAATTTATGATAAGCGCGATGACTTTGATTTTGATAAATTTTCCTTTTTTGGATGGTGACGTTCCTCGTCGTGCTTCTTATAGTGTATACATTTCGCAACTTATTAGGTTTGCTAGAGTCTGCAATCATGTTACAGACTTCAACGCTCGAAATAAATGTTTAACGGCAAAACTTCTCCAACAGGGCTATCGGTATCATAAACTTCGAAAAACCTTTTCTAAAGTTTATCGTAGACACTATGAATTGATTTCCACATATAATGTTGGGTTAAAGACGCTTTTAAGTGAGGGCCTTTCGGAACCTGAATTTTATGGTGACTTGACTTACAAATTTAAGAAACTTAAAAGAATTAACGATTTTTCTTTTCAGTTCAGAAAATTCATAACACGTTACAGACGTATAGGTTATAACTTGAATGTTATGCGACAATCTGCATGCTTAGTTTTTAACCCAATCATGGTTGATAACTATGCTGCCTTCTTTAATTGCATGCCGGTGGGTCGGGCGTCAGACTCTATGATGGCCCCTACTTAAAGCTATTCATTTTAGTTGGTTGGGGCCGGAGCTTCTTTTCTGTTGCTTGGTCCACCGGGGTCCAACTGGTGTTTTTTCTTTTGCTCCGGAGTTAGTAGGTTATTCGGCGCCCAGGGATCTCCATCGTCGAGCAGCTTACTCAATCTGTGAGTCCTGGGTTTTGATTCATCAGGATGTTTATCATGATTTATTTGTTTGTTCTTGATGATTCATTGACTAGTTAGAGATTCACCACAAGGACCAAATAACTAACTAAATGTTATGAACCACTGCAGAAGCTGAGGGTGAGGTTAGGTACCTGTAAAACCGGTTTAAGCCCGCCAGTAACTTTGTGTTACTGATCGTTCCAAGTCGATACTTCTGTAGTGGTTCTTTTTGTTTTATGTCTTGGTGTTTAAATTTTTTGTGCTGTTGGCGCCTTATGTATGTTTTCATATTTTTAGTTAAGTTAAGGTAACTGAGTGGCCACCTATTGGGAAAATAGCTGCTTATTCGGCTTACGATATGTTTCATGGTATAAAGTACCTGATTGTTAGTTTGGTTTTTTCCCACCTCGGTTTTTGGAGTGGGAATCTTTTTCTGATTGCGCCTTTTCCTGATCTTTGCCTACTTGTACCTTTTTCTAATTTTGCTATAAAATAAAAAAAAGGAAAAGTACTACCCGGTAACTGCTGATCTGCGCCTTTGTTTTCGCAAAGGCAAAAATCCGGTTTTCTCATGATGCATCTCAAATAATTTTGATTGGATAAACAATAAATTAAATCTTCTCCTGTAGAACATTCTCCATGTAATTTCTCTTTAATCGGTGCTCCAACTTTATGAGAATGTATTCCTGGTGTGTTGTGAACACAACACTGTCAAAATCACGTAAAGTAACATACCCAAAGAGAATAAACGGTAAGACAAGCGAGCAGATATTTCCCGAAAGGTGACCACTCAATTACCTGAAATGACCATAACTTGATGTGTGGATACTCATATTAAAGGTGCAATGAGAAAACATAAAACAAATAGAACCTCAACATTTTGAATTAAGACGTATTGACGTCATTGTGACGTGTGTGCTTAACGAAAAAAAGAACACTTGAACGCAGGGTGAGCCTGGGATGAGGTAACAAGGGTGAGATAAGAATTTCTCACATGGGGTAAAACGTAGAATTCCTCTATCTGGTGTGCAAGAAATTAATTTCTCTAGTAACACATCATTTAGTTGTGTATTCCTTGGTCTACAGCGATGTTCCTATTTGTACAGACACTTTATTAGAGAATAACGATATCCGCAAATCAAATCTCGAACATTATAAACTTCTCAGTTTTTCAATCAAAAATACTTTCAGACGTCATTAGTTTTCTGAGTGAATTGTTCCTACAACTGATGTTAGTATAAGACAAAATAATGATATTATAATAGGCAATGGAAGATTCTAGATAAATCTTTTCTTACAGAATATTCTGTACACCTTTTAAGCATGCTAAAATGTCTTAGAATTTTAGAGTCCCAGAATAAATATTTTCAACTACATGTAAAAGATTTGTCATCAGGAAAACATGTCCGTGAAATGTATACCCCTTTTATATAGTAAAATTGGGTTATGCAGGGATACACCTATTTTTCTTATTTTTCCTACCATGTACCCACAATCTCACAATCTATGTTTTGAGCAGAAATAATGGGCAAGTTTTCGTAATGATTGGATTTGATTGTCATCTACTGAAAGCACCCTAATGTTTTATTTTGGAAATTCTCTTTATCATACTGTCCTCCCTGGCATATCCCTTTTACGTGAATTTACTTTGTGTATAAAGAAATATCACAAGTAGCAAAAACTTCAAGAAAATATGTATAGATACACATTCAGTTACATAATCTGCTCAGCGCAATGTGGACAACAATATACGTGTTGGAAGCTCAACTCTACAAATCAACAGACTCTATTTGAACAAGTACAACAATTTCGCAATATAGGTTATATTAAAACTATGTCAGTGTTCGGGTATCTTACAAGTAGGTTCATTTCGATTATGCATCCTGTCAGAAATCAACGTTTCTTGTCTATTTTAGAGACCTCTATTTCTACAGTTGCCAAAGTTATCAAATATATGTCTCGATATGCCATGGATAGTAATTCTGACTTTTAATAAAACGATTTCTTCACTGTTTCTGTCACTGGTAAATATCGCACAGAGTTCAAAGTTTCAAATTTTCTTCTGTCAGTTTCCTTGCAAAGCTGTACTATGCACTAAGACAGACCTCAATTTTTGGGCTGATTTAAAAATAGGGACAGCAATAGGCCTAAACTGAACCACTGCCTTGTGACCAATCACTAGTATTGGGGTCTCTTAGAGCCCCTAGATAGGCCTAAACTGATCCATTGTCTAGAATTGGGATTTCTTAGAGTCCCCATAAGACCTAAACTGATCCATCGTATTTTGAATAATCAGTAGTATTGGGATCGCTAAGAGTCCCTATTCACCATTTTTGCATTATCGGCTGGTTACCAGCTTTCAAAAATCAATATTGGAAATACAGGTAACCAAAACCACCCTGACCTCAAGGTCAGGGTGGTTTTGGTTACCTGCATTTCCAATATTGATTTTTTCTAAGCTTGGAACCAGCAAATAATGCAAAAAAATGGTGAATAAGACCTAAACTGATCCATTGTCGTCTCTTAGCGTCCCTATAAGATCTAAATTGATCCATTGTCTTTTGACAAAGCAGTAGTATATAACATATACACGTACTACTCTGTTTCAGCATAGGAAAAGACCACCGAGGATATACACAGAAAAGGTACGTTCCATTGCCCAATGATCTAGTTTGAGACAATATTAATATTAATTAGCAGTCAAAGTGCCAAAAAAGCTGCGTTGACTTAGAAGTTAACATTATAGAAAAATTCAGAAACGAAGTGCAACACCAACAACGTCTCCATTATCTCAGTGGGAAATTCAGTTGTGGAGCGTCGCCAAGAAAAATGCGAAATATTCTTCAATCTTTAAGAATTTGATGGAGTTGGCTAAGCATTTGATGATTTCTCACACTGACAGCTTAGACATACTTGCAAACAGCCATAACTAATCATTTAAGAAATTGGGGCATTAAAATATACCCGTGTGTCGTGATGTGTACTATTCCAAGTAGGTAAATCTACTTTTTGTAGTGATATCCCTTTCACTAATATCAATTAAGTGTGTTTGTCCATATGTAATATGGTTCGGTTTAGGTAAATGAGTGACCACCTTGTGGAAAATGCCTCTACACTCAGTTAATCACATTAGCATACTGTACCTTCAAACAGTTTTTCTGGATTTGGGTGCTGAGGCCTGACACAAGACAAAAGACAAAATGTCAAATGGCCAAACAAGTTTAGTTGACATCCATGTTCATTTGACATCATTCTAATTATGAGAAGAAGAAGAAGAAGAAGAAGAAGAAGAAGAAGAAGAAGGAGAAGAAGTAGTAGTAGTAGTAGTAGTAGTAGTAGAAGAAGAAGAAGAAGAAGAAGATGATGATGATGATGATGATGATGATGATGATGATGATGATGATGATGATGATGATGAAAACTGTGGACTTAAAATTCAAGAGAGATTATTCAATTTACATTTTCTGAAAGTACATTTCCTCATTCTTAGAATCTGGTGCATAGCAGTCAGACCGTAAAACAGACCGCGTCGGGAATAGGATCGGCTTTGAATTTGTGAGGAAGTATTTCCAACATCATGATTACTGTATAGCTTTAATCTACGGTTAATATCCATTGTGTGTCCAAAAGCTATTATTATGAGAATCAACAGTAGTATAAAGTTCATACACCGATTAATTGTTATAACTAAATTAACATGGAAGGACAGCTGAGCAGACGTATTTCCATGCATATTACTAACAATAAACAAATGTTAAAATGGGTATCTACAAAACACAGAATCAGAAATCGGACCAGATATAACTAACAAAAGAGATGCCGCGGTTTCGTAATATCATACGACGCAGTTCCTACATTAAAAGAAACAAGATGAGAGGATAATGACATCCCGCAACCAAATCTAAACATATTAAATCCCTGAATTAAATTATGTTTTAATCAAAAACTACTTGAATGCATCATAAGTTTTCTGAGTGTTTCTATTATAAGACAAAATGGGCCTGTGCACGAGAAAACCAACAATTCGGGTTTATGACCAGGTCCGACACAAACCAGCCTGTACAGCCACGGAATAAAGCTAGACTGAGCGTGAAACTTTGGATACAAGTAGAAGAAGAATTGTACTATCCGACTGACGAAAACAAGGGCGCTGAACAGCTGTGCAGTTACTGCACAGCTGATCTGCGCCTTTGTTTTAGCATAGGCAAAATCCGGTTTTCTCATGATGCGGCTCAAATAATTTTGATTGGATAAACAAATAACTTAATATTCTCTGGTAGTACATTCTTCATGTAATTTCTCTTTAAACGGTGCTTTTAGTTTTTGAGAATGTTTGTGTTCCAGAATCAGATGTTTTGCCATTACGAAAACTCGCCCATACAATATACATAGATGTTAAGCTGTAAAATATTAAAATTTCATCAGAAAAATGCTAAAGAATATATTTGCTCAAAACATTGATTGTGGGTACACGTTAGAACCGCCTCGATGGTTCTAACGAGTACCCACACTCTATATTTTGGATCAAAAATAATAAAAATAGGTATGCCCCTGCAAACCCCAGTGTTTCTATATAAAAGTAGGGTATGAGGGTACTTTTAATAGACACGTTTTCCTGAATTTTAATAAAACGATTTCTTCACTATTTCTGTCACTGGTTAATATCGCACAGGGTTCAAAGTTTCAAATTTTCTTCTGTCAGTTTCCTTTCAAAGCTGTATTACGCACTGTATTGGGCTGATTTTAAAATAGGGGCAGCAAAAGGCCTAAACTGATCCATTGCCTTGTCACCAATCAGTAGTGTTGGGAGTCTCTTAGAGCCCCTAGATAGGCCTAATCTGATCCATTGTCTAGTTTTGGGATATCCTAGAGTCCCTATAAGACCTAAACTGATATGTCTTTTGACTAACCAGTAGTATTGGGGTCTCTTAGAGCCCCTATAAGACCTAAACTGATCTATTGTCTTTTGACTAATCAGTAGTATTGGGGTCTCGTAGGGCCCCTATAAGACCTAAACTGATCTATTGTCTTTTGACTAATCAATAGTATTGGGGTCTCTAAGGGCCCCTATAAGACCTACACTGATATATTGTCTTTGACTAATCAGTAGTATCGGGGTCTCATAGAGCCCCTATAAGACCTTAACTGATCTATTGTCTTTTGACTAATCAGTAGTATCGGGGTCTCATAGAGCCCCTATAAGACCTTAACTGATCTATTATTGTCTTTTGACTAATCAGTAGTATTGGGGTCTCTTAGAGCCACTATAAGACCTAAACGGATCTATTGTCTTTTGACTAATCAGTAGTATTGGGGTCTCTTAGGGTCCCTGTAAGACCTAAACTGATCTATTGTCTTTTTTTGACTAATCAATAGTATTGGGATATCTTAGGGCCCCTATAAGGCCTAAACTGATCTATTGTCTTTTTTCACTAATCAATAGTATTGGGATCTCTTAGGGCCCCTATAAGACCTAAACGGATCTATTGTCTTTTTTTGACTAATCAATAGTATTGGGATCTCTTAGGGCCCCTATAAGACCTAAATTGATATATTGTCTTTGACTAATCAGTAGTATTGGGATCTCTTAGGGCCCCTATAAGACCTAAACTGATCCATTGCCTTTTTTGACTAATCAGTAGTCTTGGGATCTCATAGAGCCTCTATAAGAGACCAATATACTACTCTGTTTCATCGTAGGAAAAGACCGCCGAGAATATATACAGAAAGAGAAACATACCATTGCAAAACTGTACAGAACACTTAGGAGTCTACTTAAACAAATGCAACAATTACTTAAATTCGCAACAGAGTTGCTATAAGACTAGGTCACTGATAGGGTGTGTATCTCACTATGGGTGCATTTCGATTATGCATCCTGTCAAAATCATAGTTACTTGTCTATTTTGGAAACGTCTATTTCTGCAATTGCCAAAGCTATCAAATATATGTCTTGATATGCCATTGATTGTAAGACCGACATTTAATTAAACGATTTCTTCACTATGTCTGTAACTGGTTTATATCGCTCCGACTTAAAAGTTTCAACCTTAAACTTTCAAAATTTCATCCATCAATTTCCTTCCAAGTGTATTATGCACTCAGGTATATTTGCATTTGTGACTGATTTGAAAAAGAAGACAGCGATTGCAATCCTAAAATATACCAGAGATAACATGTCCATGTAATATGTACCCCACTATTATATAGTAAAACTGGGGTATACAGAGATTTACCTATTTTTGTTAATTTTTATCCAAAGCATAGATTGTGTACTAGTTAGAATCGCCTCGGTTCATACATGAACCCACAATCAATGGTTTGAGCAAAAATATTGAAAATATCAAATTCTTTCTGATATTTTTTTTTCCAATTTTTACAGCTAATAAAGTCACTGTATATTGCATGGGCAAGTTTTCGTAATGCTAAGAAAAAAAGAAGAAAAGAAAAAAAAAACTAAAACCTGTTCAATAATGGGATTGTAAGGTAGGCCCGCTTAAAATGGTTCGCCTGCTTTTGACTAATCAGTAGTATTGGGGTCTCTTAGGTCCCCTATAAGGCCTAAACTGATCAATTGTCTTTTGACTAATCAGTAGTATTGCGGTCTCTTAGGGCCTCTATAACACCTAAACTGGTCCCTTGACTTTTTTTACTAATCGGTAGAATTGGGATCTCGTAGAGCCTCTATAAGAGACCCATATACCACTCTGTTTCAGCGTAGGAAAACACCGCCGAGAATATATACAGAAAGGGAAACATACCATTGCCCAATGACCTAAACTGATATATTGTCTTTTGAATAATCAGTGGTATTGGGATCTCTTAGAGCCCCTGTAAGACCTAAAGTGATCTATTGTCTTGTGACTTATCAGTTGTATTTGAGATCTCTTAGGGCCCCTATAAGACCTAAACTGATCCCATGTCCTTTTTTACTAATCAGTAGAATTGGGATCTCGTAGAGCCTCTATAAGGGACCCATATACCACTCTGTTTCATCGTTGGAAAAGACCGCCGAGAATATATACAGAAAGGGAAACATACCATTGTCCAATTATCGAGTTTGAGACAACATGAATAAGCAGTCAAAGTGCCAAAAAAGCTGGGATGACTTAGAAACCAACATTATAGAAAAACTCAGATAAAATGAAGAGGAACATCAACAACGTCCCATTATCTGGTGGGAAATTCAGTTGTGGAAAGTCGCCAAGACAAATCCAAAATATTCTTCAATCTTTAAGACTTTGATGGAGTTGGCTAAGCATTTGATGATTTCTCACACTGACAGCTTAGACATACTTGCAAACAGCCATTACTAATTATTTAAGAAATTGGGGCATTGAATATACCCGTGTTTCGTGATGTGTTCTATTCCAAGTAGGTAAATCTACTTTTTTGTAATGATACCCCTTTGCACTCAGGCCGAAAAACAGACCGCATCGGGAATAGGGTCGGCTTTGAATTTGTGAGGAAGTATTTCCAACATCATGATAACTGTATAGCTTTAATCTGCTGTTAATATTCATTGTGTGCCTAAGAGATAGTATTATGAGAATCAACAGTAGTATAAAATTCATAAACCGATTAATTATAGTAATTAAATTAACATGGAAGAACAGCTGAGCAGACTTAAACATTTATGTTACCTCCGGGGAGGGCAAATCAATAAAGATTTATGTAAAATTAGTTTAAGACCACATGCTATCTGTAACTTCAAAATCATTTATTTAACCAGATTCCACTCGATGAAATTTTTATGGTGAATATCAGTATCAATGATAAAGATGTACACCTGGCACACTCGTGTTTTTCTTGGATAATAAAATGTTTAATCTGCTCTGCTGAGATAATTGTAAATTTTTACGTATTTCAATTCATTTTACCTGAAAATATAAAAAAGTACCGTACAAGTATGAATGTTAAAATGTGTTTCTTCGGACAAGACACAATATAACAATATTAGATATCACATTAGATATGAGCCGCGTCACGAGAAAACCGGCCTTCGGGGTTTCCGACCAGGTCCGACACAAGCCGATCTGTGCAGCTACAGAAGAAAGCTAGAATCTTAAAATTTTGGATGTAAGTAGAGGAGGTATTGTACTATCCGTGTAGCGAAAACAAAGGCGCTGATCAGCTTCGCAGTTACTGCGAAGCTGATCTGCGCCTTTGTTTTCGCATAGGCACATATCCGGTTTTCTCATGACGCGGCTCAATTATAATATCTTAGTTCCAAACTACATGTTTTAGGACAAGTCCTACAGCGATATAACTACATCTAAAGAAGCTTGATTAGCAAATAACGACATCAAAATCAAATCTCGAAAAATACAAACTTCTAATATTTTTAGTCTAAAAAGACTTGAAGGCATCATTAGTTTTCTGAGTGTTCTGATCATACTGATTACGTCACAATAAAGACAAAATAATGTCATTATAATAACCAATAAAGGATTCGAAATAAATCTTCGCCTACAGTACAGTCATTCTAACTTCTCTTTAATCTTTCGAATGCTAGTGCTTTCAATATAGAAGCTTGTCAACTATTGAAAGCATAGTACAAGTTATTTCGAAGATCATGGTGAGATTCCCATAATCGAACTGTGCTTCCAGGCTTACCCATTTAACAACATAGTTTTACTTTTTGCACAAAGCAATTTACCATAAAAAGGTACAAATAGACAATGATCAGGAAAAGAAATTACCACTCCAAAAACCGAAGTGGGGAAAAAGCTAAGTTGACAATTAGATACTTGTACTAAGAAAACATATTGTAAAGCGAGTGAGCCGCTATTTCCCAAAAGTCGGCCACTCAGTTACCTTAACCTAACTAAAATATGAAAACGCACATAAGGTGAAACAGCACAAAAATTCAACACCAAGACATAAAGCAATAAGAACCACAACAGAAGTATCGCCTTGGAACGATCAGTAATATAAAATTACTGGCGGGCTTAAACTAGTTAGGAAAATACAAACTGATTGCAATCAATCCCTGAGGATTGGAAAAATAAGAGCATTAAATGAATGTACGGGGAGACATTTTAGGTCTTCTAAGTAGCAAACGCCAATTCGTATGGTTGATAAACACTCAATACACACTGTGTTCATGACTGTGTGGACAGCAACGGACTGGAGGCACATCTGTACAGAACATTTGGAGTCTATTTTACCAATGCAACAATTACTTATATTCGCAACAGAGGTGATATAAGACTAGGCCATTGCTCGGTATCACACAATGGATGCATTTCGATTATGCATCCTGTCAAAATCATAGTTGCTTGTCTATTTTGGAAACTTCTCTTCCTACAATTACCAAAGCTATCAAATATATGTCTTGATATGCCATTGATAGAAAAAACAGACATTTAATTAAACGATTTCTTCTATATATCTTGTCACTGTTTAATATCGCCCGAGTTCAAACTTTCAAAATTTCTTCTGTCAATTTCCTTGTAAATATATTATGCACCTAGATAGCTGGTAGCACTTGCAATGATAAAATGTACCATGGATTCTCTTTCTATTAATAAAGTCTCATCAAGGCTGTGCCAATTTCATTTGCTTATGGATTTCATCAAAAGAAAATTAATACTTATCTATTGATATGCTCTTAAATGAATCTAAATCATAGAGATGGGGATGTCTGTTCATAAAAAACGGGTAAAATCTAATAACAACATCGGCTAAATCTACACTTCTGAATTGTTTATATCTAAAGTCACTTGAAGTTGAAGGCATCATTACGGTTTTGAGTTTGTTATACTAAAGACAAAATAATGTTTATATAATGAATGACGATATTTTTCAGTTAAATGTATAATAGAGATCTATTTCGACTGTACATTTTATCGCTTCGAATAATCTTCAGACTTTTCTTGAAACCACTTTTATTTTCCAATTCAAAGATATATTTGTGTGTTAACATCTAAGAAGACAGATAAAGAACCCGGCACAGCGAAAGTTCAGTTCGATAATAGATGCTAACCTGAAAATGGTGAGGTGATGTGGACTTGAACTTGGCGAATTAGTAGTATTGGGTTCTCTTAGAGACCCTATAAGAGACATTTTAACAAGTAGTTCTGTGGTTATACAAAGTAGGAATCGAAGGCCGAGGATAGATTACCTAAAGATCTAGTTAACAGAAATACACATGTCATGTACGTACTTATACGTACATGTATTGTATACGTATGGACTATGTGTGAGTTTTGTTTTCATTATGTTTTTCCCAGACAATCCGGCATTGAACTTGTCAGCACTTAGAATAGTCAGCACCTATGGCAAAAGGTTAACAACCGACTGGCATCATAGAAACACATGTATACCTTTGGCTTCGATTTATTACGAAAACATGTCCATGCAATATACAGAGATTTTATTAGCTTTAAAAATTAAAAAAATTCAGCTGAAAACTTTTGATATTTTTCTTATTTTTGCTCAAAACATAGATTGTGGGTACGCGTTAGAACCGCCTCGACGAGGCGGTTCTAATGCGTACCCACAATCTATGTTTTGGAGCAAAAAATAAGAAAATTGATATACCCTTTCGTACCCCAGTTTTGCTATGTAAAAGAGGGGTTCAAGGGGGTATACATTACACGGACATGTTTTCGTGATGTGGCAAGTTTAATACCAAAAACGTTCTGAACTTTCGGACCCACGTATGAAAGTTAAACATATACGAATAATTCTACAAAAAGCCCGAAAAATATGACCCATACATATTATGATGTAGACTGAATGGAACATGTATGCAATGACAGCCCCGATTTTTATGCTCAACTCAGTTGAGACTAATACTTATCCTGCTCAGTCGTTATTTTACAATTTGTTCGCAGGATAAATTAGATGGCTTTTGTAATATAAATCTCAAAGTTGTTTCAGTATTTTTAAAGTCCTTATATTCTGTTCTTACTTTGCATGGGATAAGAATTTGCAAAGAGTATCATAGACTTCTCAGTACTGACAAAAGCCTTGTAGAATGTAAATGTACTGTAACTGTAATGTTGCATGTTATATGTATTCTATTGCAAGCCTTGCAATAGCATACATATAACATGCAACATACAGTTACAGTGCATTTACATCTGTCAATATCATGTCTGGTTTAGATTGCAGAATTAATTATTATAAGAGAAGGGATACACACAAAATGCCATTTTTGCAAGGCTGGAGTATCACTAGAAAACCATCTTGTAATGAATTCCACAGACCGAACCATGCCATTTTTTCAATCCGATCATCATCAATTTTCTTCCACCTCAGAACGACCCCTAGCGAACTGTATTACGAATCGGTGTCGCGACGTCGAAGTATTCTTTCACATGATATGACCTATATTTATGTAGAACAGTATTTGTTTCTTTTCTATTGTCTTTATTGACTGTGTCTGTTAATGATTAACCAAGGAAACTAATAGGCATGGTATGTGTTAATTATCATATAATGGTGCTGTAATGCTAACACATAATGAATATACACTAAATGATCAGCAACGTGAGACAACATACCTTTTGCACACGCCTTGGTCGCAGCTAATCAATGACTCTTATCAAGCAATCCATCTACCTCATAAAACCAATATATCCGTGTTTTCGCTATGGTCTTTGGCTGAACAAACTTGTTTGTGTCTAGCCTGGTTGCTTAGTCCGGAGGCATATTGCTCGCGAAATGACAAATGCTGTGACCGCATGGCAAAGATAGGTCGAGACATCTTACCGCAATTTTTTACTTGCACTGCGAACGTTGGCATGCATAAAGTCATATTCGAGCCAAACTGGAACGCTGATCGGTCCAGCACGTTGCAAAACTAATTATCGTTCTTAAATCTTCTGAAACACCTCTCGTCTTTAATTTTAGGTACTGACCGAATCAAACTTTTACAAATATGTTAGGTAGGAGGCTAAATTATACAAATATGCTAAGTACTTTCTAAGAACATTATTGTACTTAGGTTCGTGACAGTCTCAGCATGGAATCACAATAAAGAAGGACGTAAAACGATTATACGAACAGATGCATCATACTGTTTTCATTATTTTTATGCTATTTGCATATTGTTTACTGTAGCTCTTTTACGTCGTTCTTTGGCTTGTGGGTTAGTTTGTCAGAGTTGGATTTAGACAGTTGCCTAGTCTATAAGAGCTGCCTTCGGGTTTTGACCTGTTTCTGTACGTGGATAGTGGACATAGTTTCTTTGTCTATGAAGTAAATTTCGGGTTTTGGGCATGTTTCTATACGACACTGTTTTCTCATGATTTACAATAGACACGTCAGAAGTAATGAACCATCTGACACAGGTTAAAACAGATGAATTATGGCTGCTCTTGAAGTACTCGTATACTTTTTGCAACATTATTTCTTTCCACACTCAGTTTTAAATGTCATGAGTGCAAGATGTTGAAAAACTGTCTTCTCTGCTTTTGAATCCCACCAATATAAACCAATTCGCGTTTGCGCTATACGTACATGTAGCAGAATCAAAAATGTGCATGTACCTTACTGACGTTCAAAAAAGAGGTTTTAAAACATCTATATGAAGATGATTTATGAGTAACCCAATAATTCTACGGCGCCTTCTAAACGTGGTTTACAAAATGCGCTTGGGTGGTAAAATCAAATTGTACGAATCACAATTTGATTCTTTCAAAGATGCAAAGGCATTACAGTGAATATAAAATGCAAGAAATAATCAAATGTGCATGCCTAACAATTTAAAGTATTTCAAGGGAATCCAACTTCTTTCATCTTAATGATTAAGTTTAATTGTTTTATCACAAGATATTTTGTTTTTGCCAATTCACATTTAAAGTCTGTCTGAAATTCAAATGAATTCATTATGTACGAATGAACTACTCACACATAAATGCATTTACTGAAAAACGCTTATCTGGACATGTATAAGGGAAAACGAACCTGAATAACATTATGTTAGAACTGCAAAGGCTGTTTTAGAAAAGTCATTTTGAAAACATTTAAAAAATCATACCAAAAAAAATCATTTTTCCGCTCAAACAAAACATATTTCATTTGCTTCCAAACAATGCCGGTTCCTAGCGATGCACTCTAAATGAGGCTCTAAGGGTCTGAAAAAATGCAACGACTTGAACTCCAAATTTGCTTAAGCCTCTATTTGTAAATAGGCTGTATCTTATATGTGAATTTCAATGAATCTTGTCCGCAGACCTTATACTGGACACTAAGGGCACCACAATCTTTGTAATCTACACTATGGTACGTTTGGATATTATTATTTCCGTAGCCCGAAGATGAAAGAATACCAGACATTTATTGTGTTGTATGCGATTGTAAATATTTAGCAATCTGAAGTGCCCGTCGATTGCCTACAAGTCCTGTTGTGCTTTGTTCTTATAGCAATTGTTTTCGCTGTTTTTTTAACAGTCTGTTTATTTTTCTCTCTGTTCCAAAGACTGCTTCTTCTGTATGCGATACTGAGGGCGCATGTCAGCTGCGGTAAGGCAACGCAGTTGTTCAGATCATCTACGTAGTTGCTTCCTGTATGAATTACCATTCCTCTAACCATTATAGTATTTGTGGCTTTATAGCCACGTGCATTGTTTCCGTCGTCATTTGGCTATTTGTTAGCAATGGTGTGACTATCATGTTTGTCAATGACTGTTCATTTGTTTGTATGACTTGATGCTTAAAATCACAGTCAACAACTATGGTCCTGTCGAGACGTTACCCCCCATTTTTATGGGCTTTTTACCCAAAATTAGGCTATCATGACATCCAAAAAGCCACAAAGGCTTATATGTATGGATGGTTTGATTTAAAACCACTTTTCCTCAGCAGGTTCAGACCAGAGCGGTTAGGTTAACCAGTAATCAGATGCCCAAAGATTAGTTAAGTATACATAAGGACTGGATGGCGGATTTCAACGTCATCTCCAATTAATTGATAAGCAAGAACTACGTGTGATATCTGTCAGCTAATGTAGCAATACTATATTAACATCACAAACTTTTATATCAAGAAGCTCTTATATCTATCCAGCAATGGTTGCGCAGACTATATTCAGGGGCAACACAGATTTAGTAGTCGACAAATGTTCAATACTTTGTCTGAGCATATGATGAATACTTTTACAGAACAATGGCATATAAGAGTAAACAGTCATAATAGTCGATCGGGCAACGGGGGTAACAAACTTAGAACGTACAAGTTGTTTAAGACTACGTTCCAAATGGAACAGTACTGTAAAACGATAATGCCCACGAGTCACCGTTCAGCTTTCGCTAAATTTCGGTGCGGTGTGGCTCCTCTGCGCCTTGAAACGGGGCGATATGAAGGGTTAACGGTCAATGAACGCGTATGCCCATTTTGTCGGACACAGATTGAAACTGAGATTCATGTTATTACCCAATGTAAAACATATGAAAACATAAGGGACTCGTTATTTCAGAAAGCGTGTGTTATAATCCAGATTTCAATATTTTAACGGATGAAGAGAAAATGGTATTTTTGTTTTCTAACCAATCTATGATAAGAGAATGTGCCAAAACCTGTTGGTTAATTTTACAGCGAAGGTCAGCCTTGCTTTATAAATGAATTTTCCTCATAGCAAACAGCAAGTATTTTGTAGTTTTAATCTAATTTACACTGAAGAAAATTTATAACTATTTTATGCTTTTAAAAATGTGAATACAGCACTTACGGAAGTCTTAATAGGATAATTTTTGCACATCTTGTTTTAGTATTTCAAGTATTCGGTGTGAAACGCCAGTGGACCCCCGCTTGCTCCGGGCACAAACGTTCCTGGAGATGTGGGCGGTGGCTCGTGGAGAAGCTCTAATGTGACGCTCCGGTGCCAGGTCTTGGTGAGTAAGTATCTAAAGGCTCGCAGACTCGCTCCTTTAGGTCTACTGGTGTTTTGCACTTGCTGAGAACATTTTAAGACAATTTATTGACTTGTTTAAAAGATTATCTTAGGATTGATCAGTTTTAAGACTTTTAAGACAATTTTGTATTACATTTTTCATTTTATGCGAATGCATATTTCCTGCATTTTACTTGATGTACATTTTGTAAATCTGTGATATTCTGTTTTTAAGATCATCTGTAAAACTAAAGTGTCTCATAAGTCTATTAGATAGACTGGGTATCAAATATTTGTTGCCTGTTCATTGTTGTAAATCTGTATGTATTGTATTTGATATGTGACACTCTAATAAACTATTAAACTTATAATAATAACTATAATAATGAAGGTGTCATAAATGATGGTCTAATCAACACACACTTACATCACTTATAATACATGCACTTAACCCAATTTCTAACGTACCATGTACATGTAATTAAGCGACTGAAAACATTCACATTCTTTACGTGTAGAAAACATCATACAGCAAATGGCTTTGGAAAAGTAGGTTTTTGTTATTCCAGAAAGTTAGGGTATTTAGTTTTGAAAACTTGAGTGTTTGGTTTTTTTCCATGCCACGTGTTTAAACGTTTTGTGGAAAATACTATTGTTCAATCAACATAGGGTGAAAATGGTCAAATTTTCTTTGACTAACATTGTATGGCCTTATTACGGGGAATGAACCTAAACTTTGTTTCCATTTGCCCCTAAAACCACCTCAAATAGGCTGAAAATACGCTACATGTATATGATATATATCAGCTTATATGTCGCTTGACAATATCATATAAAGACATAAAATCAAAACAGTACAATAACTTACCAACTTCTTCTTCTAAGTCCAGTATTTTATCCATTAAATGGTCCCTCTCTGCAGGAATTACTAAATCCTCTATTTCATCCTCGTCGTCATCTTCTGTCGTTAACACAGAAGACGACGTAACGTCACGCACTATTTTACCCTCGTCCGAAACTTGTTCAGATGACATTCTGATGTTATTGTCATCGTCCGTTTCGCTTGAATTCCCGTCTGGAGAAGGAACGCATTTATTTGGATCACTGTCCGTTTCCATTTCAATTTCTTTGTCCGAAATGTCCGGCGAATGGCCGGTCTCAGCGATATCACCATCCATCGGTGCTGGAGTCCCCTCTTCCTCCGCGCCGGCCCTGTCCGATAAATCCGGCGAATCACTGCCCTGTGACGGACAAGTGTCCATTTGGACTATTTTTTCTTCGTCCGACTCCATTCTGTCAATCCGCTGCACCAACATACAGAAGCTTTCATCAATGTGAGCTATAAGCTTTTCCGGGTCACGTGGTAACATTTCTCTTATCTCTTGACTCGATGCCATATTGCCTGATTCCATCAAATCATTACCTGTGGATGCCAGCGTTTGTGTTTTTAATCCAGCAAAGTTCAATGGCTGGTCACGTGACCAATCTTCACGTGTGTGCATACCACCAGCTGAACTCAATGTTTGTTCTACAGGTATTTCAGGTAATACCTTTTGTAAAAACGTAGAGCAATGTTTTGCAGTTAACGAATTGCATTTTTCTGCGAGTTCGGAAATTTTTGCCACTAATTCAATTCTGTCAGAATCCATTTCTTTAATTTGCGTTCTAAGCTGAGACTCATTTTCCGTATCTACATAAGCGACTGCCAAGCCGGTAAGAGGATAATTATTTTGTTGCTGATTTTGCAATTTTAAGAGTTCAATTTCTGACTCCTGTGCAGTATTTTGAGCCTCAAGGGCGATAACTTTGTCCCGCAGTACATTCGCTTCTTGCTGCGAAAACTCAAGCTGTCGTTTTAAATCTACAATTTGGCCATAATCAGAGTCACCATTTGTGTCATCATTATCCAATGACCTACTTTTCCTCAGGCCTTTAGCGCCCTTAATTTGCCTGCTTTCGGCCACTTTTAACTTTCCATAAAGCTGCTCAATTTCATTGTCCTTTTCAATTATTTTCCATCTAAACTCATCCGCTTCTTTTTCATATTCTTTAATTTTGTCCATATAGAACGTATTTGGCGACGAAGGCTCGGCCGGTAATTGTAGAAGATGGTCCTTTTCTTTCAATTTCTTTTCCATCTCAAACATCTCCTTATGCAGCATTTCATTTTCTTCCTCCATATCCGCCATTTTCTTTTTAAAGACCGACAACTCTCCCTCGACTAAATCATACTGCACCTTAAGCTCCACAGCAGCTTCCGTCTTACCGCTCCTGTCACGTGGCGATAACCCCTCACCCTGTTTCATAGTCGCCAGTGTTTGTTGGATCGTCATTTTCTTCAAATGTTTACTCATATTGTCATTTTCATCTTCTAAATCACGCATTTTCTTACGCATCTTCTTGGCATCATCTTCGAGGAACTTGAGTTGGTCACGAAGATCCGCCTCTCGCTCTTTACTGTCGTACAGTTCACGTTTTATCTGTTGGACGTCTATCTCCTGGCTGCTTTGACGTTCCGTTGACGACAGCATTACCTGAAAGTGATAATTATCGTGTTAACTTCACGCTATCTAAGGTACGAGCATTACGGTGTGCATTTACCTACATGTAGATGTAAGAAGAAGATAGTCGATTGATTATGTAATAACGCAATTACGGTTTAGGTGACATACGGTTGCATAGTCAGCTAAAGTAATATAGGGTTGAAAGAAAAGAAATGAGCCGCGACGCGAGAAAACCGGTCTTCGGGGTTTCCGACCAGGTCCGACACAAACCGGCCTGTACAAGCTCAGAAAAGAGCTAGAAGCTTGAAATTTCGGATTAAAGAAGGAGAGGAATTGTACTATCCGTGTAGCGAAAACAAAGGCGCTGATCAGCTTCGCGGTTACCGCGAAGCTGATCTGCGTCTTTGTTTTCGCCTAGGCAAAAAATCCGGTTTTCTCATGGCGCGGCTCAAATAATACTGTAAGTTCGGAAAATTTTATTTTATTTCGCGAATTTTCTATTTCCGAATTATTAGCGAGTTCTTGATGTCACGAGCGACTGAGTGTCCATGTCTTATATAAAGCTTGTAGTGACTCTTTATTAGCGAGAACTTTGAGGCAACGAATTCGCGAATGTTAGCGAAAATCAAGTTCTCGCGAATATTTCGGAATCTATAGTAGTCAGGATCTCATTCAACTGAGAGAAGAACAGAAACCTTTGAAACAAAAAGGGGCCGCAAATGACAACAAAAGTAATTGTAATTTGCTTCAGTATCATAATATAAATACAAGATATTCTTATGCACAACGGACAGAAAGCTCGAGAACCTTACTATATACATATAGAAATCGCTACTGACAACCGCAGCATAAGTACCACCTTCAGTTAAGTTGCTAATAATAAACGATTTTCTGAATCTTCATGAATGTATGCACGCCCTCATTGTTAAGCAAATGCTTTTTTCATGTTATGTAGGATCGGAATTCGGTTCTTTTGTTTCAGGTTCATGTCTCATAAAAGACGCCCATGCAATATACAGAGATTTTTAAACTTGTAAAAAATGAAACTTTTCTGTAGAAATATTATGATATTTTTCTTATTTTTGCTCAAAACATAGATTGTGTGTACACGTTAGAACCGCCTCGGCAAGGCGGTTCTAACGAGTACCCACAATCTATGTCTTGAGCAAAAATAAGAAAAATATCGAAAGTTTTCTACTGAAAATTTTCAATTTTTACAACTTAAAAATCTCCATATATTGCATGGGCAAGTTTTCGTAATGGTCAGGCCGCTAGAAACTATTACAGACTTCTACCACTACCAAATTAACAACATATTTGCTGACGGACTCGAATCCAGGGGCACTTAGATTAAATTTAAATCACTGAAATTGTCCTGTCTCTGAAAAAAAAAAAAAAAAAAAAAAAAAAAAAAAAAAAAAAAAACATATATAACAACCATGAAATGGAAGAAATTTCATAAAACAATTTTGAGCGATGCATCTTTCCTTTTCCATTTTACAAACTTGTATGCAAACATTTACCAACTGTTTGCTTAGGACAGTCGACTGTCAGCAGCATTGCCGTTTACCGAAACCAAAAGCATTATTTTTCTCTATATTCAGTCGGCACTATGCATGTTCGTACACCGCTCAAAGACCGAATCAAAGAGCAATTACCTTCATTCGATCTTAATTTTGGGAGGAAAGAGGTTTTTTTTTTTACTTTATAGTGTTGGAGTCTTTACGTAAATGTACAAATGTTCAAGAACCAAACATCTGTATAAATCAAAGCGCGATAACTTTATTCTGAACTTAGATTTGGAAGGAAAGAGTTACATGGTACGCATACTATAAATGCTGCTACTAATGTGGTTCTAGACTGGCTCCCATCGTGAAACTTTTGTTTTTATCAGGAAAACATGCACAAAATCTTCTGATGGCTGAGTTTGTTCTGAGCCTAGGAAGAGGGGTAACTCATACTAGAAAATATTTATGGAGGTTATAGAACATGGTATGATAGGATGATAGTGAACATAGGACGGGGGCCAGTCTAATGTGGTTCAGACAGTGGTGTTCAGCACACCTGTGCCTGTCGGCTAATAAGATTCAAAGAACGCTTGTCCGAGCATGTCCGTCCGAGCCTGCAAACATTGATATTTTCGAGTCCAGCAGGCTCGACGCAATCACGTGTATCTGAACGAACATTTGGTTGTGTAAATGCTTCATATAAAGCGGACTTTTGATTAGACCAAACCACTTGCATGCAGATACATGTAACTCACATGGGTATATAATATGGGAATCGTTCTGGCTTCATATTGATTCACGCTTCTAGCCCACATTATTTTTGTTTTCTGACAATTCTAAGGCGATACTTCAAATAGAGTGGATTTGTGGTGATTACATGTTTTGGTGTAGATGTTTTTGCTGTTTGTGCATTTTATGTGTAGCAGTTAAGTCCATGTAACGCTAAAGGGACACTTCTCGCCGTATGTTATCTTTGTACCAGTGCCTATTTGTCATTTTGTTTTCCCCAAGGTTTCCAGGCCCCGAGGTTATAAAACTTTTTTCATTGAAATTAAAATATCTCGTTAATACTAAAATAGCCAAAATCAGTTGAAAATTCACGCCTAAATCCCATAAGACAATAATTTATCCTGCTAATAAATGTTAAAATGCCAACAATTGCATTTTAACATTTATGAGCAGGATAAATTTTAGTCTCAGCTGAGCTGAGCATGAAAAAAGTTTTTTAACCTCGTGACCAAGATGGGACGTTGGTTCTGACTGCACCAGTTCCTGGTTGTTGCTTGCTTTTACCTTAATGTTACAATATTATCATGCATTAATTGGACATTAACCTGATCCGTCCTTGGATCGCCGTTAAAATGTGGTGTCAGTGATTGATATTAATGTTTGTAACGTTACATTGCAATTGAAAAAGAAAAAAAAAATCTCATAATATTATGTTTGATACGATATGTAAAAAAAAAAAAAAAAAAAAAAAAAAAAAAAAAAAAAAAAAAAAAAAAATAGGCTAATGGGCTATATTAGGCCACCGCTTCCTGAGTATTAACCAATACTACGGGGAGGTTAAGTGTCTTGTTCAAGGACACTACTGAGAATCACGTGGTATTGTATACAGGGTGTCCCAAAAAACACAACCGCTACTAAACAGTGCATAATTTTTTTAACAATACAGATATAAGTAAGATATTTAACACAAAAGTAGTTCTGTTACATTTTATCCTTAATCTGACACCCGTTTTGCTAGTCGATTCTTCAACAGGAAGTGACGTCATAACAAATCTGTGATGTCACTTCCTGTTATCTGCTGCAACTTAAAAACCTGGAAATGGAAAGCAGTTAACAAAATATAATGTTCAAGCGTTCCCAAGCCTTAATTCTCTCTTAAAATGGATACAATGTGGATGATGTTGCCGTAGTTATCTGAAACTTAAGGGAACTTGTACAAAAAAAAAATGACTTTGTTCGCTCAAAATGCAAAATTTATTCCAAAATAGGAAGTGCATGACCACCAAAGATCAAAAGTTACATGTAAAATTTCCCATAAGAATGAACCAGCTACAATGCCTGTTTTCTATGTAGTTCATGTTTACAGACAGCTAAATCAAACTTAGCAGAAGTATGCTTCAAAACAATGTCTTCTGATCTATAAGAATTGCTATTATGTACTACTCCTATATCCGGAATGACCGACATGCTTTCGGCGTATGGGAAATTTTACATGACACTTTTGATGGTCGCCCACTTCCTATTTTGGAATATAATTTTCATTGAAATTTAGCAAATGTTATCCATATTTGAACTAGCTCTCTTAATTTGCTGATTATTTTGGCAATTCTCTCAACTTTATACCACTTTTAAGAGAGAATAAATGGATGGAAACTGTTTTTTGTTAACTGCTTTGCATTTCTAGGAATGCAAGTTGCAGCAGACAGCATGAAGTGACATCACATATTTGCTTTGACGTCACTTCCGGTTGAAGACCTGCGTAGCAAAATGGGAATCAGATTATGGATCAAATATAATTGAACTACTATTGTATCAAATATCTTACTTCTATCTGTGTTGTTACAAAAGTTATGCACTGTTTAGTAGAGGTTGCGTTTTTGTTTTTTTTTGGACACCCTGTACATACAAATGTTGATGTGATAGAAGTAGTATATGCTCATTTTTCTGAAATGTTTGCGAAAACAAAATAACCTGGATTCCTTATGTTACTTTCATTCAATAAATGTTCAATTTCTGCATTGACTGCACCTATTTATGAGTCAGTAGAGTAAACGCTATAGGAGAAAACTCGAATTACTCGCATCAACTTCGGGCAGAATTGCATTGTGCGTCACCCATTCCGTACCACGTGTTTCTCAGCTGTGTATACGATGGAGGAAAGTATCGAAGCAATGACATCTCGCTCGTGAGTCCTACATACACATTCAATTAGTCCACCGCGCTCTCCATGCCGCTTTGTGTTCAAGTTGTCAATTCTGATGTTTCTCTGTAGTTGTGTGGCCGTTCGTCTCTCGCCTATATAAGAAAGGCGATCTATATTTCTTAATTATTAGACTGTTAATGTGTGAGGATGGTTTCTTTGACGGCTGACCAGGTCAATTTTAGCTAGAGCAAGTCAATGTTGAAGAGACCTGTGAACTCTCTGTGCTTTCTTTTACTTTCACAGATTTCCCTCTCTTTCTTTCATAATGAGACAGAGCCACTTTGATAGATCCTGTGCAGCCTTTGTGTAATTTACAAATGACAGGTAATCATGACTTTGTATTTGGTAAAGTACCATCTGAGGCTCTATACACAACATGATTGCTCTCCCTTTGACTTAGAAACGTAAGCGATATTGTAGAACTGGTGCAATGGTCCCATCTCAAACAAGAACAGGTGGGAAATAACCAAAATGACGAACAGGTAACATAAAAATAGTCTCCTAATGACACAATAAACTCTCATTTTGTTCCTTTCTGTACACTATTTAAAAGCTTAAGGCGCCTTTAAGATGCAGTCCACAGGCATGTTATCCTCGTGATGAGGTATTGCAGTATAAGAAACAAAGAAAGGACAAAGATAGTTTTTTGTGTGATTTGTTTTTCGTTTTTGCTTATGATGGATCCATTGCTGAGTCGTGTATCTATTGGAGTGACACGCTCATGCGCACGCTTATCATATGGCGTAACATGCTCTTCTAATGCGCCAGTCATTTGTAACCACGCCCCCAACCTCGGGGGAGGGCGATGGATAGCCATGGGCATATTGTAGATGTGCATGAAGATTTTTCTTGGTGAAAAAATCACTTTAAACAATTTTACAGCGTTTTGAACTTGGCCAATTTTCGTTCACTTAATATATTGAACTATGGCATATCGTGCTTACTTTGTGAAATCAACTTCTCCTAGTGTTTTCAGTGTATCCTTTTAATATTTTGCAGTTAGCTTTCAGCCTTATTGCAGATGTGCATGAAGACTTTTTTGATAAGAAACAATATTTTGAACAATTTTACAGTGTTTTAAACAGCCGATTTCCGTTCACTTTATATATTAAATAATGGGATATACTGCCTACTTTGTGAAATCAAGTCCTCCTAGAGTTTTAAGTATATCTTTTTAATACTTTGCAGTTATCTTTCAGGCATATTAAAGATGTGCATGAAGATGTTTCTTGAAGAAAAAATAATTGTTAAGAAATGTGTATACTGCAGCTCTATAAAGAAGTTTGACGCCGTTAAAATACTTCTGTGGTGGTTCTTTTTGTTTTATGTCTTGGTGTTTAAAATTTTTTTGTGCTGTTGGCGCCTTATGTATGTTTTCATATTTTTAGTTAAGTTAAGGTAACTGAGTGGCCACCTATTGGGAAAATAGCTGTTCATTCGGCTTACAATATGTTTCATGGTATAAGTGCCTGGTTGTTGGTTTGGTTTTTTCCCACCTCGGTTTTTGGAGTGGGAATCTTTTTCTGGTTGCGTCTTTTCCTGATCTTTGCCTACTTGTACCTTTTTGTAACTAGCAAACATGATTTACAAGTTATGAACGTGCGGGGGTATACTGAAAGCCTTGCTTGCAGCCAATTTCTTCTTTCTTCTGAAATCTCTAAAATGTTTTACTAATGAACCACCTAAATCAACTAGCTGCAGACCTTTCTGATGGATTCTTTTTAAAGAAGCCAACTTGTTCTTTTATGGGTGTATTTGCAGGAAAGCCACGAATTTTGCTTTCCATTGAAATCAATGCAAACTGCAGATACTGTAAGATTTTGTGGTCCAAAGTCCTTTATGCATTGAGGACGATCAGATTCAACATTTTGTGCCTGTTTAGATTTCCAAAATGGAATTTTGCGGGGTACAGAAGCGAAATGGCATACTCATATTCAGTTAAAGTTAAGGTTTTCATACTTGGCATATTGTATCCTCTGTAGCAGAAACAAACAAACATATAGGCCAAGATATGAAATATGTGTCACACAAAAAAGTACAAGTAGGCAAAGATCAGGAAAAGGCGCAATCAGAAAAAGACTCCCACTCCAAAAACCAAGGTGGGAAAAAACCAAACTAACAATCAGGTACTTATACCATGAAAACATTTCTTAAGCCGAATGAGCAGCTATTTTCCCAATAGGTGGCCACTCAGTTACCTTAACTTAACTAAAAATATGCAAACACACATAAGGCGCCAACAGCACAAAAATATTTTAAACATCAAGACATAAAACAAAAAGAACCACCACAGAAGTATCGACTTGGAACGATCAGTAACACAAAGTTACTGGCGGGTTTAAATCGATTTTACACGGCCGTAACCTCACCCTCAGCTTCTGCAGCGGTTCATAACATTTAGTTAGTTCTTCGGTCCTCGTGGTGAATCTCTAACTAGTAAATGAATCATCAAGAACAAACAAATAAATCATGATAAACATCCTGATGAATCAAAAACCAGGACTCACAGATTCAGTAAGCTGCCCGACGATGGAGATCCCTGGGCGCCAAATAACTTACTAACTCCGGAGCTAAAGAAAAACAACAGTTAGACCCCGGTGGGCCAAGCAACAGACAAGAAGCTCCGGCCCCAACCAACTAAAATGAATAGCTTTAAGTCGGGGCCATCATAGAGTCTGACGCCCGACCCACCGGCGTGCAATTAAAGAAGGCAGCATAGTTATCAAGTAGCCCAAATGGCAACGATCGCTCACTAGACATTTTTTTCTTGGTTGTCTTGGTTATATGACCAGAATTTTATATACATTTTGCTCGGGGTTGGGCAGATGGGTCCCTATGGTCCACTGTTTTCTGAATTATTAATATTAAGTCCTACTGCCCATTTCCTGCAAGATTTTCCCTTTAAATGATATCTTAACAGTTTTCCTCAGTCAAATGCATAGGCGACCTATGTTGACCTTGCTGTAAAATAGGTCCATGTCATCACAGGGTCATGATTTATGTAAATATTTTAGTACTACGGTCATCAGTGCTATAGTGCTAATTGAAATTCGTCCACTGGTTCTTTAGCATATATGGGTATGACGGCCATCTTGGTCATGTGACCTGGATTATTTATATATGCATTGTTTCCCCCTTCCTATAGATGAGTCATATTAGTTTGGCTTTGGTTAAACCAGGGGTTACAGAGGAGAAGAATATTATGGTAATAAACATGAATATAAACATGTTCCTTTTTTTTTTTTTTTTTTTTTTTTTTTTTTTCAAAATCATAAAGTCATTGATATTTAGTCCTATTGCCATTTCCTGCAATTGTTTTTCCTTTAAATGACATTTTATCAGTCAATTTTCCCCATTCAAATGCATAGGCGACCTATGATGACCTTGCCTTAAAATAGGTCAAGATCATCACATGGTCATGATTTATATATACATTGTAGTACTTTAGTCATCAAAGCTTTATGCGAAGTTTCGTTGAAATTGGTCCATCGGTTCTGGAGAAGAAGATTTTTAATGTTTTTTTTTTTTTACCATATATTAGCATGGCGGCCATCTTGCCATGTGACCTGGATTATTTATATATATACATTGGTTGCCCCACCCTAGAGATGCACAAAATTTGGCTTTGATTGGCCAAGCGGTTTCAGATTTCTTTGAAAATGTGGACATACGGACGCACGGGCGGACGAAGGCCGGTTCGAGTACCATGCTATAAGCTCCCCATGAGCATACGGCTCAGGTGAGCTAAACAATTCAGGAGCGCCAGAAAACAGGAAATTGGATTTTCCTCAAACTTGTCCAAAGAGATCATGATGTTTAAAATGATTTAAAAATGATTCTCTTTTTATATCAAAGTTGTATTTCATTGTTGAGACAGTGGTGTGCTGTTTGGACATTGGTTTCCGCCACACTACCGCTGCCCCGTGGCAAATACTAGAAATTAGCACATCAACATGATCAACAAGCCTCACCACATTCAAAACGCTGGTGAAGAAGTACTAATTAAGTAAGCAATTTAACAAGGCATAAAACATGTTGCACACATAGCCAGCCACAAAGCAAGTAGTTGTAACTGTTGGGTCAGTGGTGTGCTGTCTGGACATTGGTTTCAACCACATTACCGCTGTCCCGACTGTCAAATACACGCAGGATGAATGTATATCAAACCCTTGTTCTCTTCATGTTCCCACACTTGACTGGGTCTTGCTACATTGCCAGTATATTATCTTTTCGTCTCCACTTTGATATGGTATCTGTTATTTCATGTTTTGTTTGGTTGCTTACGGTCGCTGGACATAGTCTAGCTGTCTGCGAAAATATGGATGAGAAATATTGGACGTTTTTGGCAGCAACGACCTGGGTAGGGAAACCACCCAGCCAGACAGTTTGCTGACACATGCCATTCTATGTTTCATAATAGGTGTAGGTGTACATATATTTGATACGTCTCACAGACATCACATTTTGTATATATGTATACAACTATGTTAATATGTGTTTTACTCTTAAAAAGACTATATGTGAGATTAGTTTATGTACTAAGTATGTCATCCTTTTCACATAAACGGACATTGTTATTTATAATTATCATTTTTATTATTTTTTAACATTTTCCCATGTGTATACTTACACCTTATTATGTCTCTGAACATAGCCTGGATTGACAATCCCTATGAAGTTCCTGATGCTACATTTAATTTTTATAGCATGGCTTTGCACATTTTTTCCTACCTGAGCATTGCGGCATTCTTTGTTATGTGACCATGACCTTTTACATGTATCTATTTAACTCATTTATAAGCTTGGCGTCCTTTTTGTGGGACATAGGCAAACAGCATAGCCCCGGGTGTGACGCTGCAGAACGCGGCGTCCCATCTGGGGCTATTCTGTTTGCACAGGGAAATTCCATCGAAAAAAAAGAGATAAAAAAAATAAAATCACTCCTAACACCCCTAAAAATATAAATTGGACTCATCCTTATGATAATAATGGGAAAATCCGTTCGTCAAATATGGGATAATATGCACTTCCGAATAAGGCTTCGGAAAATATGTGGACGATAGACGACGGGCGGATGCTTTAAGGAAATACTTTTAACTTTTCGAGATAGAATGTGTCTCGGGTGAGCTAGCATAAAAGTACTTTTAACTTTTCGATACAGAATGTGTCTCAGGTGAGCTAGCATGTAGAATAACTTGAACACACATAATTAACTAGACGACCAATGATCCTGTTAACGCTCATCTGAGATCTGAGATATATAGCAACAAACTTCTTTGACTATAATGCTCATGTACATGTATATAGGCCCAGAACAGGGTCAGAATACCCCTGGTGTCAATTTCTTTTTCAAATTAATAGATATTATGTCCATTTGCCCATTTCCTGAAAGTTTTTCCCTTCAATGGCATTTTGACAGAAGAAGATTTTTGAAGGGTTTTTACTATATGTGGGCATGGCGGCCATCTTGGTCATGTGACCTGGTTTTAATATTTACAAATACTTTGGTTGTCCCTTCATACAGATGCTTCCTATAAAATTGGACTTTGATTAGTCATGAAGTTTTAGACAAGAATATCTTTTAATATTATGGTTATATACATGTATACTGCCCAGGGGTGGGTCTGCCCCACCCCTGGGGTCAAACTTAAATCTCTACTTCATTTGCCCATCTCCTGCAAGTGACAATTTAACAATTTCCCCCATTCAAATTCATAGGCGACCTATGTTGACCTTGCAGAATAATAGGTCAGTGTCATCACAGGGTCATGATTTAAACAAACTTTGTAGAGCTCTATTCCTTGTTGCATCATGTCAAGTTTCAAAATTGTAGGCCTTCTGGTTCTTGAGAAGATTTTAAAAGGTTTTTGCTCTCTTCCTAAGGATGATCACATGAAGTTTGGCTTTGATTGGCGGAGAATGTGTTAGACAAGTGTGAACAACAACGACGACGACGACAACAATAACAACAACGTCGACAACAACGGACGACGGAGCATAGGTATACTATAAGCTCACTAAACGAACGCTAGTTAAATATAGCTGAGTTAGGAATGCAAACAACTTGTCATATCTGTGTAGTCTAACCACCACCTAAGCAATGCAGTAATACTCTAACCATAATCATTTTTGATCGCTATTATTGCATAAATGCTGCAAAAACGAAAGAAAAAAAATGTTGCACTATATTTTACAACCTCGTCACATTTTCATACGTGTAAAATCTTTAAGTCTTATGCTTGCTCCAGGCGGACTTCGGATTCTCATTATTAGCACGTGTTTTGTGTGGCGCCCGGTATTGCCGTGTATTAAGACGTGCGCACGTAAATGGCTTTTTTCTTCGTTAATATATAGCTGTTAATGTCGTATGACACGAATATTTATGCAATAATAAACATTATTACATAAATACCTGCGTCACCTGATATTAACAACAGTTTATTAATGAAGAGAAAGTCATGCGTTAATATTGCAAAGTTCACGCGCGCAGGTGCTGTTAATACATGGCTTTTACTTATGCTCGTTACCCGGCGCCACGCAAAGCACGTGCTAATAATGAGAAGCTGAAGTCCACCAGAAACGAGCATAAAAACGAAAGCTTTTACGCTCAAGAAAATGTGATGAGGCTGCAAAATATAGTGCACCATTATTTCTTTCGTTTCTGCAGAATTTATGCAATAATATGATTTTGTCATTCATTAACATTCGTTTGGTCCCTCAGGGAGTGCTGAAAACCTCGGGCTACGCCCTCGATTTTCAACACTCCCCTCGGGACCTAGCAAATGTTAATGGCTGGAAAATCGTGTTTAATCCCTATAGTAATGCTACAGGTATTATACTTTAGGGAGCTCTTTATGACCCCCTGCAGAGATTAGATAATCACCTCATTATGACAGCCCATACTGCACAAGCAGGTGTCATAAATCGAAAAACAGTGGTACCAAGTAGCTAGCTAAGCCTTTAAACGCATTTTCATAGATGCTTTTCAAATCGCTTAATTTTAAGGCCTATAACTCTGCATATAAGCATTATAAAATCCCTGGCGAATGGTCTGAGCCATGTTTCGAGCATTTATTTTGTAAAAAGAATCAATCCTATAAGTACAGCTGATTAATGTTCGTAATATGCTGGGTAATAAGCTGTCGAGGAAATTCGCTTGTATCGACAATCGTATCGGTGCGTGTCTCCCTTGCTCTGCCTTCAGTGCAGATGTGACAAGGTGGCATTATATGTTTTGGATTATAAGTCCAAATTAACTACAAGATTGGTTTGTGCTTATTTCATACATTGTATTAGTATATTTCTTACCGGAACAGTAAGCAAGCAGCAAAGTGGCGGGTTAGTGGCGATGATATGACAAGCTGTAATCATGCATTCCTACTTTACAAACCCAATTCTTTAATTTGGAATCACATATAGATATTTCGTATTAAGAAAACTATATTCATATATATTGTATAATGTCGTAATTTCTATTCGTGGTTTTAAATAAAACAAATCGTCTGTAATTGGGAAACGCTTTTATTTACAAACGATTTAAACAAGGCGTAATAAATTATAAAGAATATTACTTTAATCTAAAATAACAGACTGCACACAGCGCCTTACATACACTCAACGTTTACAAACACGACGCGCACTCGTAAAATATAACATGCATTCTAAAAATAGTCCATAAGCTCTTTCTCTCTTAGCCCTTCACTGATTGGTCTTTCGTGGTCACGTGGGATCTGATCTTCGCCACTAACCCACCCCTCTGCGCATGTCAATAGGAAGTCATGTCAAAGGTGTAGAACTGGAAAACAGAAAGAAAAAGGAGGTGAAAATATTTGTTCAAGCTATGTATTTTTTCAACAACATACATAGGCAGACATGCAAAGCAACTTCAAAAAGCGTGGATGTTTTGACAAAATGATGACCATGATGGCAATATCGACATTCACTCAAAAGCATTTGAGCTGGACTTTTAAAATGTGCTAATATGCAATGTGGTACTGGTATATTGTCTCATATTTACATTTTTATTGCAATCGCCCTATACTAGTTGAAAGCATCTTTCTTGATGTTCTTCATTTCCCAATGAAAAAAAAACATTAAGTCACGTGATCTATAGGCCACGCCTATGGGCGGGGCGACGTAAAAAGCAGCCAGTGACGTTGTTTGTTTACTCTTGTTGGCTTTACGTCGGTCGCGTATCGTCATGACGTTAAGTGCGAAAATTTGACATTTTGGCTGTTCCCAAAAGTCGGATTTAATGTCAAATAACATGAAAAAGAGCGATAATATGTGTAATTAAAAATCTGATACTTGATTGAGAATATAAAATGTAAATATAAGATTTGAAACTCAGGTTTTAGCTTTCACTGGATGATGAAAAACATTAGTTGTTTTAATGTCTCCGAGAAGCCCTTCAGGCTTCACAGACATTAAAACAGCCTAATGTTTTTCATCATCCAGTGAAAGCTTAAATCTGAATTTCAATCCTTACGTTATTTCCTAACTCATTATCTTTCATAGTTCGTTTACTGCATCACTCGAAACTCTGACCAGTTCAATATGCATTGAACATGGGCCTCGATACTAATGAAAAGGTATGCTTATGTTCTGAGACTACCGTTTTGAGAGACTGGCCGCGCCTATCACTTGTGCCTTTAGGTATACTTAGAAAAACAATTGAGGGATATGGATTTTATTTCGATTTCATTGCAAAAGGTATATTCGTTTCTTCCCTATGTAGCAGAACTTTCACTGTGCAAACATTCCATAAAGTTTTCAAAGTTTTCGCGTTGCCTGGAAGCGCTTCTCGCAGACTTGCAGAAACGATGGAACAACCCTAAAATTAAAGTTCTCACTGCTCCCTACTCTACCTAAATCTCTCATTCACCCCCTCGTACTGGCTCATTCAAATGCAAAACTGTTTTGATAATCGAAATGGCGACACTTTTATGTCTAAAACGCACTTTGGGAAAATTTCAGAAATCTGTGATTGTTGGTAAAAAACACATTTTTTTTTTATTTTTTTTTATTTTTAATGTTTTCATTTGCAATGTGAGTATAAAACTGAAATCCGTTTTTGAATGCGCACTTTGGTATGCTTAAAACAGCGTTTTTTTTTTTTTTTTTTTTTTTTTTTTTTTTTTTTTTTTTTTTTTTTTTTTTTAAATGTCTTGTCAAATGTTTTAATCACATAATGCAAATTCCCATTAAGGTAATGTTCAGTCCTTTAAGAAATGTTTTGAAATGCTGTAAAATCTAAACTTATGCCCGTAGCTCAAATCGGTTTTCTGTACCTTACTCGCAGCTTAAATGGCAACGTTTTAAGCGAAAAAGAAAATAATTATTTGGTAAAAAAAAATCGTGTTTTTAACCAAAAATCTTAGACTTCTGAAATTTTCCCAAGGTGCATTTTAGACATAAAAGTATCGGCATTTCGATTATCAAAACAGTTTCGCAGTTGAATGAATCAGTAAGAGGGGAGGAATGACAGAATTTGGTAGGGTATGCAGCAGTGGGAACTTCAATTTCAGGGGTGTTCCATCGTTTCTGCAAGTCTGCGAGGACCGCTCACAGGCAACGCGAAAAATTGATGGAATGCTTACATAGTGATGGTTCTGCTACATTTCTATTAATTATTTGGGTAGAAAAAATGATAACTTTTGCAATGAAATCGAAATAAAATCCAAATCCCTCAGTTGTTTTGCCAAGTATATGATTGTATATATTTTGTTAGCAAACAGTCAACTATAAGAATGCGCTCATCACTCTTAACTTTATGAAGAAATTCGCTCTACATGAAGCAGTCGGTTATACGAGCCGCATCATGAGAAAACCGGATTTCTGCCTATGCGAAAACAAAGGCGCAGATCAGCTTCGCGGTAACCGCGAAGCTGATCAGCGCCTTTGTTTTCGCTACACGGATAGTACAATTTCTCTTCTTCTTAAATCCGAAATTTCAAGCTTCTAGCCTGCTTCTGAGACTGTACAGCCCGGTTTGTGTCGGACCTGGTCGAAAACCCCGAAGACCGGTTTTCTCGCGTCGAGGCTCAATTTAATAATTATAAACAATCACCATCTTAAAGGGCGTGTATGCCGCCCAGCCTCGTTTTCACTGTATTATATGATGTCACGATGAAGGGCGAGGAATTCCGCACAATTTATCTGCAATGAAAGAAGCAACATCGGGTGTCACAAACAGGGTTAAAATCACACAGTGGGGAAAATGGGCGTCCGCCCATTGGGGCCTAAAGGCTTAGATGGGCTGACTGTGCCTCCAGACAAGCTTATACACAACTGACTGAGCACATGTTTACTGGTTAACCGCTCTGGTCTGAGCCCGCCCAGGAAAGGTAGTTCAGGTCAATCCATCCATACATATAAGCCTTTTTGGTTTTGTTGGGTTGTTATATTTCAAGTGCAGCACTTTTTGGATGTCATGACGTCATAATTTTTAAATAAAATGGATGCAACGTCCCGACATGTCCATATAGGTGTTGACTGAACCGTTAAGCATCAAACAAAACCACACAGTGCTAGAAAAACATGCACTATAGGGTACTAGAATAGGAAACATGCCTTCTAATTCTAGATTTAAAACAAACCTTTTGCACATGCTACCAAAATTAATGAAGGACATGTTAAGTACGGCTTCTTGATATTAAAATATTTATCTAAAGCTTTGTGTTAATCATTTCTTATGGACACAAATAATAAGGGAAAATAAATTTGATTTATCTAGAAAGTAAAATACTGTTGTGAGTAATTTTGACGAAGAAGACTTTGAAACTTCTTGCAGATGGCACATGTCAGTGGTACGCCGGACACGACTACGCCAACGAACACTAATATTCACACTTATTGTGTGACATTAGTTTGAAGCGTATTAGCTACAAAATATCTGAGTAGATCATGGCCATTTACAAAGAAAAAAAGGTAAACTAGTACCTTATGTCGTCACCATCTGGCAGTTTGACCTTTGACCTACCTTTGACATTGTCTTTATGTCACTATGTATTTAGATATTAGGTTCAACATAAAAATATAACGTTATGATTTTTTTATTTCATACTTTATTTTTATATTTATTTTTTTTTTAATTATTTTTTATTTTCAATGCCATTGCCTACCCATTGCCTACCTTAGTCTTTAAAAAGGGACATTGACCTTGACCTTTGATATTGGCCTTTAGGTGTACTGAAATTCCACACTCTGACAACGACCATTTTACATTTAAACCTGACAACAGAAACAGTGCCAGGGACTTCATAAAAATGTACATTTTGTGACAACCATGTACCTACTCTGATGTTGTCTAGGATAAAAACCGTTTGCTCATAATGTTACGTTTCCGTCTGTCATAAAATTGATTATTTACATGTTTCTAATCCAGCATAAGTATAACCAGCCATTACTCACATGTCAAATTTGCATTGAGCTACGACACCTGCAAACTCAAAGTGAAGGTCACACTACTATAAATAGCTCACCTTTCTTGGTGGATCATCCGGGTCATTTGATGACGAGGCAGCAGCCAATCTCTGGCGGAGGTCAACAATCTGAAATAAAGCAAACGTCAAGGTCATTCACATATACCATTTTTGTTTCTTGTCTGTTTGTTCGTGGTTTGATTTGTTTGTTTGAATACGGACTTGAATATCTCATTGAAACCGGAACCAGTGTCGGTGGTGTTGAATATCCCGGCCAAGTGCTAGTATTCAAACCTATACCCCTCGATCCAGGCCAGATCTCGGCCAGTGTGTGCCGCGCTTTCTTTTGTCGATAGGAAAATATTTAGGGAGCTTTAATTTGGTTTATTTTTATGTGTGGCGAGCAACAAGTTAATGATTTGTGCTTGCACAGCACGAAAACATTTTTCGAGATAGTCTGCTTAAAACGGATATCAGCATTTCTAGACTAGAACAAAAAGGTTTGATTCTGGAATCTCGCCACAGCAGGATTCCTGATGCCAGCATTTACCTGGATTATGACATGAGCCAAGTCAAGAGAAATGCTCTTTTTTATACGCATTAATATCACAAGCACATGGAGCAGTTAGGTAGATACGCAAACGATTGTGGAACGTTATTTCTCTGATAATTCAGCACTATTAAATTTATGGTCAATCTAAATTTGACGGCTTATTTGCGGCCGGAGACAAGCGTTGCATAAATAGGATAAAGGTAAACCATGATAAGGAACTGGAACAATCAAAACCAAAGTAATCCTAAAAATCCTGGTGGAAAACAGCTAGAAATGAAATTATAAATAGATACTGAATCAAAGAGAGCATACGGCAAGCCGAGTGAGCAGCTATTTCCCCAAAGATGGCCTCTCACCGAAACTTATGACACACATAAAACAACAGAACCTCAACAGAAGAATCGTCTTGGAATAGCCAGTAATATTACAACGGAGTATATTCAACACAGACAATAAAAGGCCAGTGTAACTGAGATGGTTAAAAACCTAGGATGGCGTACATTGGAGCAAAGAAGGGCTGATGCGCGCCTTTGTTTGTTTTACAAAGTTGTTCATGGCCTCGTCGATGTACCTCTCCCGGAAATGTTGCATTGAGATCTTTAAGACCGCAGTCTGCAAGCTGCAACACTCTCGCCCTTAGATCCCAATGCAGTTGTTTTTATCTGATCTTAGCTAATCTTAACTTTTTTAACCTATCATCTGTTTTAGCCTCTCCTTATTAATGCTTTTAAATCTTTCTTTACCTTTCCTTTTTTCTGTCTGATACAAACAGATGTTGCGCAGACCTGCCTAGAATGTCCGCGAGGGCGTGTGGCAGTATATAGAGATAGTTAGAGATTAAAAGAATCTATGAATCTCACCCATCAGACAAACATATCCCTTTGTGTGCCTGTCTGAGATATTTCTGTCTCAGTACTAGTAGATTTTAACTGTCTCAAAATGCCAATCATTTCTGCATTTAGCCAATAGAAATGTACATCTTTATGTGTACTTCCATATAAGGTAATGATGAGCTAGGTGTCAACTGTCAGTGACACCTAGTTTATAAGAGTAATTGTAATCTGCTGCTTTGATAAAAATCTCAAAATTTTAATTTTGTTGAGAATTTTCTGCACAAAACAAAATGCTGATTGAATATTTTTTGTAAGTGCATATATAAAATTATTTTTTTTCACCGGTTAATTTGCATATTGTTTCATGTAAAAACAAAATGGCTGCCTGAACTGCGTTTGAAGCCAATTCAGAGTCAAAATGGTATTTGATGGGTGAGAAAAATAATCAATGATGGTGTTTATGCCTCAAAAAGGAAATCTCAGGCTCGTTTTCAGATTATTCAAGTCTTATCCTCGGCAGAGCCTCGGATGAGACTTGAATAATCTGAAAACTTGCCTGAGATTTCCTTGTCTCGGCCTCAACCCCATCATAGATTCTTTTAGTCTGATGGGTGAGAAATATCATTTAACATGTTTTGCATGGCACGGAGCATTAAACCTGTGAAATAGATCTAAGTTCCAACGAGTGTATGAAAATGTATGTCTGTCAATCATCAGGTGAGAGGTAATCGAACTGACAGGACTTTTGCTCCCAAAGAATAACAGAATATACATACAGTCGAAGCATAACAAGTAGAAAACTAACGGAAATGGAAGGAGAGATCATACTGACGTAAAATCTCGACTATGTACGTCTCCAAACGGCATTGAAATGTTGACACTGAAAACTGCTGTTTTGTAAGACAATTTTATATGTACATGCTTTTACCAATACATTACTTATTAGTCTTCTAGCTACCCATACCCCCTTCCCCCCCCCCCCAGGGGAATTTTCTACACTATGATTTTCTAAAAGTACATTGAAAAAGCTATCAAACCCTGTTTTCTGCCATCTGGAAGTGGAAGCGTTTGCTTTTTATGCTATGTTTCATTATAATACCCTAAATATTCAATTTTTGCGTTTTAATAATGGGGGTACACATAGAAAACTGAAGATATCTCAGTTGTTTCTTATCCTAGACCATTGAACTTGGTCTCATTTTAATGCTTATACATAGCCCTTGTATCCAATAATAAATAATGGAAAATATCTAATTTGCTTATTCATGAATTTTCATTAAAACATTAAAATGAAAAACGAAACATTTAAAAATTAATTATCCCTGTAAAAACTTATTTCAGGCCTAAACTATCATTGTGGCTCATTGTTATTGTACCAGTAATACTATTTGACAAATTTGTTGACGCCATGGACCTTAATGAAAATTTTCTCATTTGTATTTTCATGAATATTAATGAAAATGTCGAAAGTCAAAATTTACTCTATTGCCATTTAAGTGTTTGAGTGGGTTGTAGGATGTACCTTGCAACCTTTTACCAAATGCTCATGGGTGCCAATTTGGTCAGAGGATCACTTTAATGTCCATTCGAGTGATCACCCCCACCCCTAATAAGCAGAGGAATTAATGTGGTACACCTCTATTACCACATGTATCTTGGCTACTGATAGACATAGAGAGCTGAAATAGGTATCAAATGATTGCTTTGGCAATGTTTTATAATCATGTAATAAGATATATAAACAACTGGTTATCTTAATGCTCAAATATTAAAAAGAAGTTCAGATATTAGAAAAGAAACAGATAAAGGAAGGGGGTATACCAAACAAAACTGCTAATACCTCAGTGACCAAAACCTCTAAGAGAGCTGAAATGTGTATCAAATGATTGTTGTGATAATGTACTATAATCATGTGATAAGATACAGAAAGAATCTGACTTTCTTGATGTTCAAATATTGATAAGAACTTTGAATAGAAGAGAAAAATCACAGAACATTGGGGTATACCTACAGATATGTTTATATCTCGGCAACCAAAAGCCATAGAGAGCTGAAACTTATAACAAATAATTGCTATGATGACATTCTAAAACCCTGAAATAAGATACATTTACAATCAGACTTTTCTGCTGTTTGACTTTTGATGAAATCAATAAATATAGTAGAAAAATCACAGAAATTGGAGGGTGTATACCTATGAGAGCAGAAATTGGTGTCAAATGATTGCGTTGACAATGTTCTATAACCTTATAATAAGATATATAAACAAGCTGACTTTTCTGTTGCTCAAATATCTAAGAAAACTTAAGATATAAGAGAAAAATCACTGTCAAAGGAAGGGGGTATACCAATGACATTGCTAATATCTCAGTGACCAATCGCTCTAGAGAGTTGAAATTGGTATCAAATGATTGGGATGATAAGGTTCTATAATTGTGTGATTAGACATATAAATAATCTAACTTTCTTGTTGTTCGAATATTGATGAGAACTTTAAATATTAGATAAAAATCAAAGAAAAATGGAGGGGGTTTACCCATATAAACGTTTATATCTCAGCAACCAAATGTCCTAGAGTGCTGAAATGGGTATCAAATGATTTCTTTGACAATATTCTATAACCTGGTAATATATATAAAAAAGCTTACTTTCTTGTTGCTCAAATATTTAAGAAAACATAAGATATAGCAGAAAAAATCACTGCCAAAGGAAGGAGGTATGCCAATAAAATTGCTAATATCTCAGTGTCCAATAGCTTTAGAGAGCTGAAATTTGTATCAAATGATTGGTATGATAATGTTCTATAATCATATGATAAGTTATATAAATAATCAAACTTTTTTGTTGTTCAAATATTGATGAGAACTTTTAATATTAGATAAAACTCAAAGAAAAACGGAGGGGGTATACCAATGTAAACGTTTATATCTCCGCAACCCAATTTCCTAGAGAGCTGAAATTGGTATCAAATGATTGCTATGACAATATTCTACAATTACATAATAAAATATATAAACAAGCTTACTTTCTTGTTGCTCAAATATTTAAGAAAACATAAGTTATAGCAGAAAAATCACTGTCAAAGGAAGGAGGTATACCAGTAAAAATTGCTAATATCTTGGTGACCAAGAGCTCTAGAGAGCTGAAATTGGTATCAAATCATTGCTATGATTATGTTCTGTAACCATGTGGTAAGACACACAAACATTCTGACTTTCTTGTTTTTCCAATATTGATAAAACTCTAAATTTAAGGGAAAAATCACAGAAAATGGAGGGGGTATACCAATGAAAAGGTAAATAACTCAGCAACCAAAAGCTCTAGAGAGCTGAAATTGGTATCAAATGATTGCTATGATAATGTTTTATAATCATATAATATGATTAATGAATAATTAGACTTTCTTATTGTTCGAATATTGACAAGAACTTTAGAAATTAGATAAAAAAAAACACACAGAAAAATAGAGGGGGTATACCAACGGAAATGTTTATATCTCAACAGCAAAAACCCTGGAGAGCTGAAATTGATATCAAATGATAGATATGACAATAATTTATAATTATATAATAAGATATAGGAAAAAGTTGACTTATCTTGTGGCCAAAATTTAGGAAAACTTTAGATATAAGAGAAAAACATAGACAAATGAAGGGAATATACCAATAGAATTGACAGTATCTCAGCAAGCAAAAGCTCTAGAGAACTGAAATTGGTATCAATTGATTGATAGGATCATATTCTATACACAAAAAAATATGAAAATAACAGAATAATCAGATACAAATCATTCTGTAGGTATACCAGTTCATTTTTTCATTATTTCTCTGCGATTTCTAGTTTTCATTAATATTCATAAAAAAATAGATGAGCCTTATATCTTTAAATACATGTATTATTTGTATAAGGGTGATAGAACATGGCCATATGATTCATTTGATTCCACACTAGTGTTCCATCTTTATCAACAGCCCAGGTACAAATGATACTATATGTATACACCCTATTTTTCCAGGATTTTTTTACTTTTTAATTAATATTCATGAATATACAAATGAGATAATTTTCACATAGGCTCATGACAACAATAAATTTATGAAATATGTCTAAATGGTGCAATATAAATGTGTAACAACTATAGTTTAGGCCTGAAATGAGTTAATTTATGGGTTTTTAATGATTTTCTACCATTTTCATGTTTTCATTAATATTCATGAATATGCAAAGTAGATATTTTGCATTACTTATCATAGAATGAAGGGGCTATGTCTAAGCTTTAAAAAAAGACCCAGTTCAATGGCCTAGGATTAGTAACAGTAGAGGTATGATCGATTTTCTACGCCTACCCCCCCCCCCCCATTATTTCTATACAAAAGATGTCATCAGGTCATATAATAAAACATAGCATAAAATGCAAACGCTTCCACTTCCAGAGGGCAGAAAACAGGATTTGATAACTTTTTCACTATACTTTCAGAAAATCATGGTGCAGAAAATTCCCCCTGGGGGGGGGGGAGGGTTTGCCCTACTGGCCATTAGCCTATATGGCGCGTAGATGTTGAGGGTGTATGGGTAAAATACTTTGACCGTGCCGCTTAACCTCTGACATAGATATGCATTTGTTGATCGGACTGCTTAAACAAGTATGCTCTCAATAATCTGGAGAAATGTGTAAAACAAATAGGTGCCCCTTTTACCGTGTTTACAAAACTTCATCACGTGAGTTCAAGCGGTACGGTCAAAGCATTTTACCTATATGTGTCCGTATTTAATATGGCATGTGCGTTTAATAGAAAGAATACGGTATTTATAACACTTCTTTATGAATAATCGTTGGTGTGATATTAGCAAATAATGACCTCTCTGGAATGTAAAATCACATTTCTTGGCCAACACCTAGCATTTCTGTATTCTGTTTATAATATTCTATAGATCTATAATTTCACGTCGCGAGAAAATTGGCCGTTGGGTCGCCGAACTGGTCGCGAGCTGTACAGCCAGAGAAAATAGTTACAGATTTGACATTTAGGAATGAAGCACGGTGGTTGTATCATCTTTTTAGTGAAGCAAATACGCTGATCAGCTGCGTGGTTACTGCACAACTGATCGGAATCTTTTGCTTTTGTAGACATAAAGATAGACTTTCTCATGGCACGGCTAAACTAATACATAACATAAACATAGCATCTGCTTATTATTACACAAACACATAAAAGCCAGAAAATAATATTGAATGTTCATATCACATACAGCCTTGTCATGGGAAAATCTGTCTCTGAGTAATACTATCGGGAACTTACCGTCCTATTTACAGATTTGGTCAGGCTGGTTGCAACAATATGTTTAGCCAAATTATAAAACTATATCAATCAGACAATACGCAAAACGCTATTTAAAAACACACCCATGTAATAAACAGAATTTTCTTAATAAGTTGTAAAAATGGAAAATTTTCAGTAGAAATATTTTGATATTTTTGTTATTTTTGCTCAAAACATAGATTGTGTGTACACGTTTGAACCGCCTCGGCAAGGCGGTTCTAACGAGTACCCACAATCTATGTTTTGGAGCAAAAATAAGAAAAATAGGTATACCCCTGCATACCACAGTTTAACTATATAAAAGAGGGGTATAAGGGGGTATACATTACACGGACATGTTTTCGTGATGATCCTGCCCAAAGCTACGGACGATGGAACGGTCAAAACGCCGTAAAACATTAACGTAACGCCGGTGTAAGGTAGTTTCGCTACAAAATTTTGATAGATGCGAACACACCCGGTAAGATATTTCTTTTTTGCTTGGCGCGACAGCGTCAAGCAATTGAAACGGAATGAGGATTCTCCTCAATCTGTGGGGCTTTTCCTTCAATCTGTTGGGTTTCCCTTTGACATCCAGGGGCCTGGTTCCAGTCGCAATGTTTTGCTACACTTCTTGCATAATAAAGCAATTGAAGACGGAAACCAGACTTGCTCTCCGCCGTTCTTATTAGGACTTGTGGGAAGAATGACGTACTTGGATCTAACGTTAAACATTTAGTTGGCGTTCTGGACTGATAATGCTAAAACCCGGAACTTTGTCCTAGGTCCGACCAAGTACGAAAGCTTGAAATCCACCGTAGCGAGGAAGTGTTCATGACCGATGCGATCCATCGAGTTACCGAAAAACTCCACAAACCTACGAAAAACCTCAACACACGGACAAATAATGGTATATACAGACTAGCCAAGCGTTCCTTTTAACAAGGAAAATTTATTCTTCGCTATTATATAAATGTTTGTGATCAAGTAAAAAGCGCGTCCGGTGGAGAACATTAACTTGACTTTTCACTTCTGCTTGAATGAAAAGCTGTTTGTTTTTAGATGTATAATTTTTCCAAACATTCGATCTGAATTTGGTAAACAAGGTTCGGCCCAAACGTTTTCGATCCAATTCTACAGAAACGGTTCGAATTTTTGAAAATACACACAAAATATAAGCAAACGAGCATTTTGTAATGATCTTAAAGCAAGATTGTGCAACATTTTCATAGTTTTTGATATTTTTTTTCCAAAACAAAATACACAGGAAGAATTTTGTGGCAAAAAGAAAAAGTAACGCCGGGAATTACCTGCAAAAAGTTTGTTTATAATCGGATAATGTGTGTGTATTCCGAAAGTACGAACCGCTTCTGTAGAAATCGACTGAAAAGGCTTGGGCCGACCTTATTTTCCAACTTCGGATCACAGACATTTATACAACAGCGAAGAAGAAAAAAAAAGAAATTCTTACAGGGTGTGCTCGCATCCGAGAAACTACCTAACACTGGTGTTACGGTAACGTTTACAGGTATTTTGACGGTTCCACCCTACGCTGCGTTGGACAGAGTGCAAATATGTATTCTAAAACGAATTTTGCCTCTCAGTTTGATGTCATTATAAAAAGAAGCATAACTTTCAAACAGTTCATTCTTTGGCAATATTTTGCACTGAAACTTCTTCCTGTCAAATAAGTCAACCGTTGTGGCAGCCATATCTACCACAAGCATTGCATGAGCCGTTTGTTCAATATGAGCCTGTGTGTGAGAAAACCAACAATTTGGGTTTATGACCAGGTCGGACAAATCCCATGTTGTACAGTCACAGAATAAAGCTAAAAGCTTGAACCTTTGGATATAAGTAGGAGAGGAACTGTACTATCCGAGTGGCGAAAACAAAGGCGCTGATCAGCTGTGCAGTTACTGCACAGCTGATCTGCGTCTTTGTTTTTGCATATGCAAATTGTTGGTTTTCTCATGCGAAGGCTAATATATGTTATACCTCTGTACTTACAAAGAATTAAACCAGAATCATATCTTTTTTGTCTTTCTTATCTCTTCGAGTTTGAATGGATCACAAAAATCTCAATGTCAGTTTAGACAACCCAACTCGCCGACATTACGAAAACTTGCCCATGCAATAAACAGACATATTTTTTATCTTTAACAATTGAAAATTTTCAGCTGAAAATTTATGGTATTTTTCTTATTTTTGCTCAAAACATAAATTGTGGTACACGTTAGAACCGCCTCGTCGAGGCGGTTCTAACGAGTACCCACAATCTATGTTTTGGAGCAAAAATACGAAAAATAGGTATACCCCTACATACCCCAGTTTTACTAAATAAAAGTGGGGTATAAAAGAGTATTTTTTCACGGACTTATTTCCTGATGGAAATGAGCCCATTACATCGGTGATGGTTGGTTCTAAGTGTCACCGATATCATGCGCACTCATTTTCAGGTACGACTGACTAAATCAACACAGTCAAGTTTTTCAGAGAGGGAGAAATGTATGCTTAATGGGATAGGCATCGTTTTTTGTTGTGTCACTTCCTTAAACTCACTTTTTTATTTTTCAAGTTAAAATAAAACAATTGGTAGAGTCTAGACTATACCTGATCTCTGAGTTTATCGACTTCGATCTCAAGTCGGAACTGTTTACGGTCGGCTTGCTCGAGCAGGTCGGTAAGATGTCGATTCTCTTCCTCGACTTTCCCCCGTTTATCGTCCATCATATCGAGCTCGTCGTGGAGACGGACCGATACCTCTTTGGCCATCTGAAGTGGAGAAACAGAAATGCTTTGAAGAAATATGAATTGATTGTTTGTAAGTTACGTTATTAAACTGCTGACGTCATATTGGAATTCATATTAGACGTCAATAGACAATATGCAAAAATGGGAGGGACTAGCTAGCCGTTGACCTCTTTGACAATGCAAAAATGGAACTAACTAACAGTTGGCCTCTTTAATATATTTTTGTCAAACCAAACACCACCTCTTTGCAGAAATTGACAGAAAGGCGCTGACGACAGCGTACCCACGGGAGTAAACCAAATGGATGGTGCTACATGTACTCTCGTCCACCAGTCATGCGTGTACCATTACATGAATACGTCAACAGTCGTATCATGTCTTGGTCGACAGCAAAATCACACGTATTGGCTTTCGACGATATTCTCGGACAGCACAAAAAGGTATTTAGCACGTATACTGAGCAAAAATAAAAACGCCACACATGTATTCTAACTTGAATTTCTGTATCGCGTTTCGTTTTAATGTTGCCAAACTTTTCACGAGTCATGAGAATTTCATTCTTTTATTATATTAACTTGCAGTTTGGGTTGATTTTATAAAAGCTAACAGAGGCGTGTTATGTGAATTTTTCAGAAAATTACCTTGCCATTTCTGTTGAACGTGAAACCGAACTTGACAAATTGAGCGGATGATATCGCTTCTGCATGGCGACTAACCACAGCCTATTTCATGCGCTCACTTTGGCGAGCTCTGTTGCACGTGCTTCGGCATTGACACAGTCTTTTTTCTGACACCAAACTTCTTTAAATGCATCTAGGAAGGCTTTTGTTGCTTTGACAAAAACGAATGAAAGTGCAAGTTGTAGCCAAAGAATGAAATTCATATGTATGTTTTCATATATTTAGTTAAGTTTGGGTAACTGAGTGGCCACCTATGGGGAAAATGGCTGCCCATCCGGCTTACAACATGTGTTCTTAGTATAAGTACCTGATTGTTAAATTAGTTTTTTTTCCCACCTCGTTTTTGGAAGTGGTAATTTCCTTCTAATTTTGCCATTTCCTGATCATTGCCTACTCTTTTTTATGTGTGATAACTTTTGCAACAAAATGAAACCCAGAGTAAACAATCATGCACATGGTGTAAGAATCAAATAAAATGAAATAATGTGTAAACGTCACTTTGAAATGCATTCTGGCTAGCATGGGCAGCGCTGACAAACTTCTTCCGGTGTTTGATCTAATTTTGAAAAATAAATGTAAACAAATTTTAACAAAATCTTTTTTTTTACCAGTCGATGTTTTAAGAAAGTTTGTTTGAATTGATGCATAACGTCCCAGTCAGCTATAGTCATGTTGGGACGTTGCCTCCATTTTATGAGACTTATCCAAAATTAGGATGTCAAGAAAACCAAAAAAGCTTTAAATATAACCACCCAAGTAATCCATTAAGTTTAATGGATGTTTCATCATCGGCGAGGCGGTTCTAACGTGTACCCACAATCTATGTTTTGAGCAAAAATAAGAAAAATATCAGAATTTTTCTATTGAAAATTTTCATTTTTGACAATCTTTAAAAATCTCTGTGTATTGCATGGGCGTGTTTTCGTAATGTAACTTGAACCACTCTTCCTTGGTAGGCTCAGACCTAAGTGGTTAACCAGTAACCAGATGACCAATCAGTAGCGTATAAGCTTTGCCTGGATGCACAAGCAGCCCATTTATTGTTTCAGGTCCCAATGGGCGAGAGCCCTACAACAGTTTTAAAGCCTTTGTCCAACATAAAGCTATACATGCTGTCTTCATCATGCAGCATTCTGCCGTCTACGTTTGGTTGTCAGAATTAAAAATAAAGCTCTCATTTCACGGCTTACAAATGACCCCACCAAAGAGTTTATTTTCCAAACACGATACGGTCATGCTAAATAAATGACATACTATGTATGGAATAAAAGCAACTTGGCCGAAATGACATCACACCAGTTTTCAGAACTTAATAATTTCAGCTTTGTTTATGGCCATCGATGCTATACATTCTTTGATTATTTACACGAAAATTTCGACATGTTGTTCATTTCAGCATGCAAAGAATTTGATCGTTTTCAGTGGTTTCGTTTTTCTGTGTGCGTAATCAATGTGGTTAAATATTCATAAATAAAAAATCATTTTCTTACCTTTAGTTCCTGTTCCAGAGTCTTGATATGTGCCACAGCGTCTTTGTTCTCAAACTGGTTCTGAAGAATACGTAATTTATCCTCATACAAATTTCTATCATCTTCTAATTGTTCATTCCGTCGTTCTGCTTTTCTCATCTTAAACTGCAGAATACGACAATTTTTCGCCGTAATTTCGAGTTCTTTTTGAAGTTCTCTAAATTCCTCAGCTTCCTGGTCTCTAAAACTGTCATACATTTCTTCCATTTCAACTTTAAGGTCCTGAATTTCTTGTTTAAGTTCTTCATTTTGTTCAATTAAATCTTCGACCATACTTTCAGTGTAACGAATACCGTCTTCTGTTGCTTCTGATTCTTCCGTGGCTGGTTGAGCTTTAGAAGTTTCCTCTTGTTGTTTAAGAGATGCCATTAAATTTGCATTTTCTGACTCCATTTTGATACACTTGTCCTCCATCGACTTGAGCTGGTCCTGAAGCCCTAGGATAAGCCCCTCAACCTCCCGTTTTTGCTTTTCCAACTCAGTATGGTCGGATTCTTTGGCACTCAAGCCATGCTTCAAACTGGTGTTTTCTTCCTCCAACTTTTCACACTTTTCAGCCATTTTCATTAATTCCTTTTTCAGCTTTTCGACATCATTTTCGACATCCCGCTTCCCGTGATCATCGTGCAGCCCTTCTTTCGACGTTTTCTGTGCAATACTGTCCGGTAACTTGTCATTTTGAACTTTAGTTTCTTTCTCTGCACTTTTCTGACTTTCAGTAAAGTTTTCAGAACTGAGCGATCCCGAAAGTCCCTTCTGTGGTGTTGTAGTATATAGATCGCTTTCTGTACCTTCGACTCCCGCTGATTTATTCCTACTGCTAGTAAACACCTGTGTATCTACATGTACTGGAGATTTACCGCGCGTGCTTGATAATGCGCATGCGTTATCCGGCTCATCTAAATCAGTTTCAGCATCGGAGGATAAATTATCGGATTTCTGCGAATAATTAGCAGGCGGCACAGATTTTACGCTACCTGTGTCTGAAGATACGTTTTTCTCATTTACCTGTGATTTTTGTTTTAAAGAGTCCGTATCGCTGTGCTTTAAGGTGGTATTTTTGTCCTCGATATGCGACTTGTCTTTCTTTTGTTTGATGCTTTCGATTTCCGCCCTTTGGTTTAGTTCATTTTCAATGGCTTCCCGGTCCTCTTCCTTTGAGGAAGTTTTCGACAGAATTACATCCTTATTTTCAGTCTTAGAAGTTTTGACGCTTTCTTTGTCATCTGCCTTTGCTGATTTTAGTAGCGGCTTTTCAAATTTAGCTTTAAAATCTTTCTTTTCAGTTTCATCTGTTTTGGGGGACTTAAGATTTGATTTGTCAAGTTTAGTTTTCACTTCATTTTCAGCCCCCTCTGTCTTTCGATCATCAGTTAAACCTTTCTTTAAATCGATTTTATCGTCCTTCACTGACTTGAGATTGTTTAATACTGATTTGTCTTTTGCCTTTTCGTCATTCCTGACAGATTTTAACGGAAATTTGTCGGCTTTTAACTTTTGATCGTCCGTTTTATTGTCTTTTGATTTGTCCTTATCAAGAGACCCTAACCATTTGCTAGCAGGAGACGATTTATTTTTATTCTTTTCGTCACCCTTGTCGGTTGATAAACCAGTTTTAGTTTTATCGTCCGTCTTGACCGACTTTAAGCCAGCTTTAAGGTCAGTTTTGACACCTTCGGTTTTTACTTTATCCTTTTCTTCCGTAGAACTTTTTGGTTTCCATTTTCCTTTCACAGAAGCACTTTCGTCTTTGTCCTGAGAAGATTTTAATCCAGTTATTCTGTCACCTATACTCGACTTCCTTTTTGAGTCGTCCTTTTCGTCCTTCTTTTTATCTTCAGCTTTGGATGCCTTCAACTCTGGTTTATCAAACTTTGCTCTGTAGTCTTTCTTCTCCTTTTCTTCGACAGTTTTTAGCCCGGGCTTCTCATATTTTGTTTTATAATCCTTCTTTTCTTTTTCTTCGACCTTTTTCAATTCCGGTTTATCCATTTTCAAATGGTAGTCCACCTTTTCTTTCTCGTCCACCTTTTTTAATTCAGGTTTATCCATTTTCAAATGGTAATCCACCTTTTCTTTTTCTTCTACCTTTTTTAATTCAGGTTTATCCATTTTCAAATGATAATCCACCTTTTCTTTTTCTTCAACTTTATTTAATTCAGGTTTTTCGTATTTTGTCTTATAATCCTTTTTGTCTGGTTCTTCGACTTTTTTCAAACTTGGTTTTTCATACTTTGTTTTAAAGTCTACCTTTTCCTTTTCGTCGACTTTATTTAACCCCGGCTTTTCAAACTTTGCTTTAAAATCTGTTTTCTCCTTTTCTTCAGCTTTCTTGAGTTGTGGCTTTTCGAATTTGGATTTTTCATCCTTCTTATCTTTTTCATGCGTTGGTTTAAGTTCAGGCTTTTCTAATTTTGATTTTTCATCTTTTTTAACTTTATCTTGTGTTGATTTCAGCTCAGGTTTTTTCAATTTATCTGAATCGTCTTTTATTTCCTTTTGAGTGGATTTCAGTTGTGGTTTTCCTGTCTCTACTGTTTCTTTTTTCTTTTCACTGTCTTGCACTGATTTTAATTTTGGTTTATCTATAGTGTCTACTTTGTCGTTCTTTCCTTTGTCGTCCTTTTTGGAAGATTTTAATTCAGGTTTGTCAAACTTAGTTTTGAAATCAGGTTTGTCTTTTTCGAGTAAAGGCGACTTTTCAGAAGTACTAGGAGATTTTAATTGAGCAAGTAATTTGTTAGGTGAATCCTTTTTGTTTGCACCTATGTCCAACTTCAGTTTGTTGTCATCGATCTTTTTGTCTTTGTCAGTCTTATTCGCTTTATCACGAGTTTCTAAAGAAGCTGTATCCTTAGATTTATCATCGGATTTTGTACTTTTATTTGACAGAAGATTTCTGTAGTCCGGCTTTGATGTGTCACTAGTGTCTGTTTTGCTTTTATCAGGTTTCTTTAACGACCCTAGTTTATCTGTGGCTAGATTTTCAGCTGATCCAGTTTTTGTTTTTATCTTCATGTCAGTCTTTTTGTCAGTACTCGATACATTTTCTGCCGACCCAAATTTGGATTTGGATTTATCTAGTGTATCACTCTGAACAGATTGTTTAAACAGTTTATTTCCTACAGGAGATTTCATTTCTTCCCTAATATCAGAAGTTGATTTAGACTTTAACTTATCCAGTCCTTTAGTTTTAGGTGCCACGGGCGGAGGAATGTTTTTACTGGAATCAAGTTTATCTGGAATTGACTTCCTGTCAGTATCAAGTTTATCAGAACCAAGCTTCCGATTAGACCCTTTTTCATCTTGGTTAGATTTATCTTTCTGTAATTTTTCAAATCTGTCTTTAAAAGATGATTTATCTTTATCGGTTTGTTTGTCGTGTAATTTGTCTGATATTTTATCTTTAACTGTCCTACCAGATTCCTGTCCCGTCTGTTTACTAGGCTGAATCTTATCATTTTCGTTTTCCTTAGCCTTGTCTGTCTTTTTATGAATATTGTCCTTTCCAAATTTTCGTTTGTCATCTATGATAAGATCCCCACCCTGGTGTTTACTCCCGGGATGAAAACAGTTCCGACAATAGCCTTTCCGCCATACCTGGGGCTCGAACGAACCACATACGGGTACTTCGCAGTCACTACCTTCCTCGTCGCTCATTTTTGCAGCAAAATATTCACAAAAATAATCCTTTAAGTGAATAAAGTTAGCCTGAATCTTCTTTTACACGAAACGTTTGAAATGAATGATAAATAGTTGCTTGGTATCCGTCGAAATGCAGAAGATTCTCGAAAATTTAATAGGGGTTTGTCACATTTTCGACCAAGTCGGGCACTACATCACATAATCCGTGTACTACGTCAGCAGTTCCTGGGTGTGTGAGTTCCAAATCGATAAGATCACTGGCAAAAGAATAGTAAAACATTAGTAAGACATATTGGCATGTAACAAATGCCTGGGGAACTCAACGGGAAAATCACTTCGTTGTTTTCTGCTTCTGGAATTGTGTCTAGAAACCTGCAGATTAGATTTATTTTGAAAACTGCGTCATTTGTTCCATTGTTTTGGCAAGAATTCCAACTGTTTTATAACTGCCTTTCATCAACTGTCAAAATACTTATACCTCTGCTACTGCTTTTAGCTGATCGCTGCCGCTGCATGAAATGAGCCACGTCATGAGAAAACCAACAATGTGGTTTAGAACAGGTCCGACATAAACCGGTCGGTGCAGTCGCAGAAGATGGCTAGAAGCTTGAAATTCTGGATTCAGAGTGTAGAGAAATTGTACTATCCGTGTAGCGAAAACAAAGGTGTTGATCAGCTTCGCAGTTACTGCGAAGCTGATCTGTGCCTTTGTTTTCGCATATGCATAATGTTTGTTTTCTCACGAGGTGGCTCAAATAACAGCTTGCAATAAAAGCTCGTTTTAATGAATAAGTTAGTAAAACAAATACTATTCTGAGCTTAACACAACGTTAAAATGATCCGTCAACATGAAAGTATCTGTTACATATGTTTTATCCTCTGGCACCGCCGTTTCTATCTTCCAATAACGTAACGTTACTGCACTGTCGAATAGAAATAATGCACATTTATTCTGTAATTGCGTTTATTTTAACCAAACAGTAACCATACATCCATATAACTCAGAAAATAACATTTCCAGTAACTGTTCTAAAAAGCTCTCAGGAATGCACCATATTTTCAATCACTTCATGTACCGGCAGGAAAAAAAAATATGAAAATGTACATTTCCTTTGCCCTAGATTACATCTAATAATTAATTAATAGCACACGTTTTTAATAACAACGTTATGATTCCATCCAATTAATCAAATAATGGCTCCTCTTGGGGGAAATTGGCATCACTACCATATGTTCTACACGTAGTTAATGTAGTTAATAAGATTGACTGCTGTATACATGAAGGAGAACATAAACTACCGTTACACCTACTGAAAACAGCTTCTGAAACTTGGCGGAGCTAGCCGTGCAATGCAGCATCGGGACCATTACGGAAACTTGCCCTTGCAATATATTGAGAATTTTAGAGATGCAAAAACTGAAAATTTTCATTGGGAAAAAATTAATATTTGAATATTTATGCTCAAAATATTGATCGTGGGTACACGTTAGAACCGCCTCGGCGAGGCGGTTCTAACGAGTGCCCACAACCTATGTTTTGGATCAAAAATAAGAAAAACAGGTAAACCTGTAATCCCCATTTTTTTTTTTATTATTATTTAAAAGTGGGATATAAAGGGTATGTTTCACGGACATGTTATCTGATGCGACAGCTAAATAATCTACGACTGTGTAGACTGAAACCGCGTTTTCGTTTTAAAGAATCTGTACATTGTTAGTGGAGCGGGAAATGACATAAATCCCGCATTTCCAAGTACAAACAAGAAACTTTGCAGATGTGTTCATAAGCGTGAATTACGGTTTTTGAAACTTTCTCGTTAGCCAGTCAAAATAAATCCAATTTTCAAGATGGCCGTTCAAAAATCCAAGATGGCTGTCAAAAATCAACATACAATCAGAAAGTAGAGAAAAATTATAATAATGTTAAAATGACATTTCTGGATTATTTGTAACATTACCAAATGTATGAAAGCTTTAAATAGTCATCATTGTCTTTGGGGAATTTTAATGGTGCCCAAAATGAGGGAAAATATATGTACGTGTTTACAATAGGATATTAAACATTAATGTATAAAAAAGGAAACACAGTGATAATTTCACTGAAATTGATACTTTCACCATTGACTAATATCAGCCAATATTTTCACATTAGAGTTTGGATTAATTTAGCTTGTGTTTCACTTCAGAAATCCAAACACATGTACCTGTACAATGAATTTATGAACGAAAAGAAAAAGTATGGGTATTCATTTTCTTAGTTATTTCTGCACTGCCTCTTCAATGGAGAAATGTCCATGCATTGTATATATTAATAAAATATTTCAGTAAATACCAAATATATTTCATCGAGTGTGAATGAATGTTTCAACACACTCTATGAAATATATTTGGTATTCACATCAAAATCGTTAATATCCTCTTAGTATGTATTTCGCCATTACAAAAACTTGCCCATGCAATATACAGAGATTTTTTTCACCTGTAATTGAAAATTTCATGAGAAAAGATATTTGATAGTTTTCTTATTTTTGCTCAAAACATAGATGGTGGGTACACGTTAGAACCGCCTCGCCGAGACGGTTCAAACGAGTACCCACAATCTATGTTTTGGAGCAAAAATAAGAAAAATAGGTATACCCCTGCAAACCCAATTTTACTATGGAAAAGTGGGGATTAAAGGGGTATCAGGTGGCAAATGAGTACTCATTCATTTTGCCACCTGGGGGTATATATTATACGGAAATGTTTTCCTGATGCGTTAGGCAGTTTTCTTATAATATCGCAGCTAGATCCGCGCAACAACCTCAAGTTCTTGATACACAGTAGCAGATCTATCATAAAGATAAGATAGACAGGTACCGTGTACAGATGTAAGTTTCCAAAAATCTGAGCCAACACAATGCCAAACATATGTAATAACGTGTGTAATGGTTAGTCTCAGTTCAGCTTAGGTTTTCGTCCGGTCCGGTGTGAATATTCGCTGTCCGCTGAAAAAGCCAAATGCGAAGCGGTAAGAAACCTACGTAAAATCTGGCGTTTGTAACCATCTACGCGTAAGGTGCTGTAGGTGCACCCAAATGTTTAGAGGACTTTTCTTGTCCCGACTCCGTAAAAGAAGAGCCACAGCATAACAGGTGCAAATTGTAATATTGTTGATGGGTCTGTCTGCATTACCGGCATTAGTAACTATTGTTTTATGAGTATCACGTGTGCTTTCCCGAGGTACAGTCTAACATGCTGCACCCTGGTCAATGCTAAAAGATCAATATATTAATGCGATCAATGCTTTTTGGTCGGAATATCAACCTGTTATGAAGGTTTTTAGCCAAGCAGTCCGGTATGATTTTGACCTCGTCGGGCACTAAAAATGAGTGTTTTTATCATTAATAACTCCTCCAAGGTCAGCCATCAATCAATCAATCAATCAGCATCAAAGTCTGAATAAACTCAGAAAATGTTGCTATTTGAGGGCCGCCGCGTGGGAAAACCAACAATCTGTATAGGCGAAAACAAAGGCGCAGATCAGCTTCGCAGTAACTTCCAACCTCTAGCCATTTTCTGTGCTTGTACAGTTCGGTTTGTGTTGGACCTGTTCGGAAACCACGTTGTTGATTTTCTCACGCACAGGCTCATTTGCATTCGCCGTTTCGAACAATACGGTGCTATGATGCTGTCCCGGATGCTGTCTGATCGTTGTAGGTGACTTAAATCTCAACTCACGAAAACATTAAATGTGCACTTCTCAAAAATAATGACAAAAAATGTCAATGTATTTTGTCAGGAGCATTATAGGCTCCTGATTTTGTTTAAACATAAATGTAAAATAAACCCAAGATAGTAACAGCTTTTAAAACCGTTGCCATGAATTTCAAGCTCAGTCAGTGTGAGCATGAAGGATTTTTTTGTGAATTCTTTGTACTCAGAAGCCCGAATTAACGAATAAAACAACATAAAATATATCTCCTGTCAAAAGTCATTTAATCCATAAACAACATAAGATAATAGTGCCTTGAACAAAAATGATATGCGGATACAGTGAAGGGACTATGAGTATGTGATGCACATAAACAAATTGCATGCTACATAATAGTACATATAAAAGATCATTTAAACAAAATACATTGTATACATGCGTTAATGGTGAATCTCTCTCTCTCTCTCTCTCTCTCTCTCTCTCTCTCTCTCTCTCTCTCTCTCTCTGTCTATCCTCTCTCTCTCTATCTCTCTCTCCATCTCTCTCTCTCTCTTTCTCTCTCTGGCTCTCCAAATAAAGAACGTATGCCAGATTTTCGGAAGACTAATCTCTTCACGTGCACGGGGCATGATGGTGGAAAAAAGCCATGCAATTGATTTTCAGTCCAGTCCAAACTAATGATGAACGTACGTACGATATGCATTTATTTCATGCCACAATTTCACGATATAGTGTGAAGTGGTGAAGTGTAGATTTGAGCCGCCCCGTGGGAAAACCAACAATGTGGTTTCCGAACAGGTCCGACACAAACCGGCCTGTACAAGCACAGAAAAGAGCTAGAAGCTTGAAATTTCGGATTTAAGTAGAAGAGGAACTGTACTATCCGAGTAGCGAAAACAAAGGCGCTGATCAGCTTCGCGGTTACTGCGAAGCTGATCTGCGCCTTTGTTTTCGCATATGTAGATTGTTGGTTTTCCCATGAGGCGGCTCATTTGTCAACTTGTGGTTCCCTATTGCTACAAGATGTTGCTATGTTTGTTCGGTTATTGCGACACACCATAATCCAATATGCACCATTCAGTCTATCCCTCTGTTCAGTCGATCTACTTCTTTTGGTACCTCTCTGAATGATTGGTAACAACCAACGCGGGCTATCCCCGGAACTGTCGTTTCCCCTGGACACCTTTGTGTACCGGCTCACAGTATTTGGGTATGTACGTTCCCCGGGAGTCCGTTTCGTATGGTCCTTCCTCGTGATCCACTTTACTGGGGCATTTGTACTCCAGTGGGCATGCGCACAGGAAGTTATAGCCCAGTGTCAGTTTGTGGGTTCGGTCCACGTATATTTTAGCACAAAGAGACTTCTTCGTTGTACAATAAGGCTGAAAATGATACATACGAGAAGCATTATAACAGAACAAATCACAGGCATTGCAACAAGGTCGGCATGTTTATTTCCCTTACAGTAGAATTACAGTAAATAAGATTCTAGAACGTGTGCTTTGAAGGAATATGAGAGTCATTGCCACAATGATTGCAGAATGCTCCTAATTCCTGGTTGCGACCACGAGTGACACAAATTGTGAGCTGAGCTTTTATGGAGATCCTAGTTCAGAAATCGGGGGTTCTGAGAACTCCAGTCAGCAGATGACTGGATGCTTAAACTTCACTGTATTAAGGCCCGCTCAGACCACAACGTATAAGCCAACGTATGAGCAGCGTATGAAAAAATAGCTAGTACGTTGTTGTACGTTGTTATACGCTGTTCATTTTTTGTAAAAAATACGGAAAAGGCTCTCTCTGAACTTATACAAAGCGTGTGCTTAGCGCACGGAACGTGCGTCTAACGTATGAGTAGCGTATGAGTAGCGTATTCATAACGTATCCCTGGCGTATCATGACTTATAACAGCGTATAACAGCGTATGCCCAGCGTTAGCATAGCGTTAGTGACTTATAAGGAGCGTATGTACAACGCGCGTCTGACGTATTCCAAACGTACGCACAGCGTGCTTCTAACGAACTCGACGTTCGTCAAAAAAGGTGAGACAAACATATATTCAGTAAAAAGAAAAATAAATAAATAAATAAATAAATAAAAGAAAATAAAAATGACCTAAGAAATCTACACACCTGATTCTTCGGGTGCATTTTGTGGATTTCTTATACCGTTTCCCAGAGGAATCATTTCCTATAATTAGGTAGAACTGAGTTTATGGGCCAGTTAACAAAAGTTATAAAATCATCAATAATGATTCAGTCAAATAATTGACTGAAGCTGAAAACTTGCATGATATTACACATAAACTATACATAATTGTGCAACAGATCATCGTATTCGCTGTCTATTTTAGTGATTAAGCTACCATGCATACCAGAATCGAAACAAACAAATTGTCACTGTCAGTAATTTTGTTTGTCGTGAGTAGTAGAAATATATATTATGATGGGTTACTTTTTTGAGATTTCAATCTTTTAACAGTAAGTCTCCCGTAACAAGTTCTCAACAACTTTTCATTTTTCAAAAATGTAATCATTCGATATACTGTCAATAGCCAGCATATTGTTGAATCTACCTGCTTGAATTGTCAGTTACCTTTGATATTCGATTTGGTAATAATCATATTTTGAAAAGGTGACTTTAATATTCAACAATTCTTTGACACTTTATATGTCGCAATATTATATAGAGGGCCATTAAATATGAGCTTTGAAGGCAGCCAGGTCTTACAAAAAATGTTCTCTGGACAAGCGATAATTTAAAAGTGAATACAATTTAGACATACGCCCAATTTTGCAATTTGTTTTCGGTCGAGTATATTATTTTGATGCTTCTGTGTGGCTATTTAATCCTGAACACAGTCCTTGTTCCTTCCATTTTTATGTATAAAATCCCGAATGCTGACCAATGCGCTAGGCGTAAGTTGCGCATACGCTGAGTACGCTCTTCGCACGTTTAACATACGCTGCATACGCTCCAAGTACGCTGCTCGTAGGTTGGTAATACGTTATGCATACGCTTCTCATACGCTAAACAAAAAACCCAGGTGGGCTTTAGCGTATGACAACGTATGCGAACGTATGAGTAACTTACAAGTAACGCTCATGAACTTATGCATAACGTGTTCGTTGCGTACGCCTAACTTATGAGCAACGTATTATCAGTACGTTGGCATACGTTGGAAATTTTGTGCATGCACAAAATTTCTTGGCGTACACGACGTACGACAACGTATGCCAGCGTATTGTAGCGTACCCCTAACTTATGCAAAACTTATGCCGAACGTATGCAACGTACACCAACGTATGGACAAAATATCTCATACGTCGGCATACGTTGGCGCCATACGCTGTGGTGTGAGCACCCCTTTACCTATGCCGTAGAAAAGCAAAAGTGCCTTTCACACTCTGCATAATAGATCTACCCCTGTTGGTTTTCGCATTTATATAGCAGACTTTCCCACATATATAACATATAATCATTGGGTCTTGTATATGCGAATGGTTACCTTGTCACAGAAATATTCATAGATCCATATCCCAGTGGTGTTGTCATGTTTCTGTGTGGGATGGCGCCACCAGCCCAATAGCTGGTATGTGTGGTACGGACACGAGCATCGAGCGTCTCGCACGTGTGGGTTCCACTTCCCAGTATCCGTTTCTATGGTAACGGCAAGGTCGCCCTCATCACAGTCTCGTTTTGGTATGATGGGTACACAGAATCGGTATTGTACCATCTGATCCGCTGACATTATGAAACAAACAGTAAAAATTAATCTGTTGTGTCAATGGACATATACTTAACGACACTTCCAACGCTACCGATAGAGTTTTTGCTTTAATTTCAAAACTACTCAAAATATTGAAAAGAAAATTGCAGGGACGATAGAAAAATTCATGAGACGTGTAATGGTGGCACAATCATGCCAGCGAACCTTTATTAAGAAACATCCCGGGCGTTTAGACAAAATATACCTCATTTTCAAAAGTCGCAAAACTTGAGTGGATAAACAAAACATCATTTCAGCAATAAACCTACAATATTTATTGCCATACTGTATTTCTTTTTGTATTTTTTTATTCACGAAGAAAGAAGAAAAACAAAACAACAAACAAAACAATTGAAACTAAACTATCAAGTCAAAATATTCATCTGATCCGCCATTTACTCGAACGACAGCTAGCCAACAACGCATCGACGCCACGTACTGCATACAAGTAGGCTGGGCTCTACCCTTCCACCCATACCTTACAAATTCCTTAAACTGTATAACATTAGCAGAGAGCCGTCTCCTTCCTACACAGCTGATAATGTCCCAGATATGGGACAGACATGGTCGATTTGATTTAGGTCGGTGATTTGGATGGTTAAATAATTAACTGTGTTTGCTTGCAGAAGATTTACTGTCTTGCGTGTTGTATGAGACGTCGCACCGTCGTGCACCAGACGCATACCCCTGTGAGTCCGTGCATATGATTTGTTTTTCTGAGAATTGTTCTTCCCTTCATGCGCTGTGGCAAAAAGAGAAACAAAACGAAAATGTTGTAACGATCTTTGTTCGCTACACATGGTTTTGTGACTTTTGAAAATGAGGTGTGGTGTGTTCAAACGCCCGGGATGTTTCTTTACAGAAATCTGCTAGCATCATTGTACCTTCAGTACACGTCTCATAAATTTTTGTATTGTCCCTGCAATTTTCATTTCAATATCTTGAGTTGTTTTGAAATTTTTGCATAAGCTCTATCGGTAGCGTTGGAAGTGTCGTTAAGTATATATTCTCTCCCTTGCTTCAGCCGAAACTATAACACCCTGTCCAACGTTGACGCCGGTGAAACGGCCCCAACACCGGTTACTACGGTGCTTTCGCTACAAAATTTGATGGATGCGAATAAATTTCTTGTGTTGTTCAATGTTATATAAACGTTTGCGATGAAGTAAAACGCGCATCTAATGGAGAATTAACTTGACTTTTTATTTCTGCTTGGACGAAAAACTGCTTTTGTATAATTTTTCCAAACATTCGATTCAAAGTTGGTAAACAAGGTTCGGCCAAGGCCTATTCGGCTGATTTCTACAGAAACTGTTCGTATTTTCCAAAATACGCACAAAATGTTGCCAAACGAGCATTTTGATATGACTTGTAGGAAAGATTGTTGGACGTCTGCGTCGTTCTCGATAGATTTTCCCCCAAAAAATACACAGGAAGAATTTTATGGCAAAAAGTAAACACAACGCCGGTTACTACGGTACCAGAATTACCTGGATTATTGGATAGATGGGCATTCTAGCTTTACAAGATGCGGATTGTGTTACTAATTCGTGCCCAGCTTCTGCCTACATACCTCTTTTATGTAGTTTAGGGAACTATACGTTCATTGGCATGGTTATCAACCCTAGAATGAAGAGATTCTAATGAATCAGTTCCGTATTGTTATGAGATAGAAGTGGTTCCAATAGGAAAACAGGGCTTGTCCATGACTCACCAATTGCACGTAATTATACGTTGAGGTACCTTGGTATTATGAGTTACACCAGCCTTTCTGCAACCCATATAAATTGAAGTACTTTCTTGCCTGTACTTACTTACTGGCTCAATGACTCTATGACTGACTCACGCATTCTGAAGTTTCGAGTCGAAGCATAATAATAATGATACTAATGATGATGATAATAATAACAATAATCTTTCATGTGGGTTTCGGGAACTTTACGTTCATTGGCATAGCCATCAAGTCTATAGTGAATTCTTTTAATGAAACGGTTCCGTATAAGATAGATAGTGTCTCATTGTAGAAAAGGTTGCCGTTAGCCATATAAGACACTACTCATTTCTAATTAAACTTCTTCGTATTTGTTCTTACTTCAGAACTGACTCATTAAGATTAAGATGTTTCTAACAATTCTTTACAAACTAAAAAACAAAAACAAAAACAACATATCTTACTGTTCTGGAAAATAAACGTTCCTCTGATCAACCCGATTTTCTCCCATGAATTAGAGTTTTTAAAAAGTATTTAAAAATGCGTAAGCCATATAGTAAAATAACTTCTTTGTCTGGCTTATTGACAATCAATGATTAAAAAACATATTAATGAGAAAGGGGTGGGTCATACCGCGGTTTAGGATACTCAAGTGACCCTTTAGATTTGGCAACAAAGAGAATTACTGTAAAGTCCTGGGAAGTCAACATAAAGACTAGTATTATCCAAACGGCAAAGTATCGTATTGTTTCTTGCAGAATGAGACAATATAAGTGGAGGATGCGAAAGGAGTCATCATTGACCTTTTAATAAATCAAAGATAAAAAAAGACCCACATTCGTTTCAAACGGGAACCTTAGAGACTTTCATTGAAGACCGAGCTCAATGTGAACTAAGAAGTCCAGTATCTACTGAAAATATAATCTTCTCCCCATTATAAAGCTCCTGTTTGGTTGGGATTTTTTTTCCACAGACGTGATATTCCATTTTCTGACAAAAAATAAGTAAACATATACGTATCAATTTGATTATTTAGTGTATTTCGGGTATAGCATTCCAAATAACCATATGAGGCAATATACGGTTAACATAAGGTGCATGTATGATGTCACTGAAGGGGAGATAAATTATTTGTTTGTATATTTGTTCTTGTTTTGTCGTTCCAGTCAACAGTAACTGTTGTGGCCAGATTGGGAAGGGCTTCGACATTTTGTGGGACTGCTTTTCCAGATTGGGGTGCCATTTGAAATCCATTGTTTGCTCCAACACAGCATACATGTATTATATTTATACCGAAGAAATTACTCCGTTCACTTTACATTGCTTAAAATATTGAATATTTAAGAAATAGATCAGCTCTAGCAGTGAGTTGTGAGATCAAATCATGAGCGCGCAACGCGAGTGATTTATCTGCATACAACTGACTGACAAATAGTGAATTGTTATTCAACAAATCACGCACTAGAGCTGATCTTTTTCGATTTTAACATGCAATAAACAAAATGAAATCATTTTAAACCTTAAGTTTCTCAATAACTTTTCGACCATTGCACTGATGAAATTCCACCAAACTTTTGACGTTACCGCAAATGTCTACACATGTTTGTTACGTTTTTAACGCGTTGAAATGACGTTTTATCGTCTAATGTCAAGGTAATGTGACTTATGAGATTGCTTAGGTCATAATCTTACCAAAATGGCGTAAAAACGTCGAAAATTTAAGTCACGCTTATTCGCCCAGTAAAATTGATGCACACTATGACACGTTTTATAACCATTGGCTTATAGGCGAGGCGTGTTAGAATTTTCCATATTCAATAGTTCAGAATGTTTTCGATGGAAACTTATATCATATTCAATAGTTTGCACGGGTCTAAAGAAGCAAGTTCCCGGCGGGACTACTTTCGATAGTACAGTAGGTCGCCATTGAAAAAAAATATCTGGCAGCCATTTTCCGTTTCCATTTCAACTAAACGAACGACGAAACTAGAAAAAATACAGATTTCCTCGCACAATAAATACACAAAACTTCATTTCATGAAAAATACCTCAAATTTTGGAAGAACAATGATTTAAAAGTGTTTGTACTCCGAATTTCTAACTTTGTTCATGAAATTTCCGATCGCAACGACGCCAAAGAGTCACGTCGACGTCATCAATTTTACTGCAACGTCACGGTTCTCGCGTACACTAAGGCGAAGCCCTGCGTGTGTTGCAATATGGTGATGAGTCGCTAAAACCGATACCTTTTTACGTGAAATGTGGCCAAATGAAATGTCTATCAGGACTGGAGATGCCAGGAATAAGCATTTACAAACCTTCCATTGCGTACTTTAGGGTATATCCTTAGGACTGCCAGGCTTTTCAGGCAGTTCTAAAACGGGCATAAATTGTAGTTTTAAGCGACATTTTCTTGTTTTGCATGCTGTTTGGTCAGTTCAAGGCCGAAATCTGGACGAAAGAGGCAAATTTTACGTTTTCACCATATCCTTAGGACTGCCAGGCTTTTCACAAAATGCACATAAATAGGGGGTAGGGTTGGTTAATCGTCCATAAAACCATTTCTGTGAGTCTTAGAAACACACCGTATGCCGGTATTCAAAGCAGAAAGACTACTCCTTAACAGTGTGTAAGCCGTTTTCGGTTTTACTACTGAAAGGTCACGGCGCAGGGGTCACCGTGGAAAAATCGATGCGCACGGACTTTTTTTTTTTTTTTTTTTTTTTTTTTTTTGCGATTTGATTCCCGATTTTTTCCTCCTTTCTCCTCTCTTTCTATCTCTCTTTCTTCTCTCTCTTATTGTGTCTTTTTTCAGCCCTAGCACTTTGGTCGCACTTGTTTGGTTTGTGTGTGGTTGCGATTCAAAGATTACAGGGTAAACTCGACCTTTTTAACACAGAAAAATCACGTTTTTTCCCAACTTTCTGGACCTCTAACTCGCTTGTTTGATAATCTATGCAATTAAGCTTTATATTGCTTAAAGCCTACTTACTGGGTAATTGAAATATATAAACTATACACTATAAACTATACTTACATGCTAGCTTTAACAATGCCGTGAGGGCCGATCAAAATGTGTCTGGCAGCAATTACGCATAAATACGCTCTGGTAGTGGAAAGGATATACATGTAATGAAAAGGTTATTGAATGAAAATCGTAAACAATTTGGAACTCGTTCATATGGCTGAGATTCACTCGCAAGCTCGTGCGTCCTCGCAATATGAACTCGTTCAGAATAGTTTTCGACATTCATTCAATAACCTATTATTATTATTATTATTATTATTATTATTATTATTATTATTATTATTATTATAACATGTTGGATAATGTTTTGACTTATAAACGTTCGAATGCCAGAGTCAGTCATAGAGTTATTGAGCGAGTAAGTAAGTACAAGCAAGAAAGTGCTTCAATTTCAAAGGGTTGCAGAAAGGTTGGTGAAACTTATAATACCAAGTATAAGCTTTAACAAAAAGCTTGGTCTACGCTTCGCATATATAAATTAGAATGTCAAAGAATCTGACCATACTCCCATTTCATCGTGGTGCATTTGTCTGAACAGAAATAAAACGCTGCGCGGTCAAAGCATTCATACCTGACAATCGACCGTCACAATACTGTCGGTTCATTTCATTCCGTTGTGGCTTGGATAGAATGTAATTGGCTACACAGGTGGGGCGCGGTCAAAGCTTTCATACCTGACCCGTCGGTTCATTTCATTCCGTTGTTGCTTAGATAGAATGCAATCATGCACCAATTCCACGAATTTTACAATTTGCCCCATTTTTGGTACCAACTGTACCATTGGTACAAATGTTACCAACCAAAGGGAGGTTTACATGGGTGTTTTTGAGTGTTTACACGGTCCTTGGCGAAACGACCCGGAATCCTACTAACACGATGGTCAAGCCACTAGACTCAAACCGTGCAGTTGCAGTTGAAGAGAGGTGTATGAGTTGTCTTGTAAGTAGGTCAATCCCAAACATTAGAGTAGTCTACGCGCTGGCGCGTAGACAACAAGGTACATGTACCTCAAAGTATAATTACGTGCATTTGGTGAGTCACGGACAAGCCCTGTTTTCCTATTGGAACCACTTCTATCTCATAACAATACGGAACTGTTTCATTAGAATCTCTTCATTCTAGGGTTGATAACCATGCCAATGAACGTATAGTTCCCTAAACTACATAAAAGAGGTATGTAGGCAGAAGCTGGGCACGAATTAGTAACACAATCCGCATCTTGTAAAGCTAGAATGCCCATCTATCCAATAATCCAGGTAATTCTGGTACCGTAGTAACCGGCGTTGTGTTTACTTTTTGCCATAAAATTCTTCCTGTGCATTTTTCGGGGGAAAATCTATCGAGAACGATGCAAACGTCCAACAATCTTGCCTGCAAGTCATATCAAAATGCTCGTTTGCTCACATTTTGTGCTTATTTTGGAAAATACGAACAGTTTCTGTAGAAATCGGCCGAATAGGCCGAGGCCGAACCTTGTTTACCAACTTTGAATCGAATGTTTGGAAAAATTATACAAAAACAGTTTTCCGTTCAAGCAGAAATAAAAAGTCAAGTTAATTCTCCATTAGATGCACGTTTTACTTCATCGCAAAAGTTTATATTACATTGAACAAAACAAGAAATTTATTCGCATCCATCAAATTTTGTAGCGAAAGCACCGTAGTAACCGGTGTTGGAACCTTTCACCGGCGTCAACGTTGGACAGGGTGTATAATGTTAAGTGTAATTGTGCACTTCAACTGTAAGTCACCAGTCTATTATTATTATTATTATTATTATTATTTTTTTTTTTTTTTTTTTTAATTACCCCGTAGTGGTTGAAACACTCGCCTTGTACACCAGTGGTTGTGATTTCGTTTCCTTGCTTTTCCAGTCTTTCGGATGATACTTTAAACTGAGGTCCAGTCTCCATATGAAACGGACTGTTGTTACATAAACGAAAACACTAAAGTATCTGTGTCGGCCATCTTGAATACAATCCTGTTGGTTCTGACTCCTTGGATATCATACAGCGGGGCATCTTTTTTTTTTTTTTTTTTTTTTTTTTTTTTTTTTTTTTTTTTTTTTTTTTTTTTTTATAAGCGGGATGACCTAGTGGTTGAGTACAAGTCTCTGGAGCGAGTGGTTCTGGGTTCGATACCCGCCTCCGCCATGTAGTGCTCTGTAAAGTCATTGAGTAGCGAGCACTTTAAACTGTCCCATAGTACTACGGCCATTGCTCAAGAAGCTGTGGCTCCGGCCAGACATGTCTTATCGTCCGGGCCTTCTATCAAGGTTGGCTTTGCAATATTACCATTACGAAAACTTGTCCATGCAATAAACATTATATGTTTTGAACTTGAAAAAAATTCAGCTGAAAAATTTTGATATTTTTCTTATTTTTGCTCAAAACAGAGATTGTGGATACACGTTAGAACCGCCTCGGTTTTGGAGCAATGATAAGAAAATAGATATACCCATGCATACCCCAGTTTTGCTATATAAAAGTGGGGTTCAATAGGGTATACATTGCACGGACATGTTTTCGTGATGACTTACCTCTTTCGTAATGGGGCCAAGAGATCGACATAGCGTCATCGGGCTTCCAGTTCCCATGGCAACCACGGCAGTCACAGTACGGACCTTCATTGAACACGGTTTCATCTGGATATTTCATCAGGGAGGTACACACATGCGCATTGGACACGCATGCCTTTGATTCATCGTGTCCGCTCTGTAAGTTAGAAGATTAAAAACAGGGTTAGGTATGTATAAATAAGGCATAGCGAGACAAGTACATGTAGTCTAAAGCGAGTCAGTCTGAAAGTTGGCCGGAGAACCCCGAAAGTACCACTTGGAACTATTTAGGTTTGTAACTTGTACGCAATGTTCGCGACGTGAGCGAGGCAGGAAGCCTCAGTGATTAGCTGATCCAATGCTTATGTTCTATAGTGACTCTTTTGTTAGAAAGCTTTTCTCCACTTCAGTTCGAAAACGCATCTGGAAAACACTGTAGTTTGTTTTTGTATCCAGCATGACAGACTCTTCTGAGAATGTGCATCAATGCATATCATGTCAGTCATGCATCAATCATATACGAAGTTTTCGGATGCCACTGCGAAAGAACCTCAACTCGAAACATGTAGATCATGCTAACGCATACTATCTAGCGAGACAAAGGGCCGGTGAACATGCGGAAAAAGCATCCTCGAGATACAATCTCACCTGACCACAGAGAGCAAACGTTATTCCATTCAGCACTATTAGCACCAAGATATAAAACTTTAATCCAATGTCCGGCTCCATCTTCAATTACATCTTCAGTTATGGAGCTGCACTTTAGAAAGACAACACAAAAATCATCAGAGATTGGGACGAACGTAACAAAAAATGCTACAAACCGAAAGTATCAGTCCCTGAATGTATTGTCCGTATTAAGCAGAACATAAGCGAACTTCATTTCGCCAACGTGCTAATAGTTTTGCATGGGTCATGGATGCCAAGCGCTCCACAAAGGCCAAATTCTGTACGCTGATTGATGCCCCAGGCAGTTGTTAGACACTAAAAAATTGCAGGTTTTGCTGTTCTGCTCTTACTTCGCTGTTCTATGGTTTTACGAGGAAATTTATTGATTTCCTTAAAAGGAGGAAAGCATGGTGCCATTAGACAAGGACTCTGAATGTTTGGTAAAATCCGATATATTGATTACAGTTTAGTCCCACCGGGGCATAGGCAGTTGGTATTGTTAGCGTTCATACTCTTACTCGACTGTGATTCTTCAGTAGCGGTCAGTAGCGTTGCCTTATCAGAATCGTCCCCTCCCGGAATTCCACCCCTCAGTCAACAGAAGCGACAGAAAATTTCCGGAATTCTGAACTGTCATTCAACTACTCTCTACATCAGCAAACTCTGGAACAGGTTCGATCCGCCAAATACCTTGGACTTACTATCACTGGCGACTTAGAATGGGGTCAACATATTTCTGAAATTTCTTGTAAAGCAACTAAGACATTGGGTTTTCTTCGGCGCAATTTGGCTCTTATTTTAAAACCAGCGGCAGATAAATAGTGTGGTGATATAGAATCCGTTTATCTGATTTGTTTCCCTTATATTAGTAAGAAGCGACTGAATTTCCTTCATACATAATTGTTTTCTAATCCTTTTGCATATCATAAGTCCTAAAAAGTCGTTAAGTCAAACTCGTTTAGTACGTGAAAATACCAGATCTGTTACACTTGAGAAGATGCAGCAGGAAAACATGCCCATGAAAAGAATACCCCAAGACGCCCAATTTTACATAGTAAAACTGAGTTTCACATGGGTTTACATGTCTATCTTCCTTATTTTTGGTCCAAAACATAGATTGTGGATACTCGTTAGAACCACCTTTTTAGAGATAAATCGACAAGTTTTTTTTTCCAATGAAATTTTCAATTTTTACAGCTGAAAAATATCTATATACATGGTAAATGAGCCGCGTCGTAAGAAAACGGATTTTTGCATATGCGAAAACAAAGGCGCAGATCAGCTGTGCAGTAAATGCACAGCTGATCAGCGCCTTTGTTTTCGCTACTCGGTCAGTACAATTCCTCTTCTACTTGTAGCCTAAATTTCAAGCATCTAGCCTGCTTCTATGACTGTACAGGCCGATTTGTGTCGCACCCGGTCGGAAACCCTGAAGACCGGTTTTCTCACGTCGAGGCTCAAGTGATACTGACCACGTTCCTACGCATCAAGATGTCTACCATACTCTACGAGTTGTCTTCAAGTTTCTTTCTTTCTTCCGTTACTTCTTCTTAACCTCCAAGCAGGACTTCAGAAGGTAGTTCGGTGTTACCAAGTGCTAAAGGGGGTTAGCTGAAAATAAAATATTGAACAAATAGGTGAAATGAGTTTGTACAGTGAAAGAAGAATGTAATTAATAGTATAGTTAAAAGCTGAACAGATCCGGTGATTTATGGGGATGCATGCTTCACCCGGCTCACAGCATCACTAAAGGAGTATGACAATACAGGATGGGAGAGCATTCCAATGTACTTCGGTTCTGGGGAAGAAGCCGTACTTGCAGTAATTTGTGGAGGTGCAGATTTGTCTGTATGCCAGAGGGTGGATGAACCTTGACTCCTTACGGTTTGGTATCAAGTAATCGGATTGCATATCTCAGACTCTCAAATCGAGAATGTTTGCCAAATTTGCGAAATTGAGTGAACACATTGTAACTTTCCCTATAAACTCACAAAGATGAGCATTTACTTTTTTTTCCAATTTCTTCATTCATTTTAAAATGATAATTGTATTTTTTTGTGTGTTAAGTTTGGCAATTAGTCCATTAAACAATAGTGATAATGTTTCTATCCATTGTGGCTATGTGAGATGATAATCGTGTTCATACGAGAGTATATATTACAAGCCTCCATGGCGCAGTGGTTAAGTCACCTGCCTTGTAAACCTGAGGTCGATTTTTCGGTCCCCGGCTTCTCCAGCCCGTCTCCATATGAACTTAGCTTTTGGTTAGACGTTAAAACCCAACCATTTGCTTCTCTCCATTGTGAATACTCTGGAAAGTATTATGGTGGGGCAGATTGGCGCAGGGGTAGAGTGGTTGACTCCGGTCCCAGAGGTCACGGGCTCAATCCTCAGCCGGGCGCCTTTCGTTTTGGTCTTGAGCAAGTCACATTTCCACAGCCTCTGAGGTAATGGTTAGAAATTGTTCGACACAGTAAACATTAAAAATGTGAGGATTTGCTGTATGGCTATACCAATCAGAGGGGTGATTTGTGACCCATAAGTATGTGGTGATTAATTTCGGTGAAGAATTTCAAATTACAAAAAAACAACAAGAAACATGCAATATTGATCCAGACGTGTGTATTGAAATTAGGGGCGTTTCAATGGACCTGTGGTTATCGATTAATTTCGGTGACTCGTTGGGTCTTAGGCAATTAGCAATATCCCGGATGTAAACAGGTGCGCGTTACTCCAACACTTGAAATATTTCCGTGAAAATAAAAAATATTGGAAATTCCTGTTGGTGAGTATTTGCTTCCATTTACGATTGTACAACATATTTGTCATCATAAAATCTTTCATTTCAGTACCATTTGCATGAGAAACACTTCCAAATAAACAAGATATTGCGGATTAAAGAAATTGTCACATATTTTCGCGGTTTATTTGGGATTGACCTGGTGACTCACTTTTGATTGCAGTCTTAAACCGAAAGTGACAGTCATTCCTTGAACATCAGTGGTGTTAAAGTGAACATGCCAGTGTGTTATGTAAGTAAATTATTGTTCTATGGCAATCCCTGCGCATAATACTCAGTAATGTGGGTGACGCAGTATCAATAGATAGATATGGTAAATGTGGAGCCGACTGGTGCAGTGGTAGAATGTTGGACTCCGGTTCGTTCCTCAGCCGAGGCGCTGTTCGTTGTGGTCTTGAGCAAGTCACATTTCCACAGCTCCTGAGGTAATGGTCAGAAATTGATCGACACAGTATACAGTAAAAAAAATAAAATAAAAATAAAAAAATAAAAGGTGACAGCATTAGGGGATGCTAATCTTTGTAATCTACGCCTTTTAACTGCAAGGATGCACAAGTAGGTTCTGCCTCAGTATGAAGCTTAACATACATTCACAGGAGTATGTGATAGCCTAGTTGAGGTTATACTAAAGCCAGCTAGTTTGGGTCATCTTTGACAAATTAGAAACAAAATTATGTCCTTGTCTAGAGTAATCACAAAAATGGTAGTAAAATTGTTTTCCAAGTGTTGAAATTATGGGGTTTTGTGAGGGAAAGAATCATATTTTTTCTGCCCTAGTTTTTCTTTCATACATATAAATATTTGGTGGATTTTCTTGTAAACAGTGACAAAATTTAGTTGCCTTCATTATTTCGAAAACTTGTCCATGCAATATACAGAGATTGTTTCAGAAGCAAAAATGGAATATTTCATATAAAAAAATTTCTTTTTCTTATATTTTTTTCTCACAAAACATACATTGTGGGAACACATTAGGACCGCCTCGTCTGGGCGGTTCTAATGAGTATCTACAATGTACATGTATGTTTTGGATCAGAAATTAGACAATTAGATGTACCTAGATAAGAAAAGTAGGTATACCCCAGCAAGCCCCAGTTTTTCTATGTTAAAGTGGGGTATAAGGGGGTATACATTTCACGGACATGTTTTCCTGTTTTGGATGTAGTGCATCTGAGCAATAAATTGAATGACTCCTTAAAATGATCCAGACATGTTGCATTTGAGATTGTCAGGATGCAATGTTGATGGTGTCTGTGTGTACAGCTGTATATTGTCAGACTTCTAGCCATCTGCCATCTAGCATATATATGTCTCCAAACTTACAGTACTTTAACGTGGGTGTGTGTTGTGGGGGGGGGGACCAGCGACAGTACATGGCCCATACTCATTGCAACCGAAAATTATGATTAGGGTTTGACTCTTGTCACCCTCTTTTTGTAGTTTACTGTGGTTACTCAGGAAGCTTCCTTACAACTTGCTAATCTTGAACCTTCATCAGTGGCTTCCCTACTTGGATGATCTGTAATTTTCATTCTGTCATATGCCACTGAGCATATCATCTCATTCAAATTTTCTTCTGTGTCATGCATGCGTCATTGCATATATGCTCACTCAGCCTCGGTGTATAAATTCCCAAACTTCATCTTGGGGAAGCCTGACCAGTGTCTTCGAGACTTGTGGTAAAGTACCAGACTGTGGAGCAGGAAGTCCTAGGTTCATTGCCTACTTCTGCCAGGTAGTGCCTTTAAGCAAGACTGTAAAGCTACACTTAGCACTGTTTAATACACAAGAAGCAATGACTGTATCCATACTTGGCTGAATTTTTTTTTTTTAATTCAGTTTTACGTCCCTTTCAAGATTATTTCAGCTCATATGAGACGGGCCAATCAGTAGGTGGGCGAAAACGGGAGAGCCCCGAGAAAAACCACCTGGAACACCCGCAAGCAGAACTTGGCTTGTCTCACATGTGGCCAGAGCAGGGCTTGAACCCACACCAGACACAGTGGTGAGATGATCGAGTGATTAAGAAACAGCGCTCTTAACCGCTCGGCCACGGGGGCCGCCCTTGGCTGAAAAATGTTGACTGGTATGTCAAGCCATAACCAAACCTCACCAAATATACACATCCTTGAATGCTTTTGGATCAATGTATGTACCTGCCAGGTAATGTGTCAATTATCAGTATGACAGCAATTGTAAATAATTGATCTCAAAATACAGTAGTGACAGACCAAAAGTACAATAAAACTCCTAAATATTCAGATATCCAGTCACTTGTAAATTCTATAGAATTCAATCTACATGTACATACTTAGGTCTGTTATAACTTGGTCTGTTGTACTAGTCTGGCTTCAAGAGAAATTGGACAGTTAGTAGACAGTCTCTGCTTTGGTTAGACTAGAAGTAGTTTGTTTGGACCTGCTATGTTTTTGCAGGCCTGGTTGACGGTGGAAAATTGAAAATTAAGGGAGATTACATTTAATGTACATGTGCTAGACATTATAAAACCATTAACAATACCCTAAAATATTTGAAACATTTCTAATGGTTTTAAGTAACTTACTATTAAAGTAGTTATAGTAGTCTGGACAATAATTGTGGATCTTCCTTTGAAAATACTACAAGTAGACATATACCTACATCATGTACATGAACACTTTTTTGATCCAGGGTTAGTACATTTTGTAACTTACATGCACAATAGACATTGGTTTTTCAAACCACGAAAAATGATTAAACTGCAAGTTTTTGTCTTCAGTTTCAAGTCATTAACCTACAAATTCCCTCAAGGTTAATTTTGATACTGTTTCAGCTGATGACAAATTTGATAACTTCTGTGTTGTTCCAGTTGCTTGAATAATGACTGGATATAAATCTTTCAAGTTTAAATGAACTAACTGTGTGACTGTGTCATACATTCACTAAGTCTGTGTAGATTTTTTTTTTATTTTTCACCAGTGATGCACAGCTTGACAAATCTTTGAAGTTGTTTTTCCCTACAAATACATGTATGTGGTTTAAAAATTAAATTCAACTGTTTGGTGGAGCCGCTTGACTATTTGGGTAAGCCTTAGGCCCTAACACATAGTGTTCATGACTGAATGCTCAAAATATACTGGGCCATCAACCAAAGAAACATTTCACCAAGTTTTGAAGGTAAAGTGAGGTGTTAAATTGTCTTCATAGTATCATGATCAGTGTGAGGTTACTAGGGGTCATTTTATTTGAACATTCACATGAGAAAACCAATTTAGGTTTCCGACCAGGTCCGACACAAACTGGCTCGTACAGTCACAGAAGCATGCTAGGAGCTTGAAATTTCAAATGAAAGTAGAAGAGGCATTGTACTATTTGTGTAGCGAAAACAAAGGCGCTGATCAGCTTCGCGGTTACCGCGAAGCTGATCTGCGTCTTTGTTTTCGCAGATGCAGAATGTTGATTTTCTGGTTACTAGGGGTCATTGTAGCTTGATTGTGACAGATTGGTATCAAACTTCATACAAACTGGTGATAAATTGTCCAGTTTGTTAGCTCCTAAAGATTGCATCAGTTGTGGTTACAGGGTTGACCTGGCATGACATGTTTTAGTAGGATACTTATGGCCAGTTTTTCACTGGTCATCTGTATACATTGATAAAGAAGTGGAGTATAGAAAGCTTAATGCTGAAGCTACTGTCCTTGTAAGCCAGGGCAGGAGTTCAACGAGTATTATCTCAAGCTTTTCCAGTGTCCTGTTCCTGACTTACAAGCCCTGTCTCCCAATGTGTCTTAGCTGTTGATGGGACATACAACTTATAGCAACCATTGCCAACGAAGTAGCATCTACTGGGGCAATTGAAGTACCAAACATGTACAAATCAGGAGAATATTAACAGGATAGTCTCTAAATGGTCAAACTCCTCCCTGAATACAGCAGAGGAAGGAGTGATAAACTGATGATGTTAAGAATATATAGGCATCTAGAAATCCAGGCCGTAACTTCTCCCAGATTTTCTTGGTTCTCCCTAAATTTCATGGCTAGCCATAGAAACTTCCATTTACATGATTATATTGAGTTGAGGATGTTTAAAGCCTCTTGTATACATCAATGGCTCCGGTTAAGTGTCATTTGACCCATTTCGGTTTGAATGAAGAAAAATAACACCAATTATAGGCTATCAAATTGTACCTTGGAGTATATTCTATTCAATGTTTGTAAAATAGTTTTGAATACTCATGTTCACAATGATATGAGCCGCCCCATGGGAAAACCAACAATCTGCATATGCGAAAACAAAGACGCAGATCAGCTTCGCAGTAACCGCGAAGCTGATCAGCACCTTTGTTTTCGCTACACGGATAGTACAATTCCTCTTCTACTTAAAACCGAAATTTTCAGGCTTCTAGCTGTTTTCTGTGACTATACAGGTCGGTTTGTTTCGGACCTGTTCGGAAACCACATTGTTGGTTTTCCCACGAGGCGGCTCATATGCTTTAAGTTGTACTGGTCCCATTAATGTAATGGCAAGAACCTCTGCTTCAGGGGCAAGGGGGTTGTGGGTTCAGCATCATGAGACAAGCACTGGGACATGCCTGTCATATTGTGTTAAATGTTCATCCTGACTTGCATGTAATAAAGGGACACTGCCCGTAGGGTGTAATATGGGTATAGATGAGTACCAAATGCAATGCTTTGTTGAGCGGCAAAAACATTTGCAGTCCATTTCTGGTTTGGTTAGCTTTGCATAGTAACAGGGTGCAGGGCCACTATATTCCTGTAGTCTTTGCATTGCTCTATGGGCTCTATGTTAAGAATGCAAAGATTAATAGATAAATTGTTTGCAACAAATAAAAAAAACTTGTGTGTGTTCAGGAAAGAAATAGAATCTCCGTGTTGTCTCCAATCCTTGCATACGAAACAACCCTTAGAGTAGGATTTCAAACATATAAATTGGATGTATTTCATTTCTCATCAGGGTTTCTTTATCTGATTTTAGTATCATTTATTCATCTGAATTATTTTCCGTTTCACGCATGACTGGTTGTGAATGAATCCAACCAAATAATCCTGTAAAATGAATCCACAACTTTAATATCTTGTCTGCCATGCAAACACGCCAACGGCACCCTGCTGTTGGGCTTTAAGGAATCATTCGATCATGAGAAATCCAGAATTTGGCATGTCCCACCATATAAGGCAAATGTTTTTGGGGCACAAGAAGGTAGATTGATGTTAGATGTTTTGGGATGAGAAACAGTTAATTAGAGGTTAACAGAGTATCTTGTCTTTTGGGCAAAACCAAAGGCATGGCTGCACCAGGGGTTAAGAATGTTTAAGTTTTCATGCAAACAGCAGGCCTTTTTGTTATGGGGCTCAAACTGAAACTGAGTAAAACCAAGCTGTGGTCCCTGATTATCCTGTTACGACTGATTGGTGTAGCTTCGTCTTACACGCGTGTAATTTTAATTAAAGTCTCGGATGCCGACAGCTGGCTGTTGCTTATTTTGCCTGTTGGGATGTACATGTAGCTAAAGTGACTATCAGCCACCACATCCAGTCATTTTATTGTCCCCCGCCTTTGCGAGGAAAAGCGGAGGGACATAGTTTTCGGCTTTCCATTCTTCTGTCCTTCCGTCTATCCTTCCTTTGGTTACCAGTAGTCTTTTCCACAACCTATGTAACCCTGTAGCCGTCCCCTCTCCCCCAGCATGGGGAATAAGGGTTCTAATGTGATTTTTTGTTTTTAATAATGTTGTTTGTTCTTCTGTTGTTCTTTCGTTGAACTCCTTGTTTTTAGTTGATGCTAGTGGGATGGTTTATCATGGCTACCTCAGTGGGAAAGAGCTACTCATCTCGCTCATCGTGAATGATGTTTAAGTTTTGTTGATGTCATTTATTGGCATTTGTTTATGCCTGATGTCTGGTTGATCAGTGGTGACTTAATGTTTGGAGATCCAACTGTCTATCAAAGAGTAAACATTGATGGGTGATTGTGTGGGGAGATAACTCCAACTTTATGGCCATAATGAAGTCCTGTTTAAATATTGACACCATAGTGTTTACATCTTCATAAAGGCTGTAGTCATACCAAATATTCGGCCATGCAGTACGTGTATGTTTCTCAATTATATTCTTGATTTTTCATTTGATCTGTTTCTCCAGGCTTCACATTTCAGTTACTGTAACTTTAATTTCATGATTTATTACATAGCATGCAAAAGGAATTCCTGTTCCATGTCGCATGTAAAAATAAGGGCTTTAATAACACAAATAGAAGCCCATTTTCGACCCACACTTTAGTCAGAGCTCTTTCCGACCAGAATTTTAGGGTCATTATGCCAATCTTTATATGAGCTGCATCGTGAGAAAACGGGATTATTGCCTATGCGAAAACAAAGGCGCAGATCAGCTTTGCAGTAATTGGGAAGCTGATCAGCGCCTTTGTTTTCGCTACTCGGATAGTACAATTCCTCTTCTACTTCAATCCGAAATTTCAAGCTTCTAGCTCTTTTCTGAGCTTGTACAGGTCGGTTTGTGTCCGACCTGGTCGGAAACCCCGAAGACCGGTTTTCTCACGTCGCGGCTCATATTGTGTACTAAGCTAATTTCCCATAGGTTTCAGAAAGTCTCAGTATGAAATTGACTGTTGTCATATTTTGAATAGGTCATGACATTTGGGCCTCGTCACGAGAAAACCAACATTTTGCATATGCGAAAACAAAGGCGCAGATCAGCTGTGCAGTAACTGCACAGCTGATCAGCACCTTTGTCTTTGCTTCACGAGATAGTACATTCCTTCTTCTTCTTAAATTCAAAATTTCACGTTTCTGGCTTTCATCTGTGATTGTACAGACCTGTTTTGTCTGATCTGTCCGGAAACCACATTGTCGGGTTTTCTCATGATGCGGCTCATTTACTGATGGTCCAATCAGGCAATCTTGATGGGTATCAATCTTGTCCTAATCACTCTTATTCATTGATCCTTTGTAGTGGTCCCCTTTGAACCTGTGTGATCATAGCTTCACATCATGGCTGTCAATTTTAATGTGCACTTTAGTCAATCTTTTGAAAGGCAGAATTGTTTTCTTAAGTGTTTTGACAAGTCCTGGTGTAGAGGCTCACATATACGTGGGTTGGGATTTAAGTTCGTAGACTTTCTTTATAAAAGTTCAGATGTTTGTCACACAGAAATAAAAATGATATCATCTGAAAGCATATTCTTTTACCTATCATATAAGCTATTAAGCATAGCTCTACTCATAATAGTTTCAACACAGCAATGAATTAAACACAATGACATGCCATCACCCGGGGCACGTCATGGAAATTTTGACGTCAAAACTACGTCAGATTCCAATTAATGTCAGCAATAAAATGCCTTGTTTAGAACTATACAACACACCACAACTTTACTAATTTGCAATATTTCCTTCAGGGGCTAGTTAGTTATTATTGTTGAAATACTACATTCACCAGATATAACAAATCTTATGTGTATCATGCATAATTTTGATTTAATTAAGAATGTTGACCGCAGCATTTGTAGATTAGTTGAAGGTGTGTGCTTTTCTCATCAATTAAAATTCAAATGCGTCCATCTGAAATTTTTCAAACCATTTAAATATCTCTGTAAGATCTGTTCTACAACTGTACTACAAACCCTTATCATTTTGAATGTTTCTGTGGGCATTTATGCTTCTCAAACATAAGATTTGAGCATTGCTCTTGTTTCGACATTGCCTGTTAACGCCATTTTTCTTTCCCAAGCAGCGCGACTGGCATTACATTTTCTCCAATAACAAAATAAGTCGTCGACATAATGCTTAAAAAATTATATAGAATTAACAACATGATACTAAAGTACCTCAAACTGATTTAGCTCAAGTTTTTGGTATACAATATGTTAACTTAAGGTTTGTTCTTCAACGCCATAAAACTTCAGAAGTATTTAAAAAACGACGTGCCCCGGGTTGCGAAACCTACGTTGCTATGGAGACCAGTTTTATGTGCACTGCACAATATTTCTTGAAAAATAGTGTAGAAACGAGACAAGGAGACATTGTCTCTTTATAATAATGCATCAAATATTGGATAAATGATGTAATAGAAAATCAGTGGCAAAAGTCTACGAACTTAAATCCCAACCCTCGTACAGTAGATGTTGATCAGGCTACTGCAAAAGAGTCATACTGGTATCTGGTATTAGTGGTATGGCAACATGGGTGGGTTTAACCTCTTGATTGCTAAGCAAACATGCTATCCATTAGACTGTGCAGGGAGTGCATGGCTGCAAACTTTCAGATTAGAAACCCCATCCACCATTGAGGCAATGTAAAGTAGAAATATAACTGGGTCTTACAGCTTCTGTCCCCCTGGCGAAGTGGAGGATCATGGGCTTTAAAATTTCCATGACCCAAAGTGGCAGTTTGCATATGGCGGATACAAAATATAAGATGCGATCATTCCTCAGGGCCTACTCCAAGATTGTAAGCTACCAGTACCAGGTTGGTTCCTAGGACTTGTTGAGCCAAAGTCATTAAAATGCTTGAAAGAAAACAAGCCTATGATAATTCTTCATGTCTTATTTCGATGTCCTCAATATCCACTATAAGGACTGATCGTCATTGATTGGCTGAGGCAGCTTTTCCGATTGAACTCTCTTGCTATGACCACCAACCTTGAGCATTAGCCATAATTTATCAGTATTGAATATAGATAATAGCCTGTGGACATCATTGACATCTTTTATTAGCTTGACATACTTCAAATTCTTACACATTGTGTGTAATCTCATGTGTAAACCGACACAGGTATTGCGATAATTTTACCTTGTTTGCTAAATTTACCTGTAAAAGGACATATATGAGCTGTGGCATGAGGAAACCAGCATTTTGCTTTAAAAGGCAAAAACGAAGACGAAGATCAGCTGTGCAGTAACTGCACAGCTGATCATTGCCTTTGTTTTCGCTACACAGATCATACAATTTTTCTACTTTCTAAATCCAAAATTTCCAGCCTCTAGCTATCTTCTGCTAAACTTGTACAGCTCTATTTGTGTCGGACCAAGTCGGAAACCCCGGAGACTGGATTTCTCTCGTCGCGGCTCAAATATACCTGGGGACATGTTAAGTTATTGACAGATTTACGATTATTTATTGACAAGTTCAATTTTGAAAATTTTGGTGCGAACTATTAGTCATAGGTAGAAACTGTTCAGTGCACTTCCTTCCTACGACCGTGACTGTACAGATTAGGAATATCTTTAAAGCTTTCAAGTGATTCGGATTGAATTCAAATATTTAAAAGTTTGATCAGTGTATGGATTTGCTACCGGTTGTATAGTTAGTGGTTCAAGGTTGATTTATTGAAATGTGAAGTCTAGACTTCGGATTTTTATGCACTTCACGTTTGTATGTTGTTGCACATGAAATATTAAATAATTGGTGTCATAAAATTCTGTAGTTTGGAAACTGTATGTGATACAATTGTGGATGGACTGTTAATTGAATGGTAAGATTTTTTCATTTAATATTCATTGTCTGAACAATGGGAGAAATTTTTGCAAAATATGACGAACTGCGATGAATTATTTTAGATAGAATTTTGAAAATTGTGCAAAAATTATTAGTTTGGTCCAGAAGCCTTCATAAACTTGTAAACTTATTGGGTTGATTGATCCCGATGCATGACATTTCGTCGAAAATACTTTTTGTCGAAAATGTTGTAACTTCAAAAATATTCACCGCAAAATTTTGAGATTTATTCCGTAGAAGACTAGCCTATAGGTCCACATTTTGAGCCACCAACCACTAGGGTTCGGGAAAGGGTCTGGGCATGGGGACATTTTCGACAAATGTATTAATTTTCGACCAAATGTCGCGGAGGCCATTGATACCAAGAACAGAGCTCCCTTCTCTGTATGAACTTAGCTTTCACTATGGCGTTTTGAACTACAGTTTTGAATAATACAACATTTTGAAGTAAACTCTTTTTCTCCTTTTTGCGAGTTCACCTGCGCAAATTTATGTTTATCTTGTTTCTCATAACATGACTTGTGTTGGATTGTGCTTGTGAATTTCATGTCACCCTGGGGGGTATTTAAAATCAGTATGTGTGAAGCGTAATTCATCTTGTGATTCTGCATATAGACAATGCATTAGAAATGTGAATTAAGTTGACATTCTTAACGATGAATAATACACGAGTCATTTTAAACATGTTAAAGCTATGACCTAAATTAAAGGGTGTAACCACCTTCCCCTCTTAAAGAATTGTCTTGTTATTTATCATACTGACTCTAATAAAATGTTACTGTATGGTGAGGGGAGTGTGGTTGTGTAGTGGTAGAGCATCGGATTATGATTGATAGGTCCTGGGTTCGATCCCCAATAGCGGCAGCATGTTGTGTCCTTGAGCAAGACACATTTACTCCCCAAACTGGTTAAAACCCAGGAAGCTGTGGCTTCATCCTGACATGACCGAAAAAATGTTGACTGGAACTTTAAGCCTCAATACAAAAAAAATATTGTACGGAGAAAGCATATACACTTTGCACTGGTAAACTGCCCGTTTGCTGTATTCAGTAATATTATCAGTATAAGGCCAGGGCCAGGGCACAGAAGTGAATGGTGGACAAATATGAGCCTCGACGCGAGAAAACCGGTCTTCGGGGTTTCCGACCAGGTCCGACACAAACCGACCTGTACAGTCACAGAAAGGGGCTAGAAGCTTGAAATTTCGGGTTTAAGAAGAAGAGGAATTGTACTATCCGAGTGGCGAAAACAAAGGCGCTGATCAGCTTCGCAGTTACTGCGAAGCTGATCTGCGCCTTTGCTTTCGCCTAGGCAAAAATCCGGTTTTCTCACGATGCGGCTCATATTTGAATGATACCGGTATGTCCGAAATGGCAGAAGTTTTCAACCTCAGCCATGTACTGACTCATTCTAGGCAGTCCAGAGTAATTTTTCATGTAATATCAACAGTTGTAAGCTCTCCCTTTGTCCAATTATTTTGTAGTACTTTTGACAGCTCATTTCATGAAGGTAAAAAGCTGTAAAATGAACCAATTAGGCTGGCTTTGGGGAATCAGAGTTAATTTGAAGCATGTCATGTGAAAATCTGCTTTTGCCGAGCTACAAAAATATTATGAAGATTAAGCTTTCCAAGTTTTCTATGCCAGAATATTCGAAGCACCTCCAGACAAGAAAGCAGTTTTTCAAGATCTAAGCTACAGAGGAGACATTTCTGGTGCCGATCATGTCAATTTGAGTCAAAGTTGCACAGAAACGCTAAATACAATGCACTGTACACCTGAAGATGTTTTGTGTTTTGTGGGTTTATATCTGTCTGAACCTTTTTGTTGTCAGATTGTGGGATAAAAGAACATTTAATCTGGACATTTTATGATCTTTTGAGGATGGCTTTACATGTAAAGGTCACAGTTGTGGTCATTCTTTTGTGTTGACTTGTCATTTCCCATCACTTTACAAATCTTGATGGTTTGATCCCCCAAGATAACTACATTCTGTGATGATCATATTGTTACTTTTCATGTTGTTTTGACCTGTAATGCCAAAAGCCACTTAGATAACATAATGTACACCATTTCAATGCCCGGGGCCCCTCCCCGCCCATTTGGGCCTAAAGAAATAGATGGGCTGCTTGTGCCTCCAGGCAAAGCTTCTTTGCTACTGACTGACCATCTGTTTACTGGTTAACCACTCTGGTCTGAGCCTGACCAGGAAAGGTGGTTCATGTCAAACTATCCATACATATAAGCCTTGTTGGTTTAGTTGGGTGGTTATATTTGAAGCATTTTTCTATGTCATGACATCCTAAATTTGGGTAAAAGTCCCATAAAATGGAGGCAGCGTCCCGACATGACCATTAGCTGTTTACTTGGATGTTAAGCATCATTTCAAACAAACAAAACATTTCAATGAGAGAAGTTATTCTATCCCACTTCTGACACCATAATAAAACCTCACATATTGCTGCAAACCCATTTAGTGATAATGTTGAGCTCTTCTTACTTACACCGTGTTGCGAGCGATCCTGGGCTTCTCTAGTCTCTCGGATGAAACTTTAAACAAGGGTCCTTTTTTATGTGAACTTATCTGTCAAATCAGACTTAGACATTAAGGTCCCAACCACCATATCTCTTTACTCAAGGGTGGCAGGCTTTTCCATACTGAAACATGGGACTGCAAAATGAAAGGAAAATTACCGTTTACGTTTACGGTACCAATTACCATTCTTTTTGTTGTGTGTCATTTTCAAATTTTAACATACTTCAGTTTAATTAGTTCAACTACAGGTTTAGCATAGTATTAAAAGGACATTATTATTAATTCATGTCAGTCTAGACTTGAGAGGTGACCTTTCATTATTGGCAAAGTACTTCAAATAGAAAGAATGGAGACTTAAAAGTTATTTTTGAATGGGATGGCATGAAAAAATAAATTGTGTGTTTCGTGGTCATATTATTAAGTACTTGCTTTTGTTTCTGATCATGATCTAAAATTTAGGCAATGATTTTGATGCTATTTAACATTAAGTAGTATTATAACTTGTCAATTTTTAAAGCCCCTGTAATAGCCCGGTCCTGCGGGGTCAGATTTGTGGTAAAATCCCTGCTAAAAGCCCCGGCTCCCCGGAGGGTGACAATAAAGTGGAACAACAGCTTGGAGTTGTTCTGATGAAATTGAAATATGGGATATGGATTTAAATTTCTGCATGTAAATGTACAGGTTCATTTGCAAATTAAATAAAGACTATAAAAGTAATTAAATTGTTAAAATGCAACTAATAATATCTAATTTGAATGAATTTGACTGTATTGGCGGGAAATTAAAACCCCGGCACTGCCGGGACTCATCAGAGGTTAAATCCTAGCACTTTAGCCCCGCTGTGTCCCCGCTATCCCCCGCCCTAGTGGGGCTGGGATACAAATTACTGGTGCATAATGTGAACTTGCGCTCGACACCACATGTCAAACTGGTCCATGTCAATTGGGCAAAGAAAAACTGAAGCATTCCGAAAACATGCCCATATGATATACAGTAATTTTTTCATGTCAAAAAGCGATAATTGTCAGGAAAATTTTTGATATTTTTCTTATTTTTCTCAAAACATAGATTGTGGGTACACGTTAGAACCAAGTACCCACAATCTATGTTTTGGAGCAAAAATAAGAAACATAGGTATACCCCTGCATACCCCAGTTTAACTATATAAAAGTGGGGTTTGAGGGTGTATTCATTGCACGACATGTTTTCCTGATGAGTGTTTTACACTCTATTACCCATGTTATTTGGATGACTGAAGAAGAAAAATATTTACATTAATGTTTGATTATAAATAATAAATATTTAGATATTGTTTGGACAATTGTGTATTGTCAATTGTATTGAAGTTTAGGTGCTTTGGCAGGATTAAGTTATAAGGTTGTTGTAAACTTGCTTTTAAAATGCCATATTCTCACATAATTTTAAATGGTTTTGTGTAAGAAAATTCTATAGACTGTGTGCAGGGAGTCTTGTTTGAGATTTAAACAAGCCACAATATTTGTAAAGTAGTTTGCCTGTTATATAGTTGAGGTGCATAAAACTTCTATCCCATATATAATTATTGAGCAAAAATGGGGGTGCTGGCATAGACCTTATAAAAAACAACAACAACAACAACAAAAACAACATGGTACAGGATAATGAATCAGCCATTCTTGCTGAAGCAGCATGTTTTAGCCACTTACTGGCATTGTGAATCAGGGGACCAAGCACGTTTCTGCACGTGCTTCTCCGATCCTTTTGACAGGACTTTATGTTGGTTACGTCCTAAGCCATTGATGAGATGTTAACCCCATGCAAACTCAACAACAACATGGGTCCCGCCCATTTGGGCCTAAATAAGCACATTTTGGATGTCACAACATCTTAATTTTAGGTAAAAACCCAATAAAATGGAGGCAAAGTCCCAACATGACCATTTGTGTTGACTAGGATGTAAAGCATCCACAACAACTATCTTGGTTTAGAATGCATAAGGGCATGTCAATGTTAGAGAATTTTTGGTACAAAGTAATTGTGCATGCTTAAGTTTCTCTACTTGACTGTAATGGATGTGTTTGTTTCCCCTTGGGGTGGCATCCTGTGCTCAATATTGACAAGAACCATTGTGTTTCACTAGTTTGATAAATTGCCCATTGTAACCCAGGGAAATTGAAGCAGCATGATGATAAAACTTGCTTTTTACATATACAAAATTGATTATGCAGATAAGCTGCAGCTGATCATTGCTTCACTTCTTCTTAAATCCAGATTTCAAGCTGCTAGCCTTCCTTTCTGACTGTAAACCCGGCATGCGGTCAGAACCCCGGAAAACTGGTTTTCATAGTGTTGCGGCTCATGTTGAGTCTTCTTTACAGTAAATCACTGGTGCACTTGATGTTATGCAGTTGTCAACCTTTTTTGCTCAACTAATTAACTTGAAAAAGATATTGATCTTTGAATGTTGACAGCTTTATTAAAGGGTAGAGGAATTTACTTAATAAAAAAATTTAAGGAAAAATAGGGTTAGCTGTGAGATCAGTTCCCAATTTTAGGAGCTTTTGCTTTCAAAACTACCACTCCAATATTGTGGGCAGACATAAATCTCCATCAGAAGAGTGGCGACTAGAGCATCAAAATCAAGATTGAGAGGTTGGGGATTCGAACCCCACAGCCTCAAGTTGCGTCAAAGAGCGAGACATATAAAACCTTCTAAAGTACTGGTTCATACCTAAGAATAAGATAATTTGCTTCAGTCTTAACACCACTAAAAGATTGTTGACTTGGTATAAAACCACAAAATAGTATAAAACCACAAAAGCAAACAATTCACAGCAAAGGAAAAGGAACCAACTTATTTTCCAAGTTTTAATACTGCTCTGGTTTAGTTCTGGGGAAGCGGTGGTTCAGCTTTTCGCTACTGAAAAATTGTTGACAACACTTTTATTCTAATCTAAACTCTGATTTACTTTATTCTACTGGATTTGATCATTTCCCCAAAAAGTACAAACAGTGTTTTGCTCAGAATACTCATTCATGTCAAATTCTCAGGAGCAAGAATGCAAATGAGGCTAATAATTAAAGAGCTTACAAAGATTGGTGCTGTCTTGAAGGAGCTGAGCTAGCCGAAAGAGGATCAAAATTGGATGTTATTGATTATTAAAAGAGGCACCCAGTCACTGGCATTCTGAGAACAAAAAAAATGTCTTAATGAGTCAGCCCTCGAGGCTCTGGGATATGCGAACAGTCAAGGCTATAGCAAGACCGCACAAAGAAAGCATGCCTGAGCAATAAGCCAAGAACTGAAGCGGTTTCATGGAATCTGATAAAAGAAGGGCAAAAAATCAGAATTATATATGGCCAGTTTGATACAGAACTCATAGGCATTATCCTGTGATCAGTCCACAGTGTACAATTCAAGTGCAGTAAATGTCACATCTGCTGCTATTCATTACGAAAACTTGCCCATGTAATATACAGAGATTTTTTGAGCTTTAAAAATTGAACATTTTCAGGTGAAAAAAAATGATATTTTTCTTATTTTTGCTCAAAACATAGATTGTGGGTACACGTTAGAACCGCCTCGCCAAGGCGGTTCTAACGAGTACCCACAATCTATGTTTTGGAGCAAAAATAAGAAAAATATGTATACCCCTGCATACCCCAGTTTTGCTATATAAAATTGGGGTATAAGGGGGTATTCATTGCACGGACATGTTTTCCTGCTATTGATAATTAAAGAAACAGAAGCTCTCAATTTGAACTTCAATGTAAGTCTGTATGTAAGATGATCATTTGTGAATTAATTCAATATACTAGTTTTGGAGTAAAAAGGTGATTTTGTAATCTGAGCTCAGTGTTTTAATTCAAATTTATGTATTGAATGAATCTTGGTTAGATTACATGATTTGATATTTAATATAAAGCTGAAAGCATCATGCAATATTATTTTATTGCTTTATGTTTCAATGTTTACAATGGACAAAGTCATATTTACTCTGTTCATGAATGTACTGTATGTAATTCTCTGGTCCGTTGTGCTCTTCTGCTGCATCAAGAATACTTAGAATAGCAGGTATTAGGAACTGGTCAAAGAACGAGCACAAAATACCGGTAGCCTCTGAAAGAGTTCAGAGGACCATAGAAATACCCACAGTCATGGACAGTGAATAAAGGTAGGGAGTGGATTTGGGGCCTGCTTCTTCATACGATAATGCCGACAGAGCTAAGTTGCATTGTTATTCATAATAGCTTGGTGTTTGTTGAATTTGTGGGAAAACCAACAATGTGGTTTCCGAACAGGTCCGACACAAACCGGCCTGTACAAGCACAGAAAAGAGCTAGAAGCTTGAAATTTCGGATTTAAGTAGAAGAGGAATTGTACTATCCGAGTAGCGAAAACAAAGACGCTGATCAGCATCAGCTTCGCGGTTACCGCGAAGCTGTTTTCGCCTATGCAGATTGTTGGTTTCCCCATGAGACGGCTCATTTGATTGTGTGCATTACCATGAAAGGATTTGACCAGTTAGTCTGGTTGCATGTGACATGCAGTCACATATAGGGATTTTTGCGTAGAATATAGACCTGTCTGTCTGTCGCATGTCCATTGCCCATAATGCATCTCTTGAGATGGCCAATTGTATTGAATTATTTGAAAATGTAATAATGATTTTATTGTACAGTTGCATGTTACACTGCAGTTTTATCATTAATTGTATGTTTGAAACAGATTGTGTTTGGCCTGGATTTGGAAAATGATTATTGTTATTTGCAAAATTTGTCATCTAGGCCTTACGATCAGTTTGCAGATCCTTTCTTCACTCCCAGGCCTAGAAAAATCCACACGTCCGCTCGTATTTACGAGTGAAAGTTCGATACGGGCGAGTGGAAATTTACCCTGGCTCGCCCGACAGGTCGAGTAGCTTTTTCGGGACTGACTCGAGGCAGTAAATGTCCGTAAATGCAAAATCAGCTGAAGATTTTGTTTCCGATTGTCAACCGGATGTTTGCACTACGTCACTAGTCCGCAGTAAATGAAATTCAATAAAATCCGGTACATGGTTCAAATACCGGAAAGCATTGGTCATTTTATACCTCACGGCGCGCCATACTATCGAGACTTATGACGTCCTGGGTTTTATCTCCATGTGATAAAACGGCTTACACCAAAAGTCAAATAATCGAGAATTTCCATTTTGATATCGAAAGTAGACAAAAAATGTTGAAGCAGGGCGACATTAGTTTTTGATGATTTTTGTCTCTTTTGAAATCCAGATTTTAAGGACGAGTGCACCAGCAGTAAGGACGAGTGAAAATTGTTTACAACTCGCCCCACAGGACGAGTAGGTCCTCAGAAAAATTTCTAGGCCTGACTCCTTCGCTAGATATATAGGCGCAGATACTCTGCACGTTTGATGGTGAAGTTGTGACCAAAACATTGCATAAACCTACCTATAAATCCCACAATTAGGTTTATTACTAGGACTTATCACATAAAGTTTAGGTGACCTTGCGTAAATATATTTTTTCATCTTATCAGCGAATTCTTTTACCTGTGTGTCATTTGATATAATATGTTTTCCGGTTCTACTTCAGTGAATATAGTTCGCTTTGGGATTGTGACTGGTTTTCAGTCGGTTATACTGGGATATGAAGCGGGGAGCCAGTGTAGTCATCATTAGAGGTGAATAATTGATTGCTGGAGACTTAGTTTTCATAAATTGTTTTGATGCAGCTGTAGTGTAATTACGTGGGGGCGAAAAATATTACTAGGCCCATATATGGAGTGTGTTTTAATACCTTTTTAATTAAAGTTTTATGTGTGTTTTGGAAGTTTGAATCACTTTTGAATAAATTAAAGGATCATACTAAACATGGATTAAAATGATCATATAGAAACTTATTTGTAAGTAATATACTTTAACTTCATCACAAAAACATTTCCGTATAATGTATACCCCCTTATACCCCACTTTTATATAGCAAAATTGGGGTATGCAGTGTTATTCTTATTTTTGATCCAAAACAAAGATTATGATCCGAAACATAGATTATGTTTACCAAAACTAAACCAGAAACAAACAAACTGCTGTGGTGAGTGGTGACTGATGACATGCAAAACTGGTGGTGCCGCAGCTATTGGTTCTGACATCTCAATTTGGAGTCTTTCTACTGAGCAATAACAAAAAACATTAGGTTGTACCCTATCTTTTCCTCTGAAAACAGTAGCTCATTAACTCCTAATTCTATTTCTTTGTTTATCTTTTGTTTTTCTCTTTATCAGTGGTTTAAATTGGTGTTTATTATTGCTGGCTGTTTTCTCTGATAATGATGTCCTCCTCTGGATGTGGGAAATGGGAAAAGGGACTGTGTGAAATACTGTTTTCAGAAGCAAAATAGACCAGCATGACCCATTTCCACTTAATGAACACAAGATACATATGAACATTGTGGCAGATTTTCTTACTTTAGAGATGCAGTTTCCAGACAGTGTGGGGTGGGGCAGGGGTGTTGGTAGGTTTCCTTTAAGGTCTTTACAGATTCTATGCACAATGACACTCTTTATTCTTGTCAGTTACTAGTGGAAGGATAAGCACCGAGTTCTACACAACTGCTGACATAACATTACTAATATGCCAAGCATGTCACAGCCCTTCGTCCTCTGGTTATGGTGCATTTAGTTATTGGAGAATCAAATGTGCACATTACTGACAATTTACCAATTAAGGAGGGTACTGTAACAATGTATCTATGACCATCCTGACATGACCGTTGCTGTTGGGGGGGGGGGGTAAAGCACTGAACCAACCAACCCATTTAGTTGAAAAAAAAAAAGTAGTAGCTATAACCATATTTGAGAGGAGAGCACTGGCATTTGTTGTTTTGTTTTGCCAGGTTGCTTGAGTTGGTTTAGCAGTTGTGTTGTGTTGATGTAAGAGGGAGTTGACCTGCCAGAGAAATAATCTGATCCACTCATTGTGGCTGATAAGAAACTTTTGTTTGTGTTTTTTTCTCTTTGAGTAATGAAAATAACAATTATTACTATGAGCAGTACAATCAGCAAAAATTGTAAGACTGGGTAAACTACAAAATAAAGAAAACTGGAACAAAGGCACAGAATATAACAGTGTCATCTTCATGAAGCTTCCTCTGTGTGTTAGACTATTGGGCACAGATTATGATAGTTGTAATATTGTGTATTGATATGATAACCTTTTCTTCTTCTCTCTTTGATTTTCTGTGGCTGCTAAATTGGTGCCATATTGTGGAGTTTGTGCCAGAAAAAGTATGAGAATGTGAAGCAGCTTTTGACAATAACTAATATTCTGTCAGATACTTTCAGGCTGAGAAGCCTCCGTGATGCAGTGGTTATGTAACTCGCCTTGTGAACCAGGGGCCGCAGGTTCCATCCCGGGCTTCTCCAGTCTGTCGGATGGGACTATAAACCGAGGTCTTGTCTCCATATGACCTTCGATGTTGGTGGGACGTTAAACCGCAATCAACCAACTTTCAGGCTCGTGGCACACAACTCAGAGGCCTGGTGGTTAGAGCAAAACACAGTCTCTTCTTGTTTTACTTGTAAAAGATCCAGGAAGCAGACTGGATTATTCCCAAAATGACTGAAAAATTGTTGAATTGAATGTTCATCCACAAAACAAACAAAGAAAAATTATCTTGTTCTATGTGTGGCAATAATGGGCAAATGTTTTGAAGTGCTGTAAAGTACTACAATGTGAACATTAAAATTATCATGGGACGGTTGACCAATCAAATTAATGGACACAACACTATCATGGGACAAATGACCAATCAGATTAATGGACACATATGTAGGCCTGGTACCTAGTACCAGTGTCTGATTTCCTTCAAATATTAATCACATGTGACATCTGTTAAGTAAAGTTATTAATTAAAGACTCAATATTGACTTGAAGTACAGGTCAACCTCATTATCTTTGGATTCCATGGAAACAGACAGTGTTATAAGTGAAACTGTTATAATGAGGTTATTTATAAAATATGCATTTTGAGAGCCATGACATGGCCATGCTATATTTAAAACTGCTCTATTGTGAGTGGGGTTATATAGCCCCTTTCACTCGAGTTTGCCGTTTGAGCATTTATGTCAATCAAATTTGTTCACTCGAGTTTGCCGTTTGTTTGTAAATCAGGTAACTTTTTATTCTATTTTAGAACTGAAACAGTGTCCCAGGTGCCAGGTGTTCTTAAAATCTATTCAGCATTTATCTTTAGGTAATGATGTCACCTCTTCTGATAAAAACATTGTAATTGCTTGGTAAAAGCACATTTTTATTTCAAAATTCTGTGCACAACATACACAATTCATATTAAGAACACACAATTGTAACAGGATAGAGACAAAAGCAGAATTTTATCAATTTAAGCAGTTACCTGATCGGTATCTACATGGCAAAATTCCACATAGGAAGTTAAAAATTTCACTCGAGTTTGCCGTTTTTAAAGGTCATTTAGTTTGAAGCTGTCACTCAAATCAGCAGATCAATCAATCCAGATGTCTTTGAGGACAACATGAAAAGAACTCAGATCTTCGGAACACATGTTTTTCTTGTGTGATGCAAACGCTGAAAGGGCAAACTCAAGTGAAAGGGGCTGTAATGAAGTTAAACTGTAGGTATTACAGAATCATTAGAACAGCCTATGCATGGTATTGACCATAACAATAACATGACACCTAGTACATGTTTCATGATTCCATGCAATAAAACTCAAAAGGCTTAATAAAAATACTTGGATTGGCTGCTAATTTGTCTTTCTAATATGAGCCGCCTCATGAGAAACCCAACAATCTGCATATGCAAAAACAAAGACGCAGATCAGCTTCGCGGTAACCGCGAAGCTGATCAGCGCCTTTGTTTTTGCTACACGGATAGTACAATCCCTCTTCTTCTTACATCCGATATTTCAAGCCTCTAGCTGTCAATTGTGGCTGTACAGCCCGGTTTGTGTCGGACCTGTTCAAAATCCACATTGTTGGTTTTCCCACGAGACGGCTCATATCTTTAATGAGCTACAGCATCACAAAATGTTTATAAAGATTGCTGTGTATCAGAAATAACTTAAAGCCATAACAACTTCATAACATTTTTAGCTCGACTGCACGAAGTGCATAGAGCTATTGCAGTCACCCCGGTCGTCCACGTTCCCGTTCCCGTGCGCGTGCGCGTTCCCGTGCGCGTCACACTTGCGTTAAAGTTTTCTAGAAGTCCATATCTTGACAACCACTCATCAGAAAGCATTCATACTTGGACCATAGATACCCTGTAGGCAGGGTTCGCGCTAGGATATATTTTTCTTTCGCCATCACTTTCGCCATTTGAGATTTTTTTTCGCCATTTTCTTGAAGTTTGAGCCAAATCTTGGCCATTTTTTCGCCAAGAAGACAGATCTCACTCAGCTCCTTGCTCACTTAATCCCCCAAATATTTTGTTTGCCCTTTTTAACTTGGTTTCTCCAGTTCCCTAAAAATACATATTGCCCTTCTCACCCAAGTCCCATTCATGCTACATGTACTAAGTTATATTTCAACAGTAGATCCAGGTAATGTAATTATGAATTTCCAACTGATTTGAAGGGCAGATGTAGACTGAGATCCCTATACATATAGTTTGGGAAAATATGTTTTATAAAGCTTGTTCTTGTATTTGTAAACAAGGGGAACAACTACTAAAATTATTAGTTTATGCTTGTACAAAATCAAGAAACACACTTTTAAGATTAGTAGACAGATTGAAATATTAAAATTCATATACTTTAATAGAAAAAAAAAATAAATGACACTCTACAAAATCAAGAGTTAAAGCTATAAAATAAATGCATGGGTAAAGTTGAGTTGCTGATTCTAAAAAGAATCTGTTTCATTTTTAAATGGTATATATTGACATTTCCCCTCATCTGCACTCAAACATTATTTCAACACTAACTCGCTGGTGACAGTCTACATCGTTACCGGACCACGTGCGCCAAGCGTGTTATGCAGTACACGCCTGAATACACAAGGTCAGAAATGACACCTGTTAATTGAATGCTTTAGCAACACACTGCAACACTTGAATAAACACCGATAAAGAATAGGATTATCTCTGTTGTAGGTGCGAATATACAGGTAATCAAATGATGGTTTTCAGTGGAAAACAATGGCTTTTTGGCTGGACAAAGTGGCTCTATATATTCGCCATTTATTTTCGCCAAAGTCAAATTTTAGGAGCCAAAAAATAAAAATCTTCGCAAATGGCGACGATGGCGACCGCTAGCGCGAACCCTGCCTGTAGGGTTAGCTTTCATTCCATGGCATCGGGCCCCTGGGTCCAGGCCAGGGGGTGGGGCTGTAGGTTAAAATCTAGAACACCTTCAAAAATGGCAATTCTTGTGTTAAAGTTTTCTAGAAATCCATATCTTGATAACCACTCATCAGAAAGCATTGATACTTGGGCCATTGACACCCTGTAGGGTCGGCTTTCATTCCATGGCATCAGATCCCTGGGTCCATGCCAGGGGGTGGGGCTAGAGGTTAAAATCTAGAACACCATTAATAATAATGGCTTTTCTGTGATATAGTATTCTAGAAGTCTATATCTTGAAAACTTTTTATCAGAGGGCTTTCATACTCGGACCATAGGTACCCTGTAGGGTTGAGTTTCATTTCATGGCATCGGATCTCTGGGTCCATGCCTGGGGGTGGGGCTGGAGGTTAAAAACTAGAACACTGTAAAAATAGATGCACTGCTGTGTAACTTTTACAAGGAGTCCATATCTTGACAACAACTTATCATAAAGCATTCATACTTCATACACTTTAGGTTCCATGACATCGGACCTCTGGGTCGGAGTCAGGGGGGCGGGGCTAGAGGTCAAAATCTAGAACTCCTTGATTTTTTTTTCTTTTTATTTCTTAATAGAAACAACTTAGAAAGATGGTTGGTCATTCATCTTTTGACTTTGTGACACTGACTTGTGTGTCATGACGGCAAGGGTCGGTTGACCTACTTTCCATGGTTCAATGATTTTGCCTTATATCTTGACACTCAATTAGTATATTTTCTTACTTCTTTCAGATTATGAGTGAGTACGACCAGGCCTTTGACCCCAATATACTTATAGGTCACTGTGACCTAATTTCACGGTTCAGTGATTTTGCCTTATATCTTGACACTCAGTTAGTATATTTTCATACTTTTTTCAGATTATGAGTGAGTATGACCAGACCTTTGACCCCAATATACACTGAAACAAAGTTATAAGAGGCCACCTCATATTTTGTCTTCTAGTTCAGAAAGTATAATACGATCAATTAAAATTCATGATCATATGAATAGACCAATGTCTAACAGTGGCTCTGTGAGTTTCTGCATTCCAAAATGCGTGATACTTCTCACACAGACGAAGCATGTGTAAAGGTACCCTATTTCGAAAAGTCACACTTTATTAACATCAAATTAAATGTCATATTATGACGTTGTGTTTTTACATTTTAATTTATTTGAAAGTGCTACTGACTGCCATGATGCAAGATAAAATTAAGTCAAAAGTGTTGCTGCAATAAGAATCTTCGTTTCTGTTTTGCACATGCAAGAAGACAACAACCTGAATAACAGGAATTCAGCTTTTGTATGCAATTTGCATACCAACTTTGTTCTTCTCCAGTTGCGTTATTATCAGCAGCACGGCATTGAAATTTTCAGCGATTATTTAGGTCAAATACTAGACTCTGATAAACTTTGAAAATTAAAAAAATCGTCCATAAATTTTGTTATTTTGTTCGTTAAAAATTGGCATTGAAACCGGAAGTGTGCGGCAGCCTTGACATGTTGGTCCTCGAAAATGGTCAAAAACAGTTCAGTCGAATTATATCTCTCATTTCCAGGCCTCATCAAGTGAATTTAACAGGGGTCAACATGTTTAAGAGGCACATTTATGAATTTTTCAAAAAATCTCAAAATTGGCGATTTTTAAAAATGCATAAAAATTCTACCAGTAGAGAAAATTCGAATGTTTGAGGTTTTTCCGAGCCGTAACGACCCCTTTGATGACACCCGTTCCTAATTTCAATAAATGGTGTGCTGTATCCAATTTTTTATTTAAAAACATTGATTTTTGCATTTTTACTCCAAAAACGCCTTTATTAAAAGAAAATTATTTCTTAACACTTTAGAACTTTACTTACTTGAAAGACACGTCTTTTGGCAAAAAATTAAGCAATTTTGAACTTGGCTTAGAAACAAAAAATGAGTTTGAAAAGTGGCCTCTTTATAACTTTGTTTCAGTGTACTTATAGGTCACTGTGACCTAATTTCACGGTTCAGTGATTTTGCCTTATATCTGGGTACTCAAATGGTTTATGAACAAACTTCTTTCAAGGTATGTTTGCGTATGACAAACCTTTGACCCTGAAGTGGTCCTAGGTCACTGTGACCTAATTTCACGGTTCAGTGATTTTGCCTTATATCTTGACACTCAATTAGTATATTTTCATACTTTTTTCAGATTATGAGTGAGTATGACCAGACCTTTGACCCCAATATACTTATAGGTCCACTGTGACCTAATTTCACGGTTCAGTGACTTTGCCTTATATTTCAGCATTCAAGTGGTTTATGAACAAACTTCTTTCACACTATGTTTGCGTATGACAAGACCTTTGACCCTAAAGTAGTCCTAGGTCAGTATGACCTAATTTCACGGTTCAGTGATTTTCCTTTATATCTCGGCACTCAATTGGTATATGGACATACTTCTTTCACGATATGTATGAGTATGACAAGACCTTTGACCGCAAAGTATTCCTGGGTCACTGTGACCTAATTTCATGGTTCAGTGATTTTGCCTTATATCTCGACACTCAGTTGGTATTTTTTCATACTTGTTTCTGATTATGAATGAGTATGACCAGACCTTTAACCCTAACATACTTATAGGTCACTTTGACCTAATTTCATGGTTCAGTGATTTTGCGTTATATCTCAACACTTAATGGGTATATGATCATATTTCTTTCTTATTATGAGGAAGTATCACTAGACCTTTGACCCTGAAATACTTATAGGTCAGTGTGACCTTATTTCACGGTTCAGTGATTTTGCCTTGTGCCTTGTCACTCAGTTGGTATATGAACACACTTCTTTCACAATATGAGTGAGACCTCTAAATCTTAGGTAGTTATAGTTAACTTTTATGGTTCAGTGATTTTGCCTTATTGCATCAAGGCAAAAAGATGTATGAGCATAATGCTTTGGTTTACTGGTCGGGTTTGGCCTTATGTTTGACAAAGGTCAGAAGCAGTCGAGCACGCTGTCCTGCGACAGCTCTTATTGAACATTTTATTTCGTTTAAGAGCATCTCTCTGTGTTGTGAAGCTTCTCAGTTTGAATTGTATGTAACTATATATAGTTTAATACTGTCTCTGGCATCAAACACACCCAGGTTTTCCTGTGTGAAGGCTAACTGTATGGGCAGCTTTTGCAGGATCAGGTCAGTGCTAGGGAAATCTGATAAGGGGAATTCTTGGAATAAACTCAGACATAGGCTCCTTTGATACCAGTTTGGAAAAGAAACATTTGCTTTTTAGTATCTTCTTTATTCAAAAGTGAGAGATATTTTGTAGATTCGTTCTGTGAGGAAAATAACATTAAATATTGATGGAAATCACATGTGGATAAATTTTCAGGTGTTGTTTGTATTAAAACATAATTTCATAATTTCTGTTGATTGTTTGTTTTGTTTTGAAGTTTAATGTCCCAATGCAACAATTCTTCAGCCATGTAGGGATGGAGCATCCTCTTCCTGGGTATTAACCAGTACTCTGGGGAGTTAAAGTGCCTTACTCCAGGACAAAACACGGTACTGCCAGTGGGGATTGAACCCAGTACCTCTTGACTCAATGTGTGATGCTCTACCACTATGCCACTGCATTCCCTGTGCTGAAAAATGTGATGAAGGGCTTCTCCATTGTCAAATTTGATGCTTTTGTTTGATTAGATTCTTAACTCCAACATGAGTGAAATATACAAGAAATGGATATAAAACTTAATCAGAACTGTCATGAAACAGCTGTGGTATGCATTCTAGACAATAGCTTGTGAATATTATATAACAGCAATCTGTCACTGCCTAGTGAGACCTACAGAGACTGAAGAGTCTGATATGAGCCGTGACACTAGTAAAACGGTCTTCGGGGTTTTCAACTAGGTCTGACACAAAGTGGCCTGTACAACCGCAGAAGATGGCGAGAAGCTTGAAATTCTGGATTTAGGAAGAAGAGGAATTGTACTATCTGTGTAGCGAAAACAAAGGAGCTGATCAGCTGTGCAATTACTGCACAGCTGATCTGCGTCTTTGTTTTCGCATAGGCAAAAATCTGTTTTTGTCATGATGCAGCTCATATCTCGCATACACATTCTTGTAGCATGTGTGGCTGAGTACCTTATGAAATTTATGAAATTTATGAATTAACTCTCGCTAAATCTTACATGTACATGTAAAAAACCAGTGAAGTATTACATTTACATGTAGGTGAGATTGAGTAGATTGTTTCAAGTCCGCATATATACAGTGAAGAACCCGAGTTACTGTCAGAACTTTTTACAGTTGGGCCTTTACACATGGAGGAATAATATTTTGGAGTACATGTCATGCATTTTCATGACATGGCGCTTGAACATTGATACTGATATAGGATATTTTTCATTGATATTCCAGGAATGAGGTAAAAAGGATCTTTATATATTGAAAGTGGGGATTTAAAATTTCTGGTATTTAGTAAGCTTGTGATTGACTTCAGGATGTGGGAAGAGATGGCTTAGTGGTGAAGGCGTCAAGAGATCCTGGTTTCAGACCAGGGTGCCATGATATGTCAATGGGCAAGACACATTCACTCCCTAAAGTATGTAGAGTCAATGCGTCTTGATCAAAGCATGCAGTACTGGATAAGTCCCCTTTTGAGTGAAAAATTGTTGACTGGGATGTTAAAGAAAGCAACACAAACAACAAACAAAGCATTGACTTTTGTTTGAGAGGTTCTGCAGTAGACCAGTGTAATGGTAGTTTGTACATATGAGCCGGGTCATGAGAAAACCGGATTTTTGCCTATGCGAAAACAAAGGCACAGATCAGCTTCGCAGTGACTGCGAAGATGATCAGCGCCTTTGTTTCTGCTACACGAATAGTACAATCCATCTTCTTCTTAAATCGGAAATGTCAAGCTTCTAGCCTTTTTCTGTGACTTTACAGGCGGGTTTGTGTTGGCCTCGGTCGGAAACGCCGAAGACCGTTTTTCTCATGTTGTGGTTCATATAGCCCCAGTTCACACATCATGTATGCCATTGATTCAGTGAGATTGAAGCTGTTTTCTTGTCCAGAGTTTATCCAAGGTCAGTGTTCATTCATTGATGGTTCAGTGGCTACCATTTACCTGCTATATACTGGGTTTAGCTGTCAGTTTGATAAGTAATTCATGATCATTGCATACCAAACTGTATTATAAGGTTATAAGAGGATAGTAAAAGTACTTTCACAGGTAATCAGTATGTATCTTACTATATATATGAGCCTGTATGTGAGAAAACCAACAATTTGGGTTCCGACCAGGTCCGACACAAACCGGGCTGTACAGTCACAGAAGATTGATATAGGCTGGATATTTTGCATTTAGAAAGTATAGGAATTGTACTATCCGTGTAGCGAAAACAAAGGCGCTGATCAGCTTCGCGGTTACCGCGAGCTGATCTGCATCTTTGTTTTCTCCTATGGAGATTGTTGGTTTTCCCATGCGGCGGCTCATATGTGAAGAAATTTAGAAGAAGAAACTTTGTGTAAATCTGTAACCATGTTATGAAGACACAAACTTGTATCAGAAGCCTCTGTGACGCAGTTGTCACAGGTTTGATCCTCATGGGCTTCTCGAGTCTGTGCATGATGAGACTTCAAACTGAGGTCCTGTCTCCATATGACCTCAGTTGTTTGTGGGATGCTAAATCCCAAATCAACCAATCAACACACTTGGATCATATCAATGATTTATGTACATGTACATGTTTTTGTTGCTTCTGAAAGAAACCCATTGCTTGTGTTTTTCATTCCATTTGATTTGATGGCCATACCAGACTTCATGTACATGCTGTCAGCTCTGTTTGAGATATGATCTGTGTCACTAGAAACCCTTTCTTTGGGGTTTCCAGCAGTTACACAGTCTCACATAGGACTGGTTAAAACTTGAAATTTGGAATTGGGAAGGAGTATGAATTTCACTGTTAAAAAGAAATGTAATTATCAGCTGTGTGTGTGCAAAGCTTCTTTGCCTGTTTTAATTTTTTTAGTTGTCATGTATGCAAAAAAGCTGGTTACTGTATGGCATAGCTCAGCTGCTGATCATGTACATGTACTATAATGTCATTGAACATCAAATATCACCCAAGAGATAGGGCAGCTGTCAGTAGAAATTAGTGGAATACAGTAGCTGTACTTAAAACAATGACCAACCAAACAAAGGCCGTGGAGAACTGGTAGCCTAGTGGGTAGTGTGTCAGGTTTGGGATGGAAAGGTCAGTGGTTTGAATTCCATTCATGCCACCAGGGTTTTTTTGTGTTTTTTTTTTAATTCAGATTTACGTCCCTTTCAAGATTATTTCAGCTCATATGAGACAGGCCAATCAGTAGGTGGGCGAAAACGGGAGAACCCTGAGAAAAACCACCTGGCACACCCGCAAGCAGAGTTTGGCTTGTCTCACATGTGGCCAGAGCGGGGCTCGAACCCACCAGACACAGCGATGAGATGATCAAGTGATTAAGAAACAGGACTCTTAAGGCTCGGCCACGGGGGCCGCTACACAGGGTTGTGTCCTTGTGCAAGACACATAAACTCCCCATAGTACTGGTGATTGGCTGATACCTGGGAAGGAGTGGCTCAGCGTTGCCTCCGAGGCTTGGCATGACTGAAAATTGTTTATTAAGATGTTATATGCAATGCAAAAAATATAGATACAGCTATACTTGAGAAAGTCAGAGTAATAATTTCTTGTTCCAAGTAATATAATAAAACAAATTGTTAAAAGATACAGAAACATTATAAACCTGCAATCAACCTGAAGGGTAGAGATGTAATAGCATTTACTTTCTTTAGTGAAGATTTTATGTCAAGATTTTTCGAAAGCAAATAGGAACCAAGATAGCTATTCTTCTACTGTACAGTTTTTGTCCATACCATCACCAATTGAGCCTTTGCATGAGAAAACCAACAATTTAGATTCCGACCAGGTCTGACACAAACCTGGCTGTACAGCCACAGAAGCAGGCTAGAAGCGTAAAATTTTTGATACAAGTAGAAGAGGGATTGTACTATCCATGTAGTGAAAAAATGGCGCTGATCAGCTGTGCAGTTACTGCATGATCTGCGCCTTTGTTTTCGCATATGCAATTGTTGGTTTTCCTGTGCGGCAGCTCAATTATTTGTTTTGGAACCAAAGAGGCAAACCATATTCCATGTTGTAATCATTTTTCTGCTATCAAAGCTGCAGAGCTAGCAAATATTGAGACACTGATGTATAAATGGAGAACCTGTCAGTTACTCATTATAGGATATGCAGAAAGAACTGGTAAATGGCTAGGTTTAGGAATACAACATCACCATGACATGGGCTGGTTGTTTAATGTTTATACTCAGCTGCATCATGAGAAAACAAACATTTTACATTGGCAAAAAACAAAGGCAGAGATAAGCTTCACAGTAACTGCGAAGCAGATCAGCGCCTTTGTTTTCACTACAATACCTCTACTCTCTGAAACCAAAATTTCCAACCCTCTAGCCATCTCCTGTACTTATACAGCTGGGTTTGTGTTGGACCTGTTCGTAAACCACATTGATGGTTTTCTTTCGTCAGGGCTTATTCGCTTCTTTGTATTTTCAGGAAGATGTGATACAGCCAATGAAATAGAACACAAAACACAGGAAAAGATACTAAATAAGAAGAAGTGAGAACCAACAAAGCTATAATCAGTGTTCGGAAATATATGTTTAAAGCAGGTGAGTTATACTATTTGAGCGGTGACGCAAGAAAACCAGGTCTGACACAGGGTTTCGGACCAGGTCTGACTCAAACTGGCCTTGTACAGTCACAGAAGCAGAAATTTTGGATTTAAGAAGAATAGAAACTGTACTATCCATGTAGCGAAAACAAAGGTGCTGATCAGCTTCGCAGTAATTGCGGAGATGATCTGCCCCTTTGTTTTCGCATAGGCAAAAATCCTGTTTTCTCACGATGCGGCTCATGTAATGAAATACCATTAGAACTAATTTGTCAGTTTAAAACAACACACAGGTTATCTAGACACAACCAATGCAACTCAACAACCAATGTAACCAATGCAACTGACAGAACAACTAATGCAACTCAGAACAACCAATGCAACTCAGAACAACCAATACAATTCAGAACAACCAATGCAATTCAGAACAACCAATGCAACTCAGAACAACCAATGCAACTCGGAACAACCAATGTAACTCAGAACAACCAATGTAACTCAGAACAACCCGTGCAACTCAGAACAACCAGTGCAACTCAGAACAACCAATGCAACTCAGAACAATCAATGCAATTCAGAACAACCAATGCAACTTAGAACAGCCAATGCAATTCAGAACAACCAATGTAACTCAGAACACCCAATGCAACTCAGAACAACCAATGCAACTCAAAACAACCACTGCGACTCAGAACAACCAATGCAACTCAAAACAACCAATGCAACTCAGAACAATCAGTGCAACTTGGAACAACCAGTGCAACTCAAAACAACCAGTGCAACAGAACAATCAGTGCAACTCAGAACAACCAATGCAACTCTGAACAATCAATGCAACTCAGAACAACCAATGCAACTCTGAACAACCAGTGCAACTCTGAACAACCAATGCAACCCAAAACAACCAATGCATCTCAGAACAACCAGTTCAACTCAGAACAACCAATGCAGCTCAGAACAACCAATGCAACCCAAAGCAACCAATGCATCTCAGAACAACCAATGCAACTCAGAACAACCAATGCAGCTCAGAACAACCAATGCAACTCAGAACAACCAGTTCAACTCAGAACAACCATTGCAACTAAGAACAACCAATGCAGCTCAGATCAACCAATGCAACTTGGAACACTCAGAACAACAATGCAACTCAGAACATCCAATGCAGCTCAGAACAACCAATGCAAACTCAGAACAACCAATGCAATTTTTCTTTTTGTTCTATACTAAAAGGGCGTTTTGACATCGCCAACATATTGTAAATGCATTCATTTATGGTAATACTGTAATTACATCAATATTGCTGATACAGCAAGGAACTGTATATACTCTACTAGTACATCTCTTTCAATAAGCACATTTCCTCTGATTTAAAATCCTTAACACGCTCAAATGAAATCACAATCTCCTAGTTTGTAATTATCGATTGAAAAATTCCTTTTCAATGAGATAATACAGGCGACTGTACTTTTGAAATCAATTAATGAAATGATAAATAACCAAGGTCGACTGTGTAACACCGTATAAGGTAAATCATGCTCAGGTGGTTGGAAATACATGGGGAAAGGTAGGGGGGAGGGTATGTTGGAATGTGTTCTAGATGTAGGGGATGGGTAGTAGGGGCTAGGGGTTACTCAACTCCTTGCTTATGCTGGGTATGTGTTTTAAAGGGGTAAAATGTATGTAGCCCTCGCTCCCTCCTTCATCCCCCCTTGCAATGAATGCATCACCACTCCACTGCCACCCGGCCTTTGAGATTTGAAATAAAGCTGTTTAAATGAGTATAGATAATTAAGAAGAAAAAAAATCTATTTCCAGGCATATTCATTTCATGGACCATTGGTCAGAAGAAAGTTCATTGAATCCCTTTTAAGTGAAATTGAAAAATAGTAATTGTTTGTGAAAGAAGGACTTTGAACCCTATCCCATATTTATAAAGGAAAAAAAAAACACAATAGTGACATAATTGAAGGGGAAAAAAAAAAAAACAGACATTTTAAATAAGCACAATAGACTAGTATGAGTCAGTCCTTTATTTATGTGGACTTCAAGTTTTAGTCATTATGTGTACATATGAGCCGCCTCGTGGGAAAACCAACAATGTGGTTTCCGACCAGGTCCGACACAAACTGACCTGTACAAGCACAGAAAAGAGCTAGAAGCTTGAAATTTTGGATTTAAGTAGAAGAGGAACTGTACTATCCGAGTAGCGAAAACAAAGGCGCTGATCAGCTTCGCGGTTACCGCGAAGCTGATCTGCGTCTTTGTTTTCGCCTATGCAGATTGTTGGTTTTCCCACGAGGCGGCTCATATTATGGGACTGGCTACTTTTGGTTTCATTTATAATCTATCTATTATGATGCATTTCCTATTATTTGTATTAGCTGTACAGTATTTATGACATTAATCAATGTTCTAATGTAACTAGAAACATACAGGATATTTAGAGGAAACAGTTTTAGGTAATTTGAATATTTATTTAAATTTTGATGTTTTAAGGAAAATCGTTAAATCTATAAAGTTCCTTTTTTGTGGAAAAATTGGGGTTGAATATAACAGAAAGGGCATTGTGACTATGAAGGAAAGGTACTGAATGAAAGTACTACCTTATTAGCGATGGGTTTTGATGATATGGATAAAACATTGCTGTATTAAAAAATGAAACAAAATGTTTCTATTGTATTGAGGCTCAAACTGAGTCCTACCAAAACTTTTTTAAAGCCTTTTGGGATATTAAAGTCTATTTTGGCCCTTTTTAAAAAGATTTTGTACTTTTTCCATACCAAAAAAAAAAGTTTTATAAAAACAAAGTAACTACCGACCCTAGAAGTATTTGAGAGGTAACCAGAAACAAGACTTTTTTTCTTTTGGCCTGAGGACTGTCCTTCCATCCGTGTGTCTGACTATACCAGCCCTGTCTATCCATCAGAATATCTTGTACTTTAAGCATTTCTTACCAGAGGAGTTTGGTAAATGAGCCTGTGCGTGAGAAAACCAACAATTTGGTTTCGACCAGGTCCTACTGCGAAGCTGATCTGCGCCTTTGTTTTCGCCCAATCATTTTGTTGGTTTTCCTATGCGGCGGCTCAAATTCAATCAGTTACTTATTTAAGGCTTTATTAATAATAATCAAAATAGGAAAAGGAAGAATATAACCAGAAAATGACAGAAATTTTGTAAGAAGTAATGATAGATCTATACAGAAATAGTTATGAATAGGTTTTAATTTCCTGTCTTGATGCCAGATTATTACAAAATAATGATGTATTGTTTATTGCAACCCATTTATGCACTGTATTGCCGGGAAAGGTACCATGTAACTATGTTGATGGTGTGTCATCTTATTTAAGCCGCCTCATGGGAAAACTAACAATGTGGTTTCCGAACAGGTCTGACACAAACAGGCCTGTACAGTCACAGAAGACAGCTACAAGGTAGAAATTTTGGATTTAGAAAGTAGAGGAATTGTTCTATCCATGTAGCGAAAACAAAGGCGCTGATCAGCTTCGCAGTTAATCTGCGCCTTTGTTTTCGCATAAGCAGATTGTTGGTTTTCCCATGAGGTGGCTTATTTCTCAGGACTTATGCACCAGTGGTTTGCACACACCCCCAGCCCCGGAGGAGTTCAGCTAACCTAACTGGGTTTTGACACATTCACAGTCCTAGCAGTGCGGAGAAATTACTCTGGCTCCACATTGCGAGGGTTTTAGAAAGGCTTTGCTGAACAAAAGACCCCACTTTTCTCCAGGGCTGCATGGGATGGGTGTGGGAGCGCATGGTAGCAAATGACAAGTGCATTATCAATGCTTATTTTCATTTCAGACGTTTCTAAACTTTAAGTCATAAAAAGATACAGAAAAGAAACGAATCATTGAAGACAAAGACATTATAAGTTGCCAGGATGTACAGACAAACACTGCTACTAGTCGTGCTGTTAGTGGCTGTTGTATTTGCCCAAAGTAAGTTTTTCTGTTTAACTTTTGTTTTATGTGGTGCTGCACTGAGGCGGTTCTAACAAGCACACACTACTTTGGCTGAGCAAATTGTCTTGGTTTATGTCCATCAGTCAGTTCAAAGAACTAGGTCCCTTGGACTTAAAACATTACATACATGTATTACGTTCTTAGCCTCGTCGCAGTCTGTCCACGCGAGTTGTTTGTCCATTTCTTTGTCAGATTCATACTTCAGGCTGGAAGTGTAGGATAACTGAATGGTACATGTACTAGCGAAATATCTCATGATAATATCAAGTACAGTTCAACCTCATTAGAAAGGGCCTCACTAATCAAAATAGTGTTTTTCAATATTACTCAGCCAAGTCTTGGCTCCCAACCCAAAATGATTATTTTGCTAAATGCCTGTTGTAAATAACCTCATTGTAACACTGTTTCACTTATAACATGGTCTGTTTCAGTGGACCCAAAAGATATCAACTCCTGTTATCCGGTCCTCTGACCAAAGTTAACAAACAAAGCAACATTTGTTTCAGATCAAAAGCCACCGAAGATCGTGGAACCCACGGGCAATGTTTGGAACCCAGCATTCCAGTCAGTCCGCGACAAATTAGCCAAACAGTTCTCATGTAAGGCGGATGGCTACCCGCCACCAACGTAAGTACATGAGCCACGACGCGAGAAAACCGGTCTTCGGGGTTTCCGACAAGGTATGACACAAACCGGCCTGTACAGTCTCAAAAGATGGTTAGAAGCTCGAAATTTCAGATTAAGGACGAAGAGAAATGGTACTATCCGAGTAGCGAAAACAAAGGTGCTGATCAGCTTCTCAGTTACTGCGAAGCTGATCTGTGCCTTTGTTTTCGCATAGGCAAAAATCTGGTTTTCTCACAATGCAGCTCACATTATGGAAAATGTCCATGCAATATACAGAGATTTTTTTTTCAGCTGTAAAAATTTAAAATTTCATATTTTTGATATTCATGTTCAAAACATGGATCATGGGTACACGTTAGAAGCACCTCAGGTAACAACCCACATCCACAGTTTTATGTTTTGGATCAAAAATAAGAAAAAATGTGTATACACAGTTCCTACTGTATCGCGGTAGCTACTGTATCGCGGCATTTGCATATTACGTGAAATTTCGAGCCTAGCACCCCCTACCTTCGACATCTTTCACGGCAAAAGTCTTACTTCCAATTCAAGCAAAAAATGTGAATATTGTCATGAATAGTGACAAGTAAATGTATACTTTTACAAATATTATGTGGAATATGTATTTTGCACATACTGCTTACACCCTTCCCATAAAATGTCCCCTCAGTACCTCAAACACACGTTTTTATTTTCTTCGAGTCCGGATCTGGCGTCTGGACATCAGAGATCACGCACCATTAGTAGGTCACATTGTCTCCTTACATAGAAACTTTTGCATTCACATTTTTGGTGAACCCCGCGATACAGAGGTTACTTTTGCCACATGGGTATATAACAACATGGCCGCACAAATGCGGTAGTTACAAAATATTGACATTTTTCATCATAACAGGTTTACAGGGGAAGGATTTTGGAAATTGTCATGGTAGAAAAGAAGTCAATTATTGATCATGTGTGTTTGCTTTTTCATGTTTACAAATAAGGGCCGCCATACAGCAGGAAGCCAGTATACCTCTTAAAATTTGGGTATTTGTTACAATTGATGGAATGATGTCAAATTTGGCAGTTGTAGATATTGGGAAAGTTGCCATTTTTGTCAGTAAATCTTTTCATTTCTGCATACGATAATAACTTGATTAAACAATGAATATCATTTTTAGGTACAAGTGGTTATTAAATGGAGTTGAAATCGGCAAGTTGGGTGGGAAAGCGGCAAGCTGTAATGCTCTCTTGTCCGTAGACAGTGAGGGAACACTGTACATTAGCGGCGACTATAGCGAGATTTGCGATGGAGATTACCAGTGCGTGGCAGAGAACAGCAATGGACGCTCAATGACGCCATATCTTAGACTCAACAAAACAGGTCAGTGTTAACCTTTAGCATGCTGTAGGCGACTGCGGTCACCCGTGGAATACCTATCTGTGCCAACTAGAGGCGACTGCGGTCGACAAGAAAAACCGCTTTCAAATTTCCCGCACTTTTCGCCCACTGCCTACTTATGAATATTAATGAGCGATGCCCAGACAGTTGCGCATGAAAACAACATGGCGGCTTGTGGTTTTGGGACCGATTTGTCGGCCGATTTTGATCGGATTTTCTTTGTTTTTGCATTAGAAATGCATTTTCAGCGCTTTTTTCGCTGGTAAATGGAAAATTGGGTGCATTTACACCCGAAATATGACATCGTAACGGTACGTATGATGAATTTTTACGCTAGAAATCGGCGTAACAAAGACTTCCGAAACCGAAAGTAGATTTGTTTACTGCGTTTGTTGAATTTATTCAGCTGTTTTTATGGCTCAAAAATTAAGAAAACACGGAAAAAAATTGGAAAAAACGTCAGTGGGCTGCCGTATTGATTTCACTATATTGCTCAGCATGCTAAAGGTTAAGCTAGTATCTCACTGGCATGCAAATTTCTTGCGACTGTTCAGCGAATTTTGTCGTGGACTTCCGCATGACATTCGTGCGAGAGTCGCACGAGAGAGAATTTTCATGTGTCGCGAACTAGTCCCGAACTGGTCGTGAAGGTTTTAAACATGTTTAAAAATTTATGCGAATTTTTTCGCCAAAATATTTCGCAAGACTGTCTTGCAATGTTCATGCGAGTGTCTCGAACCTGGCGCCGCGAAATTTTGGCGAATTTACAATGCGAAATTTAAGCGACACTGGTACGAATCATGAATGTCGCGCGACCGTCCTACGACACTCGCACAACAGTCTTAAGAAAACATGCGAACACCTTGTGACTATCTGGCGAGAAAATAAAACTAAGCGACATTCGTACGAATGTCTCGCGACTGTCGTAGGAATGAAAATGAAAATAAGCTACAATCGTGGGAAAGTCATGAGACACTCTCACGAATGTCTCACGACTGTCATGCGACAGTCGTGTGACTATCGCACGACAGTCGTGAGATATATTTTCAAAATTAGACTGAAATTCGCGAACTTACACAACCTGTGCAAAGATTACATTTATTCAGAAAGCATCTTTAAAACATGCAACTAGAAATTGTCTGAAGTTTGGTCATACTTTAACTGAGTGAAAATGAGTCTAGATACATGTATGAAGTAGCAACGGTAAAATTGACCACCGTTGTTTGAGTATAATTTAAATACTGTGTGCAAATATTCAAATATTATTCTGATTTTGATTGCTGTCCTTACTTATAATCTGGCATCATCAAGAGAACATGTCCATAAATGTATAAACCCTTAAACCCCACTTCTAAAATAGTAAAAATGGGGTTTACAGAGCTAAACGTTTCTTTTATTTTTGATCCAAAACATAAATTGTGGGGACAGAAGGTGAGGCAGTTCTAACGTGTACCCACTATCTATGTTGTCAATAAAAAATCATATTTTTTCCAACGAAATTTTCATTTTTTTTTTGTGCTGCTGTATATTGCATGGGCATGTTTTCATAATGATTGAAAAGCCTTGTTTTATTTTCATACTCTAGTGTTGAACTTAGATTAATATTTTGCTTACAAATGAGCCGCCCCATGGAAAAACCAACAATCTGCATATGCGAAAACAAAGACGCAGATCAGCTTCGCAGTAACCGCGAAGCTGATCAGCGCCTTTGTTTTCGCTACTCGGATAGTACAATTCCTCCTCTACTTAACCCCAAAATTTCAAGCTTCTAGCCTGCTTATGTGACTGTACAGGTCGGTTTGTGTCAGACCTGGTCGGAAACCACAATGTTGGTTTTCCCACGAGGTGCTCAAATAATATCTTCTCTTCAGTTTCCAACACATTCACGGGAGATAAGAACGCCCCGCCAATCGTCACCCAGAAGAACGCCTACCAGTACCTGATGTTACCCTGTGAAAACATCCCCTACAGTTCCCCACCATTTGAGCTCTTGTGGTTCAAGGCCCCAGCAGCCGACCGAGACGCAACTAAGAAGGTGGATGGAGATGAGCGAATCATTATTGACCCACAAGGTAGGTTTTTATATCTGTGCCTAAGCTATACCCATACTCTGTTGTCCGTCTGGCCAATCAAAGTGTTTTTGTATCAGGGTTCACCTGCAAACAGGAATTAGCAAAAATGCCTCCCCTGATCATGAAAACTCTGTGAATTTTGTATTTTTATCTTAGTTCGAGAATTGTCCTGGAAACTAGCTTGCCATTGAAATATAATGAATCAGAAATGCAAGATTTGAATGCTCTGAAGTTGCGAACAAGCTTACCGAAAAAATCTCAGTTTTCTGTTGCAATATAGAAGCACACACTGTATTCTGAATCCTTTAGCGATACCTTCTAATAACAGTAAAAAGTAATATACAAGCTGGTATTCATGTCTTCTCATTCTATCCACTAGGTTCAATCCACTTTCTCTGGCTCGAGCCTGACGACAACGGCTGGGTGTATAGGTGCGCCGGCAAGAATACAGAGCTACTCAATACGAACGACAACACCAAGTCTTACTTACTAGAGGTTCGGCCAGGAGGTAGGTTATCATGCTCATAAATGTTGCGATGTCAAAAAGTGACATAAAAAGACCTGTCTCCATATGACCTTGTCTCCATATGACCTTAGTTGTTGGTGGGACATTAAACCCCAAATCAAACAAACAAAAAAAAAAAAAAAAAAATCTTGTGCAAGGGATAAACAGTGGTATGTCATGGTCAGAGATGGGGTGTCATGATCAGACTTGGGGTGTTATGATCAGAGATGGGGAGTCATTACCAGAGATGGGGTCTCATTACCAGAGATGGGGAGTCATTATTAGAGATGGGGAGTCATTACCAGAGATGGGGGTCTTATGATCAGAGATGGGGAGTCATTACCAGAGATTTGGTGTCATGATCAGAGATGGGTTGTCATGAACAGAGATGGGGTGTCATGATCAGAGATGGGGTGTCATGAACAGAGATGGGGTGTCATGAACAGAGATGGGGTGTCATGAACAGAGATGGGGTGTCATGATCAGAGATGGGGAGTCATTACCAGAGATTGGGGTCTTATGATCAGAGATGGGGTGTCATGAACAGAGATGGGGTGTCATGATCAGAGATGGGGTGTCATGAACAGAGATGGGGTGTCATGAACAGAGATGGGGTGTCATGAACAGAGATGGGGTGTCATGATCAGAGATGGGGAGTCATTACCAGAGATTGGGGTCTTATGATCAGAGATGGGGTGTCATGAACAGAGATGGGGTGTCATGATCAGAGATGGGGTGTCATGAACAGAGATGGGGTGTCATGATCAGAGATGGTGTGTCATGATCAGAGATTGGATGTCATTACCAGAGATTGGGTGTCATGATCAAAGATGGGGTGCCATGATTAGAGATGCGGTGTCATGATCAGAGATTGGATATGATCAGAGATGGGGTGTCATGATCAGAGATTGGATGTCATTACAAGAGATTGGGTGTCATGATCAAAGATGGGGTGCCATGATTAGAGATGCGGTGTCATGATCAGAGATTGGATATGATCAGAGATGGGGTGTCATGATCAGAGATTGGATGTCATGATCAGAGATGGGGTGCCATGATCAGAGATTGGGTGTCATGATCAGAGATTGGATATGATCAGAGATGGGGTGCCATGATTAGAGATGGGGTGTGCTGAATGGAATAAATCCTGTGATAAGGAAGTATATGCAATTAAGTATGCTCTGTAATGACAAAATACTAACATCTGAACAAAATTGAACATATATAAACAAAGAAATGTTTGTGATTTCATTTTTTTACCTACCATATTTTGTTACAAAGAAGGACACAATTATACAGACATTTTGTATATTTTAGCTCCTTCTCCGAGAGGCCCACAAACCATGTACTCTATGAATGTTGTCGCCATGAAGGGAACCACGGCCAAACTTGTCTGTATCTTCAGCTATTACGACAGGTAAGATACAGAGGACCAGATAAAGGAGGCATTTATGAGCAGCGACCCAAGAAAAATGTTCTTTGGGGTTTCCAACCAGGTCAGACACAAACCGGTCTGTACAGTCTCTGAAAAATGCTAAAAGCTTAAAATTTTGGATTTAAGAAGAAGAGGGATTATACTATCCGTGTAGCGAAAACAAGGCGCTAATCAGCTGTGCAGTGACTGCACAGCCGGGGTATACCTTTTTTGTTTCAAAACATAGATTGTGGGTACCCACAAACATAGATTGTGGGTACCCACAATCTATGTTTTGAGCAACAATAAGAAAAATATCATTTTTTTTTAGCTAAAAATTTTCAATTTTTAAAGCTCAAAAATCTCTGTTTATTGCATGGACAAGTTTTCATAATGACAAGGCATTTTGCCTATGGTAGTGAATGTAGTGGCCTAGTAGTAGAGTTGAATGGCTGGGCTCCTGTGCATGTAGTGTCCTTAAGCATGACACTAAGTTCTTTGGGTGGCACCCATGGCGGAGTGCTGATATTCCATTAGTGCGCTTAACCATTCCAATGTTACTGCGCTTAACCATTTGATTGTCTCACCGCTGTGTCTGGTGTGGGTTCGAGCCCCACAAGGGGCACATGTATGACATGCCAAATTCTGCTTGCGTGTGTGCCAGGTGTTTTTTCTCGGGGTTCTCCCGTTTTCCCCACCCCTACTGATTGGTCTTTCTCATATGAGCTGAAATAATCTTGAAAGGGGTGTAAAACTGAATAAAAACTAACTTCTTCATAGTATTGGTTAACATCTAGGAAGGGGTGGCCTTGTCCAGACATGACTGAAAAATTGTTGAATTGGATGATAAACTATAAACAAAACCCAAACTGCCCCCTCTATAGATGGTAGTGGGAAGACAAAGCCTCAACAACAAAAATGAGCCAGCTATGAGAAAACCAACAATGTGTATATGCAAAACCAAAGGCGCAGATCAGCTTCGGAGTAACTGCGAAGCTGATCAGTGCTTTTGTTTTCGCTACACGGATAGTACAATTTCCCAACTTTCTAAATCCAAAATTTCTAGCCTCTAGCCATATTCTGTGCTTGTACAGTTCGGTTTGTGTCAGACCTGTTCAAAAACCACATTGTTGATTTTTTCACGCGAAGGCTCAGTTAATGACAAATCTGTTAGTTGATCATTCTCATTGTATGTTTATATATTTGTAGCAACAAAAATTTAAAAATCACCTGGACGAAGGGTGGTTCTCCACTTCCTGCTGGGGGAAAATATGAGGTTCAGAACTTTGGGCGAGAACTCCTCGTGAAACACGTGCAAGTCCCGAATAGCGAGCAAAGCGTCGAAGGATATTATACGTGTAAAGCTGAGCTTCCAGGACATTCAGCAGAAGAACCAAGGGTGCATTTGACAGTAGTTGCCCCACCTGTGTTCACGAGTGAGGGACGATTAAATGATATAAAAGTGCCGCTGGGATCGAATGCCGAGTTTATGTGTCAAGCTTACTCTCATCGCTCTTACCCTAAGCCTGTGGTGTGGCTTCAGAATGGGGAACCTTTATCCGGTTGTATTAGACCGAATTCATTTGAATGTAAGGCACGATTGGGAAATGGACGATCACAATGTTTGGCGCCATCTTTGGCCTGTGACAGTATTGAACATTGTTCAGACGGTTCGGATGAGAAGCATTGCCCGCGATCGTGCAACGAAGGCAAACTGTGTAACAACAATTGTATACCAAATGACCAAGAATGTGTGCCGGCTCCATGCAACTATGACAACTTTCAGTGTAGGGACAAATCATCATGTATCCGCCAAGATCAAGTTTGTGACAATAACAATGATTGCGCGGACGGTAGTGACGAAGTGGCATGTCCGGGCAGTGCTGACGAAACTATCGGGAGGTTTACGCTTCAGGGGGATAGAACAAAACTGACGCTAAGGGAGGTTACTCTCAACGACAATATGTGTATACAGTGCATGGTGGCGAACGACTACGGCACGCTGTTTGGGGATGGATGTCTGACGGTCATAGACAAGATTAAGATACTGAAAGAACCAAATGCTACATACTTACTGAAACCAGGAGAAAATGTAACGGTAAGCGTCGACGCTCAACACTCGGATGTAGATCTCAACTACGACATGAACTACGAATGGTTCTGGGTTGATAAGGAAGATCCAAACAAAGTGGAAGAATTGCCTCCGAAAAAATATGCTTACGTTTTCAAACTGTCACAGACCGGCAAGGACTTGACGATCAAACTTCCTGAACTCGACCACAACCGGCTGGCGTCGTACGAGACCTATAGAAACCTGACCAACAGACAGTTCATGGTGAAAATTGGGCACAAATATGAAAATATTACAAAGACATTCATACTAGAAGGCATTGAAGTGGCACCTCCAGGTAAACTTTCCTTTTATTCTTTTTCCTTTTTTTTTAAATCCATATGTGACGAATGGACTTGCCCATCATTATCGTTTGGGCAAGTCCACTTTCATTTTAACCCATTTTTGACGAATGGTTTCTCCCATTATTATCAATTGGATGAGTCCACTTTCATTTTTGGGGACATCAGGTGTAATTTTAGATTTTTATTCACTTTTTCGATAAATTTTCTCTTAGCAAACAGAATAGCCCCAGATGGGACGCCACGTTTTGCGGCGTCACATCTGGGGTTATTCTGTTTGCCTATGTCCCATAAAAAGGACACCAGGCTTAAATGAGTTAAGATGCATCACAAGTAATTTTGAATTTTATTCCATTTTTCGATGAAAATCCTCTTTGCAAAAAGAATAGCCCCAGATTGCGGTGTCCGTCTGAGGCTATACTGTTTGCCTATGGCTCATAAACAAGACGCAAGGCTTAAATGAGTTAAATGATGCTCTATCTTAAAACTTGAGACGTGTCATGGCTTGGTGGTAGTGCGTCATAATCAAAAGTTCAGGGATTTAAGGCATTCAAAGTTTGTCCACTGAGATGTTAAGCCTCAATTTGAACAACAAAAGCGCATATGTGTGATATATTTATTATTTGAAACAGTTACTCTTGTTGATTTTGATTAATTGACTCATCTAAGTCATTAATTCAATCCATTTACGTGAAAGGGATACAATACTGGGTCCAGTTGTTCAAAAATAATGACATCGTTAGTTAACGATTTGCTGAAATTTCAAACATGAATATTACAAATACACTGTTATTTTTTGTTGATTTGCAATGCAAAGGGTTCTCACATTTTATCAACAAAAAAAGAACAGTATTTGCTAATGTAGTCGGCATTGAGTTGAGGTCTTAACCATGATGTTAAGCTAACAAAGTTTTGAACAACTAGCCCCTGATTATTTATGAAACTTTGGCATACTACCAACCACCTAGTTTATTTCTAAGGAAAGTGAATATTTTGGGAATGTTTGCATTATTTGAAGAATTTGATATTTGAGCCGCTGCATGGGAAAACCAACAATCTGCCTAGGCGAAAACAAAGACGCAGATCAGCTTCGCAGTAACCGTGAAGCTGATCAGCGCCTTTGTTTTCCCTACATGGATAGTACACTTCCTCTTCTTCTTAAATCCGAAATTTCAAGCTTCTAGCCTGCTTCTGTGACTGTACAGCCTGTTTTGTGTCGGATCTGGTTGGAACCCATTTGAAACCTTACTATTAATTCTACTGCTTTGTTCATTGCCTGCATGGCTACACAAATACCCACATTTCTTTGATCACCGTATGATTTTCTTGGTAAGTTTTCAATGAGCCGCCGTGTAAGAAAACCAACAATTTGGTTTCCGACAGAGTCTGACACAAACAGATCTGCATAGCTACTGAAGCAGACTAGAAGCTTGAAATTTTGGATTTATGAAGAGAGAGATTTATTACGAAAACATGCCCATGCAATATACAGAGATTTCTTTTAGTTGTAAAAAATGAAAATTTCATCACAAAAATTTTGATATTTTTCTTATTTTTGCTTAAAATATAGATTGTGGGTACACGTTAGAACCGCCTCGCCGAGGCAGTTCTAACGAGTACCCACAATCTATGTTTTGGAGCAAAAATAAGAAAATTAGGTATACCCCTGCATACCCCAGTTTTGCTATATAAAAGTGGGGTTAAAGGGGGTATACATTACACGGACATGTTTTCCTGATGGTACTATCTGTGCAGCGAAATCAAAGGCGCTGATCAGCTTCGCGGTTTTACCGCGAAGCTGGTCTGCGCCTTGTTTTCGCATATGCAGATTGTTGATTTTCTTGTTAAGTTTTCAATCCAACTTATTTATGTGAAAAAATGTTGTACTTTCCTGTAGCTTAGGTTGTCAGCATGACCTTGGCCTGAGTTATAAACATTCTTTATGCTCAACTTTTGTGAGCACAAAATTAACCATGCTCATAGATATTTGCGCATCAACCCTTCTGAAAAAATTTTAACAATTAGGAGCAGTTTTATTCAATGATTGATTTCTTAATTTAGATATTTTAAATTTTGAAATTGCAATTACATGTATTTTTTTTTTTTTTTTTTTTTTTTTTTTTTTTTTTGCTGCTATTTTGATAATAATGAGCTGGTTAAATTTCTTGCTTTGTTGATTTTACTTGAGCATGAAAAAAGGTTTTACAACCATTATGACCAGCATGTTTTCAAGTTCAGTGCAATTGATTTTTTTTTTCTTTTTTTTTTTTTTTTCTTTTTTTTTTTTTTCTTTTTTTTACCAAAACAACTTATACATGCTAACTAGAATTATCTTTTCAAGTTCCATATCAATGCACATCTGTTGTATTTTAGTTTTGACATGTTTTTAAGATGATTCTAGTAAAAATTTCTGGTGAAAAAATTACCTGCTTTGCAAGTCCGATACAGTGATTTTGATATAAAACTTGTTAAAACTAAAGTTTCTTAGTGAGCTGTAAGTTTATTTGAGCCGTGTCATGAGAAAACCAGATTTTTGCCAATGCGAAAACCCAGGCGCTGATCAGCTTTTCAGTAACTGCACAGCTGATCAGCGCCTTTGTTTTCGCTACACAGATAGTACAATTCCTCCTCTGAAATCCAAGATTTCAAGCTTCTAATCAACTTCTGTGGCAGCACAGGCCCGTTTGTGTCTGACCTGGCCGGAAACCCAGAAGACCAGTTTTTCGCATCGCAGCTCATTTGATGAACAGTGTTGTTTTCCCATTAAAATTTCTTGTTATTCTGACAAATTCTGGCATGGATCTTTTTAAATTGTCTTTTGCTTAAATCCAAATGTTGTTGTTAATTTTGATTAACATTATTTTATATTGTTGGCTTGAAACGTTGATTTCATGTGTTTGCATATATTTGCATATATAAATTAATGTTTTTTGACTGTCTGATTTGACAATAAATAATTCGTAGTTGGATAACATTGACAAACGTGAAAATATGCTATGGTAGAAGGGAGATAACCTTATGGGAAATTCATGATTCTTGGTAGAGAAATGATGTATAAGATCTATAGGGAAATTCTAAATAGGGAGATTAACTCAAAAATAGGGAGATATCACATGTATGTCAAGGTCTTGTGAGTAGTAAAAATACATTTGAGAAAGGATTATATGATATATTGATCAATAGGCGCCGATGGTGGGGCAAATAATGGAGCAGGTATTGCTTTTTTTGCTGGTTGCACTGTCTTGGTAATATTTGCAAACCAATATCTCTGTTTAGAAAAGCTGTACAGTTCAACCTCATTATAACATGCCACACTATAGTGAGGTTTTCAATATAACATGGCCATGTTGTGGCTCCCAAATTGATTATCTTGCTGTAAATAACCTCATTATAACAGGGTTCACTTATGACATGGTCTGTTGCCATGGACCCCATGCATCATAATGAGGTTGACCTGTATAACAAAATTTGTTGTGGAAATTATATAACCAGTTTGAATTGGTTAAAATAAAAATTAAACTTGGTTTAACTTTCATTTGGGTTTTAAAAATGTTACATTATAGATTTGTATATACAGATATTTTTTTTTTTTTATTTTTGATCTAAAACATGGATTTTGGGGTCGTCAGCATATCTGAGGCAGTTATAATGTGTACACACAATCAATGTTTTGAGCAAAAATGTTAAAAATATCAAAATTTTTCTGGTAAAATTTTAAATTTTTACAACTGAAAAAAAAATCTCTATCTGGGCTGGTGCAACCTGCAATTAGATAGACAAGAAGCTATATGATCATTTTAGAAAACAGATATTCAATGTCGAGGTCACATAGAATTATTATTTTTTTTTATTTTTTTTTTTGCTGCATTGCACATTCTGCTGTGTATTTTTGATGAGCTTTCATTGTACATACATACATGCAGCTTGAAGACTGTATGCTATTTCATTTTTTTGTGTAGCGCAGTGGCATAGTGGTAGAGCATAGGAGACTCCTAATCAAGGGGTCCTGGGTTCAATCCCCACAGGAGGCACCGTGTTGTGTCCTTTAGCAAGACACATTAATTCTCCAGTATACTGGTTTAAACCCAGGAATCGGTAACTCTGTCCCCACATGACTGAAAAATTGTTGACTAGGATGTTAAACCTCTATACTGTTAAACTCTATACAAACAAAACCTTCTCAATTTCAAGAGAGAATAACCAGCTATTAGGCATTGCAGTATACACAAAGCCTTGATAATTTGATAAATTTTGTTGCTAAATTAAATAAAAATGAGCCGCCTCGTGGGAAAACCAACAATCTGCATTTGCGATAACAAAGACGCAGATCAGCTTCACGGTCACCGCGAAGCTGATCATCGCCTTTGTTTTCGCTACTCGGATAGTACAATTCCTCCTCTACTTAACTCCAAAATTTCAAGCTTCTAGCCTGCTTCTGTAGCTGTACAGGCCGGTTTGTGTCAGACCTGTTTGGAAACCTCATTGTTGTCAAATACACCCTGTAACACAGCTACAAAACACAATCATGCTTTCATTCAATTTGATTTAGTAGCCCCAAGATTAGAGGGCGGCTGTTTATATAAATTCATGGCTTAAATGGGCACTTTTGCAAATTTAGAAAATGCTTTAACATCTAAATCATGCTGACATAAAATGAGCCGCGACGCGAGAAAACCGGTCTTCGGGGTTTCCGACCAGGTCCGACACAAACCGGCCTGTACAAGCTCAGAAAAGAGCTAGAAGCTTGAAATTTCGGATTTAAGTAGAAGAGGAATTGTACTATCCGAGTAGCGAAAACAAAGGCGCTGATCAGCTTCGCGGTTACCGCGAAGCTGATCTGAGCCTTTGTTTTCGCCTAGGCAAAAATCCGGTTTTCTCACGATGCGGCTCAAATATTTCTGTCTATTCAAAAATTCTTATCTTTAACACTTTCTAACAATAATTTACAATGTTTATATCCAAGAATATCTCATAACTTTACATGTGTTAAGAAAAAACAGAAACTTGATTGCCCTGTTAATTGTGTAGAAAAATAAAACAAAAAAAAGTTTTCAAAGACTTATAGTAAACCAAGAATGTAAATGTGCAAACAATGTTCCAAAGTCTCATACACTTAAACCTCATTATAATTTGCCTCATTATATTTAAGAAATACATAGCTCTAGCAGTGAATAGTTGAGTAATAATTTACTGTTTGGAGGTCATTTGTAAAGAAGATCAGATCACGAGCGCATAGCACTATCCACTGGAAAACAGCGACTTTATATGATAAAAACAGAGGATCTTACACTCATGGTCATTTCATATGAAATTTATTAAACGAGCCTTCGGCGAGTTTAATAAATTTCATATGAAATGACCACGAGTGTAAGATTCGTTTTATCATATGACTTCTAAAATATGATTTTATTGCCTTTAAAGTAGACATATCTCCAATGAAAATTAACATTGTTGTTACGGACGTCGTCAATGATGTTACCATTACGAAAACTTGCCCATGCAATATTTGGAGATTTTTTAAGTTGTAAAAATTGAAAATTTTCAGTAGAAAACTTTTGATATTTTTCTTAATTTTGCTCAAAACATAGATTGTGGGTACACGTTAGAACCGCCTCGCCAAGGCGGTTCGAACGAGTACCCACAATCTATGTTTTGGAGCAAAAATAAGAAAAACAGGCATACCCCTGCATACCCCAGTTTTGCTATATAAAAGTGGGGTATAAGGGGGTATACATTACACGGACATGTTTTCCTGATGGTATTCCCGCAAAAGTGTTAATACACGTGTGGTCATAACACTTTTATTACATGACGTCATCCACTGGAAAACAGCGAAGTCATATGATAAATGATTTTATTGTCATCTCTTTCAGTGACCCAACCTACGGTACAATCGGCAGGTGGTGACCTCTGGTGGTTGGCGATCATCGTCGGCGTTATATTCCTGATTGTCGTTGTTATCGTTATATTCTGCTACCTGTATAGAAATAGAGGAGGTGTATATTTGTGTAAGTACTATAAGCAACAAAACTTTCTTTTCCTTCAACGCCAGGCATATTTTGTTGGTTTTGGGTGTTTCACGGCCACTTTTTCAAGTCAGCTAGTTTCATACTTGCCGAGGAAAGGAGAAAATACATGTATTTGAAAATATTAATCATCTCAAGAAAGTTCTTTATTTGTCCAGTAAAATTCTTCAGCGAAAACTATTCCTCTCTTTTACTGGTTTAACCCATATTTGACGAATGGATTTTCCCATCATTATCATTAGGGTGAGTCCACTTTCATTATTGGGGGCGTCAGGAGTGATTTTTAAATTTTATTCAATTTTTCGATGAAAATTCTCTAAGCAAACAGAATAGCCCCAGATGGGATGCCGCGTTCTGCGGCATCACATCTGGGGCTATTCTGTTTGCCTATGTCCCATAGGGCTATTCTGTTTGCCTATGTCCCATAAAAGGGACGCCAGGCTTAAATGAGTTAAAACAGTTACCAGTAAGCTGTTAGTTACTGACAAAAGAATAGACTTGTAGTAAACTGCAAAATTGTTTCCAAAGGGGAATTCTAGCTTCCTAGTACTCTGGATTGATGGTGTTGGGTGATGGTGTTGAGGTTCAAACCCCACTGGTGCTGGGTTGAGCATGACAACCTAACTCCACATTGTAAAAGGTGGCTAAGTCCCAGCATGGCTGAAAAATTGATGACTGGGATGATGAGCAACACAAAACCTTCAAATTCCACTGCCAAAAAATGAATTATTTTTGTGTCATTTCTGTGTCAGCATGTCACATGATTTTATACATGTCACATGACTAATTTCCAGCAATTTCTATGGCAACATGTCACATGACCTGTGATTTCTGTGGTAACATGTCACATGACTAATTTCCTGTGATTTCAGTGGATAAGAAAGAACACAAAGCAGGTCACGACCCTGAACAAGAATTGAAGGACAGCGGCTTCCATGACGTCGGGAGAGTGTAAGTTTATGTATTTAGCATTATGTTGTGTCTTGCAAGTTGGATTCTTTTTGTCTAAAACACATCACTGGCATTCTAGTCAAGGTAATGTGCAAATCATGTTTCATGGGTTCAAGCCCCGGTTTCTCCACATGACTTTAGACCAAGGTTCCTAGTTAGCATACCTAGTTAGCATATCAACTTAGCAAAAAAGTTCTAGGATGGGGTCAGGGCTGAGACAAGGAAATCTCTTGCTTATATGAACAAGAAAAATGTCCATTTCTTTTAAGCTGATGATTTCTGTCAAAAAGTAGTTCAGATGCTTTTAAGCTAAAAACGGAAATCGTCGGCATAACTAATGGGATAGAAAAAAATCTGATGTATATTTTCTGATTGACATTCATTTGAGCCTTCGCAAGAAAACCAACAATTTGCATATGCGAAAACAAAGACGCAGATCAGTGCCTTTGTTTTCACCACTCAGATAGTACAATTCCTCTTCTACCTTTATCAAAAGTTTAAAGCTTCTAGCTTTATCCTGTGACTGGACAGCCTGGTTTGCGTCGGACCTGGTCATGAACCCAAATTGTTGTTTTTCTCACGCTCAGGCTTATTTTGTATTTTCCCTGTTTCAGTGGTCAAGACGACTACGACGAGGAGAAACCAAACCAAGATCAGGTCTCGTTAACGGAGAGTGTGAAACCGTACGACAGCGATGAGGACATTACAGAGGAATATGGTGGCGACTTTGACGTTAGCAAATTTAACGAAGACGGTTCGTTTATCGGAATTTACGGAGATAAAAAGAGCAAAACAAAAGAAGCAACTGTGTAGTGAAAGGTTAATAGGATCTTAAAATTTTCATAATACATGTACATTGTATACAGTTCTAGAGCCATGGCAAGAGAAAGGAAATTGAAGGGAGAAATTTGCATATTCTTATAAATGAATTCAATATGCAGAAAAGTGTGCTGACGAAAGTGTAACAAACAAGCCCAGAGTATGGGGAAGTCTTTGCTTACCTGGACCCAGTTGTTCAAAGCATCGTTAGCTTAACGATATCGTTAAGACATAAATTTGTTAAGCAAATATCAGCAAAAGTAACAAATACACTGCAGTGCAAAGGATTCTCACATTTTTTCAACAAAAAATAACAGTGTATTTGTAATATTAATGTTTGAAATTTTAACGAAACGTTAAATAACGACGTCGTTAGTTTTGAACAACTGGGCCCAGGTATTGAAAAAAAAGCACGCTGTGGTTCGTGGGAAAAGAAAGAGGTGAAAAAAGCGTAAGATTCTAGGTTAGAAGTGGATTATAACTAAAGAGAGGTTAAACTATAATTTGGAATGAAGCCCGTTGTAAAACAAGAAGGAGATGTGAAGTTGATTATGTGAAAAATGTGATTCAGTGTGATAAATGCATCGTGAAAAATATTCTGGAACAAAAGAATGCCCATGTGAAGACATTAGATCAAATATAAGTCTGTTTCATGGTGAAAATTATACAGTGACAAATTCAGAGTGACACTATTTTGTGACAAAAGCTGCACAGTGACAAATATTGTGCGAAAAATGTAAATACACTGCCAAATGAGACCTTATAAACATGTGAAGTGTGAAAGTGTTGGATATTTGGAGAACTATTTCTCTTGTTGTGGCTTTTGATAAACATTGTCATTTACGAGCATTTGCAGGAGAAAAACCAATAATTTGCTTTTCCTTACAAGGTCCCACACAAACCGAGCTGTGCAGCCACAGAAGATAGCTAGACGCAGGAAATTTTGGAGAATTGTACTATCCTTGTAGTGAAAACAAGTCGCTGAACAGCTTCGCAGTTACTGCGAAGCTGATCTGAGTCTTTGTTTTCGCATATGCAAATTGTTGGTTTTCTCTCGCGAAGTCTCACTAACGTTAAACATAAAACATTTTATTTTTCCATTACACAGGTTGTTTTTACATCTGTTACTGTTTTACCATTTATATTTAGCCATATTATTGTAGAGAACTGTTTTTAAAGCTTTTTATAAATGGCACATCTTATTTGTTTGCACGCATTTTACATGAATTGTATTTGTTTGTACCAGACTGTCATTTTAGAGTAACTTTTCATATGATAAGCATTGGGTTTGACACTCTTTAGAAGCAGTTTTTTAGAGACTTTGTCAGTTAAGATTTTTGGTAGCATTTCTTTCAAATTAAGAAGTTTTTCTGTTTATCGGCTAAAGGGTATGCATGCGGCCCCCAAGGCCGAGCGGTTAAGAGAGTTGTTTCGTAATCACTCAATCATCTCACCACTGCGTCTTGTGTGGGTTTGAGCCCCACACTGGCCACATGTGACACAAGCCAAGTTCTGCTTGTAGGTGTGCCAGGTGGTTTTTCTCGGGGTTTCTCCCGTTTTCGCCCACTTACTGATTGGCCTGTCTCATATGAGCTGTTATAATCTTGAAAGGGACATAAAAGTGAATTTTAAAAAAGGGTATGCACTCAGCCCCGATAAACTACCGTGTAGGCAGTATAGCTAGGAAACGAAGTGGCTTTGCATGATGGCTTTGTTCCATGTACCATGAACACCAAACACAAACAAAATATACTACATGTACATGTATGCATTGAAAGAAAAGAAAGTTTTATGTTATTTTTTCTAAAACAAAATGAAAGTAATTTTTGATACAAGCCAAGTAAAGTATCTGTTGGAATTTGAAAGTAATCAGTGTTTCAGTCAAAAGAATTGCAGTTGTCTATTTGTTCATGTGAAGTCATATATACACACTTCGGCAATGTGCAATTATTGACCAAACTCTGTATGTGGCCTGTCTTATTTTGAAGTTGTGCAAAAAATGTAGTCATTATGAAAACACGCCCATGTTTTTATTGGTTTTTCCCAAGTTGTAAAAATTGAAAAATTTCAATAGAAGTTTTTTTTACATTTTTCTTATTTTAGCTCAAAACATAGATTGTAGGTACACATTATAACCGGCTTGCCGCCTTCAATCTATGTTTTGGAGCAAAAATAAGAAAAATAGGTATACCCTTGCTATATAAAAGTGGGGTTTATTGGGGTCTACATTACACGGACATGTTTTCGTGGTGTTTGGAGAATGACAACTAAAAATGAGCCGCGACGCGGGAAAACCAACAATGTGGTTTCCGAACAGGTCCGACACAAACTGGGCTGTACTAGCACAGAAGAGAGCTAGAAGCTTGAAATTTTTGATTTAAGTAGGAGAGGAATTGTACTATCCGAGTAGCGAAAACGAAGGCGCTGATCAGCTTCGCGGTTACCGCGAAGCTGATCTGCGTCTTTGTTTTCGCCCTTGCAGATTGTTGGTTTTCTCATGAGGCGGCTCAAATGATAGTATTGTGCTGGGTGAGAATAAATAACTTCTATGCTCTTATGCCATTTGTACACTTCAACCTTGCAGAAAAATTAGCGCTGAATTCATTGTGTTGTGCCGCTGATTTCCAATGTTTTCTTTCATTTTTATTGGTGTTTATGTATACTGCATGTATCTTTGCATAATAGTGTGCTGTGACTCTGTATTCCATCAAAGTTGCGTCATACGAAAACCTGCTTTTCAGATTTTAAGTCAATAGGTCTGTTGATTTCAAGAACTAATGACGATTCATTACTATAGTCACTGCTGCAAAAACAGGTTTTCTTATTATGTAGCTCAGCTCTAGCAAGGGATGTATATTTTTTTCTACAACAAATTTAGAGAGATAATATATTTTTTTTGAAGTTGGTTGTAAGCTTCATGTAAGGTGTTCATACTTTTATTCTGCACAAGACTTGCATTATTAGAAGAAGATAATTTTTGTTTTGTAAACCCTGATCAGGCTGCCTTAAAACTGATCTGTGGTTTCCACGAGCTCTGTACGAAAAATAATCAGTTTGTCTGTATCATGGATTTTTGCAACTAAATGAATACAACCACAAGAGTTCAAGAGTAATTGAATCATTTTGACTTTCAATGCAAGGGAAATAACTTCGTTGAGGGGGGGGATGTAAAATCTCCTTATGAATGTTTTTGTGCAGATTCCCGGTATGAATTAAGCTCAGGGGAAGCTAGGAAGCTGTTTTATCTATTGAAATCATTTTAGCATATTAACTGAATGGTTGTTCTAAAGGATTTTTTTTTATGTCATCCATATAAGTTCAGACATACTTTGTCTCTAACTATGAGCTTGGAAATAATTGGTTGTGTGGATGTTGAAGAATTTATATATGTCTGACTCATCATGGGAAAACTTGTCTTTGAGAAGCCAAACCAGTCTTTACTCAAACTTGTGCAATCACAATACTGAGTGTGATAGATGGCTTGTCCGATTCAAAATGAAGTGGACACGCAATCAATCCCCACATACAGCACATTTCTTTCGTATTACGAAAACTTGCCCATGCAAAATCATTTCATATGTAAAAAATGAAAATTTTCAGTAGAAGAGTTTTTGTATATATCTTATTTTTGCTCAAAACATAGATTGTGTGTACACGTTAGAACCGCCTCGGCGAGGCGGTTCTAACGAGTACCCACAATCTATGTTTTGGTGCAAAAATAAGACAAGTAGGTATACTCCTGCAAACCCCAGTTTTTCTATATAAAAATAGGGTTCAAGGGGATATACTTTTCATGGACATGTTTTCGTGATGAGGTAGATTTGATCATGATCAATTTGTCAGTTAGTGGTGACAGAAATTTGCACTAAGTACTGGTAATCTGCCTCTGGAAGGCTTGCCTAGAAGCCTGTGACTTGGGTAACTGGCTGTCCCAACATGACTTAGGTTGTTGATCATGGATAGATAGAAACAATTGTGTTTTTGTCCATATTGATCTGTATCTGGCTGTAAGCAAGTTTTCTTATGATGAGCCTTGACTATTATTCGAGCCTTCGCTTGAGAAAACCAACAATTTGGATTTCCGACCAGGTCCTGCACAAACCAGCCTGTGCAGTCACAGAAGAAAACTAGCAGCTTGAGATTTTCAATTTAATAAGAAGAGGTATTGTACTATTTGTGTAGCGAAAACAAAGGCGCTGATCAGCTTCGCGGTTACCGCGAAGCTGGTCTGTGCCTTTGTTTTCGCATATGCATATTGTTGGTTTTCTGATGTGATGGCTCCTTTTATGCCACAATGCAAAATGATAATAGTGTCTTAAATTGTCATTAAGATGATAATTCATGTGTATTTATACATAATTCCTTAAATTCATTTAGCATTAACAGTGATCATTATAACTGTCATACAATCATGGAAACACTGATCAGAAACATGACAAATCTAGGAAATGTTTCCCTTAGAAAGGCCATGAGGCCACATTTAAAATTATTCCTGTTTGCCGTCTCCCTACCCTGTCTAGAAAAGTTGGGTAGGTAGGTAGGTTTTTTTTTTTTTAATGAACTACTGTATTATGCGTTATTTTTGGTTAAAAGAATTAGCTACAATTTTGTCAAAGCTACTCACAATTACAGTTGCATTTTATGTTTTGTAGTGCTTGAACATAAGAACAAAATATCCAATTGGTGGGGAGGGTCATGGTGTAAATGATGAAAACATTACTTTCTAGGGAAAACAATTTATCTTCTGACAGAAACATTAAAAAAAAAAAAAAAAGCAATAAAATTTTTTGAGTAGGCCCCATTTTTGGTGAGTAGGTAGGGAGAGGGCAAACAAACAAATTTTTATTTTTGGCCTGATTAGTCTGGACAGTGCAGAATAGTTGCAGAAACATGCCATTTTTCTTTGATGGAAAAACATATTTCTGGATTTTGTTATATTCTGATTAGTTGTAATTCACTTACTTATAGTTGCCATAGTGGTCATAGAACTGTAGTAAAGATGTAAGTCAGGGGGCTTAAACAAAGTGGGTATATATTAGACGGAATATTTCCATCGGTATTCCGTTAAACCTCTACATACTGACGGAAATGGGATATAGTCAGCCCTTGGTCGAAAATGAATTTTCAGCAAAACTGTGTTATTCTTATGTAACTTATGTTACATCTTTTCTTGCATATATGACATAAATTAAAGCTATTCCAATTGTTAAAGTATGCAGAATAATAAAATACTTGATTTTTTTCTATGTAAAATTTCAAAGATATCTACAAATAGATCAGGGGTGACCACTGTAGAATTAGCAACTCAAAGTAGAAAATCGTTTGATTAAACGATTTTCTACATTAATTTAAACGTTTTAGGCAATTTTATGTGTTTACTGGAAGATCTTCGGCACTGGTACAAATACATAACAAAAATAATACGATAAATAGCAAAATAACATAGCTGCAAGTCGCTTACGAAATCCGCAATCAGTTCAACATTGGTTTAAATGCAACCTATGCTAAGCTGTCAGGGAAGTGGAACGAGGTACTGAAGTGGAGCGGAGTGACAGTTAGCCAGCTGATCTAGGTATATATGAAAAATAAGAAGGTAAGTTTGATTACTTTTTCAAATCTAAAACAAATGTCTCACTAAGTCTGAGAGGCAAGAAGTCTTTGAGACATAGTGGTATAAGCTACCTGTCTTGTAAATTGCATGGAAATGATTTTGGGAGATTTCCTTCTGTGGCATTTCAGTTCTACCAATCAAATAAAAAAAAGAATCCTTTCACCATTCTCATTATTTAAAAAGGGAAATCTCCATGTTTGTCTTATCAGATGAATTACTCCCCGAGGTGGTTCTAACGTGTACCCAGAATCTATGTTTTGAGCAAAAATAAGAAAAATATCAAAATTTCCTGCTGAAAATTTTCATTTTTTACAACTTTAAAAATCTCTGTATATTGCATGGGCATGTTTTCGTAATGTTTACTCATTTGGATGACACTTAAATCTGAGGTCCTGTCTGGATTATCTGAGCTGCGACGTGAGAAAACCGGTCTTCGGGGTTTCCGACCATGTCTGATGCAAACCGAGCTGTACAGCCATAGAAGATAGTTAGAAGCTTGAAAAATTGTAATTAGGAAGAAGAGGGATTGTACTAACCGAGTAGCGAAAACAAAGGCGCTGATCAGCTTCGCAGTTACTGCGAAGCTGATCTGCGCCTTTGTTTTCGCCTAGGCAAAAATCCGGTTTTCTCATGGCGCGGCTCATCTATTGATTTTTGAAAATTTTCATTCAATTATAACTTTATACCCACTGGATTTAAGCTACTGATAAAAACGTAGTTTTAAGTAAATGCAAAGTAATCATTCACATGTAAATATTCATCTTTTTGTATAAAAATAGTATGCTTTATGTGTGAAGTGCTCTGACGTTTTTGAAGGGCACACTAATAAAGACTGATTTAACATTTTATGTACGATTGTTCCATATTTTGTAGAATGCTAATTTGTGTAGTTCATGGATTAGATACTGGAATAATCTGATCTGTGAAGAAGAAAAGATTTTCGTGGGGTTACAACCAGGTCGGACACAAACCAATCTGTACAGTCTCAGAAAAAGGTTGGAAGTTTGAAATTTCGGATTTAAAAAGAAAGAGTGATTGTACTATCTGTGTAGTGAAAACAAAGGCGCTGATCTGCTGTGTAGCTACTGCACAGCTGATCTGCGTCTTTATTTTCACAAAAAATGAGGCTCAGTTAAAGACCTAGCACTTGTCAAGCTTCACTTAGGCAGCTTACACAGGCTATGTAGGAATTCGAATTTCTCGAACTAGATTATTAGAAAGTTTTTAATTGAAAAATAATGGGTTGTGGTAATAAAGTGTCTAAATCAAGATGCAGGAATGTAAACAGATAAGTGAGCCTTTGCGTGAGAAAACCAACAATTTTGGTTCCGACCAGCTCTGACACAAGCCGGGCTGTACAGTCGCAGAAAGTGGTTAGAAGCTGGCAATTTTGGATTTAGAAAGTAGAGGAATTGTACTATCTATGTAGCGAAAACAAAGGCGCTGATCAGCTTCGCATTTACTGCGAAGCTGATCTGCGCCTTTGTTTTCGCCTATGCAGATTGTTCGTTTTCCCATGCGGCGACTCAAGTGTCTTTGAACTCTTAGTGCAAAAAAATTCAGGATGAGGACCTGTACCAGATGGATTTTACTCATTTGGAATTGCCTGTTTTATTGTGTTGTTGTTGCTTGCATTGATTGTAATATATTTTTTATACATTGTAAAATTATCACTTTTAATAAGACATTGTAAAAATATCACTTTTGATATGCGCTGCGTCACGAGAAAATCCAATCATCTAGAGTTTCTAACTAAGATAGACACAAACCATGATTTTCAGGTGCAGAAAATGGTTAGTAGCTTGGACTGTTTTGTTTCGGATGAAATAACTATCAAAAATGAAATCATTTTCCAACTTCCTGGTCTCTGCATATTTAATATTTAACTATTGGTTTTGGGGTATGAAAAATTCAGGTTTTCTCATGAAGTGGCTCATTATTTCATGATTCCATCATTTCGTCCATTTGTAATAATAATACATGTAGGAGTGATTGACCATTGTATCTCATCCATTTTAAAATATCTTTATTTTTATCAGTTACCTTAGTAACAAAAGTAATATAAATACATAATTTGTGTGTATGTTTTATCATGTAAGAGTCTTGTCCCTTGAAAACCAGTCAATGTCACATGACCTGTACATTTTAATCAGTGCCTTTTGCTGCTCACTGCCAAGAAAATTGGGTACAGTTTCAACTTTTGACATTTTTTTATTCAGTCTTACATCCCTTTCAAGATTATTTCAGCTCAAATGAGATGGGCCATTCAGTAGGTGGGGCAAAAACAGAACCCCAAGCAAAAAATACCTGGCACACCTGCAGTCGGAACCTGTGTCACGTGCACTACTTGGCTCGCACGGGCATAAGACACAGCGGTTAAATTAAGGAATGATTAAGGGCAGTAATAAAATGAGCCCTATTAACCATACAGCCAAAGGGCCGCCAACTTTTGGCATTTGTTAGTTTTTGTCTTCCAGAACATAGAAGTTTGATCAGTACTTGTAGATTTGTATTTAAGAAGGCAGAAGATTGATTCCCACTTTTGGAACATTTGTTTTGCAATTCTACATGAATGTTTGGTCATGAAAATATTCATTTGGCTATTCTTTCTCCTGTGTATTGTAGATGGTTGGTTGACTAGGGATTTTAGGTCTAACCAACAGCTAAGGTCATAATGGAGATGGGACCTCAGTTTATAGTCTTATCTGACAAACTGGAGAAACCCAGGTTGTCGTTGGTGAAAGAAATGTGAACTGAGTGCTGATAAACAGCCTCTAGTAGGCTTGCTCATGGATAAATGGCTACCTTAAGATGTTGACTGTGGGGATGAAGCATTAAATCAAACAATTCAAACAAAGTTTCAGTTTTAACACTGTCATGACTATGCTGGTTTTCCTGTGTACATGACTCATATGCTATATGTATGTATTGCTGCTGACTGCTTACTGAATACTTGCTAATCTGTTTTACAATGTGTTCTTGACAGAACAGATTTAAAATATACCTAGATAACTATTTCATGTGTTCATGTTTGTTTTATTGCACCAGTCATTTTTATTCCTGGGGCTAGGGACAACAGGGGGGTAGTGGGGCTTCATTACGAAAATTTGCCCATGCAAAATATGGAGAATTTTTTCAGAAACAAAAATTGAAAACCTCATTGGAAAATTTTTGATATTTTTAATATTTTTGCTCAAAACATACATTGTGGATACACGTTAGAACCGCCTCGCCGAGGTGGTTCTAACGAGTACCCACAATGTATGTTTTGGATCAAAAATAAAGAAAAATAGGCATACTGCATACCCCAGTTTTTCTAAATAAAAGTGGGGTTTAAGAGGGTATACATTTCACAAATGTTATCCTGATATTCCTGGGGATAGGGACAACAAGGGATAGTGGGGATTTAGTGCCAGAATCTACGGCCACCAATAAGACCAAGATCAATAGTTTCGGTGATCAAATCTTGCCCATATTTATGTTGTGTTTTAGTTTGGCTTGGTTTATTTGCCAGAGAGGAGAGAGAGAGATGCACAGGCCAGCTTGTGTTGGACCTGGTCGGAAACCCTGGAAGACAGGTTTTCTCGCATCGCGGCTCATGTATTGTTTCTCAGTATTGTAAGCCTCCAGTGGGGGGGGGGATAATGTCTTTCTCAAGGATACAACAAGGTGACACCTGTGGGGATTGAATCCATGACCTCCCGATTCGGAGTCTGATGCTCTGCCACTACGCCACCGCTCTCCATGTGATTACTGGTTAGCTGCATAATGTCTGAACATGTCTAGGAAAAGTGCTGTATAAATGAAACCATAGTACAATGTATCTCCCTACCGCATTTTCAAGAATATTCTTTGTCACCTGTATGAATTACTTGATAATTTTAGCATACTTTAGATGAACCTTACATGTCTCAATATCGGCTAGTCATGCTGGCTAGTCATATCCCATAATGACAAGGTAGTTTTCCTAATCTGTAACCAAAATGTTCCAGCCAACGTACTGTATGCGTATATTTAATTGATGGTTGGTGAGTCCATGATGCAAACAGGGCCTAAAGAAGCAAGAAATCTGGATTGGTTCCTTTAGAACCAAACAATTTATTGTTGTTACACCATAGTAGACTTAAGGGCAAGGTTTGTGGCCACTTAAAATCGATTTAAGCCCCCCAGAATTTTCTTCACTGATCATTCCATTTGGTTCTACTGTTATTTATCTTCATGTGTTCTGTTTACCCCTCTGTTGTACAGGTTGTACTCGTCACATTTGTATTTGGATTGCCACCTTGTAGGGAAGAGCTTTTTTTCTTATCAGTTCCTGGTGTTAACTGCAATCCTTCCATTAGGCGTTATCAGTATTCTAATTGATTGTGCTATTGATTCATCACATCTCGCGTTTTTATTTGTTTTTGTCTTTCTGTGCTATAAAATTTATCACCGTGTACAACAAAAAAGTCATCGAAGGAGATAGATGCAATTCTGGACCCCTCGTGCTGCATATACCAAAAAGACCCTGTTTGGAGGAGCTCATTGTGCCATTTTAAATCCGCTTGAAAAAGCAGACAACCGTTCATGAAATTTTTTAATCAGTTTTGCACTCTTTCAAGATTATTTCACTTCATATGAGATGGGCCAATCACGGCAATCAGTAGGTGGGGCGAAAACGGGAGAACGCCGAGGAAAACCACCTGGCATACCCGCAAGCAGAACTTGGCTTGTCTTACGTGTGGGGTTTATACAAGATGCCTAAATACAGCTATGCGAAAACTAAATATACACATATGCGGAGAAAGAGGGAGGCGTAGATCAGATTGCGCAGTCAGACCACTGAGCTGACAAACTCGCACTCTGTTACACTTCCGGACCTCGCTCCAGTTCCATGTGGAGGGGTATTGAATTCAAAATTTAGCCACCTACCCCTCACCTGAGATGATCAGAAAATTATCGACTAAGTGTCCGAAGATAGATAGTCGAACTGTGCATACGCAGCCGTATCTTGCATGCATCTTTTAAATGCCTGCTAAGAAAATATTACGCATTTGGGATATATTTACCATTTTCAGCGTCCGGGTTGTACACGGTGATATTTTTACCTGCCTGCTACCTATGGAATGTTGTTGACACACGAATTAATTATTATGGAAAAAGCGGCGAACAACTAAATGTCGTATTATGTTACACGCTATTTTCTAATCTATAACTAAAGTTACTACTAGTTACTAGCCCCAACCATCCGGCCTTGCGAAATAATCAATAGACTTCTGTGACGTTATATTCAAATGTTCCGCACACGAGAGGCGTCTCGATATGACTGATCTGTTGTTGACGGCTATTATCTAGACAATCAACCCAATTAACAGAACACTTCACACGATGTGCGTCCATGAGACAACTGTTCTCTCTTCGCGTTTTAATGTGTCGTCTCAAGAGCAACTTGGTCGTCTCCAAGTGCAAAAAGGCATGTAAGAGCTGGTAAAGGTCTCGGTGTACTAACTAGTGGTAGAGCGTCTGACTCTAGGTCCTATGAGGAGGGTGGTTCGAAATTAAGCTGTGCCAAGCATACTACCCCTGAAGCTTTACCAGCATGAATATGTCCTCCGTGATTAACTATTTTTTATGATTTTTACTGCCGAAATATCAGATGATTGCGTGTCCAAATTCGCTTCGCCTGTACGGACTATGGACTAATACCCCCTCCCACCACACACACACACACACACACACACACACACACACACACACACACACACACACACACACACACACACACACACACACACACACACCTCTTATATTCCAAGCCGAATCCGTTGGCTTATAAAATATTCCGATTCAGTTTTATGTAATAGAAAAGGTCAATCTCATGGTTAGTATCGTGCTAAAGAGGACAAGAATTTTAACCATGACGCATTCAACACCAGTGGTTTACGGGCTCATTCCCATAAGACCGTTTGTCATTCATTAACGTAAAGGTTCATGACATACAATAAAGAGACTCATTATTTATACTGAAAATAAGCTATTTTTAATTCAGAAGTCATACAACTTAAGGTAGTGTTTACATACTAAAACTGTCGTATTTTGCAATCAGAATTCAGCTTGTTAAAAGGATTATAACATTTCACAGAGGAACAGGTATGGGAATTCTGACATGGTATAAAATAATTAACTGAAGTTTATTCAATTTTGATAGTAATGGATATAATTTTTTTATAGAAAATAGATTTTAAAACGTCAATTTCTGTTAGGTCAATAACCTGTGTATGGTATGTCAAGGTGGGCTTGTTGTTTATCCGGAAAATAGCTAATTCAGTCAATAATCATTGACACAGGGCTTTAAAACAGATGTTTAGGTAGAAAGTCTGTGCCTTTCGGCAAAGAACAATGAACACATCAGAGTTTACTAATTTCTATCACTAACTGGCTTCTGGACAAGTTTTATACATTTAAAAAGAGTATTCAGGTGCCCATGCATGAATATGTTGTAAACAGTTTCAGCCAGATTATAATTGGAAGCACTGTTAAATCATTTCCATACACTGTGTGTACAAGCAAGCAACAAAACCGCTGACCAATTTTACATTTTGTCCACAAAAACAAAAATCAGCATGCTGTACATTTAAATAATGTTTAGTAAACAAACTTGTTAATGACAAGTTTTGCGCCCATGGCAATTTGTTGAAGCGTCACAGTTGTTGTTCGACCTAGAACACAGAAAATGATACTTGTAAAATTCCTTTTTAGCCTCTCAATACCTCATATTATATAGAGTGTGAAGATGCTTTCTAACGATAACAAAATAAGGTTAATAAATATAGAACATCCCTTTGGTAGAACTACTCTCTCTCTCTCTCTCTCTCTCTCTCTCTCTCTCTCTCTCTCTCTCTCTCTCTCTCTCTCTCTTTCAGCATAAATACAAATAAGCTTCCTTGTGCTTTTTCTTGCATTTGAATGCGAAACATTAGTAACTGATATAGGGTCTCTTTTCACATTAGAAGCCCCCGTGGTGCAGTGGTTATGTCACTCGCCTTGTAAACCAGGGGTCGCAGGTTCGATCCCGGGCTTCTCCAGTCCGTCGGATGGGACTATAAGCCGAGGTCCCGTCTCCATATGACCTTAGCTGTTGGTGGGACGTTAAACCCCAATCAACCAACCATCTTTTCACATTAAATTAAAAATAAAACTGAGATCATTTAGCATTGAGCATATTAATGCCATACCTTACGATAACGTAATATACTGCGTTTACACTATGTTCTCGGCGGTCACGGCAGCCCGTTTCAGACAACTGTGATCAAAACGGGATAAACGTGATGCAACGCAGGGGACCGGGATAGGCAAACGTAGCAAGCCGTGATAACCGTGGCAACTTTTTTTGACAGTTTAAAAATCTGCTTCGGCAGTCACGGCGGAAATGAGAAACGTAATGGGTCGTAATAAAACGGGCTGAACGTAACACACCGTGGCAGAACGTGACAGTACGTAGCGAAACTTGGAGGCGGTCCGTAGTGCAACGGGAAGCTAGTGAATTGTCCGGCAAGCTACGGATCTTCCACGTTCAGCTGCGTTTGACCACGGTCGTCTCACGTCTCGTCCCGTTTCCTGCGGAATACTCAATACGTTTTGTTGCGTTAAGTTACGGTGCGTTGCGGTCTTTGACGGTGTTGACCCCGTTCTACTACGTTTGTCATGTTATGTACGGTTATCACGGTGCGTGAAGTTTAAACATATAAAATGGCAGATCATTGGGACAGGTCCCTTCATATTGGAGCAGTCACTATAGTGAACAGTAGAGACCATACGCTGCACTGGGAATGAAATCCCGAACTTTCTTAATCAACTCTGCAGTCGGTTGTTGAGGAGCGAGGTTGTTATTATTTCAAAGAGCTTATTCTTGTATAAAAGGCACACAAAACGCTTTAAAATGCATGGTGTCTACGGTTCGTCCGTAGCTGACCTTGACAGAACGAAAAAACGTGTTACGCTTTGGTCAAAACGCAACTGACCTCATCAGAACGTAACAGGCCGTAATAGAACGTGCTGATAAACGTGAAAGATCAGGGATAACCGTAACATACCTTAGCGCCTCCGTGGCACACCGGCTTATTACTACCACGTAACAAGACGTTATAGATCTGGAAAACAGAGAAACGTATGACCAAAATTCCACGGCACGCTACGTTTAGAGGAAACGGGCCTGCCGGGGCCGCTGGGAACGTAGTGTAAACGCAGTATTATTAAAGTAAAGCTACAGTCACACTGTCACGTTTCGAGGCCTACGTTTTACTACGTTTCTGAAACGTAGCAATACGGCAATATACGTAGTAAAACGTACTACGGCTATATACCTGGCCCATGCCACGTTCGAACTAAAAAAAAACAGTTCGAACGTGGCACTATGATTTACGTAGCTTATACCTAGTAAAACGTAGCAAAGCGTAGTCGAATCGTAGTAAAACGTAGTACATACGTAACAAATACGTACTAAAACGTAAATTATAACCCGGTGGAACTCTACGTATCAATACGCAGGGACTACGTTTCAATACGTTTTACTACGACTTGCTACGTGTTACCCTACGTTTTGATAGGGTTCAGCAGGTATTACTAGGTATCACTTCGTATTGACACGCTCTACTACGATTTAACTTAGTAATACTACGTTTTGTTACGCATACGGTCGTAATAGAGGTTAATGCTGATTTCCCAAACATTTTATATGATATGGAATCATGGCGTTTATATGAATATATTTCATACGTCTTAAGAAGGACACACATGCATACGATTAAATTTCCAAAGAATACGATCATCGAACGCTCAAGTTCATGGCCAGTACGCATGGGATTAAGAATTGGGTGCAATTTCGAAACAAATAGTGATGTGCACTAAATGTGTACAGTTTGGTTGTGATGTTGTTGTTTTGTGTTGTTTGTTTTCTTTTGTTTTGTTGTTTTTTTTAAAGATGCAATAAATCGAGTCACAAAATATAGAGAAAAAAGGTTACCTCTTCTGTGTCATCTTGCAGTGCACTTAACAGCCCCGGTGCACGCGCAGATTTGCCACCCATTGGTTCCTGGATGTACCCAAAAGTTTTATATTTGATCAGATCTCACTGAATAAGCGGTGCAAGTAAAGTCTCTGGAAATTACGTCATAGAAAGTCTTGCATATCGGTGAGTAATGCGACGCGACACAGATTAAGTTAGAAAAGAAACGAAAAATATATGCATTGCAAGCAGCCCATGTCTAATAAGGTCTTGGCATTGGTGATATTGCGAAAATTTGCCCAAGCAACATACAGATTTTTTTTTCAGCTATGAAAATTTAAAATTTCATCAGAAAATTTTGATATTTTTTAAATTTTTGCTCAAACATAGAGGCGGTTCTAACGAGTACCCACAATCTATGTTTTGGACAAAAATCATGAAGAAAAATATGTATACCCCTGCATACCCCAGTTTTACTATATAAAAGTGGGGTAACGGGGGTATTCATTGCATGGACATGTTTTCATGATGTATCAAGGTAAATTGACCCGTTGAAGATTGGAAACCGTCGTTTGTTTGTTTGTTTGTTCGTATTGAGGTTTATCGCAACAGTCAACAGTTTTTTCAGTCATGTGGAGACGGAGAAACCGTCACTTAGCAAATAGTACAAGTTAGTTGTGCATCTCACACCCAGCAACGGCCACTTCTAACATACGAAACCTGACCCCGTGGCTATAAAACATTTTTTCGTGCTCAACTCAGCTGAGACTAAAACAGCAGTCACACAGTAGCGTATAACCCAAACGCGCGCCGGGCGTATGAAAAATCTCAATACGCTGAAGATTTTGGACGTATAAAATTAATTTGTTCCTTTAACTCGCTTTTGCAGTCACACATTAGCGCGTGACTGAGGCGTGTGCCGGACGTATAAAAAATCTCAAAGTTTTGGAGTACGTTTGTCGTACGTCCCAGACACGCTAGGCACGCGCTACAAACGCGCTGTATGCGTTTCATGCGCGCTCCAACACGCTTGGCACACGTTACAGGCGCGTTCCACACTCGCCCAAACCAGCATCCGGTTAAAATCGAAACGCGCACGTAGCGTATACGACGTGCTTGAAACGTGTGCTCGACGTGTGCTGGGCGTGTTCGAAACGTATTCAACGCGCCTGTAACGCACGAGGAACGTACTTGTAGCGTGTAGGTCACACGCCCGACACACGCCCAACTTCTAGAAAATTTTTAAGCATGTTTAAAATGTTATTTAGCCCAAACGCGCACGAAACGCGCGCCGACTTTTAGCGACGCGCGCCGGACGTACACCAAGAGCGTACCCAGCGCGCACTTAACGCGCCTTGGACGTGTCTCCGACGTGCGTCTGGCGTATGTGGAAATTTGTATTTTTTCAACACGCCCGGCGCGCGTTTCACTTATACGCTAATGTGTGACTGCTGTTTAAACTTTGAACTGCTCATAAATGATGAAATGTCGCAAATTTATTGAAAGTTGGTTTAGACCATCAAAGTCAGTAATTTATCCTGCTAATAAATGTTGGCAGTTGAACATTTATAAGCAGGATAAATTACAGGCTTTGGTGATCTAAACCTGAAATTTCAATTTATTTGGACTATTTCGGGTATTTATGAGTTGTTTAAATGTCATGCTCAGCTGAGTTGAGCATGAAAAAAGTTTTATAACCTCAGGGCCTGGTCACGAAATGGGTGGTGTTTTGTTCGAAATGACATACAGTGGGTATTTAGTGACTGGTAGAGACATTACCAGTTACCAGAACCGAAATGGTTTTAGCAGAACCCCCTCCCCCAGCCCCTCCACCCTCATTTACAACCTAGGTACACAATAATTACCTTATTCGGTACATATACGACATAAAACTACTAAAATGACACCTTAAAGACAAATGTAATTAAAAACTCCTACTCTGTGTGACATGCTGAAAAAATATAATGCCACGAAAATAAATGGATGTACTTGTTTTTCTGACAATAACTGTTATGTCTTCAAGATGAATTGCGGTTGTTTTTCTTTCGATGGTCATATGAAAATGGTGTGTGTATCAGCTAGGTGGGTGTATCTAAAAACAAGTATAACCCTTTTTAGGTCAAGAGAAATGTTTTGACGCATTTGTTTATTCGTTATCAAATTGCAGACTGAAAAAAATGTTTCGCCCTTACGTCGATACATTTTATTGATCAAAACAAGTCCTTATCTACTAAAATTCCTGGTTGCACATTAAAATGACATTAATATAATTGTTGACTTTGCGATCATTGACTGTTGATAACCATTTGCTTTTAGGCCATACTTATGCATATCTGGAAACAAGTATTTCTTTAAAATTAATATTGGCATGGTCGAGGGCGTCTATGTGTTTGTGCTGTTCTTGTTCGTTTACATCAGGAAAACATGTCCGTGCAATAAATACCCCCTTAAACCCCACTTTTATATAGAAAAACTGGGGTTTGCAGGGGTATACCTATTTTTCTTATTTTTGCTCCAAAACATAGATTGTGGGTACTCGTTAGAACCGCCTCGGCGATGCGGTTCTAACATGTACCCACAATCTATGTTTTGAGCAAAAATAAGAAAAATATCAAAAATTTTCTACTTATTTTTTTCATTTTTTACAACTTTAAAAATGTCTGCATATTGCATGGGCAAGTTTTCGTAATGTTTAGCTTTCAAGATTAATTCACGCAATATTTATATGAGAAGATTTCGTGGTGGACGAAAACGTGATGACCCCGAAAAAAAAAAAAGAAAAAAGAAAAAGAAACCACTGTTGACATTGAGAACTTGACTTGACCAGTATGTTCTCTCACGGCCCGACCATCCTCAGGAAAACATGTCCGTGTAATGTATACCCCATTGAACCCCACTTTTATACAGCAAAACTGGGGTATGCAGGGGTATACTTTTTTCTTATTATTGCTCCAAAACATAGATTGTGGGTACTCGTTAGAATTTTGAGCAAAAATATCATATTTTTCAATTTTCACAAAAATCTGTATGTTATATACATGGGCCTGTTTTCGTGACACCTCCAATCACAGCTGCCTTGCCGATGATACAGAGCGAGCTACTTACGTTAGAAATTATATTTTTGTACAAATTCACAAATATTGCCATGTGGGTCAACGCCCCAAACATGCCGCGGTTACCGGGGTCCATGTTGACACAGCTTTATAGGCTCCTGTCCTTATCGTTCATTGGGTATAAACGGTCGCCTTACAAAATAACTGGTTAAGTTCAGCGAATCGGGTCTGTTAAGACGAAGATGCAAACAATAGCTATGTCAGAGGCATTTTTTTCTGAGCTGGATGAGATTTAATAATCGGATCGCTCACATAACACGCGAACACCCAATTTATTTAACCCGTATGTTAAGAGCGCTGTTTCTTATTCACTCGATCATCTCACCGCTGTGTCTAGTGTGGGTTCGAGCCCCCACTGGCTCGCCTTCGGCTCGTAAAAGGTCCTGATGAAATGTCATTGAACTATGAATTAATTTCCAAAACACAGCACTTGAAGAAAAAATCAGTTGATTATCAATAACTTAAGGATGTTCGCTGCCAATGAAAAAGTATTCAAACTTTTTTTCTAACCACACTTTTTTGATTCCAAAATACAACCCAAGACATTTGAAAACAAACTAAATATAGGGTAGTGTGCATTTTTTCAAGCTACAGGCCTCTGAATGAGACCTCTGAGCACAATGTTTTAAATTTAGTAAAATTAATTTAATTTTTTATTCTTTGAAACAAACCTGGTTTGAACGAAAATACACCTAGAATGCTTTCAAAAGTCATAATATTTACGTAACGAAGACTATTTTGGACCACAAGCATAGAAAAATTTGCAACTTGAAGTGGATGACAGAATTTTACGACTCCTTTTCCAACCCTACCCCCATACTTGAAAAGTCGGAAAAACTCAAAATTTTGAAATGTGCCAAATCCATATTTGTTGATTCAAACTTTTTCTTGTATTTTCACACAATATAGAACTTGGTAATATTGATCGAATAAAAGAAAGAAATATATAGGGTAGTGTGCATATAAGAGAGAACCAACAACTTGAAAATCGCCATTTTCAGCCTTTTTTCGGCTGTTTTGTTTCTTAAAGCCCATTTCATAAAACCCCCTAAATTTTAAAACCAGCACACCAAATACACAAAGGCTGACTTAGAAGACCATGCACACATATACTGCAGCTAAAATAAACATCAAACTAGTGCAATTAATTTGAAGATGAGTAATATTCAAGTTTAATCTACCCTACCCCCTAAATTTTCCTGACAAATTTTTCCTGAAAAGTTGCAGAAAATGGGGTGAAAAAATGAAGTTTCTAAGAGTGACAATTTTCATGGCTCATTCAATGCATATCATCAATATGTATCCAAATATAAAATATTAGGAAAATATCTGCAACCGTTTACGAGATATTCAACAAAAGAAAAACCGGAAGTTCCGAAATGTCAAATGTTAGCAGCGAACATCCTTAAGTCTTTCATAATGAAAAATCCAGCATGGCATCCAAGATGGCCACCAGACCAATCGGGGATTTTACAGCCACGGATAAATACATCATAATCCTATGAAGATAAAGCAGCTTCCACTGTTACATTTAGAGAGAATTTGCAGGATACAGTTTGGACACTGGGTATCCTTAAGTTACTTTTTTAAATAAAAACATCAACTAAATACAGCCAGTATCAGGATTTTTTACAACATCTGCCATAAACCATTCTTTTTACTCTATAATACATGCGTTTTTCATTTTTTTTTTCCAGAAACAAATAAGACATCATGGTGGAGCTAGATTGTGGAAGAACATGTATGAAATATATCCTCTTTGTCATCAACTTCTTATTCTTTGTAAGTATAACTTATGCAGCGCAAACTAGTAACTATTACCAGTCGATTTTGTCCGAGGATTGCTTTATTAACCAACGTCAGTAATTAGTTCAAGCCGATGGAACGAACAAATCATTGCAATTTACATATTCTTCATTTTTAAAAAGCAAGAACTTTGCAATGGCTATATCATTAACTTGCACCGTGTACAGCATATACATATGTATGCAAAGCTTCTAAACGAATGTAGATATCATAGTAATTTTTGATTTGCTAGATTTTATTATCTCTGTACAGCTTCTCGGAGCAGCAGCCTTCGGTTTAGGAATATGGGCATATGTGGACAAAAGCAAAATGACAGTGTTGGCCAAAGTAGGGGCAGATAATACAGACTTCAATGTCATAGGGTTGTTAGAGTCAGCCGCCATTGTTCTCATGGTAGGGGGCGCTGCAATATTGTTGATCGGATTCCTTGGATGTTGCGGTGCCTTTAAAGAAAGCCAGTGTTTACTCGTTTTGGTAAGTTTGAGCACCCTAGTCACTGGTATGTGTTCGGTTGCCTTTGTCTTGCAAAAATAAATAAATAAATAAATAAATAAATAAATAAATAAAGATTTCTAAAAGCCATCTCATTCTCTATTCTATGCCTAACCTGTATTTATCTGTGTATTTACAAATAACAGTTTCATCGGAAAGTTAGCTTTATTAAATGTATCAAAAGCAAGATTAATTTAATACATCAAATGCAAATTAAAGTAAAGAAGAAAAATATCCACCAGATTATATTCGCATTTTGTCAAAGGTTCATCAATTTCGATTTGTAATAATTTGTTTTTATTTCATGTTACAGTACTCCATTTGCCTCGCTATAATCGTCATTGTGGAGATAGCTGCCGTTATCATTGCTGCTATATTCAAGGGAAAAGTAAGTAGTCTTTGATATCAAGAGAAAAGCTGCTTTTTATGTGCGAAAATGAACTGACCTTTTGCTGAAGAGATCAAACGTTTTTACTTAATAAGTCCGAAACTAGTTTCAAGCATTGTCTGTGGCTGCACTGTCATGAAAATATGTTTACAACGATACGCAAAATACGGAACAGTTTCGCGGCACCCCTGAATTCGCCTGTAAACCTAAATGCACTGTTATGATAGGTATATATTCGATAGGGTGCCTTCAGCAACCATCTTGGATGTCATCTTAGTTTCGTATATTTATAAGCGTTTTTTTTTTTTTTTTTTTTTTTTTTTTTTATTTCGTAGTTGGTTTTACATGGATTGTATTCGTGTATATACATTTTTTTGTGGATATAGGTTTCAGATGAGGTGAAGAGCTTTATTAAGAAACACATCACCACAACATACGAGGGACGTATAGACACCAGCGAGGAATTTTCTCTGGGGCTCGATTATGCGCAAGTTTACGTAAGTAATCCTTCAATGAAGGCTAATCTACGATTTGTGAAATTTTATCATATTTTAGTCATATATGTAAAATAACCAGAACGTAAGTTTTTATGACCAAACTGGCACCGTGTTGTCATAGTGCTCTTGCACGAGGCACATTAAGTCTCGGCCAGTATTGTACTGGTTAAAAAAAGAAAGAAAAGAAAGAAAAAAAAAAGAACATTTTGATTATTGCAGAATTGTTATCATTTTAGCCGCCGCATGGGAAAACCAACATTCTGCATAGGCGAAAACAAAGGCGCAGATCAGCTTCGCAGTAACTGCGAAGCTGATCAGTTCCTTTGTTTTCGCTACTCGGATAGTACAATTCCTCTACTTCCTAAATCCAAAATTTCCAGCCTCTAACCATCTTCTGTAACTGTACAGCCCTGTTTGTGTCGGACCGGATCGGAACCCAAAATTGTTGGTTTTCGCACGCACAGGCTCATTTTACATTTTGTCTGTATGTTGTCTTCACGTTTACAGTTCCATTGCTGCGGCGTGGACAGTTATACAGAGTTTGCGTCCGCAACCAAATGGGTCAACAAGACGACGGTCCCAGCAAGCTGTTGTAAACTGAAAAACGAGGATGATTTTTACTCGAATCCAAAAGATGCTAAATTGTTGGAAGATACCTGTCCTAAAAATCCCACTGATGGCAATTCTTATTGGAAGAAGGTATGTAGTCACTCTAATGTATGTGTAGACGGAATATTTTAATCGGTGTTCCGTTAGACCTCTCCACGGAAGTGGAGCGAGGTCACGAAGTGTATCAAAGTGCAGGTTAGCCAGCTGATCTAATGTATGCGCACAGACAGCGCTCCGGTTACGTCAAATACTCATGATTAGTCTGAATTTGTCCGCACACAGAGTCTCGGCCTCTGCTCTCTTCTCCGCGAATGTGAGATAAAATTACCAAAATAGCTGCGAATTATTTTTCGGATTTTGTCTCTTGTACATGAGAAAAAAAAGTTTGCAGCCCCTTTGCGCACATGTTTTACAGCCCAATTGCACTTGTCGCTAACGTGCAACAAAACACACATAATGTCGATCAAGCTCTCGAGATTTATGCCCCTATACAAATGTATTTTCATAACTCATAACAGGAAAGTCATTGATAGCTTGCCTATGAACAATCTAATCTTCGTTTAAACGCAACATGATTACTGCTATGCCTCTCCATTACACACTAATGTCATTGGTGTCTTTTACAGCCTTGTTGGAATTCTATCGAAGACTGGCTGAACAACAGGATAGCTATTGTGATAGGGATAGCCTGTGGTATCCTGGCGCTGGAGGTGTTCTGTCTCGTCTTCGCCTGTTGTATCATCTGTGCCATTAGGAAAGATATCTAACCCTTTTGTAGCTAGAAAAAAGACCCCTAGGCTAGGACAATTTGGATCAGTGTGCACCATATTCTTACACACAATGCAAACATGCATTTCTTATCATTTTTATGGTTTGTGCATCACGAAAACATGTCCGTGTAATGTATACTCCCTTGAACCCAACTTTTACATGGCAAAACTGGGGTATGCAGGGGTTTAGCTGTTTTTCTTACTTTTGTACCAGATTGTTGGTACTCGTTAGAACCGCCTCACCGTGGCGGTTCTAACGTGTACCAACAATCTATGTTTTGAGCAAAAATACGAAAAATATCAAACATTTTCTTCTGAAAATTTTCATTTTTAACAACTTTAAAAAATCTCTGTATATTGCATGGGAATGTTTTCGTAATGGGTTGCAAAATGTTTACAGTGCCATTTACCATTCACGATCATTATTCAAGATCTGTATTTTCAAAACGTTTTATTCATTTTTACGACCCATTCAAGATTTTTTCTTTCATATGAGACGGGCCAATCAGTAAGTATGGCGATAACGAGAGTGTCTGGAGAAAAAAAAATGACAGGTCTCACATGTGTACCGTGCACGTTTTTAAGTTGAAGGTGAGATGATATGTTAAAATCGGTCATGAAATCAGTGACCCTAATCACTGGACCACCGGGACACCGTAACATAGGTATATGTAGCTTCGCAACCTTTTTTTTTTACTTTGATGCTTGAACACAAAACAGTTTGTTTTTGTTTATAATAATTTTTTAGATTTTTTTCAAAACAAGAAAACTACATGTACAGATATCTGCGAATATTATTGTTCGTGCCTTACAATCAAACTTTTTCTACAACTTGACATATCAGATTTTATATGATCTGCATATCAATGCATTTAAAGTTTATTTTGTAATATATTTTCATATACATAACCTTGGACATTCCATTTTCATATCAGTAAAAACTCATCAATGAAAAAAAACAAAAAAACAAAAAAACTGCTGTGCGTAACATATCAACATTTGACCAGCACCCTTAATACCAAAATACATGAACAACGCTCTGGCGTCAAAAACATGCCCTGAGGTTGATAAATTTTCATGCTCATCTCAGCTGAGCATGAAATTTCTACTGCTCATAAATACTGAAATAGCCCAAACGTATTGAGGTTTTGGGTTTAGATAATCAATGCCAGTAATTAATCCTGTTAACAAGTGTTAAAATGCCATTGTATGCTTTTAACATTTGTGATCAGGATAAATTTTAGTCTCAGCTGAGCTGAGCATGTAAAAAGTTTGATACTCGGGACCTGGACCCGAGGTTGCAAAACTTTTTTCAAGCTCAGCGCAGCTCAGCATGAAATTTCAAATGCTCATTAATGTTAAAATGCCAACAATTGTTGGCATTTTAACATTTATTAGCAGGATAAATCACAGGCTTTTGAGTTCTAAACCTTCAAGTTCAATATATTTGGGCTATTTCAGTATTTATGAGGATTTGAAATTTCAAGCTCAGCTGAGTTGAGCATGAAGAAAGTTTTATGCTCTGGGCCAGGTCTGTGTTTTATACTCGGGGCCAGGTCTGTGTTTTATACTCGGGGCCAGGTTTGTGTTAAGGCAACCCACGTGATCAAAATCTCAAAAGAGAGTTTATTAACTCACTGCTAGAGCCGTTCACCTGGAAACTGTTTTGAATGAAAAACATGCCACCTAGCCCACCTTCACTGTCTGCATGAAGACGATGCGATCACTACCCTTGAACATGTTAAAACGCATATCAGACTGGACAAAAACTTATGCACAACTCATTTGTATCCAAGACCCCTCTAGAGCCGGGGAATAGCGTCGAGGGCGTTTAACGTTCCAGTTTTTTAAAGGCCTGCTAAAAGCCTGGCACTGCGGGGTCAGATTTGTGGTAAAATCCCTGCTAAAAGCCCCGCCTCCCCGGAGGCTGGCAATAATGTTGAACAACAGCTTGGAATTGTTCTAATGAAAAATAAGAAAGGGGCTTGAATTTCTGCACATAAATGTAAGGTGCATTTGCAATTATTGAAAATAATTAAATTGTTAAAACTACAACTAATATCTAATTGGAACTGATATGACCATGTATTGGCAGAAAATTAAAACCACGGCACATCTCCGGCACTGCGGGGACTAATCAGAGGTTAAATCCCGGCACTTTAGCCCCGCTGTGTCCTCGCTATCCCCGGACCTGGGGGGGGGGTGGGCGTGGATACAAATGACTGGTGCATTAGAGGTAGGCGAACAGGTGGTTTGTCACACACATTTCGGTTCTTTTTGGATGGTTGGTTGGTCAGTTTCGTGTTTATGTCCCACTCAAAAGCAAAGTATAGGCTATGGGGACGGGATCTCGGCTTAATCTTATCCAGAAGATGAGTCTGGAATCGAACGCGCAACATGGGATCGAACGCGCAACACCTTGTTTACAAGGCGAGTTGCATAACCACGACACCACGAACCCTTCTCTTCTAATGGTTCAAGGAAAGAGCCAATATACAATTAGTTTAACTTACTGGCGACAGAGTGTGCACTTAATAGAAGTAAGTTGTCTGTGGTAAGATAGCTAGACGATCGGACAAACAGCGTGGTTAAGTAACTGACAGAGCCGACATGACCTTAGACGTTTATCGTTGATATGGATTAGCAAATCAAAGAGATTTATACATTGCATTTTAGCATTGTCAGGTATATGTCTTCTTTACTTTCGTATATGAAAGGTTTATCACTAGTATGTATTACTTCGAGTAGTATAGTACCGTATGCGTTCTAATTGGCACCAATGCTGCAATAAGCGCACTTCGAGATATCATAGACTCTGTTCCTTTATAGCATTCTATTGATTGCAAATCTCTGCTTTACCAGGCATCTCAAGTTAAGATGGTCTTAAGAAGCTCTCAAATATGCGCTTACTGGAAAGATATTTTGGTAGCTTGAAAAGTTATTTTGAAAAAAAAATGTGCGCCCATCGGGAGGAATACGGTATATGGGTGAGAGCTTATATCAAGGACGGGTGCCCCGTCGCCCTGGTTTATACTATGACAGAACTTATTCCACATCAATTAGCCATCCAGTAACAGTTCAGTTTCATCATAATCGTCATCATCATCATCATCATCATCATCATCATCATCATCATCATCATCATCACCATCATGAATATCTTGCAACAACATTTACCACTTGGATAAAAGATGTACTTTTATAGCATATTGACTATACTGCATAGATATCAAAGTTTAACATTAAAATACTAAACCTTGTTTTGTTCTTTCCGAGACCTTCGGTCGGTAATGAACAGAAATTAAATCATAAAATTACCCCAAACACACGTCATTTGTGGTTAAACGTACTAGTCAACAACTGAGCCGCATCATGTCTGAGAAAACCGGATTTATGCCTATCCGAAAACAAAGGCGCAGATTAGCTGTGCAGTAACTGCACAGCTGATCAGCGCCTTTATTTTTGCTACACGCATAGTATAATTCCTCCTCTGCTTATATCCAAAATTTCAAGATTCTAGCTTTCTTCTTTGACTGCACAGACCGATTTATGTCGGACCTGGTCGGAACCCCCGAAGACCGGTTTTCTTGCGCCGTGGCTCATTAATTTACTTACAGCTATGTATGGGCCTCAGAATTAACCAGTACCTGACTGAGTACTATGGCGAGGTGTTCAAGGACTTGACCTGAGGACAGTGGGGTTCGCACCACAGACCTCTCGACATGGGGTCGGATGATCTATCACTAGGCTATCGCCCTCCTAATTGTTAACATGAGAAACCTGTGATCGTCCATGAAGCACAATTGAGTATTCCACCAAAAAGCTTCATTTTAAACAACTGAAAGTGTATTATCTAAACATGCTTGGGACACTTGTCACAGATTCGTTCTTAGTATTGTCCAAGCCTACACCGTATGTTTCGCCTACGTCTGTGTCTATATTGTCCAAAGATGCTTTAAATTCCTTCAGAATCTCCGAAAAGTGCGGCTTTGCTTTCTTGGGGACTGACGGTTTCGCATCAGAATTCTGAAGCGTCCATGGTTGCCATGGTTTCGACAAATCCTGTGTTTCCAAACGCTTTGTTTGTGATACGGGTTGCCATGCCTGAGATTTTGTTAGATGAGGTAATGGTAACATATCATATGTATCTGGTCCTGTTCGGTCCACGCTGTCTTTGAGCCTTGAAGTCTTACCGTGTGCATTTGATATCCCTGAATGAAGTGGTTTTGGTTTAGCGTTTATCACATTGCCAAACAAATGTTCACCCGGACCCGACGATTTCGTTCCATATTTGTGCAGCATTCTGGGTATAATTGTCTTTTTGAATTTCCTTTGTGGGACCTGTTTGTCAGAGGAATCCGACAAAGTTATTGGTTCACCAATAGTTCGCGTATCTGTGTCATCATTTGATACATTCATGGTTAATGTTTCTAAACTTGCAAGCGGACTTGCATCGCCCAAAGTTTCGTTTATTTCAACCACACAATCTTCCATTGGAACTTCATCGCACACTACTACTTCCGAGTCATTTTGTGACCCATCTGGTTGATTATCAGTGGTCTTGGTCTCCACCCGACTCAACGAATCTGGTGAACTATCTTCTAGTGTATTTGGACGATTCTTATGTATCTCTTTGCATGTTTGTGTTACGTTTGCATATGTTTCTGAATCGCCGACTGATATTTTGACATCACTTGCCGTTTTCCCTGAGAGTGTAGTTTGTTCGTTGCTGTCATCCTTTTCAATTGAACTGTAAGCCATTTTCATTGAATTGTAAACCGATTCCATGATTGATATGTCTACCATTTCCAATGGACTGTCCGTGCACACATTTTCTACATCTAGACCACATTGTTTCAGTGATTGCACTGTATCATCATTGTTTGATTTTTCAGCGTCTAGTAATGGTTTTGTATAAGGTGATGATGGATTTTTAACGACCGCAGAAACTTTATGGTCTTGTGGAGATACTTTGTCCTCCAGTAGAGTCCGCAGAAGACTGGCATCTACTGGGGATTCGTTAACGATAGTTGATGAGTTTTCTTCAACCAACTTTGTAAGATTTACCTTTTCGTCTTCAACTACAGGAATATTTTCAATCGGCACGTCACATACATCGTCTATCACAGTTTCGATTTCAATTTCCGGTTCATCTATTTCATTGATCGGTGCTTCTGATTCACGCTGATCAATATTTGATAACCTTTTAATAATTGCAGCTAACGCGGACCCCTTTTTCTTTAGGGGTTTGTTGCTTTTTGAAACTCTTTTCCCTTCACTGTCCGTCCGAAAGCTATACTTATGACCTGACATCGCAAGTGCTGGGTTTTCGCGTGCAAAACAATTGGCACACGAGGCTGAATTAGTATGATCCAGAGGTATATCGCATTCTACACTTTTATCACACATTTCTACTGATACTTGGATACCTATCTCTTTGAATTTAGGTTCAGGTTCTTCTATAAGCTTACGTTTTTTGTTTCGCATTCTAGTTACATAACTACTTGGTACTTTAATTTTTGAAATCATTGAATTTACTGCTGACGGGGTAAACGAGGGTAAAGTATGTAAGTCTGTTCTGTCTATGCGTCCAGGACGGATCATACTTTCACTTTCGGTAGAAACTGGATGCATTGGACAGACAGCACTTTCACAACCAGCTGATACACATTCCAAGGCAGAATTGGGACACACGGTATTAGCTGGTGAACTGACAACGAATTGGTCACTCTCTAGTTGTGCCTGATCACTCGGGATTGTTGTCGTAGCCGTGAACGGTACTGGGCCAACGTTAGCACAAAGTCCTTGGTCCACTTGGTCTGCCAAATACCCATTATAATCAGTGGTGGCTGTAACCGTAGAAGTCTGCCCAAAGTCCAAGCAAGGGACACTCGTTGCAAGACCAGTATCAAAAGAGGTAACATTACTATCAGCATCAAAACTTGGGAATATGTTTGAACTTGTACCAATTCCTGCTAAACTGCCAGTATAATTCGTCTGTGTGGCAGTAATGTCGACACTATACGGCTCCGCTTTGTCAATATAAACACTAGGTACATCGTGCGACTCATTAGGCGCAGCACCAGCAACTTCAGTATGTCCTATCTGAGCGTCATCTCCATCAACGTTATCAACATCTGCTTGTGATGCCTTAGTTGTTCCTGAATCATTGGCGGGATTTTTCGCTTCTTTTTCTCGCTCCTTTGCTGCTTTTTCCTTATCGTATTCTTCTATAAGCTTGGCGACCAGTTCTTTTCGTTCCTTCTTTGCTATTCTCTTCTCAGTGTGGAGTCGTCGTTTGGGTGGCGCGGAATCGGCGAAGATTGTAGGCACGGCGTCCGGCTTGAGGTGTTTGTATTTCTGTTTGTAGCCCGGGAGATATTTGGCCTGAAACAATGCAATACGAAATTATTTCCCCCAGTTACAAATACGTAACATGTAAAGCATATAGGAAATATGCAAGCATTGCTTGTACAGATAAACTATGAAACAGAAATCAACACATTTTCATGTTTTGTTTTGGTTTGGTTATTGCTTTACGCCACAGGGAGCGATTTTTCAGTCATGTCGGGACGTACATGTACTGGCATTCAATGCTTCCTATGTATTGGGTGTCTAGCTCAGGTACTTACGCAACAAGGCGTAGGGCGGTGTCGTACCAGGACCGCTTGTGACGGGATCCTGTACTATACCACTAGTCAATCACGACTCCCTAAACACGTTGTTTTCAGAGGTAACGTTCCACAATTGTTCAGTCATGTCCAGTCGGGACGGAGCCAACGCTTCCTGGGTATTAACTAGTACTGTTGGGAGTAAATGCGTCTTGCTCAATGACACAACATGATTTCCCGTGTGGGGATCTAACACAGGACCTCTCGATTCGGAGTCCGATGCTCTACCAGATCATTGCGCTTCCGACGTTTTGACCCACTAACTTCTCAGTTATTCAGGTTTACATGTACATCCCTTTCAAGATTATTTCAACACATATAAAATGTGCCACTCGTTTTTAAGAAACCCCGAGTTAAGCCACCTGTCACATTTGTGCCTCCTATAGGGCCGGAACCCACACCAGAGGCAGCGGTGAGATGAGACCCATAGTCTAAATACTCAAGTAAGAAACGTTTCAAATGATCATAGTACCATTTATGCAATTCAATGAGTCTGGGTAATCTGCAAGTTGCGAGTTACAAGCTGCAAGTTGAACATTCCAGTTGGAAATTACATGTATGTAATTTCTTATAATGCATGGGTGAGTGTAGGTGAACGGTAAAATAAATTGAACCACTCTAATTAAGCAAGAGATCAGTACTGTGTGCATGCTGTTATTTCTTAATGAGATGCTGTAGGTTGTCCCATGCGAGGCAATGTCAGAAGTAGTAATAAGATGATCAGAGGTTCATAAACTGACATTATATTGTACCAGGGGAAAACTTGTATCACAAATGATTAGTGCTTGGTGATCAGTTTCTTCCAAGAATTTGCATGCAATTGTGTTAACTTTTCACATAATTCACTACATTTTCACTAATTACTTGTTCTCAGTCTGAAAAAAGAAGACACTATTCGGATAACATAAGTATGCTACCAGAACCTTCCCACCCCCACACTGTAACAAAGACAGCAGTTAAAAAGGGGTTTAAGGGAGCGTGATGGCCTAGTGGTAGAACATATGTCTCTAAAGTTAGAGGTACTTACTTCGGTTCCAAATGTCCTGAGCATGACACATTAACTTTTGATAGTATTGCTCAATACCCGGGAAGTGTTGGTTCCATCCTGACAGGATCGACACTGTTAGACTATTGAGTGGGATTTTAAATTTCCAATATTGATTATGCATGTACTGCAACAACAGCGAAATGCAGAAATCTTAAGATCCTTATGACACGAGGCATTTCACACGACTGTAACAGAGCAGTCACACATTCGCGTATAAACCAAACACGCATCGGGCGAATGAAAAAAAAAAAAAAACAACTCAAAATGCAGACGATTTTGGACTTATTATAGATATTGGATGAATCAATATAATTGGTATCCTAAATATCATTTTTGTATATTGTAAGTGTTACAAATGTTGATCTAATTTTCAACTCGCAGCTCGCAGTTTTCAACTTACAACTCGCAACTTGCAACTCGCATTTTACCTTGCCCCCAATACAATACAGCTCAGCTCAACACTTGCTTTTAATTTACCTGAATTTATCTTGCTGTTAACAGTCATATAATGTACTAGTCATCTGTAACCACGGCCCCCGCCCCCGGGAGAGGGTCGAGAATAGCGGGGAAACTAGAAGAGCCAGGAGTTTACCGTCAGCTTGCACCCGCAGTGCGTGGTGAATGCGGTGGTTTTCCTTTCGCGCCAAACTCAATTGGGATGTAACCAGCTCATTTGTCCTCTTATAGCGGAGCTTTTACCATGTTTTGCCCCTACAGTACAGAACTTTTGGCACGAATTTGTCTCGAAGCCGGGGGTGAAGGGCCGTGGTTACACATCACTAGTGCATAAACCCTTAGAGTTAGGGAACATATAAATTATTGCATTATTTACATGTATCATAATCATTCTAAAACACGTATTAAAATCGGCTGAGCTTAAAGTGATGTTCCGGTTCACATTTCATATTGTCTATATCAAAATCTAACACCTTGACATGTACTAATTTAATTTCTCTAGCTCATTTAATCATCTGCCAAGGTATAATTACAGTCCTGTTTATTGCTCTTATCAGCAATCTCTCACAGCAGACATTATTTTGATCTCGATGGTCTGACTGATTGAAACAGCTGGATTTTAAGCCCCTGGCTATCTGGATTCTGAACGCATGGCATCATTCCAGTGCAGAAACGGAAGGATAGTACTCACTCCCAGTTGCAATTAGCTGAATATTTAAGCGCAGTGTTTGGTGTACTGAGCATTCCTACTTCACAAATACAAATATGCGAAAAGACGTGCAAATCAGCAGTGCAAATCAGTTGTATACATGTATATTGATCACTGTCTTTGATTTGAAAATGAAATTTTCATTAAAATAGTTTAACATAATTATTGCGTACTTGATTTTACAGCTCAGTTTTCTTGGGACCTGGCCTGAACCAGGGGCTGTGGATTTCCTCTAGCCTGGCATCATACTCGTTTAGCTGCTCCACTGCATAGTCATAAGACAACTTTTTATTGAAGATATGGAATGGTCTACATACTCGTCTCCTGCCAATAAAGTATGCGTTTGTCGATAAAGGGACACAACTCAAACATGGACAAAACAAAAGCGAATGCACCTTAAACCCCTGTCACACCAGGGTGGCGCCAGCGCGGCATCCTACAAAAATGCAGAACGCCGAGGTAAGCGCGGTTCAAACACCACCAACGCCGTAGCAACCGTTGGCGATGGGAACTCCTTCGAACGCCGTGGGAACTCCATTCGACTCATAGAACGCACAGGGGCGGCATTTCTTTTCTGCGTTCTAATAAGAGTGCCGTGGGAACGCCGTAAGGACGCCGCGGCAACGCAGTGAGAAATTAATCAATGCGCCAGGATCTCCGCGGGCGCGCAGTGAGATCGTAAAGCAAACACCGTGGTAGCCCATGGCGTTTCCATTGAGATGCTGCGGCGTCCATGGCGACCTCACTGCGTTAACAATACAAACAATGACACTAACTAGAACATTTCACACTGAACCTGACATTTTCGGACCTCCCGAACAAGATGCGTTTGTATCTCTAATATTTCGTCTTCTGGCTTCAGCTTATGGCGGGCTTTCTATCAACAAAGTCACTGCAAATGTGTGTCGTTTCGTTGCACAAACACTTAAAGTGAATATTCACCACTTTTTTTCCTATGATTATAATGCTAGTTAAATGCATCAGGAATCAAACAGTCCAAAAGGTTTTTCTCTAACTGGCTTAATTAGTCTATTAATTTATTACTTTCACATGCCACAGCAGGCCGCCATTTATCTCCAGAATAATCTGATAAAATCTTCTTGGGCAGCACATTGGTTTTCCAATATAAAATCAGTTGATCGAAGGAAATAAACAGAGTTGAAAAGGTACACAAGGACTGGACTGCTCCAATGCATCCATTCAACTAGAAAAAGTGCCTTGAGAGGCACGTATACCCCCGGCTGGTAGCCACAAAGCCCCCTCCCTACCCCCTACCTATACAACCCTGCACATGCTCACCCCTGACATTGAACCTCAACCCCCCAATGAAAGACAGTACCCTTATCAAGTACACTTTAGAAATAAGCACTGTAAAGCACATTGCATACAGACATGGGGGAGTGGTGTTTTAGAATGACAGATCTATTTTAGAGCAGTATACAGAGCTGACGTGTATACTCAATCTAGGACATAATCCACGGACATTATGGGTCAGGTCCTCAGTCCTAGATTGGAATGAAAATAGAGTGTCATTCTTAAAAAAAAAAAAAAAAAAAAAAAAAAAAAGGCCCCAGACCTTGACCTCAAGTCCCACCCCCACCCCATGCATGGACCTTTGGGTCCATCCCACCCCCATGCATGGACCCTTGGGTCTAACCCTTATGTGGTACCTATGTTGTAAGTATGAATGCTTTCTGACAAATGGTTGTCAAGATATAGACCTACAGAATATCAATCTTGGTAAATATTCTGTATTTTATAAATGTGTCCTAGATTTTGACCTCCAGCCCCACCCCTAGAGTTTGGTGCCATGGAATTTAATTCAACCCTAAAGGGTATCTATGATCCAAATAGGAATACATTCCTAAAAGTCTTTGTTAATATATGACCCTTGACCAACGACGTATTGACAGTCGGTTGGTCCTCCTATATAAGGTCACATATGACCTTGTAGCCATCCCTGCCTCTGACTACCTGATCCGAAATACCCGTCCATCATCTAGAAACCATTCCTATGCATACCGACAGTTCACAACTCTGAGAGACTACTACAAGTACACATTCTTCCCACGGACAATAATACACTGGAATGCCCTACCTCCACATATTCCTGTCCTACCTACTCTGGCGCAGTTTAGTTTAGCTGTCTGCCAGATAGCTCACAAAACTCCTTAAATACCAGCATATCTGTTTTTACCTTTTAACTATACTAACACCTTTGTTCGCACTGTATAAATTCTTATCACCCACTTTTCTTTGCTTTTATTTCAACTAACCCCCTTCAGCATTTGGTATACCGGAACACCATCTGAAGTCCTCTCCGGAGGTTAAGATGTACAGGAAGATAGATAGATAGAAAAAAACACTATGTACATGTAAATAGCACATTTTCAAGGTGACCTAGATTTTGAACTCTAGCCCCACCCCCCGAGCATGGACCCTCAGGTCTGAACTCATGGAAACAAAGCAAACCTTATAGGGTACCTAAAGTCCAAATATGAATGATTTCTGAAAATTGGCTCATGAGATATACACCATTAGAGAAACTTTAACCAAAACTTTGACGCAAATTAAAGGTGACCTAGATTTTGACCTCTAGCCCCACCCCCAGGCATGGACCCTGGGGTTCGAACTCTTTGAATCAAAGCTAACCCTATAGGGTACCTAAAGTCCAAATATGAATGATTTCTGATAAATGGTTCTTGAGATATACACCACTAGAGAAACTTTAACCAAAACTTTGTCGCAAATTAGAGGTGACCTAGATTTTGATCTCTAGCCCCACCCCCAGGCATGGACCCTGGGGTCCGAACTCATGGAAACAAGGCAAACCCTATAGGGTACCTATGGTCCAGATATGAATGGTTTCTGACAATAACTGCATGAGATATACACCACTAGAGAAACTTTAACCAAAACTTTGACGCAAATTCTACTGAACTAACGAACTAACGAACGAACGAACTAACGAACATACGAACGGACGAACGGACAAACGGAAAAGCGAAAACTATATACCCGTCGGCATAAATGCCGGGGGTATAATAACCAATAGCCAGTGTTTCAACAAGGCAAGACACAAACCAGCCTGGCTATGTGAAAGTATAGTTGAATTATTTGCAGTAGGCACGTAACAGGTACATGCACATGTTTCGCATGTTCGTAAAGGAATATGTTAAATAGGCAAAGAGGCTGATCTACACATTGTTTTTACTCATTAAGTATTATTTATTTATTTATTTATTTATTTATTTATTTATTACAATTATCCTTGTTAAAGTTTTTTCCTCTTTGATGCCCGTCACTTAAACATATTAAATATATTTGCAGTACTTACGAGGGATGTTCTTTAATACATGTACTTGTCACTTGCTTGATTATTTTTTCTGTGGACAGTCAATGAGAATGTTGTTCATATAAGGTGAAAGCCCGATCTTTTCTGATCAGATTGGTATCAAAAATATTGCTGTCCGACACACGGTCATATAGTAATCGTATTTTAAAACAGGGTACAGTAATGACACTGCGTTAACTTTCAGTTAATTTACAATATGTTATTTCGGTCACTACTATAGAAAAGGCTACAACTTTCGCAATAGTATATACAGGTCCACTTTTATTTCACACATTATGTTGTCATTCATATGAGCAACAGAAAACACTTTTGTAGAATATTTTTATTTTTTTACTTTTACAGAGTTACTGCCCCTGCTTTATGACGTCATAATATTTTAATATACGTCATTCAAAGTCACCGCACAGGTTACACCTTTTCCTAGTTTTAAATTTTGTCAATTGGATTGTGTGGTGAATATCTCAAATTGATAGTTATCGCAAGTTTGTCTAAAATGGTCTAAACGGACATTCACAGTAAATCACTGTAAGTTATTATACAGACAATTTAAAATTTCCTTCACATATACAGTGGAGCAGGTGCTTTATTTCTAAGAGAGCTGTCCGTCTCTATCATAAAGAAACACTGTCCAATTTCATGATTGAAAACGTCAACCAAAACGCTTCTAGAACTTATTAAGTAAATAGATTTTTTGAAGTTTTAGTAGTATTTTACATGCTATTATTGTGGTATGGACAGCTCTTCCACTGACATTTTGTGTTATCTTTCAAAATGTTATTACTCATAAACCAAGATGTTAGTGATCGTTAGTGGATAAATAATCCAAAACTTATATCAATGGAATCAGCAAAGATCTGTCACAAAGCAGCATTAACATTTTGGATGAGTGATAACTGGACAGGAAATTGTTAGGCTCTGAAACTTCTATTCCGACGTTCATTCAATTTATCAACACGTAAAAACTGACATAGTAGTGATAGTACTTTGTTTACAGCTCTCGTAAAACTTGTAATTTCTGTTTTAGGAAAATAACTTTTCACCTATGCGTTTGCAAGGTATTGGAGATCCCACAGGTATAAAATCATAATTCAAACCCTTTCAATTCAAACATTATACTGTTTATTGGGAAAGGGTGAAGAAGGTATTTGCAGTGCCATATGGGTGCCCCTCTTTCAAGTCTCAGTTTGCTATGATAAATTGTACCGTCCTAAAATTGTTGGGTGATTTCAATATTGCAAAGAACCCATCTATGATTACCAAGTCTTTTTGCTCTGGTACAGATGCTGGTTTAGGAGAAATTGAGTCGATGACAAGAATTAAAGAACACCCCTCGTATCATGAAGAAATTATTCCAAAGCCTTATTTAATTTCATGTTTAACAATAATATGTTAAATATTCTATTATATGATTAGAGGAAATCTGGAGCCGCTGGTTCAGGCCAGGTCCCAAGAAAACTAAGCTGTTAAATCAAGTACGCAATAGTTATATTATAAAATATCATAATTAAAATTTCACTTTCAAATCAAAGGCACTGATCAATATATGCAACTGATCTGCACCTTACTACTGCTATGCACAAGTCTTTCGCATATTTGTATTTGTAAAGAAGGTTTTCTCAGGACACTGAACACTGCACTTTGAATAGTCAGCTAATTGCTATTAATCTCTGGGAGTCACAGTATTCTTCCCCAGTAGCATTCAGCACTATAATGCTGCCATGCGTTCAGAATCCAGGTAGCCAGGGTCTTGAAATCCAGCTGTTTCAATCAGTTAGACCATCGAGATCAAAATAATGTCTGCTGTGAGAGATTGCTGATAAGAGCAATAAACAGGACTGTAATTACCTTGGCAGATGATTAAATGAGTTATAGAAATTATAAATTAGTACATGTCAAGGTGTTAGATTTTGATATAGACAATACTAAATGGGAGCCGGAACATCACTTTAAGATCGCGATTTTCTGATCGCTTTCGTCGAAAGTAACGGTTAATTTTGTAACGCCTGACATGACGTTATTGGCGTTTTTTGATCATTCAATCGCGGTGTATTCAGAAATAGGTCACAAGACATGTCAAACTTGCACATGATCTAAAAGCTGGTCTCAAGATCTTTATTTTGATGTATTTTGCATACCGCTACTTCAAAAATGTTGACATGGCAACATTTTAGCACCAAGAAAGTGAAAAAATCGCAAATTGTGCCGACGTCTGTGCGAACTCCGAAGCAACGCCTTGGACACGACGAAAGACGCTGTGAGGGCGCCATGGCTTCCATTTTTTTCACAAATAAATATTTTTGTCTTGGGGTTCTCGCGGCGTTCTCGATAATTAAAGAACGCCGTGTCAACGCCGCGGAAATGCCTCCTGGTATAAAAGGGGCTTTATTAACCAGGCTATCCGTGTTAACCTTTATGACTGTCTCTTTTGGGAACAAACTTTCGTCCAAATGCATACCATTGCGTACTTTGGTCTGTCAAGTTTTGATATAAGAATTGGCGGCAGAAGACACGTGTTCGACATGACGACCCTTATATTCTAGACCCCTTCACCTTGGGTCGAGTGTTCGATCTCAGGCCTGCCTGGTGTCCGAAACCATTTAAATGAAAAAAGAATGACTGACCTTCAAATTTTCCTTGAAGCAACTCGGTTCAAAATGCTTTTCACACACAATAATATGTTTCGAAAATTTGTACGTATTTATATCCAAACGTTTACGACGACTCCCCTCCTTCTGACCCAGATTTTGCAGCCATTTCTTGCAAAGTTCCCAGTTCGTCTTAGGGTCGGGGATGCTGAAGGCACTTATCCCCTGTCCTCGCTTCACTGAACAATTCCTAGCTTTACACTGCGGCATTTTTTTCTCTTTACTACTTGAAGTAAATTAACTTTTATCAACTGCAGAGCTGTGTAGTCTGCGATTTCGTACACAGATTAATGATTTTATATTGGAACGAACCAGCTGTTTTAATCAGATAATTAAACCACGACGCAAGAAAACCTATCTTCGAGATTCAGGCCAGGTTTGACATAAACCGACCTGTGCAGCCACAGAAGGTGATCAGAAGCTTGAAAGTTCGGCTTTGGAAAGAAGGGGACTTGTATTATCCAAGTAGTGAAATCAAAGGCGCCGCTGATCAGCTGTGCATTTACTCATGACGCGGCTTAATCATTAATCAAAGGTATTTTAAACAGGTGAATGTATATGTGCGCTGTAGACCATTAACAGAAAATGTGCTGAAATTTTTCAATCATAAAGCTTGAAAAAAAAAATCCGAATATTGCAAGGGCGAGCTTTGTTGGATCATATTTGTAACAAATGATATATGTAACACATTTGTTTCGTACATGATCACATTCGTAACCGATAAAGTGTGAAATGTGTTTGTCCGAAATGGGGGTTGACGTGAGAAGCATATGTAACAGGTTTAGTTGTCTATTTGTATTCGAACAATTAACAGCAATAGCAACATCATTATATTCTTTACCCTACTGATTTTATTCTCGATTGCAAAACAATAGTAGTTAGCACATTAAGCTATTCGCTCTCGAGACTCACTCCAACTTGAATCATCAACCTCAGAGAGAGAGAGAGAGAGAGAGAGAGAGAGAGAGAGAGAGAGAGAGAGGACGTGTGGAATAATTATTTTTTGCCCAAGGTACCAGTGCATCTCGAGCGCGCACGTGAGTGTGTCCAGCAACATCCAAACAGCAAGAAAATTGATCTGCAGATTGGAACTCAAGGCAAAACACACATCATACAGTTTAACTTCCAACAATCTGCGCCTCGTACTGACTGTCGACCAGTGCATCTCGAGCGCGCACGTGAGTGTGTCCAGCAACATCCAAACAGCAAGAAAATTGATCTGCAGATTGGAACTCAAGGCAAAACACACATCATACAGTTTAACTTCCAACAATCTGCGCCTCGTACTGACTGTCGATCTGTCGAATAAAAGATAACAAGACAGATTTCTTATCTCAGTCGGCGTTCAACATCATTTAATGACAGGAAATCCCGGGTCTTGGTGCCATATATATTCCGTAACTGTGGTGTGATTCCGTTCACTATGCGCCACATGTTGTTCAGGGTATCAAGATATTGGCCCATCTGGTGAATAAAAACCTGCTACAAATGTGTTTCAGATGTAAATATGCATTTTTTTGTACTGTTTTTAAATCAAAATTGACCTGTGACATATGTGATTTCATGTCACATCAAAAACCGGCATTAGGGAGCGCGGTGGCGTAGTGGTAGAGCGTCGGACTCCGAATCTTGAGGTCCTGGGTTCGAACTCCACAAGCGTCACCGTGTTGTGTCCTTGAGCCGTGAAGGCACATCTACTCCCTACAGTACTGGTTAAACCCAGGAAGCGTTGGCTCCGTCCCGACATGACTGAAAAATTGTTGACTGGGACATTAAGCCTCAACACAAACAAACAAACAAACAAAAACCGGCATCGATCATATTCGTCACAAAATATGTTACATTTATGCTTGATTTCCGTGGCATATATGTAACACATGGTACATATGTGATCATATATGATTTGTTACAAATATGATCCAACAGAGCTTTCGTAATAAAAAATAATCTTTATTGCTTTTCTGTGTCCGGCAGTATTGAAGAGCATCTTAAGATCCCACACATATCAATGAAGTCGCGTTTAAAACACGTTATTAGTTCACCAATATCAATGTGATTGGTTTGCGGTCTGTCAACAACTTTTTGAGTCATGTCGGGACGGACATCCCCCATTCCTACGTATTAAGCAGTCTTAGAGTTCAAAGACACAACTCGGCGCTCCAGCGGGGTTCGATCCGAGGAGTGATACCCTCTGTGACCGCAGCGCTCACTATTGATAAGTAAGTAAGAAAAGAATGACAGGTTCATCAATATTATTATTAAGAAATGAAATTAAAAAAAAAAAAAAAAAAAAAAAAAAAAAAAAAAAAAAAAAAAAACATACAGATGCTACTTGAATTGGAATGTCCGCATTACGAAAACATGCCCATGCAATATAGAGGTTTTTAAAGTTGTAAAAAAAAAAAAAGAAAAATTTCAGGAGAAAAATTTTGATATTTTTCTTATTTTTGCTCAAAACATAGATTGTGGGTACACGTTAGAACCGCCTCGTCGAGGCGGTTCTAACGAGTACCCACAATCTATGTTTTGGAGCAAAAATAAGAAAAATAGATATCGGAGTGGCTATTACCAGTCAACTGTCAGTAGCCAAAAAACGTTAAAATGGCTATTACCAGTCAACTGTCACTAGCCAAAAAACGTTAAAATGGCTATTTACAGTCAAGTTATTTTTTTTTACTTAGTACATGTATGTGGTAACATGTTTCTGACAAACTTGGGACTGAAACTATGTTTCATTAGATCTCAGACTTATTTGTGCTTTAATGTCTTTAATATTTTATTTAATTGCATGAACTTATTGGGAATGCATTGATTGACTATGCAATACAATTTTTAATATATTAGTTATGATATTTACGTTGCTCTTGTTTCGTTGGTCGCGTGTTTAGGACCTTGCAACATTGACTTTCATAATGAGACGTTTTATTTTTCTTCATCTCATCCGAAAGCAATAGCTTATGCAAACGTTCCTTTAACATGCGAACTTGTCGCAACGTTTATGAGTACCCCATCAATTTTTCTGCCTAGACGGCAGGCAGTGTGTCGGATTCGACATCGAACCCGAGATCGCGCTCGACAACCATTTCTGCACATTACGTAAACTTGTTTATGAACATATTTATACGATCATTCTTCCTCTTCCCCTGATCCAAGAACGGTGGTCTAATGTGCACTAAGTATTGGCAGTCTTCTAAGATAAAGGTTTTGTTTGAATTGATGCTTAAAGTCCCAGTCAACAGCTAAGGTCATGTCGGGACGTTGTCTCCATTTTATGGAACTTTTACCCAACATGATGATGACATACAGCAAGTGCTTGAAATATAACCATCCAACTAAGCCACAAAAGGTTTATACGTATGGATGGTTTGACATAAACCACTTTTCCTGGGCAGGATCAGACCAGAGTGGTTAACTAGTAATCAGATGGTCAGCTAGTAGTGATTTAGCTTTGCTTGGAGGCACAAGCAGCCCATCTATTTCTTTAGGCCCTAATGGGCGGGCACCCATATTCCCACCCGACAACGCTTTAGGATAAAGGTGCGGCCAAGATAAGTGACCGTTGCGGCATTACATTAGCTGTTGACATAGGACGTACTACAGGTATTTAAGATAAAACGAATACATGTATACAAAATGTTTCAACATTGCTGTTATTCAGCCAACTGCCTTTGCTGCTAGAGCTGGTAACTTGTGACTGACTTGGTCGGCTTTTCTAGCTTAAATCTAGAGGTTTTTTATGTTTTAGGTTTTGTAACCAAAGTAGACCATGCCAATTATGTTATCATATGAAGCAACATGATGTATCGAACGTCTTCTTTTTGTGGGTCCTTAGTCATTCAATGACACCTTTTCTATACACATCATCAAACTGTAGAGCCGCGTCATAATAAAAGGCCTTTGGGATTTCTGATTAGCTCTGAAGCCGGACAGGACAGACACAGTAATGTATGGCGGTTTGAGAATCAGGATTAACAGACAATGCATTGTTAATAAATAACAAAACAGGAGCGTTGGCTAAAATCTGTATAAAAATGTACTTTTGTTTTGATTAAAAGAAAAGTTAGATGTATTTTCTTGTGGTGCGGCTCAGGTGTCATAAAACACAAGAATACCCCTAAAATGTTTTTACAGTACGCGTGTTAGAGGTTCTCTTATCACACCTTGAGGCACTTTTATGACAACTTACCTTTGAGGTGTATTCGTGTGCGCCAATCTTTGATAAACCGTGACCCCGAATTACAGAATTTGACTAGACTAGATACGCGGTTTTTTTTTTTTTTTTTTACGATTTAAAATCAGTTACGCATGCCGCGTATAAAACAATAAATGTATTTGAGTTTTGTTTTGTCCATGACTGACTGACTGAACGCATATCAGGTGTACTACCACTTGAAGTCGTTCTAAAAGGTCCATAACTTTGGGGGGTTGCATATTTATTGAGTTATGGCCCTTTGAAAGAGAAAAATAAGAATTTGCATTCTAGTTGTGTACACTCTGTAATATAAGGACCCTTTAAAATAGCTTCAGGAACCTACATAGGAATATCTATCAGCGTTTGCCGATGTTCAGAATTCAAGAACTGTTACTCTGGATTGCATGTTTTTGGAGTTATGCATTCTAGTTGTGTACTCTCTGTAATATAAGGACCCTTTAAATAGCTTCATGAAACTACATAGGAATATTAAGTCTATCATTTAAGAGGATGCAGGCAAAATATTTGAAATCTGAAATTTTCTTTGGGTGTTGCATATTACAGTTTTGTGGTGTTTACGTATAATGTAATTTTAAGTGCTCTAGAATACAAACAAAACCATGAGACTCATGTTTGAATCTGTATCGTTTGCATACATGTTTTGTCTTGTTAAAATCTTGTTATTTGTTTTGATGGTGAAAGAAATATAACATTGGTTTGCTTCTTTCAAACACCGACTTCCGTGTTACATGAAAATGCTACTCTTAAAATGGTTAAAAGATATTCGATTCTTCTTTCTAAATTATACGAAGTCGTCCTGGTAAGGAGACACATACATGCTATAAGTAAGCGTCCAATTACGACCAATTACGAAAAATGCGAGCAGCGAAGAAACTATCGATCTGCACGTTTGCGCTTGAATATATCCAACACAAACCATACGTGCATGTTCATAGTTGTCAAAACATGACTGGGAACTGACACTTCACATTGTCCAAGATACATGTACATTGACTAGAGGAATGAACTGCTGATTTCTGCGTTAAGATTTAGTAAGGTATACTCTCAATATTTTAAGTCATTCTTTCTGTCCTGCTTTGCAATACGAGCTGCTGCCAATTCGTGATCTAATTGCTGGTAATCCCCGAACGGTTTGTACAGGGACCGTGTGGTCGGTATAGCAGAACACGAAGAATTGATATCAGCTGTTAACCGCGGTTAGCAATGCATTTATTCAAACGATAAACATGAATTCGAATGTCAGCATGGCCGTCATCTTTCTTGAGTTTAGCCGAAACCATGAGGACTGGGTTCCTTCATTGGAGGCTGAATTAATTTGCCACATTATCTTAATAAAAGCCAAACGACAAAACACTTTTCAAGCAATAATAAAACTTTAAGTCTGACTGTAAATAGCCATTTTAACGTTTTTAGGCTAGTGACAGTTGACTGGTAGTAGCTATTTTAACGTTTTTTGGCTACTGCCAGTTGACTGTAAATAGCTATTTTAACGTTTTTTGGCTACTGACAGTTGACTGGTAATAGCCATTTTAACGTTTTTTGGCTACTGCCAGTTGACTGTAAATAGACTCTTCCAATAGATATACCCCTGCATACCCCAGTTTTTCTATATAAATGTGGGGGTTTAAGGGGGTATACATTACACGGACATGTTTTCCTGATGGGCACTGCATCGGGTTTAAGTCGGGCATGGGCATTCTCGTATCCATATTGGGCTAAAAATTCAAGATCTACCGCAAATTGTTCCTTACTGGAATGTTTTGAACATAGTTTGCTGGCTTTTCGAGCTTCTTTAAAGTCTTCTCGTTCGCAATAACGCATCCATTTCTTCCTCCGAGGTCCTTTAGGAGGATATTCCGCAGTTTTTACTTGGTCGATTTCTACATCCGAAGGCTACACAGTACGGCATTTTAATTAACTAGATCAGTTAACTGTAGATTTGACTGATCACTACACGAGCCACTTTCATAAGAAAACCAACAACAAGCTTAGGCGAAAATAAAGGCGCAGATCAGCTGTGCAGTATAAGCGCCTTTGTTAGTACAATCTCTCTTTTTTGTTCCAAAAACTCAAGCTTCTAGTCTGCTTCTGTGACTGTACAGTCTGGTTTGTGTCGGACCTGGTCGTAGACCCAAATTGCTGGTTTGCTCATGCAAATGCCCATATTAAAAGTATCCTTAAGTCCACACTTTTCAACACCGGAAACGCAGCATACAGCTGATAAGCATATGTGTACAAACTACAAAATGGCATAGAATCAAGAGTGGCGTCATGAGAAAACCGGATTGGCACCTGGCATGCAAAAACAAATGCGCAAATCAGCTGGGCAGTCACTGTTCAGTTGATCATCGCCTTTGTTTTCGCTACACGAATAGTACAATTCCTCTTTTTCCTAAATCCGAAATTTCAAGCTTCTAGCCATCCTCTGTAGTTACACAGGTCGATTTGTGCCAGACCTGTTAGAAAAACCCTAAGACCGGTTTTCTCACGTCGCGGATCAGATAACGTCAGTCCTGGAAATTCTCAGAACATTAAATATACTCATGTTTCTTTTTGTGCTATAACGCCCTAGTCAACAGTGTTTCAGTCATGTCTCAAAAGTTGCGCAACAAATCTTCAATAAATGACAGTGAAAGTATTAAGCACAGACAAATCTGACGTCAATTTTGCATACATGTAAACATGTTTAACTGGATTAAACATGTCTGAATCTGAATAGTTTACTGGTGAAATGTGTCTCTACGTGGGCTTTAAAAACGAGACATGGTCGCCTAAGTGGGGCGGGGGATTTTGTCCGGGGGTAACATACCATATTATCCTTTTTAAAACATTCCGATTCGAAGTGTTTTTCGCACACAATGCTTTTGCTTCGAATATTTAAAAGAGTTTATGTCCAGTCTTTGTGATCCTAGATTTTGTATCCATCTTTCACACAGTTCTCTGTTTTTGAGTGGGTCGGGTATCGCAAAGCAACTGATACCTTGGCCCCTAGTAACGGTGCAGAGCCTTGCTTTACATGAAGGCATTTTCGAAATTTGTCTTGCAGTTTTGCAATAGTTACACAACACGAGTTAAAAATTTTCTAAAATGCCGCTCTAAACGCATGGAATCTCGATGCAATATGTGCGATCGTCCTTCGAGATGGAACCTAGCATCAGGAAAACATGTCCGTGAAATGTGTACCCCTCGAACTCCACTTTTATAAGCAAAACTGGGGCATGCAGGGGTATACCTATTTTTCTTATTTTTGCTCCAAAACATAGAATGTGGGTACTCGTTAGAACCGCCTCGGCGAGGCGGTTTTAACGTGTACCCACAATGTATGTTTTGAGCAAAAATAAGAATACTAGCAAACTTTTTCTACTGAAAATTTTCATTTTTACAACTATATTGCATGGGCATGTTTTCGTAATGAGTAAGGCTTGTCACAGGAAAACGTCATAATGTCGGTGATCTGTCTAGCAACAGAATTCAGTCGATTCTGTCCAGCGTGAGAGCTACAAGAAAGCATGAAACTGAGTGCGATATACAAAGCACCGAACAAAATCAGGATGTCGCTGACATACATGTAAATGTTTGTTTTGTTGTTTTACTTTTGAACATGACACAAACCAGGTTTACTCTCGCCTAGATAGCTCTAGCAATAATGCTGATAACAGCACACGTTTAATGAGTCTGCACAGGACATCAATTATAAACTATACACGGTGGTACTAAATGAGCCACTGCACGAGAAAACAAACAATTTGCATAGGCGAAAACAAAGGCGCAGATCAGCTTCGCAGTAACTGCAAAGCTGATCAGTGCCTTTGTTTTCGCTACAGGGATAGTACAATTACACTACTTTCTAAATCCAAAATTTCCAGCCTCTAACCATCTTCTGTGACTGCAGTACAGTCTGGTTTGTGTCGGACCTGGTCGAAACCCGAATTGTTGGTTTTCTCGCGCACATGCTCAAACATGAAGTTTGGTTTACCAGTAATTTGGTCCCTCGGTCAACATTTTGTCAGTCATGTGGGGACCGATCCATCGTTTCCTGAGAATAAACCAATACTCTGGGGAGTAAATGTGTCTTGCCAAAGGCCACAGCGCGGCGCCTACGGTGGGAATCGAACCCAGGACCTTTTGATTCGGCCCGATTCTCTATCACAAGGCTACCGCGCTCCCTCTCGTAATATTGGTTCAATACCCAAAGTAAGAATCACTTGAGAATGGTGTAACCCCATTTCACTGGGCAGCGATCCCTCTACGCTCATCACGATCATGGCGTTTCTTCAAACATTTCCGGTCGAATCGCCATGGAACTTGAAAGTGCAAACATTTGGGACTTCCACGCTTTCAGTACGCTTCGAAGCTGGCACGGTCTCATCACGCTCACACTGCGTTCTACTACGTTTATAGGAGTTTGAACGCCGCTTCTCCTGTGCCTGGGATTTCAGGCTACGTGGGCCCGGCCATGGTTCGAGGCAGCTAGACATTTTCAGCATGGTCATCACCACAGAGCTGAGATTAGAGGATCTTTTTGAAAGCAAACGTACAATGAGCTAGACTTCATTCCTGTTTTGGCTACAAACCGTCAACGTCATGGAAGCGCGGAGCGAACGCCGTGGAAACGCAGTGCATACAGCAAGAGCGCCGCGCAAGCGCAGTGAAAACGTCGTGCAAGCGCTGTGAAACGCCACCCAGAACTCCACAGGAACGCGGTAGAACCGTTATTGCGAACTCCTTAGCAACGCCTTGGACGCGACGAGGACGCCTTGAGGACGCGGTGAGGACGCCATGGCTTCCTTTTTCACAAATATTGGAGTTCTCGCGGCGTTTTGGGAAATTTATGAACGCCGTGCAAACGCTGCGGAAACGCCTCCTGGTCTGACAGGGGCTTAAGATAATGACGAAACGCGCCGTATAAGCGCGGTATAAATGCTGTGAGATCGCGATGGACGCCGTAGCATCTCCTTGCAAACGCCATGGGCTACCTCGTCGTTTGCTCTACGGTACCGGTCTCTCTGCGTGCCCACAGAGTTCCTGGCGCGTTGATGAAGTCCTCAAGTACGTTGCCACCGGGGTTCGCACGGCGTCCCCATGGCACTCCGGCTATTAGAACGCCGAGTGACGGCATTTGTTTTAGCATGTCCAAACTTGGCGTTCTAGGAGTTCCCACGGCGTTCGATGGAGTTCCCACCGCGTTGCTACAGCGTTGGTAAGTTCTGCATTTTATAGAACGCCGCGAGAGCACCGCGAGAAGACCACTCTGGTTTGACAGGGGTTTAAGAAACGTTCACTAACTTATTTTCTCAAAATCGTCTTCACTTTCTCATTTTGTTGTCTGGTTGATTTTGGAATTTTATCGTCCCACCAACTTCTACAAGCAGATGATTATGCTAATTACATTGTAACAACCACCGATCAGATAGTCCCATGTAGTTCCCAGGCCAAGACTCGGGACGAGTCTTCTCGGTGTAATATGCAAATTAAAAACTCGAAACTTTGTGAAGCGTTTACGTGTTGACAATATAGCGCAGTAAACCACCCTTGGTGGATGAGCATGCTTTCCGACAGACGGGGTTTGCTCTGACTTGGTTCGGCTGTTCGTTAAACTATCTTCCAAAGCAAAAGAAATTATTATTTCCAATGGTAAAGGTTAACGATGTAAACGCAACATTCACGTTCCAGTCCCATGGTCCATAGCATGGTTGGTTTATGATACTACGTTGCTGTTGCGAACGTACTACGCCCTAAGCACCGGGATCGAATAAATATCGAAACGGAGAGTTCAGAATTATATATGAGCCGCCACATGGGAAAACCAGCAATTTGCCTAGGCGAAAACTTCGCTACTCGGATAGTACAATTCCTCCTCCACTTAACTCCAACATTTCAAGCTTCTAGCCTGCTTCTGTAGCTGTACAGGCCGGTTTGTGTCAGACCTGTTCGGAAACCACATTGTTTGTTTTCCCACGAGGTGCCTCATATATAGAGAGAGAATAGGGTTGAATTTGTATCAGATAGTACTGTATTTACCGTTTGAGCTTCTTCTTTATCCAGCGGAATATCAGGCACAGCATCATCTTTCAGGCGTGGGTTTGTCTTGTCATAGCCAAACTGTACAAACCACTGGGGATCTCTTGCATACTGCTCTCTGCTAAAATGTTTCGAACACAACTTAGCCTTCTTGCTTTGTTCTTTGAAATCATTGGCGCGCCTCCCACAGTAGACAATCCAATGTTTGTTACGTTTTGTGTCCCTTGGAAAACTAAAGAAGCTTATGTCATCGTCTTTGATTTTCGTATAATTGCACCAAATTGCAGCACATCTGACTGGCATTTTTTCTACTCCAAAAACAATGTAAACAAAACTTAAACCTATGAGGCTATTTGTCACTTTTTAACACAGTATGACGACGAATAGGTAAAATATTGATTATTTTATGTTGAATCTCACCTGTGTCGTGTGTCGCAAACTCAATCCGGCGGGATTATTCATCCCGTGACCCCGGGCAGCATTGTCCCGTTTTAACTGTCAGTTAACGGTACACGGAACCAAAGTGACCTTTGCCACGACATGTTTACAAAATGGCATTATAATTGTGCTATCGACCACGTAAAAAAAAACGCTGCCACTGGCGTATATCGACAACCGTACCTACGACTCATCGAAAAAGTTGCACAGATTTGGTCCATAAGCCAAATTTGCTCATGCTGCGCACCTTTCTGTAATGTACTGTAGGGGGTTGTTTTGTTGTTGTTTTGGATTTTAGCTTTCACTGGATTAATCGTTTTAATGCCTCCGACAACAATTATATTCAAATTATTCAACATTTTATCGACCCCTTTGGGGCTCAGCTTTGGGGCCAATAGTGATCTCGCCCATAGCAGTGAAGGGAGGGGATTTTATCATTTGATTCGCGGGCGGCCCCTGTGGCCGAGTGGTTGAGAGCGCTGATATTTCGTTACCGCACTTAACCATTCGATCATCTTACCGCTGTGTCTGGTGTGGGTTCGAGCCCCGCTCTGGCCACATGTGAGACAAGCCAAGATCTGCTTGCGGGTGTGCCAGGTGGTTTTCTCGGGGTTCTCCCGATTTCGCCCCACCTACTGATTGGCCCGTCTCATATGAACTGAAATAATCTTGAAAGGGACGTTAAACTGAATTAAAAAAAATAAATAATAATAATAATAATAATAATAATAATTCGCGACTGAAACGCCTGTTTCAATAGTTAGCCTTATCCAAAGTGTCAGTCTTCAAGATTCCTTTTGCTCTGAGGATGGTGATCCCGGACGCATCTTTTTTAAGGGCCTTGACAAATGACCAAACTTTTTTGCCTTTTCATTTTTCCGGGGACAATCGGGATCTGGGTTATCATTTTTAAAAGAGAAGATATTGGTAACATGCTTCCAATATGCATCTCTAATGCTCTTTTCAGAACACGTGCTCTGAACCGTTTGTAATGGTTCTTAATGTCAGAGCTACTTGACTTGCGAGCACTTTCCATTACGAGAACTTACCTATAAAATACACAGAGTTTTTTTTTTTCAGCTGTGAAAATTTAAAAAAAAAAAAGAAAAAAAAAAAGCACCTGATTTATTTATTTATTTATTTATTTATTTATTTATTTATTTATTTATTTATTTTTAACATTTTTGCTCAAAACATAGATTGTGGGTAAACGTTAGAACCGCCTCGGCGAGGCGGCGGTTCTAACGAGAACCCACCGCTGGGCAATCCATGATTTTGTCCAAACTATATATATATATATATATATAAATAAATATACCCCTGCAAACCCCAGTTTTATTATACAAAATTGGGGTATGATGGGGTATACATTTCACGGACACGTTTTCCTGATGCATTTGTAGGGTTAGGAAAATTTTCTGTACCGAAAGGAGGTGTGCCTAATAGGCCTACATCTAATAGGCCTACATGTAGCCTAGATTGGCCAATATACAGAAAATGCTTTTGTAAGGGGTGTATGTTTTCAATGGCATAAAAAACGTTTGTGAAATCAAAAGACAATTTGATTTGTCTGTAGAATTGGATGTAAGGTTTATCTCCAGTATGCAGTGACCTCCATTTTCCCATATGCCCTTCCATTACTTTGATTTGACGTCACGAATATTTGACCCGAGATTTTACATTTAGAGCGTTAATTGCACACGTGCGTTAATTAGAGCGATTATGGTACAAATATTTCAAGGGACGCAACTATTGGTGCTGGGTGTTTCCCGGCCGACACGTTGAAACAGTTTCAGCCAATCAAAACTCGACACGCTCAGTTTTGCGGTGAATCTGACGGGAAGTGTTCACTGACAACAGTTCTCTAACTTCATTTTCGCGACAAAAGTGTACAAAGAACATTAAGATGATTTTATTTATTTGTGAGTACTGAAGACTTGTTCCTATATTAAGTGCACTAATCAATTTGATTCCTTTTTTCGTACTTTTTATGAAAATTTAAAATGTCATATGTTTTCGTGGCAATTTTTGTTGAAGTTGTTATACAGATATCAGTGAGATGACAATAATACAGTGGACTCGACAATAGCGAACCACTAAGAGGTCAAACGCAATTATTTTGAATACGACCATGGGAATGCTATTCTGTTTGGTACAAAGAACATCGAACATATCTCGGCTATACAGGAAAATAATAATTTTAGTTCATTTAATTTTCTAATGGGAGATAACTCTGTTGATATGATACCTCCTGCATTAGACAATGGCGAACCAAACTCGACAATGGCGAATCATATAGTCCATAGCCTAAAGAAACCGTTTTAGAAGGTTACTTTTGCACACAAATGATGCCATCATTATGCGAAACTAAATGGTGTTCGATGATATTGTGTTAATTTGCTTTGGTGCTTTACGTTCACTGTCAACAGCAAACGCCCTATCGGAAAGGTCAATTATACCGACTTCAGCATGACTTATTGCTTTAATGAATCAATGTAAGCCTAAAATCAAGAGGGTTTAACCACGACTTGCACCAATATTAGTTACATCATACACAAAACCAAACTGTTCCTGGGCGAGCCTTCCAAAGGTAGATTATCAGTACTTTGTGCACATTCTTTTTACCACACAAAGTATGATTCGCTATTGTCGAATTTACACGTTCATCTTTTAACGCTTATATCTACCTTCAATGTCAAAACTTTTATCAAAAACATGCATAATGTATAACTAGGGATAATAGGCATTAAAGTAATGCAAAAATGGTCATAATAAAATGCTTAGAAACGAGGTAAAATCACATTTTATCTGAACGTCACTTTTTGCGGAACAATAAACTAGACATCTTAGTTAAGGGGTCAAGCGTTTCAGCAACCCTGATTTTATTGTCCGGTGGAATTTTGACTCAATTCTTTTACCAAACATCAAGGCAAAGATGAAACTAAATGACTGAGTTATATAATAAGTAATATTTTGTCTAAGATTCAAGAAATTCTGCAATATCTTTATGAGTGATTCGCCATTGTCGATGATTCTCCATTGTCGAGTTCACTGTATTGTCACACACCCTCATTAACATTTTAGGCAGGTGACCAATCAGCTCTGTAAAGCAGATCTCGGTGGCTGGCAATGTTATTTTGTTTATGTAACCGTTTACTGGCTTGTGCATTCAAGGGACTAATTTCTCCCCCATCCGAACCCCTGGTGAAATAATGTCATTTGACGTGTCACCAGTAAACTATTAAGATTCAGATTCTCTGCCACAAGGAACAACATCAGAGCACAAAGTGGAACTAGCTAGGGACCCTTTCTAGGACATATCAGTGACTATCAATGAAGCACTGGTACTTCATGCATGTAAACTTCGAATGAGTTGTTTTCAAAATAAAAATGCAAACTTTAAACCTAAAGCAAGCAAAAATTAGAAAATATTCCGAGTTTACAACACTAAATGGGGTTAAGAGAGGATTTAGGGAAAAAAAAGTGATCATTTTCTATGTTTGATTGACAGGTGTAGTGGTTGCCGTGGCAAAGAGTGTGAGTGGTATGTACTCCAGCTCAGATGATGTAGTAGAGCTGACTCCCAGTAACTTTGACAAGTTGGTGATGAAAGGGGACGAGGTCTGGATGGTGGAATTTTATGCACCTTGGTAAGATTTGGTTATGTTCTTATGATATAACTTCAGAAGGTCGTATTAGTAGGTCTGTGATAAAGGTTTGACAACCTATAAAAGTTCTATTGGTAAATGAAACGATAAATAGTTGCACTTTCAAACTTGTTTGTTGATGGTTTCTTGGCCAATGGCCATAGGGTTTTTCACAGACATTGGAGATAATCCACCGTCACAAAATTTCATTTATATTTTTTTTTTTTAAATCACAGATTTTCTTGACAGCAGATGTATTTAGGAGTCACTTTTAAATTAATAAGTACATGTATAGCAGAAATTACCCTTCTGAAGTCCTGATTCTGAATAATATACTCCAAAAGCCACCAGGTTTTTATCTTGCCAAGAAAAGGAATCAGACTGATAAAATTCTCCTGTGCTTTACAGGTGTGGTCACTGTCAGAGTTTGGCACCTGACTGGAAGAAAGCAGCAACTGCACTCAAGGTAATGACCTGATATTTATGAGTGATCAAAGTAATGGGCACTGAAGTACTGACAATCTATCTCTTGCGCGACTTGGCCTTGAGATTATAAAACTTTTTTCATGCTCAGCTCAGCTGAGACCAAAATTTATCCTGCTCATAAATGTTAAAATGCCAACGATTATTGGCATTTTAACATTTCTGAGCAGGATAAATTACATGCTTTGATGATCTAAGGTTCCCTAAAATTTCAATATGTTTGGGGTATTCTGGTATTTGTGAACAGTTTGAATTTGAAGCTCAGCTGTGTCGAGCTTTAAAGTTTTTTTATAACCTCGAGTCTTGGACTTTACTTTGAGGCTCGTTCATCAGCAGTATGGTAAGTATAACTGATCATAGCTGCAGGGGTCCTGCTAGCCCATGACAGCAGGGAGAAATGACTTCTCCTTCCAGCCCAAACAGGGAGAAGTTTGAGACATCAGAGAGAAGTGACTTTGACTAATCATCGATAAAGATCGGTGGTCCCTATCAGTGCTAGACACTCACTTCCTAAGATTTAATTAAGTTCCAGTGGCCCAAGTAATATTTACATCAGTTGTGTAATTAAATCATAAAAAAAAAAAAAAAAAAAAAAAAAAAAAAAAATTTTTTTTTTTTTTTTTTTGGGGGGGGGGGGGGGGGGGTAGGGTAGGGGGTGTGGTGGGGAGAGGACAGAGAGGGGTCAACATCTATGAGTTGAGTGTAAATACAGTGATGGGTGAGGCATTATTATCATACTAGTCCCTGTAAGTAAGTCTCTATGGAGAAGACTCCAGTTTGAGGTGTGCCACTAAAGGAGGATAATATAATACAACAATAGCGTTATGGCAGCCAAAATTCAACGTAAAAATACAGCGTTTGTTTGGCAATGTAAGCCTGGAAAATGCATTTGAATCAAGATTTTTGCAAGGAAACACAATTACAGGCCTGTTGAATGTTAAAAATGCTGCTAATAGATAGTTGTAACATATTTTGCTCATAAAAACGAAACCGTTTCACGGCGACCGTTTCTCCCAAGGCCTAGTTCAAAGACCAACAGTAGATAATTTGCAGTTATCAAATCACAGTAGCGTGTCTTCTAGTCAATAATTTATGACTCCACCCTCTGAACTGCCCCTTGTCAAAGTTGCTTTCGACACGTGACACTAATTAGCCAATCAGCATTGGTGACGAATCGGCTGACACTTGCCTAAAATAATGATCAAAGGTGCACGTTGTTTATTGAGGCAATTATCCGATAATTGCATGGGGATTAATCAATAAAGGTAATCTGTTTAATGTCACTTACAATCAGCTGTGTCGCCGTGGGGCGAACACTGGCGTTATTCGAGAGCTGTAAGTTCACTGTGATCAAAATCGAAAGTAATCTGAAAAAATAGGGCGAAGTCGAATTCTCTTTCAACGTTACATAGGGCGAAATCTCGTAACTTTCGGCGATATTTTTCGCCGTAGAGCCCAGTAACTGGACCCCTGTAGCTGTTAAAGATGACTATTAAGCATTGAAACAAACAAAACAAAAAGCAATGCAATTTAATTATTTTTTTCTCACAGTGGTTAAACAGAAACACATCTGTATAACATAAACATGATCAAGGTCCAGAAAAATCTGTCTACAACAAAGATTGCATCCAATACATCTAAAACAAAGTTGGTAACTCCGCAAAATAAGGTACTGAGCATGGTTATGGGCAAACACCAAGCTTAACGCTAGTTTCGCAAGTGAATACATGCTTGTGGTGTGTACACTCAGTAGTACAGTGTATGTGTTAAATGAGTCGCATCGTGAGAAAACCGGATATTTGCCTATGCGAAAACAATGCCGCAGATCACCGCAGTAGCTGCAAAGCTGATCAGCACCTTTGTTGGTACAAATTTTCTTCTTCTTAAAACTGAAATTTCAAGCTTCTAGCCTTTTTCTGAAGCTGTACAGTGCGGTTTGTGTCAGACCTGGTTGGAAACCCCCAAAACCAGTTTTCATGCGTCTCGGCTCAAATGATTTGCAATAATGAAGTTGATGTATCATAGTCTATGTTTTATACTTCAGGGTGTCGTGAAAGTTGGTGCAGTGAATGCTGATGAACACCGGAGTCTGGGCGGACAGTATGGAGTACAGGGATTCCCAACCATCAAGATTTTTGGAGCAGATAAACGCAAACCTAAGGACTATCAGGGTAACATTTCGTCCATTCTTGTTGTGCAACTGAGCTTTTCAAGTAAATCAGTTAGTTGCTTATACAGGTGTTTTTTTTTCCTCTCTGAAATATTATTATAGAAAATTGCTCATTCAACCAAAATTGGCAAGATTTTTCCATTCATCTAACCAATTTTAATGAGAGTTTTGGCCAAAAAATGAGCAAATCTCTCACAATCTCCCTGTCAGACAGAAAGTATTCCCTATTTATACATAAGGTTTTAAGAGATACTCCTGCTAATCAGTAAATGGTGTAAATTTAGATTGTTTTTCCTGTTGAAGCATTTTGAATTGGGTTGCATCATCGTGAATCAAACCGATGGCAGAGAACTCGGTTTTTGATGCACCGCGTTGAATCGTTTCACCAATAGTTGCATGTTGTATTAATGAATCTGTTTAGGGAACTTGAACGTTCTGCAAATTGGTCTACATGTCATAAGACTTTGTTTAAATACATACTTTTACAGCCAGTTTTGGTGTTACTTTTGAATGCAGAAAAACCAGGTATTCTCACTATTCTGACAAGGTCTTTCTTAAACTGAATATTTATGCTTGATATTTATAGGACCAAGATCAGCTTCCGGTATTGTCAGCAATGCCCTAGATGAGGCTAAGTCCATGGTGAACCAGAAGCTCAGTGGCAAGGCTGGAGGAGGTGGTGGGGGTGGGGGCAGTGGGAAAAAGGTAATAGATGTCAGTTCGACCTTGTAGCTCAGACAAATTAGTCAGTAAAATATTCAAATCAAAGTTCATAATGAAAAAAAGTCGACTGTGAAGTTAGGCCTTGGTGAAATAAACATTTTATTGTTTCAAATATCAAAATACTTTTTGTAAAAAGAAAAACGTCCAAAACATTATTTAGCAGGCGTTTTTAGGACATAAGATAGTGTAAACCCTAGTTCAGAGCAATCTAATATTTTGTGCACAGACGGTGCACAGTGGCAGTGGTGGACTGGAGAGAGAGTTTCTGGGTTTAAAACTGTGATGTCCTCTTGAACAAGACACGATGACTCCTAGTAGAAGTGGTTACATTACATCAGAAAGCATTTTGCTCTGTCCTGACATGACTGAAAAGATGTTGACAAAGACATGTACTTACAGTACCAGCATGATATGCGAGTTGCCGCATAAGAAAACCAACAATATGCATAGGCAAAAACAAGGGCGCAGATAAGCTTTGCAGTAACTGCGAAGCTGATCAGCGCCTTTGATTTCGCTACACGGATAGTACAATTTCTGTTCTTCTTAAATCCAAAATTTCAAGCTTCTAGCCTGCTTCTGTGACTGTACAGGCTGGTTTGTGTCAGAACCCAAAGTGTTGGTTTTCTCACACACAGGATCATATTTGTATTTGCAGGCTGATCCAAATGCAGTCGTAGAACTCACAGACTCCAACTTTGAAGACCTTGTTATCAAGAGTGACGACATCTGGCTGGTCGAATTCTTCGCCCCGTGGTGTGGACATTGTAAGAACCTTGCCCCCCACTGGGCTCAGGCCGCCACAGAGTTGAAGGGCAAAGTGAAGCTAGGAGCACTTGATGCTACAGTTCATACTGTGATGGCTTCTAGATACGGGGTAGGTGTTAGAAACAGAGATTTGTATGGATGAAGTGACAGAAGTCCTTAATGCTTTGACACAATAATGCCTCACATTAAGTCTTTTGTATAACGGAGCTTCTTATATTAAAGCAATATCTAAACTTAAAATTGCAACAGGTTGAGCCACAATGTCGGTTACGTATGCTTAATGGCATACGCGTAACCACACTAACCTACCGTAGCACACCATGTAACTATGATCAATAAATGTCAAATTTGAAACCCAAACCAATATTTTGTTTCCAAAACCCCTAAAAGAGATTGCAGATGTAACCATTGAACAGTTGGTAACATTTGGTTATGTTATGGGACGTTTAACGTCACCAACGTCAATCGTAAAAATGAGTCGAAGCCAGTAAAATTTCCTTCGGCATGCGTTATATTCAATAAAATGATTATTTATGTAAACATTATGACCTTTGTACTTCAGACGTCCATAAAACGTCCATTATAACGTCAAAATTCAACATCCTGCATTTTAAAGACTCTCATTATGTTTTTCAAATTTTATGATTTAAGAAATGATCAATTGCCAAACGTTTGATTACAGTGCGTAGATTGAGTGTTTACTGAAAGCATATAATCCGTTTAGCTCCTTTACATAATGTGATATTCTGTTTAACGAACGTCAAGACAAACGCTCCGATGGTCCATTTATACGGTACATGTGACATCACCGTTGATTAAAAAGCATGCCGTGTCGTATGTTAGTTCGATATACACTGTTTAGGTACAAAAAGCCAAAATCGAATAATTTAAATTGCGTTAATTACTCATTTTTTCGTTATTGTTAACTTCAGCATTCCGTTCAAAAGGTTCAACGCAACATGGGACGGTACCTAAGTATACAATGATCCAAGTCTTTATTGCACATTATCAAGTCGACGTCCCGTAACCCACACGCAAAGAATTTGTCATCTCCCCCTTCGCCCAGACGTTTACGTCACAATTTACGTTTTTCATAGTTTTTGGCGTTTTATCGTTAATTGTGTCAATCAAATGACGTTTTCTCATTTCATCACGTGCAAAAAGCAGTCAGTAGGTCATTTCATAAAATGATTTTATCAAAACGTCAAAAACATACGTAAAAATTGAAATTTAGTGTGTTGCGTATTTTAATTCCTTCAGTATATATAAAAGTGGGGTTTGAGGGGGTATTCATTGCACGGACATGTTTTCCTGATGAAAGATTGCTTTATTCACAGAGCAATCAAGCACTTTGCCATAACTACTGCCTTTTTAACATGTTGTTGACTGGTAACTTTGAAAGAAAATAGTGCTGATCTCTTCTGTACGGAGACAAAGCACCTGTGACTAAAACAATTATTCAGTTACCTTCTTTATATACATGTTTTCCAGGTAAGAGGGTACCCGACCATCAAGTATTTCCCTGGGGGTAAGAAGGACGGTGAGGCCGAAGAATATGATGGTGGGCGGACCAGCGGGGACATTGTCAACTGGGCCTTAGAAAAACATGCTCAAAATGTACCACCACCAGAGGTTTACCAGGTATCTCAATTTACACAGTGCCCTTTCTGAGGAGGATGTTTGAAATGCTTTATTTGTTCTGTAAGTTAAAATAAAAAGCTTAAAGTGTCACAAAATGACTTAAAAACTGTTGACTGGGATGTTAAACCTCAATATAAACAAATTGATAAAACAATGGTGGGGCCAAAAATGAATTTAAGTACTATGCATGACCAGAATTTACCAGGAGTATAAAAGCAGCTCGCTGCATGAATAGTATCAACTGTTGCTTTCAGTTTGTCAGTGCTTCAATTTTTACAATGCTTCATTTTTTTTTTCTGTTGACAGTGCAGTCATTCTAGAGTGTATCATACAAAGGTAGTATTTAGATTTTTGGTGCTTACACCAAGCGTAGGAATGATTATTGTAATCATGCTGTATCACCATTTCAGATCACCAACCCCAAAGTGCTATCCGACAACTGTGACGACCATCAGCTGTGTATTATAGCCGTACTACCTCATATATTAGACTGTCAGTCAAAGTGTAGAAATGATTACATCAAAATATTGTACCAGATGGGAGAAAAATATAAATCAAAGGGATGGGGGTGAGTTTTCTCTCGTTTCAGGTTGTCTAGTAGCATTAAAAATTAAACATTCTGTAACAAGAGAACAACATATGAGCCTCCTTGTGGGAAAACCAACAATGTGGTTTCCGAACAGGTCTGACACAAACCGACCTGTACAAGCACAGAAAAGAGCTGGAAGCTTGAAATTTCAGATTTAAGTAGGAGAGGAATTGTACTATCCGTGTAGCAAAAACAAAGGCACTGATCAGCTTCGCGGTTACCGCGACCGCGAAGCTGATCTGCGCCTTTGTTTTCGCTTATGCAGATTGTTGGTTTTCCCATGAAGCAGCTCATATCTCGGCAGTAGAAAGTCATGCCATGTACTGTCCAGAGCAAGGGACTTTACAGTTCTGATTAGTTTAAATACACACGATGAGACATGACTTAAAGAAGTTTTGAGTGGGGTGTTAAGCATCGACTGGAACAAATATTTCTGAAGTAAATACAGCTTACTCTATATACATAAACCTGCTCTTTGCTGATGTAAAAACAAAGGAGCCTGTAGCCTTGTTAGCTCACCTGAGCCGTTAGGCTCACAAGGTGAGCTTATAGGATGGCCATGATCCGGCATCCGTCCGTCCGTCCGTCCGTCTGTCCACAATTTCAAAGATCTTCTCCTCTGAAACCGCTTGGCCGATCAAAGCCAAATTTTATATGAATCATCAATAGGAAGGGGGAACCAATGTGTATATAAGAAATCCAGGTCACATGACCAAGATGGCCGCCATGCCCATATATGGTAAAAACCCTTCAAAAATCTTCTTCTCCAGAAACGGTGGACCGATTTCAACGAAACTTGGCATGAAGCATTAATGGCTCAAGCACTACAATGTGTATATAAGTCATGACCCTGTGATGACCTTGACCTATTTTACGGCAAGGTCAACATAGGTCGCCAATGCATTTGAATGGGGAAAACTTTTAAAATGTCATTTGAAGTGAAAGTCTTGCAGGAAATGGGCAGTAGGACTGAATATTAATGATTCTGAAAAAAATTGGACCCCAGGGGCTCATGTGCCCCCACCCCGGGGCAATATACATGTGTATCTCCATAATATTCAAACGTCTTCTCCTCTGAAACCACTTGGCCAATCGAAGCCAAATTTTATGTGAAGCATCAATAGGAAGGGGTAACAAACATGTATATAAAAAATTCAGGTCACATGACCAAGATGGCCGCCATGCCCATATATGGTAAAAACCCTTCAAAAATCTTCTTCTCCAGAACCGGTGGACCGATTTCAACAAAACTTGGCATGAAGCATTGATGGCTGAAGCACTAAAATGTGTATATAAATCATGACCCTGTGATGACCTTGACCTATTTTACGGCAAGGTCAACATAGGTCACCAATGCATTTGAATGGGGAAAACTTTTAAAATGTAATTTAAAGTGAAAGTCTTGCAGGAAATGGGGAGTAGGACTGAATATTAATGATTCTGAAAATAATTGGACCCCAGGGGCTCTTGTGCCCCCACCCCGCGGCAATATACATGTATATTTCCATAATATTCAAACGTCTTCTCCTCTGAAACCGCTTGGCCAATCAAAGCCAAATTTTATTTGAAGCATCTATAAAATGGGAGAATCAATGTGTATATAAATAATCTAGGTCACATGACAAAAATGGCCGCCATGCCCATATATGGTAAAAACCCATCAAAAATCTTCTTCTCTGAAACCAATACACTGATTTCAAGGAAACTTGGCGTGAAGCATCGATGGCTAAGGCTTAAAAAAAAAAATGTTATGTTTCCGATTTCCCGACCGACTGGTCAAAATCTGCGCCGACTGCAACTTTTTTTAGCGCTCAGAAAAAAAAAAAAAAAAAAGTCGGCGACCGACCCTGTTCAACGATTCCGGTTTTTATCAAAAGTCAAAACCATTTCGTTACGAGAATTTGTCCGCGCCGATTTTCGGATATTTTCGGTCTTTAACATTACGATCAAGAACAACAACATGGCTACTGTGTAGTGTGTTGACACGACCAAGCACATTAGTCGCCATTTATTTCGACAAATGTAGCCACATACCTGCTTCAAATGTAATAAAAGCCTTGCGGCACAATGTCCCGTTATCCCTGTTATACGAAGACGGCCATCCTCGGTGTAAAGGTTTCCGATTTGGAGTCAAATGTGCGGTAAGAAGAAAGTCCGGTCAAAAAAAAAAAAAAAATACCTACCGATCCCGATTTTCCAAGGAAAAAAAAAAAAAAAAAAAAAAAAAAAAAAAAAAAAAAAAAAAGCCTACCTACCGACCCTATGCTAAATTTATGATGAAATCGGAAACATAACATTTTTTTTTTTAGGCCTAAAGTACTTTAATGTATATATAAATCATGACCCTGTGATTACCTTGACCAAGTTTATGGCAAGGTCAACATGGGTTGCCTATGCATTTGAATTGGGAAAACTGTTAAAATGTCATTTGAAGGGAAAAGCCAGCAGGAAATTGGCAAATGGACAGAATATTGAAGATTCAGAAAAAAAAGAAAATGGCCCAAGGGCTTCATCTGCCCCTGCACTGGAATTAAATACCATAATATTCATGTATCAGTATATGCAGCAGATCTCAGGTGAGCGTTTACAGGACCATTGGTCCTCTGGTGTTTGTTATCCCATGTGGCGGCTATTATTATACCCCCCGCAAAACGAAGTTTTAGGGGGGTATACTGTTTTCAGCCTGTCCGTCATTCCGTGATTCCGTGACTCCGTGATTCCGTCATTCCGTCAACATTTTGACATCTTTGCTGAATAACTTAAGTAGTTTTTGCCCTAAGTTCTTCAAATTTTCAACACACCTGCACCATTAGACAACACATGTGTGATATGAATTTAGGGGCCAAAGGGTCAGTTTTGCAAGAGTTATGGGACTTTTTAAACCTATACATAGAATGTTTGCCATAGTGCTAATAGTGCATACTTTGTGAAATCAACTCCTCCTACAGCTTTCAATATTCTCTTTTGATACTTTGCAGATATGTGCCAGAGATATTGAAGATATGCATGAAGAAGTATTATGCTGAAAAAATGAATTTTGACAAATTTACAGCATTTTGAACTTAGCCAATTTTCGATAATTGCCATATTCAACAATGGTTGGTAATGCAAAGTTTGTGAAATCAACTCCTCCTAAGGCTTTCAGTATTTCTTTTCAATACTTTGCAGACATGTTCCACACATATTGAAGATGTGCATGAAGAATTATAATGCTGAAAAAAATCATTTTTGACAAAGGGCTGGGGTCTATAGACGCCGTTTTTGGCCTCATCTTCAAAATGGCTGATGTTACACGTTTTGATAGTACTAGGCTTGTCAATTACAAAAATGGTGTTTTTAATTTGTTGCATGGCTGGTTACCATGGCAACGCGCATATTTCGAAGATTACTGTTTTGAAGCGATAAGACATGTGTCGCTCAGGTGCTGGGACAGAAACAAGACATATTTTGTCATAAAACGTTCTAAAGCAGATAAAGAATACATTAAGAATGAAAATGATTTCCATGAGAGTCACTGTTCCAAAACAATAGTGTCATAGCAACACGTAGCATTCCTTAGCAACATGAAAAATAACCACAATTATGACGAAAATAAGAAATGGGTTATTTTATTAATGGACTTGAACTTTAAATTACTCATTATCTATCATTTTTAAAGTAATGGTTATGTAATGTGTCAAAACATGGTGTTTTTAATTCGTTTCATTGTCGGTTACCATAGCAACGTGTTTTACAATGATTCCAAGTTTTGGTAGGTTGATACGTCATTTCTAAGGTTTTAGTAGCAATGCGAAACATAAATTGCCATTGCATGTTATAAAGCAGATGATGTATACATTAAGGTTAGGAATGACCCTCACGCACGTCATTTTTTCCCATAAAAAGTCACATAGCAACGCGTGACATGCCTTAGCAACGATTAATGTTTTCAATATACATGCCAAAATAAGCGTGGTGCTAACTTATGTTTACAGTTTAGAAGGATAAATAACAATGCCATAGTTGCAGAGTCACAAGATTTTGATGAGAGTCATGTTTTAATTGTGGTTCCCATGGCAACTGAGTGTTATATTGAAATATTGTAAGATAGGTATCGCCTAACATACCGTATAGAAAACTAAAATGATGGCTGGTGAAGTCAACAATGACACCTACTTGCAAAGTAACTACTTGGAACTTCACATAATATTGCACATATAACATGAATGTTTATTGGTCACATTTTGGAGGAGCTAAGTTTGTTTGATTTATTGTTTTACGTCCCTTTCAACAGCTAACGTCCCGATATGTCCATAGCTGTTGTTTGCGACGTATAGCAATAAATCTAACAATCAAAAACTATTTTTCGTAATTAAACGCAAGTCTACGTCGAGAGATTCACGATTATGTGTGAAGAGGCCTTTACATGTATTTTTTTTTTAATTCAGTTTTACGTCCCTTTCAAGATTATTTCAGCTCATATGAGACGGGCCAATCAGTAGGTGGGGCGAAAACGGGAGAACCCCGAGAAAAACCACCTGACACACCCTCAAGCAGAACTTGGCTTGTCTCACATGTGGCCAGAGCGGGACTCGAACCCACACCAGACACAGCGGTGAGATGATCGAGTGATTAAGAAACAGCGCTCTTAACCGCTCGGCCACGGGGGCCGCCTTTACATGTAATAAGTTAAGAAAAACTAAGAACTTCCCTTTTTTGCGTTAACCCCCAATTCCATCGATACAAGGCATGGCAGATTGCACCCTGCCCATTTTGGGTATAAAAAATAGATAGGCTGCTAAGCTTATACCGCCTGAGTACTGATTAACGGCTTAGAACATTCTAATATTCTACATGTCATGGCATCCCAATATCCGGTGGAATGCGGTCCCATTTAATGGTCCAGGAGGCAACGTTCGGAGCTGACCATATCTGTTGACTGGTGCGTAAAGCAACAATTCAAACAAAATAAAGGTAAGATCGTCGATCCATTCGTTCGGCTTGGCCAATTTGTCTGCCTGCGTGTACGTTCATTTTTGGCGCAGATGGCTACTCCATTACATATATGAGCTATTATTTGCCTTCACCACATATACACATATCGGTAGATCAGCCTGTGCTGTCTGCTTCGTTTGCAAGTGGGCCTAAAGAAAACGTTTGCATTTCAACGAGGAGTATGCACACCCAATCAAAAATAAGCCTTTATGACCCATCTGGCCAATATATGGCCCATCTTCTCGCTTTGAATGTTTTACTGCTTCCGAAGGATCTAACGATTATTTTTATTTTATTATTTATGATGTCAGCATATGATGTTAATTGATTTTTTCTCACCTCTGTATTTGGAGTGGGAATTTCTTTCTAATTGTACCATTTCCTGGTCATTGCCTACTTTTATCGTTTAACGTATTAAAGAGGTGAAATTGTGTGTATGTCATAACATGTACATGCGTAGGTATAAACTTCACTGGTACCGCATTATCATAAAAGTGACGTAAAACACTTAAACGCCGATGCAAAGATTTTCCCTGCTTTTTTATGAATTGATGCTTTACTTCCCAGTCAACAACTATGGTCATGTCGGGGGACGCCCCCTCCACTTAAATAAGACTTTTTAATTTTACCCATTTATTTCTTAAGGCCCCGATTTGCGGCGGCCAATATCCCTCCCACCGACCTTTCCAGCGCGTTTTAGTATAAATAAATAAATCAATGAATATCTAAACTGAAAGAAAGAAGGAAAGAAAGAAAGAAAGAAGGGCGATCGGTGGGAATATAGGCCATAACGAAATAGGTGCAGGGCAAAGCTCGTACGCCGCAGATCAGCACAGGTCTAAGCCTGCCCAGGAAAAGTGGTTTCAAGTCAACCAGCCATACATATAAACCTTAGTGGTTTACTTTGGTGGTTACATGTATATTTAAAGCACATTTTGGATGTCATGGCATTCAAATTTTGGGTAAAAGTCCCATAAAATGGAGGCAGCGTCACATGACCATTATAAGCATGCAATGAAATAAACAAACTAAGGAAAGGAAAACAAATCTGAAAACACGTTTTTCACGAGAATTTTTTTTATTGGTATTCGTATATTTGACACGGGAATGTGCATGTACATGAATAATTTTGATATTGAGTTGTATACATGTACATGTAGGCATATATGTTATTCTGGGTTTGTTTGTTATTACATGTACCTTTTTGTTGGCCACCGGGGAGCGGGGTTGCGTTTTATAGTTCGGGATTCGGACAACATGACCATCTTGACGCTGTACGACAAACCAAATCAAATATTTTGAGGAAAAAGTCAGTTGTTGTCGCCTCAGTCTGTCCACGGTTTGCTTTAATGAATGAGATTGACTAAGAGATCTGCAAACATTTTGTGGTTTGTATATGAGACCATATAAAAGATAGCTGGATATGCCTACTTCAGCTTCACCAAACATTTGCCCGCGGAACAGTTTACCGACAGTGATGAGTTTGTGGGCGTTCTATTAGTCAGTTGCTTCCCTTGAAAATCTAAGATGAAATATCTTAATCAATGCTCTAAGTTCATTAATATGATAAAATGCATTTATAAATGATTTAATCATGAACATGAAAATATTTAAATTCTATAACCATGTGAACGAAAACATTTTCTTTTTTAAAAACACAGACGTACATAAATAATTACACATTGAATGCGTTTTCAGATTTTTTACTCGGACTCTTTGCCAGTCATTCTGTCGTTATAACACTTCTGTGATGTACGTACCTGCCTGTGTTTGGTTTGGGATTGTAAATTTCATTGTATAATCTCTGTGTCGTTTGTTCTTACGTTTCATTCTAGACAAAACAATGCGCTATCAGTATACCAAAACCAAGCGAAAGCTTTGTTCGTTTGTTTGTTTGAAGTGATGCTTTACGTCCCAGTCAACAGCAATGGTCATGTCGGGACGATAACTCCCTTTTATGAGACATTTACCCAATATTAGGATGACATGACACTCAAAATATGCTTCATAAATATAACCACCCAACAAAGCCAATAAGGCTTATATGTATGGATGCGTTTGACTAAACCACTTTTTCTGGGCAGAACCAGACATTAGCGGTAAACCAATAATCAGATGGTCGTTCAGGAGATTAGAAGCTTTGCCTGGAGGCACAATCACTCCATCAATTGCTCCTAGGCCCCAGTTGGCGGGGCCCATATTCCCATCCGACCACCCAACGGAAAGCGTCACATAGAAAGATCAAACGGGGTGCATCACCATGTTTTGTTTATTTACTTTGTTTATATTTCTTTCTTTCTTTCTTTTATTTGAAGTTTTACGTCCTTTTCAAGGTTATTTCAGCTCCTGTGAGACGGGTCAATCAGTAGGTGGGGCGCAAAAACGGGAGAACACTGGCGCATCTGCAAGCAGAACAGCTTGTCTCACATGTGGCCAGTGCGGGGCTCGAACCTACACCAGACACAGCGGTGAGATGATCGAATGATTAAGACACAGCGCTCTTAACCGCTCGGCCACGGGGGCCGCCGCTTTGTTTTTATTCAGTTTGATTATCCTTTTATGTTTCATCGTATGAGATGAGGCGGCTTTTATTACTGTTAAATACCGGCACACCCGTAAGTAGAGCTTTGCTTGTTTCACGTGTCCCCACACACACAGAGCTCGAACCCGAGATGAGATGGTCAAATGATTCATCAACGGCTTTTACCACTCTGATGGCAATAAGGACCGCCGTACGTGGAAAACGACACAGGGCTACAGAACAGACTAAATTATTAGTTTGCGAAATAATTTTAATTGATTCGAGCAAGTGCGACGTGACGTCAAGCACAGCGTGCGTGTTTTTTTTTCCGTGACGTCATTTGTTGGAAACGCCGTGAGAGATGCTCAAATAAAAAGAACATGTAGCTTGTAGCCCTTTTATAGCAAATTTAATTATTGATGTATACGTTTCCCTTTCTATAACCGACTAAGACAATTGTGGTTAGTCAAACACAGTCAAACACCTGCGCCCGCTGACCTTTGCACTAAGCGCATGGGTATAGGCTATAGTAGGCTACGAAAATAACAGGCATAGATTTGATCTTAATTAGATTAAAAAGAACAATTAGGAGCTAAAAAGATCAGCAGAGATAGAAAATCACTCATACAAAGAAGTAACAGTACTTTACAAGGAAAATTTATCACGTTGCACCATTGTTTTCTTACGTTTCCGTAGCGTTGTCAAGGACGCTCTATGTCTTTTTGCATGAAAGCCGATGTCGTTTTTACTAATTTTAGATACCGCACCACCCCTCGACCAAAACAAAACTTTGGTGATAAGAAGTTCAGACGTTATTCTTTTATTATGCGAAATCTCATTTTGGTCGAGGGGTGGTGCGGTACTTAATTTTCGACATGAACATTTGAAAATAGCTGAAAATTGAGGAAAATGGCGCGACCATCTTGCTTAGTGACGTCGCCATAGCGTGGTCACGTGCTTTTTCGGACGTTCTGACGTCATTTCTAGAAACACGGTACGTTGTACTATATGCGTGAGTATAACTCACAGAAATATGATTCAATAATTTTTTCACGAATTTTGAGGCCAAAATCCCGTCTTATAGACTCCAGCCCTTTACCGCATGTTTTAACATAGCCATTTTTGACCATTGCTTATATACAATGATGGTTGGTAGTTCATAGTTTGTGAAATCAACTCCTCCTAGGGTTTTCAGTATTTCTTTTCAATACTCTGCAGACATGTTCCACACTTATTGAAGATGTGCATGAAGAATTATAATGCTGAAAAAATAATTTTTGACAAATTTACAGCAGTTTTTAACATAGCCATTTTTTGACCAATGCTTATACAATAATGGTTGGTAGTGCATATTTTGTGAAATCAACTCCTCCTACAGCTTTCAATATTCTCTTTTGATACTTTGCAGTTATGTGCTAGAGATATTGAAGATATGCATGAAGAAGTATCATGCTGAAAAAATGAATTTTGACAAATTTACAGCATTTTGAACATAGCCAATTTTCGATAATTGCCATATTCAACAATGATTGGAAGTGCATAGTTTGTGAAATCAACTCCTCATAGGGCTTTCAGTATTTCTTTTCAATACTTTGCAGACATGTTCCACACATATTAAAGATGTGCATGAAGAATTATAATGCTGAAAAAATCATTTTTGACAAATTTACAGCATGTTTTAACATAGCCATTTTTGACCATTGGTTGGTAGTGCATATTTTGTGAAATCAACTCCTCCTAGGGCTTTCAGTATTTCTTTTCAGTACTTTGCAGACCTGTTCCACACATATTGAAGATGTGCATGAAGAATTATAATGATGAAAAAATAATTTTTGACAAATTTACAGCATTTTTCAACATAGTCATTTTTGACCATTGCTTATATACAATAATGGTTGGTAGTGCATACTTTGTGAAATCAACTCCTCCAAGGGCTTTCGGTATTTCTTTTCAATACTTTGCAGACATGTTCTTCACATATTGAAGATGTGCATGAAGAATTATAATACTGAAAAATTAATTGCTGACAAATTTACAGCATTTTTTAACATAGCCATTTTTGACAATTGCTTATATACAGTAATGGTTGGTAATGCATAGTTTGTGAAATCAACTCCTCATATATCCTAGAGCTTTCAGTATTTCTTTTCTATACTTTGCAGATATGTTCCACACATATTGAAGATATGTGCATGAATAATTATAATACTGAAAAAGTGATTTTTGACAAATTTACATAATTTTTCAACATAGCCATTTCTTGACCATTGCTTATATACAATAATGAAATCAACCTCAAGCTTTCAATATATTCTTTTAATATTATAGATGTGACTGGCATACTGAGGATGTACATGAAGAATTATAATGCTGAAAAAATATCTTTGACAAATTTTCTGCATGTTTGACTTAGGAAGTTATTGGCCAGCTCCAGATAATTTTGCGGGGGGTATACTGAAAGCCTTGCTTGCAGCCAATTTCTAGTTTTGGTTGTAAATTGCATGTTCCTGAAAATTATATGAGAATTATTTTAATGAATAAATTTATTTTTTGCATACATGTATTTCAATCATTATTATCTCACCTGAGCCGTTAGGCTCACAAGGTGAGCTTATAGGATGGCCATGATCCGTCGTCCGTCCGTCGTCCATCCGTCCACAATTTCAAAGATCTTCTTCTCTGAAACCGCTTGGCCAACCAAAGCCAAATTTTATATGAAGCATCTATAGGAAGGGGGAACCAATGTGTATATAAGAAATCCAGGTCACATGACCAAGATGGCCGCCATGCCCATATATGGTAAAAACCCTTCAAAAATCTTCTTCTCCAGAACCGGTGGACTGATTTCAACAAAACTTGGCATGAAGCATTGATGCCTCAAGCACTAGAATGTATATATAAATCACGACCCTGTGATGACCTTGACCTATTTTACGGCAAGGTCAACATAGGTCGCCAATGCATTTGAATGGGGAAAACTTTTAAAATGTCATTTAAAGTGAAAGTCTTGCAGGAAATGGGCAGTAGGACTGAATATTAATGATTCTGAAAAAAATTGGACCCCAGGGGCTCATATGCCCCCACCCCGGGGCAATGTACATGTATATTACCGTAATATTCAAACATCATCTCCTCTGAAACCGGTTGGCCAATCAAAGCCAAATTTTATGTGAAGCATTAATAGGAAGGGGTAATCAATGTGTATATAAATAATCCAGGTCACATGACCAAGATGGCCGCAATGCCCATATATGGTAAAACCCCTTCAAAAATCTTCTCCAGAACCGGTGGAATGATTTCAAAGAAACTTGGCATGAAGCATCGATGGCTCAAGTACTACAATGTATATATAAATCATGACCCTGTGATGACCTTGACCTTTTTTTACGGCAAGGTCAACATAGGTCGCCAATGCATTGGAATAGGGAAAACTTTTAAAATGTCATTTAAAGTGAAAGTCTTGCAGGAAATGGGCAGTAGGACTGAATATTAATGATTGTGAAAAAAAATGGACCCCAGGGGCTCATCTGCCCCCACCCCGGGGCAATATACATGTATATTACCATAATATTCAAACATCTTCTCCTCTGAAACCGCTTGGCAAATTTTATGTGAAGCATCTATGGAATGGGGGAATTAATGTATATATAAATTATCTAGTTCACATGACCAAGATGGCTGCCATGCCCATATAAGGTAAAAACCTTTCAAAAATCTTCTTCTCCGAATCTGGTGGACCGATTTCAACAAAACTTGGCATGAAGCACCAATGGCTGAAGTACTACAATGTGTATATAAATCATGACCCTGTGGTGACCTTGACCTATTTTAGGACAAGGTCATCATAGGTCTCCAATGCATTGGAATGGGGAAAACTTTTAAAAAGTCATAAGAAGTGATAATCTTGCAGGAAATGGGTAGTAGGACTAAATATTTATGATTCTGAAAAAAAAAAAAATAGACCTAAGGGCTCATATGTCCACACCCCGGGGCAATATACATGTATATTACCATAATATTCAAACATCTTCTCCTCTAAAACCACTTGGCCAATTGAAGCCAAATTTTATGTGAAGCATCTATAGGATGGGGGAACCAATGTGTATATTAATAATCTAGGTCACATGACCAAGATGGCCGCCATGCCCATATATGGTAAAAACCCTTCAAATATCTTCTCTGAAACCGATAGATTGACTTCAATGAAACTTGGCGTGAAGCATCCATGGCTAAAGTACTACAATGTGTATATAAATCATGACCCTGTGATGACCTTGACCAAGTTTATGGCAAGGTCAACATGGGTTGCCCATGCATTTGAATGGGAAAAACTGTTAAAATATCATTTGAAGGGAAAAACCAGCAAGAAATTGGCAAATGGACAGAATATTGATTATTCTGAAAAAAAGAAAATGGCCCAAGGGCTTCATCTGCCCCTGCACTGGGGTTAAATACCATAATATTCAAACATGTTTATTGGTATATGCAGCAGACTCAGGTGAGCGTTTACAGGACCATTGGTCCTCTGGTTTAAGAGAAGTTTTGTGTTGGAATACATGCTTCTCTTGTGTTTTGAACAGGGGTAATATCTCGTATCCTATTAGCTATTGGTCGAGACTTGCCAAATCTGGTACTTGTAACTAGAAACAGTGAACTGTTAAGATTTGCTTGCCATTGTAATTGTAACAATATTAATGTTTGACACAGATCATTTCAAGTCTGTTCTGTTATGAGCAGCTGCAGCTAGGAATATTTATGCAGGACTACTCAAAGTGTATTTCCTGTATTGTAGTGTAATTACACCTCGTATTGTCTTTTTCAGATGGATGTGGTCAGAAGCAGCGTCTCAGCCTAAATTAGAGCAAGGCTTAGAAATTGGTGGTTTTGGATATCCAGTAAGTTACAACTTCAATTTAATGTTAATTTCACTTTGTGAGTCTTGGAATATTAAATTTTTCCAAGGGAAATGCAAAAAGCCTATGAGACTCATTTTGTAAGACACAAAAATGTTTGTCTGCTGGGCAAAACCAGCAAAACTCCTTTGTGTTTTAAAAAATTCTTTTTGTTAGATAATTTTCTGGCAAGATGTGCCAAGATTACAATGTTGATACACTGACATGCAAAATGAGTCTTTGTCCAGCAAAACATTACAATCTACAAACAGACATATAGGCAGGAAAATATTGATATTGTCTCTTATAGACAGGAAAATAATTGTGGTCAATATAACTTAAGGCTGCCTTAAGTGATTATAAAGCCACTCAAAACTGTGTTTCCGACCATGAAAATTAGCACTATTGCATGTACAAGTTTACATCTTTCCTGAGTGGCTACATACAGCATTTGCCTTAAAATATATGAGCCACCTCGTGAGAAAACCAACAATCTGCATAGGCGAAAACAAAGGCGCAGATCAGCTTATCAGCGCCTTTGTTTTCGCTACTCGGAGAGTACAATTCCTCTTCTACTTAAATCAGAAATTTCAAGCTTCTAGCTCTTTTCTGTGCTTGTACAGGTTGGTTTGTGTCCGACCTGGTCGGAAACCACATTGTTGGTTTTCCCATGAGGCGGCTCATATTTTTTAAAAATCATAGAAGATCTTATTGAAGCTTGGATTCATATTATTGGTTATCAGATGAAACAGTGACATATGAGCCGCCTCGTGGGAAAACCAACAATGTGGTTTCCGAACAGGTCTGACACAAACCGACCTGTACAAGCACAAAAAAGAACTGGAACTTGAAATTTTGGATTTAAGTAGAAGAGGAATTGTATTATCCGAGTAGTGGAAACAAAGGCGCTGATCAGCTTCGCAGTTACTGCGAAGCTGATCTGCGCATTTGTTTTCGCCTATGCAGATTGTTGGTTTTCTCACGAGGTGGCTAATATCAAACATACAATAAGACAGAAACATGAATGTAGTGAATTTAGTTTGTTGACCTAGGACATTTAATCTATCAAACCAGAAGTTCTCCTATAAAATGTGGTATTTCTCTTTTTAGGCTATGGCAGCTATTAATACTAGAAAAATGAAGTTTTCTTTAATGAAAGGTGCTTTTAATGAAAAAGGAATTAGTGAATTTCTCAGGTAAGTCTTTAATAGCAGTAAACTACAACAATTGTTTTACAATAAAAATTAACACTGTTCTGAGGTTTATTCTGGTCTCCATTTGACCAAAGATATTCGCTGTTCAAAGTACTGTGAAGTCTTGAAAAACACAAGTTGACCAAGTAGTGTGGTGGCATGCACGGATCCAGAAAATTTTCTCAGGGGGTGGGGTCCAAATTCCCAGAAGGGGTCTGACGGAAAATTTGAATATGGCAAAAATTAATAATCTGGCAATTCCAGGGGGTGTCCGGACCCCCTGTCCCCGTCTCTGGATCTGCCCATGGGTGGCATAGTGGTAGAGCATTGGTCTCCAAATCAAGAGGTCCCGGGTTTGATCCCCATTGTTGCCATTTAACTCCCCAGAGTACTGGTAAACACCAGGAAGTGGTGACTGCATCCCGTCAAGATTGAAAAATTGCTGACTTGGACGTTAGACCTCAATTTAAACAAACAAGCTGTACAGCTATAGTATTAGAACATTTAAAACTGAGAAGTTTTCTGACAGTGTTAAACGGTATGAGAAAAGTAAAATAACAATTTTGATTCATTTGAAGGGATCGTCCGCTGTATTCATGGTTCTTTTATTGCCCCTATTGCTTTGAATGATCAGCCTTTCAAGATTGTAAAAACACTGTTAATGTTAATGATTTGTTTTTGCAGGGATTTATCCTATGGTAAAGGCTCAACATTACCAGTAAAAGATGAGAAATTACCAGAAATAGTAACTATAGAAGCCTGGGATGGCAAAGATGGTGTGGTAAGTTGATTGATCATTAATCCATATTTGACAAATGGATTTTCCCATCATTAACAATTGGGTCAGTCTACTTTCATTTTTAGGTGTGTTAGGAGTGATTTTTAAATTTTATTCAATTTTTCGATGAAAATTCCCTAAGCAAACAGAATAGCCCCAGATGGGATGCCACGTTCTGTGGCATCACATCTGGGGCTATTCTGTTTGCCTATGTTCCATAAAAAAGACGTCAGGCTTAAATGAGTTAATTTTCTGACCCCCATCATGGAATACAAATAAATTATCATTTTAGGATAAGCCTTAAAGAAATAACTTTAGCTTACTGGTGACATTTAAAAAAATCAGTATTTTAGATGAGACTTAACTGTATCTGTGACCTCGCCTAGCTGTTTGTCAACACCAAATAAAACTTTTCAAATTTAAACAAATAAATTAAGCCTTTTCTGGAAAAAGGACCATAATGCAACAATCTTGGTTTAATTACTGTACATAGTACAAAGAAAAAACATTTTGTATTTTATTTTCAGTTGGAGGTAGAAGATGACATTGATTTAAGTGACGTTGTGCTAGATGACCTTGACAAGGACGAATTGTGATCACTTCTATAAATAGAACATGTGTTACTATAAATAGACATCATACTCGTGCTCTTGCAATCATTGCCATTTACATCGACAGCGTTTCTCAGACACTTACAGTCATAATTACATTCGTTTAAACATTTTTTGTGAAAAAAACATACTAAACAATTATATATGCAAAATTTTATGTACAAGATCATGTGTGATAGGATCTGACAATAACACATAAAGCCACTGCGAAACCAACAAAATGCTTGGGTGAAAACAAAGCCGCAGATCAGCTTAGTGGCAACCGCAAAGCTGATCAGTGCCTTTGTTTTCGCTGCACGGATAGTACCATTCTTCTTTAATCCGAATTTCAAGCATCTAGCCTGCTCTTGTGACTGCACAGGCTGGTTTGTATCAGACCTGGTCAGAACCCAAATTGTTGGTTTTCTCATGCACAGGCTCATATTTCATATGGGTAGCAAGGTGGCCTAGTGGTGGAGTGCCTGACCTGAATCAAGAGGTCCTGGGTTTGGACCTTAGTGGTGCTGAGTTAGCAAGATGCAATAACTGCCCAAAGTACTTGTTAATGCCCAGAAAGCTGCGACTCCATTCAGACATGATATGAGCCGTAATGCTAGTACAGAAGAAGGCTAGAAGATTGAGCTTTTGTAAATAAGTAGAGAAAAGATTGAGCTTTTGTAAATAAGTAGAGAAGGAATTGCACTATCAGTGTAGTGAAAACAAAGGCTCTGATCAGCTGTGCAGTTTCTGCACAGCTGATCTGCGCCTTTGTTTTTGTATATGCATAAGTCCGGTTTTCTCATGACGTAGCTCATATAAAATCATTGAATGTGACTTTAAACCACAAAACATACAAATACAACTTAACAAAGTTTAGCTGGTGAACTTAAAGGATATTTTAGCGAGTTGCCATCGTAATGTATGTACATGTATACAGTTTTAGTTTCGACTTGATTCTGTGCCAGTATGCATGTTTCAAAGTAATGCCACTGTATTGAAAAATATGTATGTTCTAATACATCAATTAAGGCTCAAAAATGTTCTCTTTCATGGAGCATTTTGATATTCTGTTGTATCAAAATGGTCTTCATGTTTTGACATGAATTTTGCTTTAATATCTAGTTGTTACTGTAAACTACCACACAGGTCGATATGTAAAATGAATAAATTTATGTTTTAAATGGTCTGTTTTGATATAAATGATCTGATAAAGTGCTTTTGTATGAAAGAAATATGAGCCGCCACATGGAAAAACCAGTCTGCATAAGCGAAAACAAAGGCGCAGATCAGCTTCGCAGTAACTGCGAAGCTGATCAGGGCCTTTGTTTTCGCTACTCAGATAGTACAATTCCTCTTGTACTTAAATCCAAAATTTCAAGCTTCTAGCTCTTTTCTGTGATTGTACAGGTGGGTTTGTGTTGGACCTGTTCGGAAACCACATTGTTGGTTTTCCCACAAGGCGGCTCATTTCATCTCATTTCTTACCTCATAACATTGTGTATACATGATGGGTACTTGTCCCTTATCCACAAGTTTTCGTACATTATATTTCCAAATTTTACAGATTCATTTTTACATTAGTAGTGATTTATTGTAAAAATCAACCACAGGCAATTTTCATGATCAGCGTTTAACTTAACTGTAAGTTCGCAAATGTTCACGAGAATTATTACTATTTTTTTTTTTTTGCGGAATCTGAAAAACAGTAATGCAAGTCGGCGAACGATCTGATCCATCTTGTTGAAAGTAAAAAATCTGGTTTCTTCTGCACATGTTTCTTTTTAGAAATCTACAGTTGTTGTTTTAAAATATTTCACTTGCTTACATACAAAGCATGGTCATTTACGACTCATTGTGACAATTCAGTTAACTTTTCTGTTTCTTTAAATAGCTATTTCTCAGTAGTTTTCGATATCCCTTGATGGATATTTAGATTTACATTAATTAATTATTTCTCCCACTGTTGTATGCCCCTAGATGTTGTAAGGTGTATAACTCGTCAAAAGTACTGTGATAGATATATCCAACATAAATCATATTCATAAGTAGAAAGTATACACATAGTGCTAGGTTAAAATTCAGTGTAGGCTGGTAAGTGGTCATTTTTGGTATTTTTTGAAAATTTGCTTGTTTATTTTGGCTGATGCATGTTGGAGGGGCTGCAGCTTGGTTTCCTGTCTGTCAGAAACAGAATTTAGCCAGTGAAGGCAATTAAGTTACATGAGCATCAAATGCATTTCAGAAAAGTTTTTAAAATGCTGTTACCCATGAACATAGGCCATGTATAGCCCAGCAGCAGTGTGTAAGAGAACTAACTAGCTCTGTGGACCTTTAAAACCAATTACTGAAGCAGATTTCGAACATACAAAAAACTGACCCCCTAAGCCAGTCTATATTACAAAAAACTGACCCCCTAAGCCAGTCTATATTGTAGCCCGTTATAATAATGAAAATGTTAACAGCAAGGAGTGCCATTGTTTGCATGACTGATTAAATCACATCACCAAAGTGCATAGAATGATTGATGTTTGTCTGTTTATTACATACCATTGTCTTGTGCATTATTTGAATGAATTGTTTTGGTTTGAAAGTGATATTGAAAAAATATGGAAAACCCACTAGACTTGTTTTTACTTTAATTCCTAGTTGAATGATGTAGTACTCTACAATTTTCATATTTGAGCCGCCTCATGAGAAAACTAATAATCTGCATATGCGAAAACAAAGACGCAGATCAGCTTCGCAGTAACCGCGAGGATGATCAGCGCCTTTGTTTTCGCTACACGGATAGTACAATTCCTCTTCTTCCTAAATCCGAAATTTCAAGCTTCTAGCACTTTTCTTCGCTTGTACAGCTCGGTTTGTGTCGGACCTGTTCGGAAACCACATTGTTGGTTTTCCCACGAGGGGGGTCAATTTTAATTACAGGAGCCTCCAAGGTGCAGTAGGTATGTCACTCGCCTTGGTAACCAGGGGCCGCAGGTTTGATCCTGGGCTTCTCCAGTCTGTCTGATGAGACTATGAACCGAGGACCAGTCCTCATACGAACTGAAATTTTGTTGGGATGTTAAACAAACTATGACAAATCTGTAGTGGTGGGGCATTGTGCAAGAACTCCAAATCTAGAGATCCTGGGTTTAATAGATAGTATAACGCTGCCATTTTGCGTTTTTAGGTACATAAATTACTTTCCTGTCCGTATAAAATAAATGGGCTTGAGTTTGGTCTGGACTGTCTGAACACACCAGAGCGGCGTTCAAATATTGATAAAATACAGAACAAGCCTAGCACAGTTCATCACATCTGCAAAACAGTGGCGGTAGACACCATAGGATTGTATAATACCAGGAGTATCGATGTGCATTTAGGACATGCTCAAAACAACGCCGTGGTAGGTATTCGCATAAAAGCACTGCTGGTTTGCGGCGAGAACATCGTAACCGCGCTTTAAGGTTTCATACAAGGTCTTTGTTGCTCTACATGTTCACATTGTCATTGGTATTTGCACGGAGGTTGTACGACTTTTTGAAATGACGCTGCATTTTGAACGCGACGACGCATGTGAACACCCTGAAAAGACTGCATGCGCAGTGAAAGCGTCATGAGGGCGTAAAATCGCATTAAGAACGCGACAGAAGTAACAGAACCATGGTGGCTGTTGGGACACCGTTACAAGTCCCCTTTCACGTGCATATACAGATTTGTCTTGCAATCACAATGCGCGTTGGGGAGCGCGGTTGCCTGGTGATAGAGCATCGGACTCCGAATCGAGAAGTCCTAGGTTCGATCCTGACACTCGGCACCATACTGTGTCCTTGAGCAAGACTCGTTAACTTCCGAGAGTAATGGTCAAGGCAAAGGAAGTGGTGGCTCCGTCCCGACATCACTGAAAAATTGACTGGGACGTTAAACTTCAATATAAACAAACAAACAAAGTCAAGGCACTTTGAACATAAAATTTTAAAAAGCAAGAACAAACGGCTTCGTATGACGGGCTTAATCAGAGCTATATCCTCACATCAAACACTCCGACGGAATTCTTCGTTGCATATCCATTTTTTTAAAACCAGGGATCGTGGGTAAAGTCACGAAAAGTTTGATCATTAAACGCAACCGGTGCCATTTCAGTTGCCTAAAAGATACCCAGACACTTACTTTTTGCACCGACTCCTGTGACTACCTTCTGTTTGCGCATACACAAGTCTAAAACGCATGGTCATGATGGTTGACCTGGTCGAGATACCTTTTACATATTGGAGATAAACCTTACAAACAAAGGAAAGCGTTAAACATTGTCTTGATCAATCTCAGTCAAAATGTCTTTTGGATACACCTAGAGGCATGGGTAGACACCACGAGTTTTATGATAGATGTAAGGTAATTGTACACTGTGTGGGCTATCAGGGTGAGCGTACGGCCCCCGAACGGATATCGTATGGTCGTCGTACGGAAATAGATTATTGCGTGGCCGCCTTGCCAATTGCCGTTCAAAGCATTTTAATGGAACTATAAACTGTTCTGTTATCGTCAAGTTATGTGTGGAACGATGGCACTTAGGCTACGCGTACCACCATTCAGGCACAGAATTGCGTACCTGCGAGTGAGCAGCCGTGGCCGTTTCACCTTCATTTAGTGCGTTTGGTAGTACACGTAAAGCGATCGTAGGGAGACCACAGTGGCTCAGTCAGACTGTCTGTTGGGACCCCGTACGGACATCGCATGGGCTATGTACGATTTCCATTTTAAGTTTGCGGAGACCCTACGATTTCCGTACGATATCACAGAACGCCAGAGCAAGAAATCGCACGATGGCCGTATTAATTGTAAAAATGCGTACGTCGTAGTCCATGGTCACCTACGATGTTCCAAAAATCGTAGGGGAAATCACCTCTAAAAGAAAAAAAATCGTACGGCGATCGCGAGAAATGATCTCGAATTATAGCAAACGTTAGAATTTTCTGACATATTTTAAAGTGAACAGTTTGACGGAAATATGGAGCATGCGTTTATTTTTTGTTTTGGGATATGATTTGAAAAATAGGCAATTATTCACCGACACGAACTTCTAGCATTTGCACTTAGATCGTTTAAACTGAGTCCCAGACATGTCCTAGACAAAGCTGGATGAGCCACCGCTCTCTGAAGACACTGAACAGCGGCGGTTGGCGTCGAACACTGAACGCATATTCTTCTACCGCGATTTGATGTCTATCGAGAAAGATGTGGAAATAAAATTACATGCTTGTCCGGAGCTGGCGAAATATATAAAAATTGCTCCACATTTATATTACTTTCGTGGCGCGACACTACACTGTATTTTATAAAATCATACACATAATTATTTTCTTAACAACAGGAAGACGGGTGATCAATGTAATGTGCAAACAGCGACACTGGTCATTGATTTTCTATTATATCAAACTGCAGTGTCAAGTTGAACCGGTTCGGGTATAGACTAGTATTCGCAGTTTTGAAAAATATGGCAGCTAATAAGGACATGTTTTTCTATTGGGGCTCGGGCTCAGCCCCCTGCTGGAAGGCAATGATAGTCCTGGCGGAAAAGGGGCTTTGGGAATGTCCTAACAAGTTGATTGAGTTCTCGAAGAAGGAGCATAAAGGAGAAGATGTGTTGAAGTTGAACCCACGTGGACAGGTCAGTAAATAGAACATTTTATAGAACATCAAATAGATCATTTATTTTATATGTTAGACTTATTGTATATGGTTCGTCCGTGTGTACGGGACGATAAAGCTGTAAGCGAGTGGTTATCGTCCATACACACAGACGAACCATATAAGAAGTTGCTCATTGCACTTTTACGTTTTAGCACCCTGCACCTTGTGCATCTCCGGGAGTCTGACGGTGACCACTAACAGGGTGCAATGGACACTTTTATTTGTTCAATCTTACTAATTTGTAACTTAAAGAAATATTTGTCGACAGACGTGCCCGAACTGGAAACGCACTTACCGAGCCATACAAAGTTTGTAAATTTTAGTACGGAAACTAGGGTGACCGGTCTGCGTAAATCGGCCTGTGGACCTTTTTGCTCTGTGTACCGACGGGTCAATTTCTGGCAGTTACCTAGAAGCTGTAGATATTTGACGTACTCAAAGCAACAACGAACAACGCCCCTAAGCTGAGGCTCGAGCCCAGAACCACTTGGCCCGAACGGGATTTGGCTGTATAAAAATTTATACTACTGTTGTACCGCTCCGCTTCATTGGTTGTTAAAATATTTGAGCCGCCGCATGAGAAAACCAACAATTTGCATCTATGCGAAAACAAATGCGCAGACCAGCTTCGCGGTAACCGCGCAGCTGATCATCGCCTTTGTTTTCGCTACACAGATAGTACAATTCCTCTTCTTCTTAAATCCAAAATTTCAAGCATCTAGCTTGCATCTGTGACTGTACAGACCGGTTTGTGTCGTGTCTGGTCGGAACTCCAAATTGTTGGTTTTCTCTCGCAAAGGCTCATTTGTCCTTCGTTGCAGATGCCAACGTTCCGTGACGGTGATAGAGTGATCAACGAATCTAACGCCATCTGTATGTACCTGGAGGTATGTCATTTCATACATTTTTATTCAGTTTTACGTCCCTTCAAGATTATTTCAGCTCATATGAGACGGACCAATAAGTAGGTGGGGCAAAAACGGGAGAACCGCGAGAAAAACCAAACAACCTGGCACACCCGCAAGCAGAATTTGGCTTGTCTCACATGTGGCCAGTGCGGGACTCGAACCCACACCAGACATCGAGTGATTAAGAAACAGCGGTCTTAACCGCTCGGCCACGGGGACCGCCATTTCATACAATACGAAAACACACTCATGCAATGCACACATGAACAGCAATGTTTTTCCTCTATGAAACTGAAAAACAAAGCCGATGAAATAGTTTGATATTTTTCACATCTTTGCTCAAATTATTATTCGTGGTACACTTTAGAGCCGCTTCATTAAGTTCTAATGAGTATCCACAATTTATGTTTCGGAGCAAAATTAAACTGCAAAATTAAACCGGATTTTTGCCTGTGCTAAAACAAATACGCAGATCAGCTGTGCAGTAACTGCACAACTGATCAGCGCCTTTGTTTTCGCTATTAAACAGCCAGTACTATCCCTCTTCTACTTATACCCAAAATTTCAAACTTCTAGCACGCTATTGTGACTGTACAGGCCGGTTTGTGTCGGACCTGGTCGGATATCCCAAAGACTGGTTTTCTCGCGTGGTTGCTCATATATATTTCTATGATTCCAGGATAACTACAGCAATGACAGCAACAAACTGATGCCATCTGACCCAGCTACAAAGGCCCTCGTATACCAGAGAATGTTTGAGGTAAAACACAATCATAAACCATATCTATCTTTTCACCTTGATCTGCATGCCTGATACAAACTGATACAAACCTTATGCACATGCATATACATGAGATTATTCATGTTATTAAATGAGTCTAGTATGTTCAGCACATGACAAAAATCACTGATGGTGTCCAACATATTCTGTCGTGGAATGCTTGAATGTCCTTTCCAAAGGTTTTAGCGAATTAAATTAAGTGGTAACTGATGGGCACAAACTAGTACATAGACTTCTAGAGTAAAGAATTATCCTTAAGTTTGTTAAAGCTTGCTTTTGTATATACAACAAATGCTACAACTATAATTTCAGTCTGCCAACATCCAGAACAACATTTTCCTGGACACCATCTACTATATGATGAGAACCAAGAAAGAAGATTGGAGCCAGGTACCAGGTTAAAATGAGCCGCCTCGTGGGAAAACCAACAATGTGGTTTCCAAATAGGTCCGACAAAAACCGACCTGTACAAGCACAGAAAAGAGCTAGAAGCATGAAATTTCGTATTTAGGGAGTAGAGGGATTGTACTATCCGTGTAGCGAAAACAAAGGCGCTGATCAGCTTCGCGGTTACCGCGAAGCTGATCTGCGCCTTTGTTTTCGCCTATGCAGACTGTTGGATTTCCCATGAAGCGGCTCAAATATCTTCGAAATTAGGAAAGCGAAATAAGGAAAGTTGAATTCCAAACACATTGGAACAATACTGTCGTAGAGCACGACTTTTAGATAGTTCTAACACTAATTTTGCTAATCACATGTGGTTTTGTCTGGTGTTATTGCGTTAGTATTGTCAGTCTCATTGCTTACGTTCAGCCGAGCAGGGAGACTGCATTCCTTAAGGCTATGACATGCCTTTTAAACCAGGGCTCATGGGTACGATCCCAGGCTTGTCCTGTCTTTCAACTCTAAGCCGAGGCCCCCTCTCCACTCAGTTGGACGTAAACACAATGTCAACTAACCATTGCAATATTTTACCACTCCAGGGAACACCGTGGCTTTTAAGTGGTAGAGCGCGAGACTCTGAATCGTGTCATTGAACCCTACTGGTGCCGTATTGTGTCCTTTGGTAATAAAACATAAAAGTAGATCCTTTGGAAGCAGTGGAAGCGTTCAAAGGGAGATAGTATGGGCCATATTGCGCAACTTCGGATAATGAACCCTCATCAGTGACCCTTTATAAACCGGCGACAATAGCCAGATAGGAAGACATATTTTCACACTGGTAAATGTAAAATCACTGGAGCTGGTTGCAACGAACTGGTGCAGTCTAAATTACGCACTGGAGTAAGATTAAAATGGCGGAAAAGGTAAATAAATCTTATACCTCTTTTCATTACCATTTCCTTATAAACTTGTTTGTATTTTATTTGTCATGTCACCTAGCGCAGAGAAGGGCGGAATCATTGCAGTTTATGATTTTATCACGCAATATGCGATTTATTTCATGGGTTAGAAGCCAAATCCGATACAGTTCTACCAGTATAACCGATGGCATGTGTTTTCGTGCCAAAACTGAGGGGAAAATGCATGTTTGGGCATAGCTTTTGTTATATTGTCATATATTTATGAATAAACATTCAAGAAACACGGTTTCCGATCGCCAATTTTTTTCTTGGTATCGAAGCACATGCTTTATTGAGGAATTTCTATTACAACGCACTGGGAGCATTTTTTGAATCACTGGTACAACGCTATGGTGTTTGCACAAACTTGCTTCGTGGTTGCTGATTTCCAATAGGCAAAGCATCTAACCCGCTCAATCATTAAGCAATCTTATATGAACATCAACGTGATAAATTGTACCTTCACTGAGAAATTCTGACTTTTCTAGTAGAAAACTGCCAAAAGCAGGACAATCATGTATATATGTTTTGGAAATAAGCTGTATTTGTAATCATTGAACACTGGGCTATCGAATAAATGAGTTTTAAACCATATTTATATTCAATATTTGGAATTATCTGCTCTTGTTTTAGCCAATAATATACTTACTTTTCCTATATGCATCGCCAAACGGTAACCATAGCAACCAGGATGTCACAATAATAGACAAAATAATTCCGACAGATTGCTTACAATGATTAAAGGTTTCCATCCATAGTACAGATTATATTTTCCTTTTGATCCAAGGTAAATTGGATTATAGCATTATTCGCAGTGTAAAGAATTTGTATAAATACAAGTAAAACGATCAGAGCATCAGCAGACCAAACAAAATCCCCAAAATAAAAGAGCTAGTTTTAACTTGTAAGAAATAAAAACAAGGCACAGTCTTCGCCATATCCAGCTAAACAAACTCATTAAAAACTTAGATGGACCCATTTTAAAAAATAGGTCATAACTGCAGATGTACCTTTTCTGATTGATCGGGTGCACGGATTGGTGAGATGATAAGCGTGATGTAGGTCTGACAACATGGAAAGTAATGCAAGAAAATGCCTCATAACATTATGTCAGTGAACCTTAGACTCCACGTTATATGTAGCAAAATGGGTGGTACATGGGTAGAAGTTGTTGTTGTTTTTTTTTCTTCTTATTTTTGCTCGACACATAGAGTGGCTGTTCTCTAAGAATCGACTCTTAACATATAACCACCATCTATGTTTTTAGGAAAAATAGAACAAAAATCAAATTTTCGTCTAACAACTATCATTTTTACAGTCTTATAAATCTCCGCATATGGGCCACAACGCGAGAAAATGTACCTTTGGACAATATTTTGGGCATTAGAAAAATAATTTTACTTTGAGTGTATATTGTTTCTTGAGTCTAATAGCTCTTTATTTGACAAGATTATGAGTTATGACACATTTATTAAATGACCCACACAGAGGCCATTGTCCGGAAAAATGACGCCAAAGTTGCGTATATTTGCATTTCTGCATGTTTGACGTGCCTACAAAACTCAAGACATTCGCTTAAAATTATTCAAGTACTGGCCAGAAACTTTTGATTAGTTTGAATAAAAATAAAACTTAGATCCTTTAAGAGCAGTGAGTATATAAATGAGAAAAGGGATGGGCCCTACCGCGGTTTCGATTACTTAAGCCTCTTCAATGACCCTTATAATTTGGCAAAATGGTGCCAAAGACAAATACTGTAATTTTGCAACTTTCAACAGGAAAATCGATACAAAGACTTTTATTATCCAAACAGACCAAATATTTAAAACGTTGGTTAGAAAATTACTCTAAACCGATAATGAATTTCTGATTCCTCAGAATACCCTCGCTGATCTCAAAGGACCAAACGGAAATATAATCTGCACCACGGATGGAAAGGTACAGGCAGGCAATGATCCGGAAATGGCGCAATCAGAAAGAAAAAACTAAAATGGCACTTAAGTACTTATACCAAGAACACATATCGTAAGCCGAGTGAGCAGCTATTCCCCAATAAGCGGCAACTTAGTTACCCGAACTGAACTTAAAATATGAAAACGTACATAAGGCTCAAAGAGCACAAAAATTTATTCATTACAAGCAATCTGTCGGAATTATTTTGTCTATTATTGTGACATCCTGGTTGCTATGGTTACCGTTCGACGATACATATAGGAAAATTCAGTATTATATGTGCTTAAACAAGGGCAGATAACTTCAAATATTGAAAATAAATATGTTTTAAAACCCATTTATTCGATAGCCCAGCGTTCAATGATTACAAATACAGTTTCATTTCTAAAACATATATTACATGATTGTCCTGCTAAAATTTGGGAGTTTTCTGCTAGAAACGTTAGAATGTCCGAAGGTACATTTTGTCATGTTGATGTTCATATAAGATTGCTTAATGATTGGGCGAGTTAGATGCTTTGTTTATGTGAAATCAGCAACCCTGAAGCAAGTTTGTGCAACCACCAGTGCGTTGTACCAATGATTCAAAAAATGCTCCCAGTGCGTTGTAATAGAAATTCCTCAATAAAACATGTGCTTCGATACCAAGAAAAAAAATTGTCGATCGGAAATCGTGTTTCTTGAATGTTTATTCATAAATATATGACAATACAACAAAAACTATGCCCAAACATGCATTTTCCTCTCAATTTTGGCACGAAAACACATGCCATCGGTCATGCTGTTAGAACTGTATCGGATTTGGCTTCTAACCCATGAAATAAATCGCATATTGCGCGATAAAATCATAAACTGCAATGTTTCCGCCCTTCTCTGCGCCAGGTGACATGACAAATAAAATACACACATGTTTATAATGGAATGGTAATGATAAGAGGTATAAGATTTATTTACCTTTTCCGCCATTTTAATCTTACTCCAGTGCGTAATTTAGACTGCACCAGTTCGTTGCAACCAGCTCCAGTACTTTTACATTTACCAGTGTGATTTTAGTCCGATTTACACTCCAAAAACGTTGGGTTTGTCCCGACAACACTGAACAGTTATGTTGACAGTGACGTTTAACCTCAATACAAACAAAACTAACGGCTACCATTTACTCATTTTCTATACATCTTTCAGGACAAGATAAAGGAAGCTTTTGAGAAGGCCAACACTGAACTGAAGCTTTGGGAATCCTACCTTAACGTAAGTTGGATATTTATTGTTATGCCAACAAACGAGGTGGGGATGAGGGTTATTCTTTTAGATCCGGCTCACGGTCAGTGTCTCCGTATAACCTTATAATTATGTTGATGGGACTTTATATGGGTCATTATCAAAAAATGGAGCAATCAAGAAAGGCAAAACGAAAAAAATTAGTTGTCCATTTTTTCTTTTTTAATGGGATAGTTTTATTAACAGGAGCATATAGAATATAGAAATAAAATATGCCGAGTTTAACTGAACAAATAGTGCACCAGCATTAATTAATTGTATGGTACCCTTGAAAAAATATCAGTGCTGTCACGAACAAACTTTCTTGCGTAAAACGCTCATTTGATAATACTTCCCCAATCTGTAAGTGGGTGCATAAATAACTTGTCACGAACAATAGTTCACACAAACCTTAAATACTTTCAATGAATTAACGGGGAAGAGATCTTCAATGAAAATGCACATACTGTTATTTGTTCTGTTTCTGAAACGCTTTATTTTTTGTAGACATTATCTTGTGGGATTAAACCAAAAATAAGTTCTGCTAAACGTTTACTATTTCAGTATAGTATCATAACATACCAAAAGCAATTACTTTTATATGATGCGTTTTAAGTATTTTAAATAATTATGACCGTGACAGCACTGATATCGTGACAGCACTGATGTTGTCGTGACAGCACTGATAATTATCCGATCTCGCCTTTTTCATTCCAATGTGTACGAAAATGATTAATTTCTGACCATTTACCGATGAGCTTAGGGGCAGTGACTCACTTAAGGTAGCAACCAACGAAGCCTTTGCTGTTGCTCTAACCAGGGACACCTTTTGCGTAGATCCAATGCTAAAAAAAAAACAAACGTGTTCGCTTCACGCAAACCAAACGCGATGTAACACGTAAAGCGCAGTAGAAGCGCTGTTCATCTTAAGCAGCAGCATGAGAAAATGTGTCTTTGGGGCTTTCGACCAGGTCTGAGACAACCAGGATAGTTCACGACAAAAGACCGCATTAAATTTAGGACCCTATCACGAATTTTAGGGAGCTGGGTAGCAGGGCCATTTTGTTTGTTTGTGTTTCTGTTGGGGCTTAACGTCCCAGTCAACAATTTTTTAGTCATGTCGGGACGGAGCCAACGCTTCCTGAGTTTAACCAGTACCGTAGGGAATTAATGTGTCTTGCCCAAGGACACATCACGGTGACGCTTGTGGTGATCGTACCCAGGACCTCTCGATTCGGAGTCCGACGCTATACCACTACGCCACCGCGCTCCCCACGGCCATATTGTTTTCAGGGAGCTTGGGAAAACTGGAAAACAATTGAAGGGAATTGAGGATTACTAGAAGAGAACACTCTTGGTTTAAGGAAGCTGGGAGCAAGGAAAAGATTTTTAGGGAGCTAGGGAGAAAGGTCATTTTTCTTTTAGTGAGCTTGGATCTAATACCTCCTTGGATGGGCCTCAACTTTAGGTTAACTTGCAGCTGAGCTGCACATTTGCTTTCACATATATCCCATTAAATCCCACTTTTATGTAGTGACGTATACAGGGTAAAATGAGGTATACAATGTTACTGCTTTTTGTTTCTAAAATTTGACAATCATATAATTTTTTCTTCAATTTTTAAAGCTAAAAAAATCTCTGTATATTGCATGGGTAACACATTTTCGTAATGGTATGCAACATACAAACACACTGAAAGACACATGCGTCAGAAAAGGTTAAAATTTTCGTATTTTCATGTACCATAGACCCCTAGTGTGTATATTACCGGGTCCCTTTTTTCGAGGTGTATGCATTTGGTAGGTTTTACGGCACACCCGTACTTGCATTACATGTCTTTTTTTTACTGAAAAGGGGTAATCTAATTTGGAATGGACCGCCAAAAAGGGCATTTTATCGCGCGACATACACAAACTGTCTAAATATCATTATGGGAGTACCACCCCCGGGGCTATTTGTTTACCGTTGTCGACGAAGCATTTTGAATTTGTGGTTTTGTATCACCCACACACAGTCACACACCTCAAACGATTTTCAAAGCGATATGAATTGACCACTTCTGGCTGCTGCTGGCGTTAGTAGCTGAGACCCTCTGGTGAAAGGCGACCTTACTCTTGTCAGCCTAGGAAATGACCTGAATCCACACCTGCTGACAGAAGTCAACTCAGTGCTGTCACATCATTACTGTCACGACCGTGACAGCACTGATCCGTGACAGTACTGAGTTTTACACAGAAATTTAATTCTAGTGACTAACAACAGAATGCAGGATGAAAACTTTGCATGTCTATTCTTACTGCTCCTAAGTTGAAATTCAGTCATGGTTTTAAAATGTATGTGATATTTACAATAAGCGGCAAAATGCGCATGATAGGACTGATGCTTGTAAAATTCCCACTCCAATTCTGACATGTCTTTATGGTATAGCAACGGAGTAATGCGATTTGTTCAAAAGTTTTTTACCGTAACTTCTTCAGCTTGGTGTCGTCTACAAAACGCGACTGTTTTGATCCGGGAAAATAATTTGTAACTCTGGTCAAAAATCGATTTTCAATAACTGTGACAGCACTGATACGTTTTCCAGGGACAACACTATATATGTGCCCCCACCCTTAAATAGCACTTTATATATCATAAGATTTTTGAATTTGACTTCAATAACATTCTATGCAATAGATGGTCACAGAAAATGTGATTTCTGTCAAGCTTCTTTTGCAATGGAAACAAATAAAACTACTTACCCTGACCCAGGGACACGGTAAAAATCGATAAAATAGCACTTCTAGCATCTCTTTTTTGCAAATACCGTACTCGGAAACATGAAATCGCGTGTGGTTCTAGTAAAGCACCGCGGAAACTAATATTATACATGGAAAAAGCAAACCTCGGACATCGCGCTTGCGAGAAAACCATCAAGGACAAGGATTGCTCCATTTTTTGATAATGACCCATATATACCGCAAATCAACCAACCCATCGGCGTTGATTTTTTGATAAAATATCTGTCGGAACCAGGATTTAACCGCATTTATGTGTGTACATTGTGGTGCGAGGAAGATCCCAGCAGGCACATGGCGTCAGAATGACGTCATGTCGACGTCGCATCGCGACGTCATGATGTCGCATCGACGTCGATATGACGTCATTCTGACGTCATGTGTCGAGTTGGTATTTGTGAACGTCCTTTTTTAAGCTCAGTCAATGAAAACAGTTCGGTATTGTTTTATACTTGAAGTTATTTGGTGCGTTTCGACCAAGCTTCAGGTATGTTTGAGGAAATGGTTACTCTGTACATGAATCAGTGGCTCGTCCCGAATCATGTAAAAAATCGTTGACTAATACGATATACATCAGTCACTTAAAAACTAGCCAATTCAGCCATAGATTATGATGCACTTTTTTAAAACGTAACAGGCTTCATAATCTGTGAGATATAAAGTTTTGAAAATTGAATCTTCAATGTTTCAGGGTAAAACCTACCTAGCGGGAGACAAGTTTACAATGGCGGATGCATTTTTCTACCCATTCCTGGCTACACTAGTCCGACAGGGAGCCAACCTAGACCGGTACCCGGCGCTCACAAAGTACTACAACACGTGCAAGGAGAGACCCAGTATCGTAGCAACGCAACCGCCTCACTGGAAAGACTCGCCAAGTCCTGGGCTGCTCAAGGGATTGTGTGACTGATGCATGGAACTGAGTAAAATGACTCCTAATACAAACTTAAGCTGACTAGTGGTGTCTTGTTTGAAACCGGCCTCTGGGTTCGAATTCTTCAAGTTGTTGTTAAGTGCTATAAATTAACTCATTTAAGCCTGGTGTCCCTTTTATGGGACATAGGCAAACAGCATTGCCCCAGATGTGACGCCGCAGAATGCGTCGTCCCATCTGGGGATATTCTGTTTGCTTAGAGAATGTTTATCAAACAACTGAATAAAATTGAAAAATCACTCCTGATGCCCCTAAAAATGAAAGTGGACTGACCCAAATGATAATGATGGGAAAATCCATTCGTCAAATATGGGTTAAACGAATAGTTGTGGCTGATTTCAAAATGAACCGCGACATGAGAAAACCGGATTTTTGCATAAGCGAAAACAAAGACGCAGATCAGCTGTGCAGTAACTGCACAGCTGATCAGCAAATTTGTTTTCGCTACACGGATGGTATACGATCCCTCATCTTCTTATATCCAAAATTTCAAGCTTCCAGTCTTTTTCTGAGACTGTATAGTACGAACAGGCCAGTTTGTGTCGGACCTTCTCGGAAACCCCGAAGACAGGTATTCTCGCGTCGCGGCCCAAATTCTGCAACTAAATTGCGTGAGGATACAGTGCATAATTTTGTAGCTAATTTTTATTTTCATATCAACTTACATTTTAAACACCTATCTATTCTAAATCTACTCTTGTAGGGTTAGACTGTCATTGGCAAATGCGCAGTCCACGTTATTGTTTGGTTTGAAAATTAAATCAAAAGCAAAATAAATGTGAGTTTTTTGTCTGCCAAAAGCGTTGTACCTCCGATCCAAAATAATTATTGCATCCAAGGTTGTACCTATGAGGTACAGTGTATTACTCTGGTCCGTTGGCATAGCTCGATTTTGACCTTAGGCGAATGTCGGACGTGCATAATATTGCAAAAAAAAAAATGTTTCTTGATTGAATAGAGGTTAATGCGTCAGACCCCGGATCGAGGGTTAAAGGTGATGGATTTGTGTCTTTGAGCAAAACAGATTAATCCCTACAGGAAGTGACATGACTGAAAAATGATGTGCTGGACACCATCAGGAAAACATGTCCATGCAATGAATACCACCCTAAACCCCACTTTTATATCATTAGTAAAACTTGGGTATGCAGAGGTATACCTATTTTTCTTATTTTTGCTCCAAAACATAGAGGCGGTGCTAACGTGTACCCACAATCTATGTTTAGAGCAAAACTAAGAAAAATATCAATAATTTTCTAATGAAACTGTTCATTTTTTATAACTTAAGAAAAATCTAATTACATGGGTATGTCTTCGTAATGTCACACGCGCACGTACGCAAACGTTGTGATATTCACCGATCAAATCGATACAATTTATATTTTTATTTATAATAGAAATAGCATTCAGAAATGAGAACATATTTTGGACCTGTAAATCAGTTCAACATGTACAACAATCGCAAACCATGTGTTTATTTTTTCTGGCATGACTATGTCCCAAGGATTTTTCCAAGCTCAACTCAGCTGTACTCGAAATTTATATTCCTTATGCACCAGTCATTTGTATCCACGGCTCCCCCAGTAGGACCGGAGAATAGCGGGGCGGGGCCAAATTTTAGGTTAAAATTCCTGTTAAAAGCCCCGGCCCTCCGGGGACTGACAATAATGAGGAGTGACGACAAATGTCTACTAAGCTATTTGAATAATTTTACTAGCATATTCCATGGTGCTGACATTAGGCATGTTAGCCCAGTGGTTTCAGAGAAGAATTTGAACACCTTCTACAGCAGAGACTGAGAGCCTTTGGCATTAAATGAACTTAATTCATGTTCTTGAAATTTTGCAAACTGTGGCTTGTTCTCATGAAATTAAAGTATATATTAAATTTGAGAGTACAGCTAAATGCTGGATTTAAATTAATGTGAAATATTCATGTTTGAATGTGTGGTTGGACACTAAAATGCTATATTTGCGGGAAATTAAAACCCCGCCACATCTCCGGCACTGCCGGGACTCGCGGAGGCAAGTTAAATCCCGGCACTTGAGCCCCGCTATGTCCCTGCTATCCCCGGCCCTAGGGGGACCGGGGATTCAAATGACTGGTGCATTACAAATACCCCTATTAAAAGTAGCAAACAACAGTGGAAAATAGATGTTTAGAACATAATCCAGTCAATTTTTCAGTTAGAAATGTTAAAATGCCAACAATTGTCGACATTCAAAATTGTTGTCATTTTACCATTTAGTTGATCTAAGTTGGTATCTGTAATTGCAATTGAGCCCTCGCATGAGAAAACCATCAATCTGCGCATGCGAAAACAAAGACTCAGATCAGCTATGCAGTAACTGCACAGCTGATCAGCGCCTTTGTTTTCGCCACTCGGATAGTACAATTCCTCTGCTACTTATATCCAAAGTTTCAAGATTCTAGCTTTATTCTGTGACTGTACAGCCTGGTCTGTAACGGACCAAGTCGGTAACCTAAATTGTTGGTTTTCTCGTGCAGAGGCTCAATTGTAATTGCAACTGTTTCGTTTCTATTAATAGCACTCATCACAAAGTCCATGCATCATTCCGTGACTAGGCCCCTCACTCCAATGTGGTGGCCAGGTTGTCTTCACACTCGGCCTTTCCTTCAACCTCAGATAATACGCCTGTAGGGCGGGGTATCGCTTCTCTAGACACGCCCCCATCCTTATTGTCGTGGCTAAACTAGGGAAGAAAATCACGTCAGCCATACTGAACTTGTCACCAACCAAGTATTTCTTTCCCTGGAAGGTAGAAAAAGTCATAGATACTTGCATACGCCTATGATAGTCCAATCTAAAAGCAATAAATATGTTGACTGGGACGCGAAGCATTAACTAAAGCTAGCTCTGATGCGTCACGAAAACGCGGAACACCATATCAAAAGCGCGGATAGTTTTTTTGTTGTTGTTTTTTTTCGAAAGCGCGAAGGTTTTGCCTGAAAAACACGGGTTTCTCATCACTGAAGACAATGGAGTGTCTCTCTTAAAACTTTTTTAGTTTAGAAATGTTAACTCCTCGTTTAGCATACTATATAGACTTAATCAGTTGATTTTCGTGACTTTATAATCCAAGCGTTTGCTATACAGAATCCACGTGAATGAGACATACTTTCACGCTTTTGTATATGAGCCGCCACATGGGAGAAAACCAGCAATCTGCCTAGGCGAAACAAAGGCGCAGATCAGCTTCGCAGTAACTGCAAAGCTGATCAGCGCCTTTGTTTTCGCTACTCGGATAGTACAGTTCCTCTCCAACTTAAATCTGAAATTTCAAGCTTCTAGCTATTTTCTGTGACTGTACAGGCCGCTTAGTGTCGGACCTGTTAGGAAACTATACTTAGAAAAACAATTGAGGGATATGGTTTTTGTTTCGATTTCATTCCTAAAGGTATAAATTTTTCTACCCAAATAATTAATAGAAATGTAGCAGAACCATTGCTGTGCAAGGATTCCATAAAATTTTCGCGTTGCCTGGAAGCGCTTCTCGCAGACTTGCAGAAATGATGGAACACCCCTAAAATTAAAGTTATCACTGCTCCCTAACCTATCCAAATCTTTCATTCACCCCGTCTTACTGGTTCATCCAAATGCAAAACTGTTTTGATAATCGAAATGGCCACACTTTAATGTCTAAAACGCACTTGGGGAAATTTCAGAAATCTGTGATTTTTGGTAAAAAAACACATTTTTAGCCAAAAATTTTTTTCGTTTAAAATGTTTCCCTTTGCGCTGTGAGTATGAAACTGAAATTCGTTTTTGAATGTGCGCTCTGGTTTTCTCAAAACAGCGTTTTTTAAAATGTGTTGACAAATTTTTAATCACGTAATGCAAATTCCCATTATGTTCAGTTCTTTAGCAAATGTTTTGAAATGCTGTAAAATCTAAACTAATGCCCGTAGCTCAAATCGGTTTTCTGTACCAAACTCGCAGCTTAAAGGGCAACGTTTTAAGCGAAAAAAATTTTTTTGGTAAAAAATCGTGTTTTTAACCAAAAATCACAGATTTCTGAAATTTTCCCAATATGCATTTTAGACATAAAAGTACCGGCATTTCGATTATCAAAACAGTTTTGCAGTTGAATGAACCAGTAAGAGGGGCGGAATGGCAGAATTGGGTAGGGTAGGCAACAGTTGGAACTTCAATTTCAGGGATGTTCCAACGTTTCTGCAAGTCTGCGAGAAGCGTTTCCAGGCAGCGCGAAAATTTTATGGAATTTTTGCACAGTGATGGTTCTGCTACATATCTTTTAATTATTTGGGTAGAAAAAATTATACCTTTAACAATGAAATCAAAACAAAAACCATATCCCTCAATTGTTTTTCTAAGTATACATTGTTGGCTTTCCGACGAGGCGGCTCATATACTCGTTACAAGCTGTACAAAACAAACGTACCTTCAGGTGGTTTTCCCAGAATTGCAGCTCGCGGTTTGCCTTGATGTAACATTCCTTGACATATTTCTGAAATAAAGAGATGTTCTTTCCATTAACAGGAACAAACAAACAGTGCGGATCTGGAATTGGGGTTCCCACTATTTGGAGAAATATCCCCTAGATTTCGTCAAATATCACCAACATTTGCATCCTAATATCCCCAAATATCCGTTCATGCCTCTTCCATATCCCGTTATGTTTTTACAGGTATATTCCTTATCCCTTTATTATTTTTTTTTCAATATCCCTATATCCCTAAATACCCTTCCAGGGCTTAAACAGAATTGTGAGTGAGTCGTGTTCTTATTTGAGCCGTCTCGTGGGAACACCAACAATGTGGTTTTCGAACAGGTCTGACGCAAACCGGCCTGCACAGTAACAGAAAAGAGCTAGAAGCTTGAAATTTCGTATTTAAGTAGAAGAGAAATTGTACTATCCGAGTAGCGAAAACAAAGGCGCTGATCAGCTTCGCGGTTACCGCGAAGCTGATCTGCGTCTTTGTTTTCGCCTATGCGGATTGTTGGTTTTCCCATGAGGCGGCTCATTTTTATGATGTTGCTGATGTTGTTGTTACGACCCACTTACAGCTTAGGTCAAACAGCGATCAGGTTTGATTTAAGTTCTCAATCGGGAGCCGGAAGAAGTCCACCAACGAGCTTCTAGTTTGCCTAGCTAGTGGATTATATGGCTCACATGAACTTTACTTAACTAACTGGCGGTCAAGTTCACATGACTACGACACGGTTTACATGACTAACTAGCGGTTTACATGATTAGCAGTTTACGCTATTAGCGGTTTACCTTTCAAACTAGCGGTTTACATTACTAACAGCTTACCTTACTAACTAGCGGTTTACATTTCTATGTGTAACTAGCGGTATATACGATTCTCTAGTTTACATGGCCATCTAGTGCATTGTATTGCTAGTGTTATGTATAGGACTAACTAACTAGCAGTTTACAACGAGCGGTCTACATGACCAACTAGCGGTTTACATGACCATGAGTTTATCACGTGACTTACCGGATCCCATGCCATAATAGGATTACGAAATTTATAGTCTATTATAGACATCACGCTGTCAGCATAGCTAGAATACTGAAAATGAGCCATTGCATCAGAAAACCAACAATCTGCAAATGCGAAAACAAAGGCGCAGACCAGCTTCGCGATAACCGCGAAGCTGATCAGCGCTTTTGTTTTCGCTACACGGATAGTACATTCCATCCTCTAATAAAGCCCAAAATTTCAAGCTTCTAGCCTGCTTCTGTGACTGTACAGCCCAGTATGTGTCGGACCTGGTTGGAACCCCAAAATGTTGGTTTTCTCATGCACAGGCAAGTGGTGCACAGGGGACTTACCGGGTCCCACGCCATAACAGGAACGTCATATTTGTAGTCGAGAATAGACATCACATTGTCGAAATAGTTAGACCACTGAAATAAACGACATTGTCGAAGTACTTAGACCACTGAAATAAACGACATTGTCGAAGTACTTAGACCACTGAAATAATAGACACTGTCGAAAAAGTTAGACCACTGAAATAATAGACATTGTCGAAATAGTAAGACCACTGTAATAATAGACATTGTCAAAATAGTTAGACCACTGAAATAATAGACATTGTCGAAATAGTAAGACCACTGAAATAATAGACATTGTCATTATAGTTTGACCACTGAAATAATAGACATTGTCAGAATAGTTAGACCACTGAAATAATAGACATTGTCGAAATAGTAAGACCACTGAAATAATAGACATTGTCAAAATAGTTAGACCACTGAAATAATAGACATTGTCAAAATAGTTAGACCACTGAAATAATAGACATTGTCGATATAGTTTGACCACTGAAATAATAGACATTGTCAAAATAGTTAGACCACTGAAATAATAGACATTGTCGATATAATTTGACCACTGAAATAATAGACATTGTCGAAATAGTTAGACCACTAAAATAATAGACATTGTCGATATAGTTAGACCACTGAAATAATAGACATTGTCGAAATAGTAAGACCACTGAAATTATAGACATTGTCGAAATAGTTTGACCACTGTAATAATAGACATTGTCGAAATAGTAAGACCACTGAAATAATAGACATTGTCATTATAGTTTGACCACTGAAATAATAGACATTGTCAGAATAGTTAGACCACTGAAATAATAGACATTGTCGATATAGTTTGACCACTGAAATAACAGACATTGTCAAAATAGTTAGACCACTGAAATAATAGACATTGTCAAAATAGTTAGACCACTGAAATAATAGACATTGTCGATATAGTTTGACCACTGAAATAATAGACATTGTCAAAATAGTTAGACCACTGAAATAATAGACATTGTCGATATAATTTGACCACTGAAATAATAGACATTGTCGAAATAGTTAGACCACTAAAATAATAGACATTGTCGATATAGTTAGACCACTGAAATAATAGACATTGTCGAAATAGTAAGACCACTGAAATTATAGACATTGTCGAAATAGTTTGACCACTGTAATAATAGACATTGTCGAAATAGTAAGACCACTGAAATAATAGACATTGTCATTATAGTTTGACCACTGAAATAATAGACATTGTCAGAATAGTTAGACCACTGAAATAATAGACATTGTCGATATAGTTTGACCACTGAAATAACAGACATTGTCAAAATAGTTAGACCACTGAAATAATAGACATTGTCGAACTAGTTAGACCACTGTAATAATAGACATTGTCGATATAGTTAGACCACTGAAATAATAGACATTGTCGAAATAGTAAGACCACTGAAATAATAGACATTGTCAAAATAGTTAGACCACTGAAATAATAGACATTGTCAAAATAGTTAGACCACTGAAATAATAGACATTGTCGATATAGTTTGACCACTGAAATAATAGACATTGTCAAAATAGTTAGACCACTGAAATAATAGACATTGTCGATATAGTTTGACCACTGAAATAATAGACATTGTCGAAATAGTTAGACCACTAAAATAATAGACATTGTCGATATAGTTAGACCACTGAAATAATAGACATTGTCGAAATAGTAAGACCACTGAAATTATAGACATTGTCGAAATAGTTTGACCACTGTAATAATAGACATTGTCGAAATAGTTAGACCACTGAAATTATAGACATTGTCGAACTAGTTAGACCACTGAATAGTTTGATCACTGAAATAAAGACATTTGGAAATAGTTAGACCACTGAAATAATAGACATTGTCGAAATAGTTAGACCACTGAAAAAATAGACACTGTCGAAATAGTTAGACCACTGAAATAAAAGGCATTGTCGAACTAGTTAGACCACTGAAATAATAGACATTGTCGATATAGTTAGACCACTGAAATAATAGACATTGTCGATATAGTTTGACCACTGAAATAATAGACATTGTCGATATAGTCTGACCACTGAAATAATAGACATTGTCGATATAGTTAGACCACTGAAATAATAGACATTGTCAAAATAGTTAGACCACTGAAATAATAGACATTGTCAAAATAGTTAGACCACTGTAATAATAGACATTGTCGATATAGTTTGACCACTGAAATAATAGACATTGTCGATATAGTTAGACCACTGAAATAATAGACATTGTCAAAATAGTTAGACCACTGAAATAATAGACATTGTCGAAATAGTTAGACCACTGAAATAATAGACATTGTCGATATAGTTAGACCACTGAAATAATAGACATTGTCGAAATAGTAAGACCACTGAAATATAGACATTGTCGAAATAGTTTGACCACTGTAATAATAGACATTGTCGAAATAGTTAGACCACTGAAATTATAGACATTGTCGAACTAGTTAGACCACTGAATAGTTTGATCACTGTAATAAACGACATTTGGAAATAGTTAGACCACTGAAATAATAGACATTGTCGAAATAGTTAGACCACTGAAAAAATAGACACTGTCGAAATAGTTAGACCACTGAAATAATAGGCATTGTCGAACTAGTTAGACCACTGAAATAATAGACATTGTCGAACTAGTTAGACCACTGATATAGTTGACATTGTCGAAATAGTTTGACCACTGAAATAATAGACATTGTTGAAATATCTTGACAACTGAAATAATAGGCATTGTCGAAATAGGTAGACCACTGAAATAAAAGACATTGTCGAAGTACTAGTAGTTAGACCACTGAAATAAAAGACTTTGTCGAAATAAATAGACCACTGAAATCATAGACATTGTTGAAACATCTTTACAACTGAAATAATAGGCATTGTCGAAATTGGTAGACCACTGAAATAAAAGACATTGTCGAAGTACTAGTAGTTAGACCACTGAAATAATAGGCATTGTCGAACTAGTTAGACCACTGAAATAATAGACATTGTCGAACTAGTTAGACCACTGATATAGTTGACATTGTCGAAATAGTTTGACCACTGAAATAACAGACATTGTTGAAATATCTTGACAACTGAAATAATAGGCATTGTCGAAATAGGTAGACCACTGAAATAAAAGACATTGTCGAAGTACTAGTAGTTAGACCACTGAAATAAAAGACTTTGTCGAAATAAATAGACCACTGAAATCATAGACATTGTTGAAACATCTTTACAACTGAAATAATAGGCATTGTCGAAATTGGTAGACCACTGAAATAAAAGACATTGTCGAAGTACTAGTAGTTAGACCACTGAAATAATAGACATTGTCGAAATAAATAGACACTGAAACAATAGACATTGTCGAAATACTTAGAAGACATTGTCGAAATAATTCAACAAAAAAATGCAGACAATAGTAACTACCCACATCGTATTGTCAAAAAAGATGAAACACTGTAGTAAGACTTAACATTGTCCAATACGAGAACACGTCCATGCAATATACATAGAATTTTATAACAAAAAAAAAAAAAAAAAAAAAAAAAAAAAAAAAAAAAAAAAAAAAAAAAAAAAAAGTTGAAGATTTTTTATTTGTTAAAACAAAGATTGTTGGTACACGCTAGAACCGCCTCGCCGAGTACGCACAATCTATGTTTTGGATTAATATTAACAAAAATGGTTTACCCCTTTATACCCCATTTTTCACTATATAAAAGTAAGGTTGAAGAGTATTTATTGTAAGGACATTAAAAAAAAAATTTTAGAGAGATGTCGAACAGACCACCGAAATAAAAGGCATGGCATTGCCGAAAAACATAATCCAGTATAATAATGCAATGTTGGAATAATAGCACCAAAGTTTGCTAGATTTTTTTGTCAAAATAGTTAAATCAGGTTTCAAGCTCCTCTCATCTGACGATAAAATTTAAAAACTTATTAATACTAAAACAGCCTAAATTATCAAATATACAATTTCAGATTTACAAAAAAACGATGCCAGTCCTTTAAATTTCCTACTGATAAATGTTTTAACGCCAAAAGTTGACATTTGCCATGTGTAAGCAGGATAAGTTGAGCACGAAAAATTTCTAAAACCTCGTGACCAGGAAGTTACCTCGAATATTTTCTGGTAGACAGCGGCTCTCTCTCCCGGGTCTGTTGGCATTAGTCTGTTACTGTCGTTGCTGTATTTATCCTGGAAATGCATTATGGAATTGCTTTGTTTGCAAAATGAAAAGTACACATGTATTGGTGCTTGATATAATTTTTAAGATTCGACATGCCTCTTCCTTCTTATCCCACGAACGGCGAATGGAATCACCCATCACTATAATTTAAACAAATCCACTTTTTTATGGGCATCAGCTGTTTTTTTTTTTTTTTTTTTTTTTTTTTTCATCATTATCTATTATCATTATTATTTTCGAAGAATTTTTCTGTTAGCAAACAGAATGGCTCCAGATGGGACGCCGCGTTCTGGGCTATTATATACTGTTTGCCTATGTCCCATATTAAAAGGACACCAGGCTTAGATCGGAGTTAAGGAAGCTTACAAGGCCGATTGGTACAGAGCTGTTATCGTGTACCGTTGATAGCTATAGAATGAGCCCCGCACGGTACATGCGTCGGACAAGCAAAGTTCTAAGTAATATATTCTTTCAGGAACCACGCCAAAAGTCAAACAACTTGCACATACACTGTAACAAAGATAGCTTAAGCATTTTGGATCATTGTGAAGCAAAACAAATAATTTAGTTACAAAATATTTATGCAGTTTTACATAACTTGAGTTGCAATTCTGGAAATAGTATGTTACCTCGAGATATAGACAGATGGCACTGGATTCATTCACAACAACATCACCATCTCGGAACGTCGGCAACTGAAAGACAATAGAACATGCACATCACAGATAAGTAATTCTATCTGTTTGTAGCGCAAATGTTTGTAAATGTAGTTTCTGTAGCAATAATACAATGAACATTTTGTTGGAGAACTTTCAAACACTTGCAACTGCTCCTAAACGTACTAGTAGGTATATCTGTCATCTTGTATTAGCGTCATGATAACATGCGGTTCTAACGTGTACCCACAATCTATGTTTTGAGTACCCACAATCTATGTTTTGAGCAAAAAAAAAAAAACAAACACGAAAGGCTTAAATCTTGCGGTGTTGAAATCAACGAAGCAACAATAGATAGTAAATATCTGTCTGGAATCAACTTGTCACGGATCTGTCTGGAATCAACTTGTCACGGATCTGTCTGGAATCAACTTGTCACGGATCATTCTGATCAATAAAGTGTTCCAATACATGTAATCGCCCCCTACAACCCTGAACTGATTCTACGTCGGTTGTACCCAGTTGCGTTCGTTGTCACGATAAGGGTTCGTTTTCAACATAACTGTTCCCATGAAATCGATATAAAAGGGGGGTTCAAGCGAATCACCCGAACCCCCTCTAAATCCGCCATTGGATAACCGATATGCACCTACCTGTCCACGTGGATTCAACTTTAAAACTTCCTCAGACTTATGTTCCATTTTTGACCATTCCAACAACTTGTTCGGTACCCCCTCCCACAGCCCCTTCTCCGCTAGAACAATCATGGCCTTCCAACACGGGCTCGAGCCCGAACCCCAGTACAAAAACATGTTTTTGTTCGACATTTTCGTATATGCTTAAAATCTGTAATACAAAACGACTTAACAGTTTATATTAAAGTTTGGTGACATTATCTGTATAGTACACAGACACACTTCAAAACTTAGATACGGAGATATGCATAGAGATGTTTTACGAATGTGTCAATATGTGCCGAGACGCGAGAAAAACGGTCTTCGGGGTTTCCGACCAGGTCTGACACAAACCGACCTGTACAGTCACAGAAGCAGGCTAGAAGCTTGAACTTTCGGATTTAAGAAGAAGAGAAATTGCACTATCCGAGTAGCGATTTCCAATAAAGGCGCTGATCAGCTTCGCAGTTCTGCGCCTTTGTTTTCGCATAGGCAAAAATCCGGTTTTCTCGCGCCGATGCAGCTCACTTTTGTGATAGAGATCTGTGTTTAACTGTCATTTAACAGTACAGTGAAACTAGTAAAAGTTAAAACTTAATACAGTCTACAAGTAACCTTCATCCAGTTATGAGTCTGGAACTTAATTATACGGAAGCCTCTAATATTTGGTTTGAACAAAACTTATTTGTTCACACGCGCACACATTTTTCCCTATAAATTTGTAGATATAGACTATATAAATTAACGTATCTCCTCTACCTATTGAATTGGTGCTTAACGTCCCAGTCAACAGCTCTGCTATGTGGGGATGTTTCCACCATTTAGTTTATAATGTAAAGGGGTCAAGGTACCGAAATCGTATATCCTAACTCATAAAAATCCGTAAATAAATCCGTAATAACACTGACGAATACGAGATATGTATAATTGCTCATGAGCTGCGCCGTGCCTTGTTGATTAAGACGCATCCCGTCGTAAAATATGTGGAGGTAAAAGTTATCCTGGGTGCAGAAAATGATGCCTGGCAAACATGAGGATTTATCATTGACCTCTGATTTCTTGTTCTTAAAGACCATTCCTTCACGCGGGATAACTTTCCATCCTGGAAGCAAGCCTGATACTGATACTTTAGATTCTGGAAATTTGGTTTGGATCAGCTTAAACACTTTCTCTATACTTTGACATACGCTGTCTGAAGAACGTTGCTCCAGATCGTTAGATCCTACTTGCAACAGGAAAGACTTTATATTTCCGTCGAGGTGTGTTACAAACTTAATCGCTCCCTCAATATTTTTTTGTTGAAGCATGTACTTTTTGACGATCGTTTCATGACTTATTCTTTGTGCTAGTCAAACAGTCACATTTGTCCTGTTTGACTATCTTTGCTTAGTAATGAGACCCTCCGCAACGGCATCAGAGTGATAGAGCGTACAGTTTCATTGTCTTTCCTTTCATTCTAAGATATTGTAATACGAGCATGATGTCACAGAGGTGAATTCTGTGAATTGTCTTGTCTCCCTATTTAGGGTGACTTCTTTTAAAAAACTTGTACTTGTTTTGGAAGTTTGATGGATGTGTCAAGACGTACAGTTAACTCGACAATGGAGAATCATCGACAATGGCGAATCACTAGTAAAGATATTGCAGAATTTCTTGAATCTTAGACAAAATATTATTTGTTATATAACTCAGTCATTTACTTTCATGTATGCATTGATGTTTGGTAAAAGAATGGAGTCAAAATTCCACCGGGCAATAAAATCAGGGTTGCTGAAACGCTTGACTCCTTATCTAAAATGTCTAGTTTATTGTTCTGCAGAAAGTGCCGTTCAGATAAAATGTGTTTCTTGCCTCATTTCTAAGCATTTTATTATAACCATTTTTGCATTACTGGAATGCCTATTATACCTAGTTATACATTATGCATGTGTTTTGATAAAATTTTGACATTGGAGGTAGATATAAGCGTGGAAAGATGTACATGTCAAATCGACAATAGCGAATCATACTTAATGTGTTAAAAAGAATGTGCACAAAGTACTGGTAATCTACCTTTGGAAGGCTCGTCCAGAAACAATTTGGTTTGGTCATTGACGTAAATAATATTGGTGACAGTCGTGGTTTAAACCTCTTGGTTTAAGGCTTACATTGATTCATTAAAGCAATAAGACATGCTTAAATCGGTAAACTTGACCTTTCCGATGGGGAATTTGCTGTTGACCGTGAACGTAAAGCACCAAAGCAAATTAACACAATATTATCGAGCACCATTTAGTTTCACATGATGATGGCACCATTTGTGTGCAAAAATAACCATCTAAAATGGTTTCTTTTTGGCTGTAGACTATTTGATTCGCCATTGTCGAGTTTGGTTCGCCATTGTCTAATGCGGGAGGTATCATATCAACAGAGTTATCTCCCATTAGGAAATTGAATGAACTAAAATTATTATTTTCCTGTATAGCTGAGATATTTTAGATGTTCTTAGTACCAAATAGAATAACATTCTCGTGATCGTATTTAAAATGATATCGTTTGACCTCTTAGTGGTTCGCCATTGTCAAGTAAACTGTATGATTGCTTGTTTTATTTCTAACCGCTAGACATCACTTCCTTGAAGAAAAAAAATCAGAGCGCACTTTCACACAAAGAAAGCAGGAAAGAAAAAGAATTTTTCTTTAAGTTTTCACAACTTAAAATGACAATCTATTCACTTTCCTCTTGAACCTCATATTCTCTGCCAGGTAACAATTTGTTCTGGTTTCTCTGTTTGTTTCGATTGTGTGATTTAGTATTTATTTTGGTAAAAGAATATTTTCTTTAGAAAAAAACAAAAGTGCATATGTAAAAGAAAGTTTGCCAAAGTTTCGGAATTTTTATTCAATCAATATCATGTTGAGCCGATCCAAACCTAAGGCTTTTTGCCTTTGTTGTTCAAACATCAGTCTGTAAGTTGGGAGTCTTAACATGATTATTACAGTCAAGGAATTTTAATTGTCATGTATTTTCGCGGTTTGTTTTTATTCATCCATGGTCATGCTTGGTCCATAGTTAGGTTGCTGGGAAATTAATTTGTACTTTCTATTTTCATTGATAGAAAGATCAACTGTGATTTTAATAATACACCCACTGTTTTTCATGTGTTTTCCAATTTTATTCTGATATTTCTGGACACGTCAGGTAAAGTATAATGATTGAAAGGTAATGTATGTTTTATAATTCTTCACAGTTTTAATGCGTTAAGTCCCAATTTTGCGTAAATGCTCAGTAATTGATATTTTTTAGCCGTTTGATTTTGCAGGAACCGGTGACTTTTTCCGTCAAGTTTCGCTTCGCTTCGATTTTGTTTCAAAGTCTTGTAAAGCTATTATTTATCATCATAACATGTCCTTACCTGTATGGAATCTTGAAATCATGTAGTTTTTATCTATCAAGTCCATTTCATCTCGTATTCATTGTAAACATCATTATTTTCCATTTAATTTAGTCGTCAACTTTCAATTTTGTCCGCTGGGAAAGTTTCTTTGCAGGATTTCTATTTTTAGTATCAGCTGCATTTGTTTTCGATACTTGCAGATTTTCTGATCAATTTCACTTAAAGAGACTGTTCCTAGATATTTTCCTGATGTTTTTCATGTAGTTTTCAACCTGTTTAATGTTATTTAAGTCATTTTTAAGCCAGTCCCGGTTTCCGTTTTAGCGGCGTAACTTTCTCAGAAGTCGTTTGTAAGCAGGCGTTGACGGAATCCGTTCTTTGACGTCATTGGTTAATGTGACGGCAGCGCGTTATTGATTGGCTTATTTTTGAATTTTGTATTCTTGTGCCGTTCAGTCAAAACCTATATAAGTAAGTTTCTGGCGGCGTCTTGGCAACATTCTTCTGATGAGCAGGGCGCCATGGAGAATAGTTCACGTCCGTTAAAATCCGTTGAATTCTAAATTGCAATGTCTCTGTCAAGTACAGTGTCAAGGTATATAAACCTTTATTAACTTTTGGTATAAAAAACCCAAATTAAACCTCTTTTGAACATTTTTCGGCCGGGCAAGTCCCTTTAATCTAAACCTATTGTTAGTGCAAGATATCCAGCCAGGGTGGGCACACCACGTATTGACGTCAAACGTCACACGGTGACTGTAACGCCTGTTATTCTAACAAATACTATCTAGTGATTGTATATGTGTGTTTTCCTGGCGCGTCCCATTGCATTCTACATTATTTTACATTAAAATACTAGTGGAATCGTGCAACAGGCTTGATTGTTTAATTACATCCAATTACGTACTTATCGTCTAGCTAGCATCCTGACAAGTGATGTGAGAGATTGGGATCTATCAAGATTTTTACACTGATAGACTGAACCCATTTGAACTTCTTTGCCATTTGTTTACATCTGTTATCATAAGTTGGTTCTTGTACTGAGCGGATCACTGTACTATCCCTTACGATCTTGTTACTTTGAAAGAAACCACAGAATGGGTGATCAGATTCTGAAATTGAGTTCAACATGAATAACAACGCGAGCGAAAACGAACAACAAGGCACGCGTGGCAACGATGAGAGAGGTTACGGCGATATGCAGCACGATTCGGTTCGGCGGTCTGTCCACCTAGAAGGCCTATTCGTTCGCGCAGGGAGCGGAGTACGTCGCCAAGTTTTCGGACCATCGGCGTACGCCATACCGGTCTCGGGATGATAACAGCGATGACAGAGGCAACGACTGGCACAAGTCTCCTGTCATAACACCCGACACATTTAATGGCGATGACGACTGGGAGCAATACATTTCGCATTTTGAAGACTGTGCAGAGTTCGGAAACTGGTAAATGAAGGAAAACGTACTCACCCTTGCAGCTAAACTTAAACGTCAAGCACGAGTGTTATTCAGTGGCCTGCCAAGTTGTGACAAACGATCCTATCGGCTTCTTGTTGCCAGGCTAGAGCAGCGATTCGGCTCTGCAAGGCAACAGAGCAGATGGATGTCGAGATGGATGTCGAGATTGCAGTCTAGGGTAAGGAAACAAGGCGAGTCCATTGCTGCATTTGGGGATGACCTTTTGCTCATGGAACAGAAAGCGTATGTCACTTTAGATAGTCATGCTCAGGAAATGCTTGCCCTTCAACAGTTTAACAAATCAGTACCGGTAGAAATGCGCTGTAGGATAATGGATCGCGACTGTAATTCAATTAGCGAAGCAGTCGACGTGGTTGAACGTTATGAGGAGCTTCTTAGCGAAAATATGGACAGAAAACGCGCCATTACGCGGGCTACGGATAATCAGTTTTTTGATGACAACAATCAAAGTCCTGACATTACTAAAACGGAAAATATAAATGACAGTTTTCCTTTTAACGGCCGTCAAGGTTCAAAACGCAATTTCAACGGAATAATCAAAGTACTATAGGGTCTGCAAGTCAAAATCAAGGTTCAAGCATGCATAATGAAATGGCTAGTACTAATACTGATCAGCTTTCTATCGCACAAACGCTACGGGAAGTGCTTGAACGTTTGGGAAGACTTGAGAGAGGCACAGACAGACCTCAAGGAAACCGACAAAACACACAAAGAACAAATAAAACGTGCTTCATCTGCAACTCGAACATTTTTTCAAACAGTGTCCTAGGTACAGATCCGCTCAGACAGGAACTGGCCCGTTGGGTGGAAATATGAATCAGGGAAACGGGAATCAGGCACTTCTGTAGGCCGGGAGGTGACCGAAAATAGGGATCAAAGGCCTATAACGGGAAAATCTGATGACTCGCGTAGAATTGGCCAAATTGGAAATGCAAAATCTGTATGGGATAATGGTCTTTATGCCAAAGGTGTTATTGAGGGAGTGGCCGTCGAATTTCTTGTAAACAGTGGTTCGACTGCCACTCTACTGTCTAAGGAGTCTTTTGATAACATGGGAGGGGAGCACTCGATTGGCTTGCATCAGAGGAATATTGTTATGCAGGGCGTGGATGGAAAAAACCTGAATGTGTTTACCTGAATACTGCAAGCAGTATGGTTACGCCAATATCAATATTTCTTTCGATGAAAATCATGTACTCCATAGTGTAATTGTCTGTGACATAATACCCGAGGGCATACTTGGTCAAGATTTTCTACTCAAACACATTAAAACGTGGGACCTCGACGTTTCCATGTCTTCGTTCGAGACAGAACACGATAATACCGCTAGCGACAGGTGGTGAAACGCAGACTGTTTGCAGTGTTTTGATTAAAGATAAGACGCAGATACCACCTCTTTCGGTTTGTTTTGTTCCCGTGGACATTGTGAATTGTCAAAACCTTGCTGCAAACGGTTACATGGAAGGAACATGTAGTGAAACCTCCACGGATCAGGTGACTGTAGTGCCAGGAATCGTCAACCCACACCAAGAGGAGACGGGTATTGCTATCATGAATAAAAGCGATGACAGCATTACCCTTAACCCTGGTGCTGTGGTAGCAACATGCAGTTCATCATATGAGGCAATAGAGGAGCATCATGACATTGGAATGGCGGAATGTGTCAGTATGGAAGAGAACACTGAACACAGTGAAATGAAATGTACAGACGTACCTTCTCACTTGCAGGAAATGTTCATAAAAAGTAGTGAACATTTGAACCAGGAAGAAAAGGAGCCCTTTGCGGGCCTGCTTACTCAGTATGAAAATGTGTTCTTAAAGTCATCTGATGACCTTGGATTAGCGGATCGTGTCCGTCACAAAATAAGTACTGGATCCGCCCCACCTATTAAATAGCCGCCCAGAAGACAGCCGTTTGGCAAAAGAGAAGTTGAAAAAGAGGAGATACAGAAAATGCTAGATAAAGGCATCGTGGAGCCATCTAACAGTCCATGGGCATCCCCTATTGTCCTTGTCTCTAAAAAGGACGGTACAACACGCTTTTGTGTTGACTATAGAATGCTCAATGACGTCACAGTTAAAGATGGGTATCCATTACCAAGAGTGGATGAGTGCCTTGATGCACTTGCAGGTGCCAAGTGGTTTAACTGTATGGACTTGAATTCGGGATTCTGGCAGATCATGGTAGAACCAGAGGACCAAATGAAGACGGCATTTACCACAAGTCATGGTCTGTACCAGTTCAAGGTCATGCCCTTCGGTCTTGTTAATTCACCTGGGACTTTTCAGAGGTTAATGTAGGGCATTCTACGGGGGATCCAATGGCTTGAATCACTTCTTTACATGGATGACATTATTACACCAGGTGCCACTGTTCGTGAATGTCTTCAGCGACTGGAAAATGTCTTCAAAAGGTTGGTGCAAGCAAATTTGAAATTGAAACCTTCCAAGTTCATATCTTCCCAGAAATCTGTGAAATTCCTTGGGCATATTGTCTCAGAGGATGGTGTTAAGACATGCCCAGACAAGATAAAATGTGTTTTGGAGTGGCCCACACCTACAAATGCCATGCAAGTACGAAGTTTCCTTGGACAGGCTTCGTATTATAGGAAGTTTGTGAAAGGCTTTGCTGATATTGCACGCCCCTTGCACAAAATTTGCGAAAAGAAGGCAAACTTCGCATGGAATGATGAGTGTACTGAGGCATTCAACAAACTCAAAACTGCCTTGGCATCAGCTCCAATTCTGGGATACCCAAAATGTGACAGAAGCAGTTTTATTCTTGATACAGACTCAAGTGACTTTGTGTCTTGTGCCGTGCTTTCTCAGGAACAGAATGGACAGGAAGTAGTTATTGCTTACATGAGTAAGGCCCTGAATTAACACGAGCTGTCATACTGTGTAACCAGGAAAGAATTGCTAGCTGTGGTCACCGCCCTAAGGAATTTTCATCCATATTTGTACGGTCAAGAGGTTTTACTGAGGACTGATAATGCAGCTGTCAGTTGGATGCGCACCTTGAAAACCCCGACTGGACAAATGGCCAGATGGATTCAAGAAGTGAGTACTTACAATCTGATTGTTACTCACAGGCCAGGCCAGAAGCATGGCAATGCCGATGCCCTATCCAGGAAGCCATGTAAGGCATGTCTGCGTCAGCAACAGATCCAGGATGAAATACTGGAATGTGACACAGCTGCTGAAGAACACATAAGTGTCGGCTACCACTCGTAACCAGACTCATCAGACAGAGAAACAGACACTGACTAATAATCAGTGTCTCCTGGAGGGCTGGAACGCAACAGGCGTGGCTCAAGAGCAACTGGATGATGCCAAGATTCGAACTATTTATGTTGCAAAGAGAGATGACAAACCAAGACCAGAATGGAACCAGGTCTCAAGCGGCTCATCAGCTCTCAAGACACTCTGGCGTCAATGGGATCGTCTAGAGATGCATGCCGGAGTGCTGTTTCGGAAATGGACTGATGGTAATCAGCTTGATTCTACATTCCAGCTGATCGTGCCAGATTCAAAGAAACTTCAGGTTCTGTCATTGTCCCACGACATTCCATCAGCAGGTCACTTAGGTGTTGATAAAACCTTGGACAAAGTCAGGCAATCGTTTTATTGGCCAGCCGTGTCAGAAGACGTGAGACGTTATATCAACTCGTGTGACAGCTGTACTGCCAGGAAGCTATCAAGAAATAAAAACAGAGCTCCACTAGGTCAGTTCCTGGTAGGTGAGCCAATGGAAAGAGTATCAATAGATATTTTTGGGCCCCTGTCGCTCTCCAAAGCTGGAAACAGATATATCTTAGTGGTTTGTGACTGTTTCACTAAATGGACGGAAAAGGTAGCCATTTCTAATCAAGAAGCAAGGACTGTGGCAGAGGCTTTTGTGAACAACTTCGTGTGTCGCTTTGGCGTCCCTCTACAGCTTCATAATGACCAAGGGAAGTGTTTCGAAAGCAAACTGTTTCAAGAGATGTGTTCTCTTTTTGGGCATTGACAAGACACGGACCACCAGTATGAGGCCTCAAGCCAATGGAACCGTGGAACGATTCAATAGAACATTGGTTTCAATGCACTCAATGTACTGCAGTGACAAGCAGGATGACTGGGATGTTTACCTGCCTCAAGTTATGATGGCCTACAGATCATCACATCATGCATCTACACAGATCTCTCCTAACAAGATGGTCTTAGGCAGGGAAATTATCTTGCCTCTTCAGGCCATAGTAGGCAGACCAACCGGTGAATCTGATGAGACTGATCTGGACTCGTATGTTCAGAATCTAAAAGACAACCTTGTGGAAGCTCACAACTTGGCCAGAATTAACATTAGGAAGGCTGCTTTATACCAATAGGCTATCTGGCAGTATATGGCAGAGGTGCACCATGCCGGGGATTTTTGTAGACATATATTTTCTGAAAGCCAGTATCCTAAGCTACTAAATGCCGCTTGTTAGCACTCTGACTGTTGGGGCTTTATCGTGCCATTGGGTGCTACGTACGTTACCTATGTACGCTTTTTAATTCCAAGCTGCTAAGGAGATCACCAAAATGTATGTCCAAAAGCAAATATTTGACAAGTTATTTACATTTGGATATGTAGTAGAGATGTTACATAATCTAACAGGACCAAATTCAATAATGATTAGATATCATGACTAGTGGTACAATAGAAATAACGTAAGTAACGCATGTAATTTGACACATCTACCATGTTCCGATTCTTATAGAGTATAGCTCAGACCAAATATCATGATACAATTTATATAATAGTTATTTACAGTCTTTGCCCTTTAAAATGACATATAGAAGAGCTTTCTGTGACCTTCCATCACTCCACATATGCTGATTCCCTTCCCCTACCCCCATTTAAATAATATGCCCATTAATAACCATGACCTAGAAGAAACAGCACAAAAACACTTCCCTTCTTGAACAACATCCCAGTTATCGAAATAAAACTTCAGTAGGCATTAAACGCACACAAAAATCAACTACAGACCATGATTCATGATAATGGTAACATGTTTTACGTAATGTTATGGTAACGTAAGTAACAATTTTGTATTTTCACTATAGAATCATATACTTATTATTAATAGCAGATTATCATTCTTCTTCACGTTTTTTTTTTCAATTAGTTAATAAAATTTATTGAATATCTGTCCTAAATGGTATTAAAAGCACACAAAAAGCAACTACAGCCCATGTTACATGATAATGGTAACATACTATAAGTAATGTCATGGTAATGTATGTAACACGTTTGTATTTTCACTATAGAATCAAATATTTATAATGTATAGCAGATTATCATTGTTCGCTCATAATTATTTCAATTAGGAAATTAAATTTACTGAACATATGTCCTAAAGATTAAAAAAAGAGAACCTTACGGGCAACAATCACTCACCTGATTTCAAATAAGTCTGAAGATTCAAGAAGGATTATACGACTAACAGGAATGGAATACTATTTATTTGTCTTCTAGCTACCCATACCCCCTCCCAAGGGGGAAATTTTCAACATAATGATTTTCTAAAAGTGCATTCAAAATGCTATCAAACTGTTTTTGCCAGCTGGAAGGGTAAGCATTTACGTTTTACGCTATGTTTTATAAAATTACCCTAAACATTCATTTATTTGCGTTTTAGAATGGGGGTACACACAGCAAATTGAAAATATTTCAATAGTTTTTTTATCCTAGAACAATTAAAAATTAAATATCCCATAAAAAATAAAAAAAAAAATAAATTTACAAAGGGAAAATCTATTGCCTTTAATTCATTCTTTTTTTTAATTCAGTTTTATGTCCCTTTCAAGCTTTTTCACTCATATCGAGACGAATAAATCGGTAGGTGGGGCGAAAACCGGAGTACCTGAGGAAAAACCACCTGACATACCTGCAAGCAGAACTTGGCTTGTGCCACATGTGACCCGTGCCCCGAGCGAGGCGCGAACCCGTAACGGTGAGATGATCGAATGTGCAAGAGCACTGAAGTCAGCGACCTTAACCACTCGGCCACGGGAGCCGCCCTTTTGCCATTTGAAGGATTTGGGGTGGGTTATATAATGTACTTTGCGCCCTTAAAACAAATGCTCATGGGTGCCAGTTTGGTCATATTATCACTTTAATGCCAATTTGTGTCATGCAAATTCGCAGAGTGTTCACCCCCACCCCTAATAAGTAGGGGAAGTAATGTGGTACACCTATATTACTACATGTATCTTGGCTTCTGATAGGCCTAGAGAGCAGAAATAGGTATCAAATGATGGTTTTGGCAATGCTCTTTAACCATGTTATAAGATATAATTATCAACCTGACTTCCTGGTGTTCGAATATTAATGTAAACTCTATACATATTAGAAAACAATAACAGAAATCGTACGTATACCAGCACAATTGCTTTGTAAACATGTATCTCAGCAATCAAAAGCTCCAGAGAGCTTAAAGTGGTATCAAATGATTGGTAAGACAATGTTCTATAACCATGTAATACGATACATAAACAATCCGGCTATCTTAATGCTCAAATAAAAAAGAGAACATCAGATTAAAGAGAAAAATAACAGATAAATGAAGGGGGTATACCAACAATATTGCTGATAACTCCGCGGCCTAAAACTCTACAGAGCTGTATCAAATTTGTGCAAAATGATTGTTATGATAATGTTCTATAATAATGTGATAAGATACAGAAAGAACTAGACTTTCTTTGTCTTCTAATATTGATGAGAACTCTCAATTTTAGAGAAAAAAAAACACCGCAGAACTATGGGGGGGGATATACCTACAGAAACGTTTATAGCTCAGCAACCAAAAGGCCATAGAGAGCTGAAATTGGTAACAAATGATTGTTATGACAACATTCATAAACCGCAAAATAAAATACATAATTAATCAGTATTTTGTGCTGTTATAACATATTATAGACAAAACGCAGAAAATGGAGGAGGTATACCTACTGAAAGGTTTATATATAAGCAACCTAAATCCATAGAGAGCAGAAATTGGTAGCAAATGATTGCCATATAATAATCTATAACCATGCAGTATTATATATATATATAAAGCTGACTTTCGTGTTGCTCTAATATTTACAAAAACTTGAGATATATAACAAAATTCACTGGCAAAGGAAGGGGGTATACCAATAAAACTGCTTATATCTCAGTGACCAAAACGCTCCAGAGAGCTGAAATTGTTGTCAAATGATTGCTATAATAATGTTCTATAATCGTGTGATAAGACATAAATATTCTGACTTTCTTGTTGTTGGAATATTGATGAAAATTAACTATAATAAAAAAATCTCAGAAAAATAGAGGGGGTATACAAACGGAAACATATATAACTCAGCAACCAAAAGCCCTAGAGAGCTAAAATTGGTATCAAATGATTGATAAGACAATATTATATAACCAATAAATAAGATATATTAACATGCTGACTTTCTTGTTGTTCAAATATTTAAGAAACCTTAATATATAAAAGAAATATCATTGGCAAACGAAGGGGTGCACCAATAAAACTGCTAATATGTCAGTGACCAAAAGCTCTAGGGAGCTGAAATTGGTAACAAATGATTGCTATGATACTGTTCTATAAGCATATGGTAAGACATATAAACAATCTGGCTTACTTGTTTTTCGAACATCCTTAAAACTTAAAATATTAGCGAAAATCACATAAACGTGGATGGGGTATACCAACAAAACAGTTCATAACTCAGCAACCAAAACATCTAGAGAGCTAAAATTGGTATCATATGAGTGCTATGATAATGTTCTATACCTATGTGAAAAGATAAATAAATTATTTGACTTTTTGTTCTTTAAATGTTGATAAAAACTTAAAATATTAGATAAAATCACAGAAATATAGAGGGGGTATACCAACGGAAACATTTATATCTCAGCAACCAAAAGTCTTAGAGAGCTGAATTTGGTATCAAATAATTGATATGACAATAATTCATAACCATATAATAAGATTTATGAACAAACTGACTATCTTCTTGCAAAACATTTAGAAAACTTAAAATATAAGAGAAACACACACACAAATGAAGGGGGTATACCAATAATATTGACAATATCTCAGCAATCAAAAACTCTGGAGTGCTGAAATATCAAATGATTGCAAGGGCCATATTCTATACATGATAGTTCGTCTCTCACTAATGAGAAAGACCATCATTATTTCTTGAATAGTGCTGATGTGTGTTGGTGAGTTCTTTGATGGCTGACTAGGCCAATTCTGGCTCTAAACTGTCGGTTGCAAGTAGAGCAAGTCAATGTCATAGAGTCTGATGGTGGCACATTTGTTTTGGCTTTGCGCTCTCTTCGCTTTCTTTCAGCTTCACAGATTCTCTTCTTTTCATAAAGAGCTGCTCCTTTGTTGATGAGACCTCGCCACTTTGATCGCTCCTGTGCAGTCTGTTCCCAGGACCCCATTGGTATTTCGAAATCCTTCAGAGAGGCTTTGAGGGTGTCTTTGTAGCGTTTCTTCTGGCCACCTTGAGAGCGCTTTCCCTCCTGTAGTTCTCCATAGAAAACTTTCTTTGGAAGTCGCGCATCAGGCATTCTTATAACATGGCCAGTCCATCTTAGCTGTGCTAGCTTTAAGACTGTATGCATGCTTTGCATCCCTGCTTTCGTCAGGACCTCTGTGTCTGGAATCTTGTCCTGCCACTTGATTTTTAACAACTTTCTCAAACAGCTTAAGTGGAAATGGTTAAGTCTCTTTGCATGGCGTTGGTATACTGTCCAGGTCTCACATGCATACAAGAGGGTTGGCAGTACCACAGCCTTGTAGACTTTCAGCTTGGTGTCAAGCTTGATTCCATTTCGCTCCCAGACATTTGCACGGAGTCGTCCGAATGCCACACTAGCCTTTGCAATTCTGGCAGTGATCTCATCATCAATATGCACTGCTCTGGAGAGAGTGCTTCCCAGGTAGGTGAAATTGTCAACAACTTTCAGTTTTTGCCCATTCACAGTGATGGTTGGTTCATTATATGGCTTTCCGGGCGCTGGTTGGTGTACAACCTCTGTTTTTTTTGTGCTGATTGTGAGATCATAGTTATCACATGACTGTGAGACTTGATCCATGGCTCTTTGCATTTTTGCCTCTGTGCTGGCATTCTTATCCATATCATCTGCATAGAGGAGCTCATCTAGCACATCAGTCTGGACCTTAGTTTTGGCTTGCAACCTTCTGAGGTTGAATATGTTGCCATCAAAACGGTACCTGATTGGAAAACCAGTGTCACTGTCCTGAAAAGCATCCATAAGCATGGCAGAAAACATCATGCTGAACAGTGTTGGTGCCAGAACACAGCCTTGTTTGACCCCATTTGTTACTTCAAATGGTTCAGAGAACTCTCCATCATTTTGCACACGTGCCTGCATGCCATCATGAAACTGCCGCACCATTGCTATGAATCTGGGTGGACAGCCAAACTTGGCCATGATTTTCCAGAGTCCATCACGACTAACAGTGTCAAAAGCTTTGGTGAGGTCAACAAACGTCATGTATAGATCTACATTCTGTTCTTGGCATTTCTCCTGAAGCTGTCTTGCTGTGAATATCATGTCTATTGTCCCTCTGTCTTTTCTGAATCCACATTGACTTTCTGGTATAAGTCCCGTCTGATCAAGATGAACATTCAGACGATTCAACAGAATTTTTGCAAGTATCTTCCCAGCAATTGATAGGAGGGAGATGCCTCTGTGATTGTCACAGACTTGAGGATTTCCTTTCCGCTTGTATAGGTGGATTATGGATGCATCCTTAAATTCTTGTGGGATAGCCTCCTTTCTCCACATACAGTGAAACAACTCTGTCAGTTTCTCTGCCATGGGTAGCACCCCCAGCCTTGTAAACTTCGGCAGGAATTGCATCTGCACCTGGGGCTTTGCCAGATGATAGTTGTTGAACTGCTTTTCTTGTTTCCGTAACGGTAGGAAATTCATCTAACAGAACATTGCACTCTATCTGTGGAAGTCTGTCGATTGCATCCTCATTGATGTTTGATGGTCGATTAAGCACACTATTGAAGTGTTCTGCCCACCTTTCCAAGATAGCTTCTTTATCTGTGAGAAGAGTGTTTCCATCTGCACTGAGCAATGTGGTGGCTCCAGAACTCTTTGGACCATAAATGGTTTTCAGTGCATCATGAAATTTCTTCATGTCCTTTCTATCCGCAAAAGACTGAATTTCTTCTGTTTTCTTCCTCAGCCAGGAATCTTGCATGTCCCTAAGCTTGGTCTGGACTGTCTTACAAATGTTGCAGTAGGCTGCTTTCTTTGATACTGAGCTAGTATCATCTTGATGTGCCTTGTGCAATCGGTGCTTTTCTTCAAGAAGCCTCTGAATTTCGTCATCATTCTCATCAAACCAGTCTTGATGTTTGCGAGATGGATGGCCTAAGGTGCTTGAAGCTGAAGAAAGAACTGTTTTATGGAAAACTGTCCAGTTTTCTTCGGGGTCCTCTGAACTGAGATTCATTGCATCCAGTTGGTTGCAAATGTCTGTTAAGAAATCTTGTCTCATGCTGTTTTTATTCAGCTTTGAGACATCCAGTCTCTTAGGAGCTTTCTTGCCTTGAGGTCGCCTCGCAGGCTGTATTCTTAGGTTGAGTTTGCTGACAACCAGTCTATGATCTGTCCAGCAGTCTGCACCACACATAGTCTTTGTCACTTTAACATCCTGCCTGCAGGCAGGACTCTATACATAACTGATATGAAACATATATACACTACTTTTTGATTTTCGAGTATTGATGGGAACTTTATTATTAGAGAAAAATGACAGGAAAATGGAGGGGGTTTACCACCGAAATAGTTAATATATCAGCAACCAAATGCCCTAGAGAGCTGAAATCAAAACCAAATCATTGCTTGAATACTTATGACGAACTATGATAAGACATATAATAATTCTTGCTTGTTTGGTGCTCGAATATTAATGAGAACTTTAAAATATTAGTTCCTATAGAACGTATACTGCATATTTTGTTACATACGTTACCATACGTGGTACAATGAATTATGTTCACAGAAAAAGCAGCTGTTTTAGCTTATTTTTCTTATTTGCTAATTTGTGTTAAAATTCATGAAAAATACACCATATGTTTATTTTATGGGGATTCCCATGAAATTGGCAACCTGTCACGTACGTAACACATTCAAAAGGCCGCTACGTCCAAACGCCCCAACGGTCAGAGTGCTAACAAGTGTCATTTTGAAGGGAAATGGATGGGCTTTCAGAAAAATATAGCCTTAAAAAATCCCCGGTATGGTGCACCAGGGTCTATTGGCTCCTCAAAGTCTACAAAAGAGGCACTATGACACCAGAGCAAAAGTGAAATCATTCAGTCCTGGTCAACTTGTGTGGTCGCATGATCCCAGTAGAAAAGTAGGTGTGTGCTCAAAACTGAGAAATCACTTGAAATGGCCATTCATCATTACCAAAGTCCTAGAGGATATTATCTGCCTAGTTAAGCAGGGAGCAAAACAGAAGTCCAAAGCCTATCATGTCGACAGACTATGGGCTTACGAGGGGAGGCATTCACCTGCTTGGATCTTCCGGGAGCAAAGGAAAATCAGCAGTCAATAAGAAATTTGTTGTATTTCTTGTAAATAAATTTATCCTGTCTTTTTCATTGGCTTTGTTGTAACTCAAACAGCTAAGCTGGAACATTTGAGGGTTGCTTGCTGGGTTTGAGTAAATTGGATATTTTACAATGTATAGATTGATGGAGGATTTGATATTTTTACAGCAGCCTTTGGGGGCTCGTCCGGGATTGAAGGTCGAGACTTATATTTATAAAAGGCATTCGAATGCAGTTTGAAGGTAGCTACCGCGATGGGTGATTGCCAGTGTAGGCCTGATCAACCTACGGACTGGAATCAAATTTGGATTTGACCTGTAATCCGCGGAAGAGCCCAGTCTTAGCCTGCTTGTGATATTGCAACGAGACCACCTGGTCGAGTGTATACTCTCTTTATATCGTTGTCAGGATAGGTGACCAGTCACAATTGAATTCACTAGGAATTCTATGTGGATCCGACCTGGGCTGATAGCTCTGCTATTTGGGAGTGAAATAACACCGAGCCATTCTTCGGTTTTCTTAATTTATTCCATATTTCCCTTAACAAGTAGATGGTTGAATCATGAAGACATATAGCAAATAAAATTAACGATTGACGTGTTATGGATACACCGTGAACTTTACTTTACACATAATAACCTTATTACACAGAAATTTATTCTTAGATGTACAATTATACATATAGTTTCAGTCATATAGTAAATGAATCAAATTGAATTGATACTTGAGTGTAGTTGCAAAATATGTCAAGAAAGTTGTATAACTTAGTCTATGACTCCTTAGCTTATGGGCTTAACCTTGTCAATTGCAGTTATACAACTCAGCGTCCTAAATGTGTAATCATACTAAATAATTCAGTAAAAACAACAATTCTTAATAATGAGTAATAATTCAAGACTATGCTTCAGAATACAGATAGGTCTACTTCCAATACAATTACACTCTCGTGAACATTCATATGGAAAAGACTTAACTTTACACTTATTCTTTTATAGGATGACAGTAACCTAATTCTTAGGTTCAGTATTATAATGCCGAAGTAGGGAAAATCACCACTATTCAACCAACTCAGTCTAACGTCATCATTGAGTCCATTCTAGCAAGCTAATAAGACTCCCAGCACAATAGACTGTTTGTATACTGCTTTTATCTGCCAAGGTGAATGTCCCCTACGTAGGCTGAATACGGAATGCTAAATTGTCAAACAAACAACCAACATTCATACAGCCAGGCACGTACCAAGGCGCGCCTGGGTTATCTCATAGGTTGGCGTCTTAGTTAACATAGTCAATGTTGCATTATTCTTCGACATGCGTAAGAGCATTATTTCTAACAAAGATCAATTAATACTTTAAACATATACATGAGATGCAATATAATGATAAATCAAGTGTTCGTTTTGTTATCTTAGTTTTCGTATTAAAAGGAAGAATTATCCAAGATATGCTAAGCTAAATTCGTCTAATTAATGCATCGGACTCATAACACGTAAATCTGAATTGTGTTTACAGTTCGTAGCTAATACTATTGACAGTTTGCAAATCATCATCAACAAGCTTTAGATAAGCCAACAGCACTATAACAAACCAAACTGTCAATGCATTTGTCTACGCCAAAGTCTACACCTTACTTGGCTGATCGAGGCGTGCAGCGTGGCGCAACCGTTTTGAACACTTAGCATAGACAAGAACTCCGCGGAGGTCGATATCGCACCTGCATTGGGCAAAGTCAATAGACCGTGAAATATAGGTCAAGGGCACCGGCTCACGGTGCGTGCTTGAAGGGCATGTCAAGGACAATTACTATGCAAGGTTTCAGATTCGCAGCTATCTCTGATGTTGAGAAAACCAAACTTCGACATAAAAATTTTCAAAGTGGACCGTAAAATATAGGTCAAGGGCACCGGGTTAAAGTGCGTGCTTGAAGGGTATGTCAAGGACAATTACTATGCAAGGTTTCAGACTTGCAGCTATCTCTGATGTCGAGAAAACCAAACTTCGACGTAAAAATTATCAAAGTCAGTGGACCGTGAAATATAGGTCAAGGGCACCGGGTTAAGGTGCATGCTTAAAGTGTATGTCAAGGACAATTACTATGCAAGGTTTCAGACTCGCAGCTATCTCTGATGTTGAGAAAACCAAACTTCGACGTAAAAATTTTCAAAGTCAGTGGACCGTGAAATAAAGGTCAAGGGCACCAGGTTGAAGTGCGTGCTTGAAGGGTATGTCAAGGACAATTACTATGCAAGGTTTCAGACTTGCAGCTATCTCTGATGTCGAGAAAACCAAACTTCGACGTAAAAATTATCAAAGTCAGTGGACCGTGAAATATAGGTCAAGGCCACCGGGTTAAGGTGCGTGCTTGAAGGGTATGTCAAGGACAATTACTATGCAAGGTTTCAGACTCGCAGCTACCTCTGATGTCGAGAAAACCAAACTTCGACGTAAATGTTGACGGACGGACGGACGAACGAACGAACGCACGAACGAACGGACAGAAATTTGGACTCCTATATCGCACCCTGCTATAAGCAGGTGCGATAAAAATAACCTAAATATAAATTATGATAAGAAATAATCATAAGTAAACATGTGCCAAGTTCGCCTAAGAATTATTTATTTGTACGGTAAATATCAAAGGGAGTAAAGTTTCCAACCCGGGACCCACCCAAAATGAGAGAACATCAAGCACCAAGATCGACACCCATGTTGACTCATTCTGCCTACAAACTCGTAAGTTTGTACACCAAGGCATATCAACAACGATTCAGGCGCAGACGCCTCAGCATTTCAGGTGGAGACCCTTCAGCGTGAGTTGCCAGCCAATTCGCAACTGCCGCACTGCGCCTAGGATTTCCTATTTATACCCACGACCAAACAAGTGCCTCGCGCAGTGACGTCAGAAATGCTGTCGTCAAAATAACGTTCGGAACACTCGGATATCTACGTTCAACACGACTAAAATGCGGCGAATGACAGCTGAGAAATCGAGATTTGGAACGGGAATCGGTGCAAAACACAGCCACAAAACATAGTTTAGCGGAATAAGAACGGTATGCTTAGAAAATTTAAAGTATGCTTGATTTATTCTAACCGTCAATAATCGATGTCATCGCGTATTTATTCGGGAAAACCGATGCGAAGTTGGCACATATTTGGTTCGGCCCTGGTTCGTTTCAGAATCCACTCTGATACTCGTATAGACTGATTACAGCCGTAGATGTTGAAATATATTCCCAAAGTGCCATGCCTTAATTTATATTATGCTGATATGCCATACCATACTTTACATTAAGCTGACTCAAACATCTACGACTGATCTAATGTGGCAGAGCAGTAGCCGGAATCCTGGCTACTACAAACATCAAAGCCATTCACAAATGTGTTTCGGTTCCCTAATGGGCATAACACCATCATCAGTACTGAGTAGGGGTAATATCATTACCATGTAGCAGGTGATTTATTGCTGAAGTAAGGCCAGCACTAGGAGTCGAATGAATAGCCTGTTGCATTTTTCCAGGTATTGTTGGAAAATTGAACTAATGACCCTTCTAGATATCTTTTGTCCTAAGAACAAATTAACAGAGGCTTCATAGCCTGGTTTCAGTATGTTAAAAACAGAACATAGCTGAAAACATAATTAAATGTCATCAAATGCTATTCTTGTTGTTTTGTTATTTATATTGCATGCTCATTGTTGTTGATATCAAAACCGGACCCCAAACATGTTAATCATACTGGGAGATAAAACCCGATTGAGTATGTAAGGTATGGTAACACAGTTGGTAATTTGTCTTTTCTTGCGTCCAAGCGTCTGCATAGTTTAAGGCCAGTACATGTACATTATTTTACCAGATATCAATCATAAGTGAGCACTTGTGAGTTGTAGCCCAGCGCTAGACCGCCAAACTCTGGAGTGGAAGGTCTACGATTCGAATCCTATAGCTGCTATATTGTTTCCTTCAGTAAGATATATATTCCAACTTACTACATTGGTTAACGAACCTGGAAGCAGTGAGTCATTCATACACGCACATGACTGGAATATTGTTAATTGGGACATTAAACCTCATGCGAATCACCCAATTTACGCAATAAGTTTCAATGTAAAATGGCTTATTAAATTTGAACCATGTCATAATGCACAACTTCATCCTTTTTGGTGGACAAAATGCTATTCTACCAGCATTCTGTCTATTTTGTTTCATGTTAATAAGGGGCATGCACAAAGTACATGCACATGTATTTTTAACTGATTCATGAATTCAAATTGCAAGCAATCTTCTCTCAACACATAATCAAACTTTTAGTTCATTTTCGCATTTGGAGGAAATGTTTCCAGGGTAATAAATCTCTCTTGTGGCCCGACTTATAGACAGCAGTTGTTAGTATCTGATGGGATCGGTATTAGTGGCCAGTTATTCAAATGATCCATGAAGAAATTTCTTGCATAACCACTAGCCAGATTTGATAAGTCTGATGAGATAGTCAGAGAAGCAAAATCATGACCAAGAAGAATAGAGTCTTTGGAGTGGAGTGGACTATGGTATCATATATGTAATTTTAAGATTATACAGAAAAAAATCTCATCAGACTTAATAAGTCTAATACTCGTAAACAAATAAAAATACAAAAGCTTCTAAAATAACGGTGTATCCATAAGAATTACAGAAAATAGCTTGTGCCGTTACAATATTGATGGTGCCTCCAGGAACATTTTTATGACAAACAAGTCAAATTAAGAGCAAAACCAGCAAGCATTCCTCCATAGAATATTAATGGAAGCTATAAAAGAAGCTTGTTTTTGTACTTTCAGAGTGCAGAGGTGCTGGATTTGATACAATACTTTTAGCAACCGGACAGATCTAAACAAACATCTATCGGGGAAGGTCCATACCCGTCTATCTGTGATATGTCCATGGTGCATGGGGAAGCAGAAGATGTTTACTAGGATCAACGACCTGAAGTAGCACGTCAAATCTGCTCATGCTAACCTGTTCCACAGTCTGCCAGATAACTTCTTTACGGATTCTACCGGGCTGTCTTTCCAGATGATTATAGGAGGATTGTAACCATAGGAGGATAGGAACAGGAGGAGAGCTGTGATGCAAAAAAAAGCAGTTCTGAGATGGTGCACCTCCCAGATTAATTCAACGCGGGTGACAGAAACATGGAGGGATGGCTGGTTGAAAGGAAAGGCTAATGACAAGAAAGCCAAAGTTGAACCACACAACAGAGTTGAGTTGAAGCGAGAGGCTACAACTGAGGTGTTGGAACATGAGGACCTAACTGAAGACCCTGAAATCTTCCTTGATGAAGAATCTCCATGTCCACCAAAGAAATCTAAACCATCTGAAGAGGGTTCAGATGACTTCCCCACTGAATGTGAGCAGGTTAAAACCTCAGATTCAAAAAGTCATGCCCCCTGTCGAGGATGGTTCAGGCGACGCCAGGGAAGTCTTGATCTCTGAAAATCCTCAAGTCTCGGCATCAACATCCACTGAGTGTCGTCAGCCCAAGACAGAGCACCTGGACAACAGTACCACTCGTTCTCTGCATGAAAGAGCCGAGAAGCTGCTGAAGTTTGGTCAGATGCCACTGTTTGCTCCTGCCCGGCGGGATTGGACCAAGGCCGGCCTTATCTCCATGGAGTTTGAGAGTTGCAGTTTTACCTGGCCACCTTTTGGATGGTAGGAGATGGAGCCCGACCAGCAACTCCTTTCTACAGAGTTTGCTGCCATGACCATGGAATTCAAGCGGACTGGTAGGTTTCCTAAGTTGACCCTGGAGCAACTCCTAGACAAGTACAACTTCCTGGTGCTTCCCGGGTCAGCCAAGATCAGGAGGACATCCGAAGAGGGCAGACAACACAAGGCGAGATTGTATACTTACCAGGAACTTCGGAGGATTGTGTTGTCCAATACTGAAACCGAGGAGGATGAGGCCTTTGTCTCTTTTTACAAAAGGGCAAAGGTAGCGAGCTCAACAGATGACATTGTTTCCGGACTAGAATTGATGAAAGTGCCATTGAGACTTAATTAAGAACAAGACAACTCAATTAAGGATCATCTAAATTTATTTGTTTTATCAGTGAAGTGATTCCTGACTGAGGTTTGATCACTTTCAATGCCTCTAGCATGTTTTCACAGTGGAGAATGACATTCTCTAATGTGAGAGCAGACTAGATATGTGGTCAAGCCTTGGTCGACAATTATTCTTGCTGTGGGCATTCTTCTTGGAACCTGAAAGTAGAGATAAAAGTGAACATATGAGTTTTCTGTAAAACATATACATAATTATTCATTTAGAATGAAGTGACTCTAAAGTTGTACCAAACATATTCTAATTCTATTTCAAATCCAGGAGGATTTGGTCAAACATGGGTGGGGAGGGTGTAATACGAGCATGAGTTGTCTGATTGTATGTGGTCTGTGTTTTTATGCCTTTGCTGTTTGCATATACCCCACCCACTGTTTTTCATGTCTTTTCCAATTTATTCTGTTATTTCTGGACACGTCAGGTAAAGTATAATGATTGAAAGGTAATGTATGTTTTATAATTCTTCACAGTTTTTAATGCTTGTTAACCAATTTTGCGTAAATGCTCAGTAATTGATATTTTTTTAGCTGTTTGATTTTGCAGGAACCGGTGACTTTTTCCGTCAAGTTTCGCTTCGCTTCGATTTTGTTTCAAAGGATTGTAAAGCTATTATTTATCATCATAACATGTCCTTACCTGTATGAAATCTTGAAATCATGTAGTTTTTATCTATCAAGTCCATTTCATCTCATATTCATTGTAAACATCATCATTTTCCATTTAATTTAGTCGTCAACGTTCAATTTTGTCCGCTGGGAAAGTTTCTTTGCAGGATTTCTATTTTTAGTATCAGCTGCATTTGTTTTCGATACTTGCAGATTTTCTGATCAATTTCACTTAAAGAGACTGTTCCTAGATATTTTCCTGATGTTTTTCATGTAGTTTTCAACTGGTTTATGTTAAGTCATTTTTAAGCCAGTCCCGGTTACCGTTTTAGCGGCGTAACTTTCTCAGAAGTCGTTTGTAAGCAGGCGTTGACGGAATCCGTTCTTTGACGTCATTGCTTAATGTGACGGCAGCGCGTTATTGATTGGCTTATTTTTGAATTTTGTATTCTTGTGTCGTTCAGTCAAAACCTATATAAGTAAGTTTCTGGCGGCGTCTTGGCAACATTCTTCTGATGAGCAGGGCGCCATAGAGAATAGTTCACGTCCGTTAAAATCCGTTGAATTCTAAATTGCAATGTCTCTGTCAAGTACAGTGTCAAGGTATATAAACCTTTATTAACTTTTGTTATTAAAAACCCAAATTAAACCTCTTTTGAACATTTTTGGGCCGGGCAAGTCCCTTTAATCTAAACCTATTGTTAGTGCAAGATATCCAGCCAGGGTGGGCACACCATGTATTGACGTCAAACGTCACAGGGTGACTGTAACGCTTGTTATTCTAACAAATACTATCCAGTGATTGAATATTTGTGTTTCCCTGGCGTGTCCCATTGCATTCTACATATTTGTTTTTTAATTCAATTTTACGTCCCTTTTAAGATTATTTCTGCTCATATGAGACGGGCCAATCAGTAGGTGGGGCGAAAACGGGAGAACCCCGAGAAAAACCACCTGACACACCCGCAAGCAGAACTTGGGTTGTCTCACATATGGCCAGAGCGGGGCTCGAACCCACACCAGACACAGCGGTGAGATGATCGAGTGATTAAGAAACAGCGCTCTTAACCGCTCGGCCACGGGAGCCGCCTACATAATTTTACATTAAAATACTAGTGGAATTGTGCAACAGGCTTGATTGTTTAATTTCATCCAATAACGTACTAATCGTCAAGCTAGCATCCTGACATTAAAAAGCCAGACGATAACAATATGTTGGTGCCGTGACCAAGATTCGAACCTGGGGTGTCGCGGCCACAACGCGTAGAAGAAAAGAAGAACAAACACTTCTTTGATGATTGGACTTTGACAGTGTGAAGAAAAAATCGAATTGACGACGTGATAACGATCAAAATTATCGAATTGATTAGGAGCTTTACTACAGGCTACCTACAACAAACTGAGACGCGGACTTACAGGTGCACTGTTAACATATCCGGAAGAGCAGAAACAACTATTTTGCAACATTCTCTGAGTACAGATGGCAGATCTGGCATTAACAGAGTGCGGCTGGAAGAGGCATATGAGAAATGACGGCTGTCACAGCATGCATCTTCAACAATACAGATGTAGAAACCGCAATAGAAGAATTAATTCCAGAAATGAAGGAGCAGTTTTTACAATATACAAAGGCAAATAAATGGAACAATGAAGGTTGCGGGAAAGTGTGACGCCAATCATCAGAAGTTATCAAGAAAAAAGTGTGTTTGTTTTTGTTTTCTTAATTCAGTTCATATGAGATGGGCCAATCAGCAGGTAGGCGAAAACGGGGGAACCCCGAGAAAAACGACCTGGCACACCCCCAAGCAGAACTTGGCTTGGCTCACATGTGGCCAGTGCGGGGCTCGAACCCGCACCAGACACAACGGTGAGATGATCGAGTGATTTATAACCAGTCCGGCCGGAGCTTCTTGTCTGTTGCTTGGCCCACCGGGGTCCAACTGGTGTTTTTCTTTTGCTCTGGAGCTAGTAGGTTATTCGGCGCCCAGGGATCTCCATCGTCGGGCAGCTTACTCAATCTGTGAGTCCTTGTTTTTGATTCATCAGGATGTTTATCATGATTTATTTGTTTGTTCTTGATGATTCATTGACTAGTTAAAGATTCGCCACGAGGACCGAAGAACTTACTAAATGTTATGAACCACTGCAGAAGCTGAGGGTGAGGTTAGCATCCTGTAAAACTGGTTTAAGCCCGCCAGTAACTTTGTGTTACTGATCGTTCCAAGGCGATACTTCTGTGGTGGTTCTTTTTGTTTTATGTCTTGGTGTTTAAATTTTTTTTGTGTGCTGTTGGCGCCTTATGTATGTTTTCATATTTTTAATTAAGTTAAGGTAACTGAGTGGCCACCTATTGGGAAAATAGCTGCTCATTCGGCTTACGATATGTTTCATGGTATAAGTGCCTGATTGTTAGTTTGTTTTTTTCCCACCTCGGTTTTTGGAGTGGGAATCTCTTCCTGATTGCGCCTTTTCCTGATCTTTGCCTACTTGTACCTCTTTACCACTTTGGTACGGGGTCCGTGCTGTCACCATGGGTATTAAGCAGATATTTGTAGGAGATAGTGTACAATGTTGACAGCAAACACAGGGTGTCTGAGAACACTAATGCAGACGCAGCAATTATGCCATGATTGTCATGCTATGTCCGTGCAGAATCAAAGGAAGGACATGGACCTCGTGGAAAATAGAATCGGCCTCTAAGTAGAGCCAAGGACACAGAAGAATTTATATTTGGTCAAGTGGCAGACCTATGCAAATGACTACAACCCATGGGAACCTGAGAACTTACCTGCGATACTTATGTCTCTAGAGGTGTTTAAATACAAGATAGTGAATGGAACTCGTTTGAAATGGGAAATTAGTGACGGAATTTCTGTCACAGAATGGTTACCATAGGAGTCTTGCCATGTAACAAATTAAGACATCTATGACAAGATTGCTACCAAATGTAATACATCAAAAGAGAAGAAGGGGTTTCATGCTCGGACAGCAAGTGTTCTTGTAGCTGGCTTTCGCTGCGGTAATATTGTCCTCTTTTAAGAAATCTATGGGTCTGAGTCATCGACTCAGGAAACTGGTCATCTGTCTCAGGTCAGTGAATAAAATATGAAAGTTTGATCCTTAGGGATCAGTGCGAAACATTCAAAGGTAGGTAGTATGGGTCATACTGCGCAATCTAGGGCACTGGCCCCTCATCAGTGACCCTTTATAAACCGGGGACGATATCCAGATAAATAAACTGCAATTTCAAAAATTGCCTAAACAGGGTCAAATAATTATTATTGTTTAGAAAATGGTTCTAAACGTAAAATTTTAATACTCTAAATATTCTAATTGATCTCAAAGGACCAAAAGAAATATTATAATGTGCACTGTACGGGCAGATTGTTTTACGGCCGCAACATGGCACAACGCCAGCTGAAGTAATAGCAAATAAACTTGAGAAGTTTGATCCGTTGGAAGCAGTGACAACGTTCAAAGGGAGGTATAATGGGCCAGAGTACGCAATTAGAATATTAGTTGCATAGTATATGACGACGCATGCCATTTACAACGCTTCATCAAGACGCGTTTCTCAAGACAGTTAATAGCAGAAAAGGAAATCATGTGTGATCGTGTACATTTTCCTGATCGTTCTGATCCTTGGTAAGTTATTCAGTAACTGTCATCCGAATAAATGCCCAATTTTGGAAGGTGTCAACACTGAAGAGATGGATGGTAAAGTATCCTGGCTTTCAGGGTTCTTCGTCCAGAAGCGCCTCTCGCATTCTCTGGACAATTACTGGCAGACAAGGAAATCAAATTGGGTTGTGTACATTTCACTCGAGAATGTATTGCGACGTCTGATTGGATATTCTGCGATAGGTTGTATCAGCTATTAACACCGTTAGTAACAGTCCAGACACACATAATTGCTTTGCTCACGCGTTGATTATTGCTTTGATCACGCGTTGATAATTGCGATGAAACACTATGAGGAGATGGAAGGTAAACTGATATAAACCAATGTGGTAACAGAGAAAATAACGAAGAAACAAATGAGCCACCTCGTGGGAAAACCAACAATGTGGTTTCCGAACAGTTCTGACACAAACCGGCCTGTACAGTCACAGAAGATGGCTAGAGGCTTGAAATTTGTGATTTAAGGATGTTCGCTGCTAACATTTGACATTTCGGAACTTCCGGTTTTTCTTTTGTTGAATATCTCGTAAACGGTTGCAGATATTTTCCCAATATTTCATATTTGGATACATAATGATGATATGCATTGAACGAGGCATGAAAATTGTCAATCTATGAAACTTCATTTTTCACCCCATTTTCTGCAACTTTTCAGAAAAATTTAGTTGTCAGTGAAATTTAGGGGGTAGGGTAGATTAAACTTGAATATTACACATTTTCAAATTAATTGCACTATTTCTTTGTTTATTTTAGCTGCAGTATATGTGTACATGGTCTTCTAAGTCAGTCTTTGTGTCTTTGGTGTGCTGGTTTTAAAATTTTAGGTGGTTTTATGAAATGGGCTTAAAGAAACAAAATAGCTGAAAAAAGGCTGAAAATGGTGATTTTCAAGTTGTTGGTTCTCTCTTATATGCACACTACCCTATATATTTCTTTCTTTTATTCGAACAATATAACAAAGTTCTATGTTGTGTGAAAATACAAGAAAAAAGTTTGAATAAACAAATATGGGTTTGGCACATTTCAAAATATTGATTTTTTTCCGACTTTTCAAGTATGGGGGTAGGGTTGGAAAAATACTCGTAAAATTTTGTCATCCATTTCAAGTTGCAAATTTTTCTATGCGTTTGGTCCAAAATAGTTTGCGTTACGTAAATATTATGACTTTTGAAAGCATTCTAGGTGTATTTTTGTTCAAGACAGGTTTGTTTCAAAGAATTAAAAATTAAATTAATTTTACTAAATTTAAAACATGATGCTCAGAGGTCTCATTCAGAGGCCTGTAGCTTAAAAAAATGCACACTACCCTATATTTATTTTGCTTTCAAATGTCTTATGTTGTATTTTGGAATCAAAAAAGAGTGGTTAGAAAAAAAGTTTGAATACTTTTTCATTGGCAGCGAACATCCTTAAGTAGAAGAGGAGTTGTACTATCCGGGTAGCGAAAACAAAGGCGCTGATCAGCTTCGCGGTTACCGCAAAGCTGATCTGCGTCTTTGTTTTCGCCTATGCAAATTGTTGGTTTTCCCATGAGGGGCTCAAATCATGATATAGCACTTCAGTTAGACGCCGATGACGAAGGAAGGTACAATTACAACAAATATGCCCATGTTAACGCAAAAATAAGGCAAGACAGCTACGAAACAAAAACTTAATCCAACATCATAAAAAGGTACAAGAAGGCAAAGCTCAGAAAAAGGGGCAATCAGAAAGAGATTCCCACTCCAAAAACCGAGGTGGGAAAAAAAACAAACTAACAATCAGGCACTTATACCATGAAACATCGTAAGCCGAATGAGCAGCTATTTTCCCAATAGGTGGCCACTCAGTTACCTTAACTTAATTAAAAATATGAAAACATACATAAGGCGCCAACAGCACAAAAAAAATTTAAACACCAAGACATAAAACATAAAGAACCACCACAGAAATATCGCCTTGGAACGATCAGTAACACAAAGTTACTGGCGGGCTTAAACCGGTTTTACAGGATCCTAACCTCACCCTCAGCTTCTGCAGTGGTTCATAACATTTAGTAAGTTCTTCGGTCCTCGTGGTGAATCTCTAACTAGTCAATGAATCATCAAGAACAAACAAATAAATCATGATAAACATCCTGATGAATCAAAAACAAGGACTCACAGATTGAGTAAGCTGCCCGACGATGGACTACTAGAAAACATGTATACAAAAACTTTTTCTCAAAATCTGAGGCAGCTGTACATTATAAGAGGGGTCAGGAGGGGGGGGGGTCTTGTCACAGATCACAGAGAACACAAATCACAGAGTTTTCAAATGATGATTTCCCAAATCACAGACAATGAATTTTCGAGATCACAGAGAATTCAGCAATTTGACCAATGTTTTTGCACTGTATTGACTGATTTACAGCATATAACTTCTCAGTTACTAAAAGATAACTTTATATATCAAAGGAATGAGCCATTTTTACTTATTATTTCATTGTTACTTGTAAAATGAGAATATCTTAGCCTTACATTACATGTATGGTAGAGACTCTTGCCTTTTCACAGTGGTGCAGAGGAAAATGGAATCATTTTACAAACTGCCTGAAAAGTTAACGTTAATAATGACATGCATCAATATTTTATTCTGGTATTGGTCAGTATATTAACAGCTTTAAAATATATACTTAAACCTCAAATGAAAATGGCAATTCTATGCATGATAGCTTTATTTCTGTTAGTCATCAGCTCTGTGGGGCACAAAATGTTAAAGTTGTAAAATAGTGGATTTCATTTTTCTACTATGTCACTTTTCTAACTCCTCTTTCATAACAGAAATAAAAAGTAATTATTGTTTTGTTAACATTTTTGGAATGTCTAAATCGTTTGTATTTACATATGAATGATATGCCAACATGTCATTGCCTTTATTATTCTATTTTGTAATTGAATTAATGTTGCTGGAATTCACAAATTGGGCAAGCATGTTATTTACTTTTGAATGTCATCAAAAAAAGTACAAGTAGGCAAAAATCAGGAAAAGGCGCAATCAGAAAAAGACTTTCACTCCAAAAACCAAGGTGGGAAAAAACCAAACTAACAATCAGGTACTTATACCATGAAAACATTTCGTAAGCCGAATGAGCAGCTATTTTCCCAATAGGTGGCCACTCAGTTACCTTAACTTAACTAAAAATATGCAAACATACATAAGGCGCCAACAGCACAAAAATATTTTAAACACCAAGACATAAAACAAAAAGAGCCACCACAGAAGTATCGACTTGGAACGATCAGTAACACAAAGTTACTGGCGGGTTTAAATCGATTTTACACGGCCGTAACCTCACCCTCAGCTTCTGCAGTGGTTCATAACATTTAGTTAGTTCTTCGGTCCTCGTGGTGAATCTCTAACTAGTAAATGAATCATCAAGAACAAACAAATAAATCATGATAAACATCCTGATGAATCAAAAACCAGGACTCACAGATTCAGTAAGCTGAAGTAGGTATTTGTTAAATGCCCATATGACACTAATTGCGTCATTACCTATATTAATTACCTATATTAACATTTAAATATCAAGTCACGAATTGTCATGTAATGATACTAAATCACACCATAGGTATGTTAAATAACCTGTTATAGATTATGACATTTGATAAGACATTCCAGACATTTCTAATAGTCATGAGCTTATGAATTATCTTAAGATTCTCTGATTGGTTTGTTGATGTGTCATTCAAACTATAAGGGTTGTTCTTTTAAATATTTAACGTATTTGATTGGTTTAAAGTCATATGACAGTGTTTTCTATTCTTAATTGCAGTCATGTGATTTTCAGTATAAAATATGCTGCACACTAGAGAATAGTAAGTTTTTAGATTTCAGTTAAGTTTTAGTTTTTAGTTGTAGTTTTTGAAATGGGATACGAACCGGGTTTAAACTAATAAAAATGTTGAAACTTTTATATTTGTAACTTGATGACTTTTACCATGTATATGTTACATGAGGATACGTTTTTGGTGCCGTGACCAGGATTCGAACATTGTTGTGGTGACAACTTCAAAAGGACTCGACTTCCGTTGACTCTCCACTTTACCAGGTAGGAAAGTTACTTTTTCTTTGAGTTACAAAAATTTAGCCAAACCTCAAGCAACATCATGGCAGAAGCTTTTAATCAAGTATTTCAGCATTTGGCTACTGAAATGGCAAACGTCTCGTCTGCATTGAGCGCGCAAGGCATAGTACAAATAATAAAATTATTGATTAATCTTTAAATTTGGAAAATAACTTTTTCTTTAAACAATGGATTTTAATGATATAATAAGAAATCAATCAGCTCACGGGATACACTGCCAGGCTTCAATTGACTACAGACCTTTAGCAAAGGATCTGGAAATCATGTCAAAAGAATTAAGGTTGATTTTCTTGAAGTGCAGTAGTAAGCAAACAAATGATGGACGACCAATGCGTAAAATCGCATATGCAATTCCTCCAGAAGGTTCAGATTCGGATGAGAGTTCTGATTCAGAACAAGAAGAACCAGTCAAGAAAATTGCAAAACGATATGTCCAGGAAAGACAAGATTCAGATGAAGAAGACAGCATTCTTTTGATGGAACTGGCAACAAGAAAAAGTCCAGAAGGGAGATGCTGAATAACAGCAATCAGGAAGAAACAGATGAGATTAGAGAGGAAGAATCTGTGGTGGGTGAAGAATCAATGAACTTAAATGATACCGAAATGGATTCTGACTCACATGAGGGTTCAGCTCATGATGATGCAATGTCAGTAAATGAGGTAATTGCTCCAACATGTTCTGAAAAGACAATTAAAAGACAATTGCTAAAGAAACAAGATGTAAATAGTCAAAAAGTTAAGCAGTTGCTTCAGGCAATTTCAGATATGTTTTAAACAAGCTTCAAAAGATTTAATTATATTTGAAGTGTTGCAGGACATTTGTCTAGCAGAATCATGTATGTAAGGTAATTTTCCTTACGCTTTTCAGATTTTGTACAATACAGCTTTCAATATGAGTTACACATTTTTATTCATCTGCACATTAATTGGCTGTACCTTTTGTGTAGTCATACATGAAAACGTTGTTTTTCATAAGACTTATGAAATATCATTAAATCATGCTAGATGGCTTGTTACCTTTATACACGACTTGAGGCCATATGAATTTTTTATTGACAAGATAAGTTCTGATATTGCATTACCTCGACACAAGACATTACGAAATATTTGACGGACTGGTATACAAAAGAAAATATGACTGGATATGTATTTACATTTGAAAGTTTGAATGACGAAATTGTTAAATGACACTTATCAGGCAATAAGAAATAACTTCGATGATTATCAATCTTTAAGATCAGGACATAAGAGGTCAAAGAGGTTGTTATTGCCAATTATTGGTCAAGCAATGAATCCTCTTTTCGGCACGTTATCAGAGACAGATTTAGAAAACATACAACACTCTGTACAAGATCTAGCTAGAAATCAACAAAGCATAATTCAGAGCATAGAACAAAGTATGACCCTGCTGAATCTGTCAAGAATTCAGATAGCTGAAAACAGACGTGCAATCATGGATGTAGTTAAATGTGTTCAAGAGTTAGATGGAAAAATTTATCAATTAAAGAATGTGTTTCAACAGCAATTTGCAAGATTAGAACAATTTGTAAATACTTACTTTCAAATCAAATTAATCCTAGACGAAATCAGACAAACAAGTCAGAATGCTGTCCTGTATCTTGAAAATTTGAGAGCTGAACTAAATATGCTTTCCTTGAATCATTTATCACCAAGCACAATTACTCCCAATAGTTTACGAAACTTACTATTGGATGTAAATAAACAATTACCTGCCTCAATGAAATTGGCAGCCGATCCAGTCACTGATATATGGTACTTCTATAACACATTGACATGTACAACTTATTTAGCTGGCAATAAAATTTTAATAGTTCTCACTTTACCATTACTTGACAGAAAAGAAAGTTTTGAAATATATAAAATACATAACTTACCTTTATCAATGCACAACCAGTCCATTTCCGATAACAGAAATGTCAATATGGTAGCTAAATTTAATCTCGAGTCGGAGGCATTGATGATCAATAGTGATAGGACGAGATATGCTTTATTGACGAATAATGAATTCAGTTTCTGTAATAATAAATTTATGTCATTCTGTTATCCAAAAAGTGCAATTTATCAAATCAATTTGAGTAAAGCATGCGTAATTGCATTATTTTTGAAGCATAAGGAAAACATTAACCAAAAAGGTACAAGTAGGCAAAGATCAGGAAAAGGCGCAATCAGAAAAAGATCCCCACTCCAAAAACCGAGGTGGGAAAAAAACAAGCTAACAATCAGGTACTTATACCATGAAACAATCGTAAGCCGAATGGGCAGCTATTTTCCCAATAGGTGGCCACTCATTTACCTTAACTTAACTAAAAATATGAAAACATACATAAGGCGCCAACAGCACAAAAAAATTTTAAACACCAAGACATAAAACAAAAAGAACCACCACAGAAGTATCGACTTGGAACGATCAGTAACACAAAGTTACTGGCGGGCTTAAACCGGTTTTACATGGCCATAACCTCACCCTCAGCTTCTGCAGTGGTTCATAAACTGTAAGAGAACTGTGTATTTCGACACTGTATTGCCTATTGCAGAGTATATTTATTCTGGAATGTGGGTCGTTGCAACCCATCAAACAATGAAATTTACCGTTGTTTGTCAAGATCCCTCACAAGTACAAGATGATGTTATGACAAAACCACCTTTGGGTGTAATTACACTGAATATGTCATGTACAGCTTCAAATGACTATCTTAGTTTACTTCCATTTTATGAAAATAAAATTGAAAGTCATGTTCAGGATTCTTGGGGTGCATTACTTAAGCTAAAGAATATTTTAAAATTTACCCTATGGTCAAATTTTAGCCATTCATTTCCAAATCTTACACACAAACATTTTAAGTGAACTGACTGATTTGAAGCCTACATTTATTGATTATCTTCATTATTATAAAACGGTTAATGTCAAAGCTAACTCTGTGTCATTGTGGTCATATGTAGTAATTGCATTAAGCACTGCCTTGTTTATAGGTGCTGTTATTCTTTTTTATTATAAATGTTGCAAACACAGAGCTCGCTATGACTGTGGCAAGAGGTTGGCTGATTTTTGTGATGATAAGAATGTTGTAACGAGTAAAATCATGGTTGGAGGGGTTGAGTCGGCGTCGTCGGGAACGAACGTTAGTCACAAACCTGGAGGGCGATCTTCCTCCACGCCGGATCTGAAGGAAGGAAAAGTTACGTTCGCTTCCTTGCTACAGGATACAAAGTTATAAACTTTGAAATGAACTTGACGTCGTATTTTAACTGATGCATCGTATGTGACATGTAAGTCCACTGTATAGCGCTAAACGCCATGCATTGGTGAAGATTATAAAATTGTAAATTTTATACAAGTCCAGCCTCTTTTCCTAAAGAAGGGGGGTTGGTGAAGACGTGTTTTTGTATATAATAACTTTCATTTGTGACTTATGCAGATTTATGCATAAAATTATATAATTGTTACATAATTATCCCGGTAATAACTTGTCAATTTTAACCTTTATTGGAAAGAGACTTATTATGTAAAGACAATTCTTGTAAATTTCATGGTAATTATACTATTGTTACATAAACACTCTACCTCTCTGGAAGTCTTTAGAACTATATCTGCTTCTAATATATCTATATCATAAATCTACTACAGGAAACAAAAATAAATATGTCTGGAATACAACAAATAAAATTGCAGGAGGCTTTGGATAAGTTTGGACCAAACACAACTTACTACATTGTGGACCTTTCTCATACTCTGAATCTTTTGATAAATGCCCAAAACTTAATCGACCAGAAGACGACGGAACTACGGACATTACGATCAGAAATTGAAAGACTTCATAAAGGGCAGTATACGGAGATGTCGCCAGATGACATCCACATTATGAGAAGAGACTATGGGACGAATGAGAATGTATATGTTTCAGACGTGACAGTGTACAGTGGAACGGGAACGGAGACGGACCCTGTAGTCATACAATGATCTGTAATCTACTATCTACGAAAAAGGAATTTGTAATCCATTCTACGAAAATACTCTCTTCTACAAAGAAGGAACTTAAACTCCATTCTACGAAAAGGAACTTATATAGTATCTACTGGACAATTCTTTGACTATTTTAATGTTGCTTACTTGACGTGATTCTTGCTTTATTTTAAAATGGTTAAATTATAAGTGAAAATAATACTTTGACAGTTAAGGTTAAGTTATGTGTTAATTTAAATTAGAATTTATAATGTTAAGTAAAATTCTTTGAGTGGGTAACGGATGTAAAATAGTGGATTTTATCTTTCTAGTATGTCACTTTTCTAACACCTCTTTCATAACAGAAATAAAAAGTAATTATTGTTGTGTTAACATTTTTGGAATGTCTAAATCGTTTGTATTTACATATGAATGATATGCCAACATGCCATTGCCTTTATCATTCTATTTTGTAATTGAATTAATGTTGCTGGAATTCACAAATTATATATATTGCCTTTATTATTCTATTTTGTAATTGAATTAATGTTGCTGGAATTCACAAATTGGGCAAGCATGTTATTTACTTTTGAATGTCATCAAGTAGGTATTTGTTACATGCCCAAATGACACTAATTACGTCATTACCTATATTAAAATTTAAATATCAAGTCACGAATTGTCATGTAATGATACTAAATCACACCATAGGTATGTTAAATAACCTGTTATAGATTATGACATTTGATAAGACATTCCAGACATTTCTAATAGTCATGAGCTTATGAATCATCTTAAGATTCTCTAATTGGTTTGTTGATGTGTCATTCAAACTATAAGGGTTGTTCTTTTAAATATTTAACGTATTTGATTGGTTTAAAGTCATGTGACAGTGTTTTCTATTCTTAATTGCAGTCGTGTGATTTTCAGTATAAAATATGCTGCACACTAGAGAATAGTCAGTTTTTAGATTTCAGTTTAGTTTTAGTTTTTAGTTGTAGTTTTTGAAATGGGATACGAACCGGTTTTAAACTAATAAAAATGTTGAAACATTTATATTTGTAACTTTATGACTATAACATAAGGCTAAAACTAGACTCCAAAAAGTCTGGCTTTCGCTGCCAGTTTTATAAAGGGTCACTGATGAAGGTTCATTACCCGAAATTGTACAATATGGCCCATCTTCTAGCTTTGTATTTTTACTGCTTCCAAAGGATCTAACAATTATTTTTATTATCCAAAACACAAAACAATTAGAACCACAACAGAAGTATCACATTGGAATGATCAGTAATATAAAATTACTGGGGGGATTAAACTGGTTTTACAAGCGCCTAACCACCCTAATCTTCTGCAGTGGTTAACAACACTTAGTTGTTCGGTCCACGTGGTGAATCTCTAACTATTCAATGAATCATCAAGGACAATCGAATAAATCATGATAATCACCCTGATGAATAAAAAAAGAGGACTCAACAGATTCAGTAAGCTGCCCGACGATGGAGATCCCTGGGCGCCGAATAATTTACTGAAACCCGCCACGTGGTGAATCTCTAACTATTCAATGAATCATCAAGGACAATCGAATAAATCATGATACTCACCCTGATGAATAAAAAAACAAGGACTCAACAGATTCAGTAAGCTGCCCGACGATTGAGATCCCTGGGCGCCGAATAATTTACTGAAACCCGGAGCAAAACTGGCTGATCTTGAACTGTGATGTGTGTGTGTGTGTGTGTGTGTGTGTGAGAGAGAGAGAGAGAGAGAGAGAGAGAGATCTTGTATTGAAATTGGATACGATATCCTCTTGTTCAGAAGTGCAACAGTGCCCCTTGCTTTGCGTTTATCGCAGAGGAGGCAACTGATTGTACTACAAGAGAACAGGGTTCGATTTGCGGCAGGTATCTTGATGAATTATGTAACATTCAGGAGCGATTTTTAGAGTTTGTTGAAGCCATGAAAACTTCTAGTGAAGCGCATGCACAGCTCTTCCTCAGCACAATGGAAACTCTTGGAATCGATATGGAAAACATGAGAGCTCAATGTTACGATGGTGCGGCGAATATTGTTGGACACATCGTAGTGTTCAAGCGCGTGTGAAATAAGTTGTTCCATAGGCCGTGTATGTTCACTGCAAAGCACATAGTCTCAATCTTGCTATAGTTCATGCATTTCAAGAGCAACTAGAACAAAACATTATGGACACTATACAACACATTTCATTTTGCTTTAATGAGACTGGAAAACGTATGGTTAATTTCCGCGATGAGCTGGCTGAGGATGACGAGGTGAGAGCAGATATGGGTAGGAGGGGAAAGTTACAGACATTATGTAATACCAGGTGGGCCAGTAAATCACATGCGCTCTTCTCGTTTCTGCCTGCTTACCCTGTTGTAGGCAGTTCATTTGAAGTGTTAGAAGCAAATGGTGAATCGAAAGCTCGGGGCTTCATTTGTTCCGTTAAGTGGAAATGTACCACGCTAATACGGACACAACTTCGAAGGAACGCATAATGCCAGGTAAAGTGAAGGCGGATGGAACTATCCGGGTGTTAATAGCAACAGTGGCAGTGGGGATAGATATTGCCGACATTACGCTTGTCATTATGTGGGGGAAACCCCAATCTGTGTTACAAATTTGGCAGGAAGCATGACGATGTGGTAGAGTCGGACGAGAATGTATAGCTATAAGATATACTTATCCTAGAAGCATCGCACTACCGTGTAATAATTGTCGCATTCAAGACAAGAAGTTATGTAGTTGCAAAAGTAGGCTTCATTTAAAAATTTTGTTTCCACAACCGATTGTCAAAGAGTTCATATTCTCAAGCATTTTGCCGTTAGCGCGGAAGACTCTGAATGTCAGAATTAAAACATGACCTCTGCTGCGAAAAATGCGAGGATATTTGTCGGTGCAACCTTTGCAAGTGTTGCATTGTATGCATGCATAAATTCAAATGTCAGAAACATAACGATAGTGTAAAGAAACAACTACTGTTTTATGTGAATTAAAATAGATAAAAGATCTATACTACATTATATATATTGCTCTTTGAACTGTTAACGGATAGAATTGCAGTTTTCTATACTCATCAAAAGACGTTTTGCACCATTTAGATTTTTTTTTCATATTTTAAGTGACATTTTAACTAATAAATTTTAAACCTAGCTTTTTGAATTCGCACAGTGTGAAAGACTTTTATAATGTGTAGGATAAGACCAAAAATCGTTGCGGAAACGATTTTAGGAAAAATTAAAATTCTCATTTTCTTTAAATGCTGAAAATTGGAAAATCGAAAAAATTCCACAAAAAATGCAACGGCATTAAGAATACATTTTTGTTTCAAAATTTACACACAAGAGCTCCAAAGCTAATGATTAAGCCTAAAAACAATTTAAAAAAATCTCAAAAATTTAGTAAAAAAACATTTTGGACAAAATTGCAATTATTGAGAAAAAAAATGATAAATAATGGAAAACATGAGTAAAATCGAAATTCATTTCAACTTTGGATCACTATGAGATGTTTTGACACCAAAACCTGCCGCCTGTTTTCTTTCTGTTAAAGGCAATCTAATGTCGAAGATGTTGCATGGGTACTTTTTTGATATGCAGCTTTTTAAAAGTTCTGAATTCGGATGGGTTGAAAACCAGTACCTCCAGTTAAACATTTATTGGTGCTGCATGCTGTATTTGAAAGAAAAAACAACCCATTTTATTGGAGAGATGAGTTACTAAGCTTTATCTTTGAATTTAAACAAAAACTCAAAAATCGTTATTTTTGGTCAAAAATAGTGTTTTTGTAAAAAAAAAATCAATTTTTAGTTTTTTGCTTGAAATGATTGCTTTCAGTATCTCGAATGAGGATGTGAAACGAATTTGTGTTTGGAAGCCCAGAAATAAAGATGTGGGCTTTTTGCTGCATCCCAAATTTTGGTGTTTTCAAAAACATGCATTTTTTGCACATTTTTATTTAATCTTTTTAAGAAATAATATTGATTTGTTATTCAGGAAGTCTAGCCCTTTAAGATGGCATTAAGTTTTAAAAGTTTATTTGAAAAATATCTATACTAGACATTATTTTAAAATGAGAAAAATATTAACTGGTGCAAAACTTCTTTTGACGAGTATATAATTACATGCCAGCAGATCGAACGACAAACTATTCAACTTTCCTGTGACCACTGTCGATTGGGGCCATAAAATACACAGGCTGCTTGGATCTCCATGTAAGCTCATAAATTACTGACTGACTATCTGATTACTGATCAAGTAGAACCATCCATAAATAAACCTTAGTTGCTTACTTAGGTAGTTATATTTTCAAGCATATTTTGTATGTCATGACATCCTTATGTTTGGTAGAAGTCGCATAAAATGAAGACACCGTCCCGACATGACCATAGTTGTAGATTGGGATGCTAAGTCATAAATCAAATTTAATTTTAATGGTTCTGGCCTAAAAAGTTACTTCTATCCCCTTTCTCATTAATATGTTCGCTGTTCTTAAAGGATCTCAGTTTTATCTTTATTCTAATGGAATCTGATGGTTTTACGTCCCTTTCATTTTCACTCATACATAGAGACATATCAATCGGTAGGTGAGGCGCAAACGGGAGTGCCTCGGGGAAAAACACCTTACACAGCCGCAAGCAGAACTTGGCTTGTACCACACGTGATCTGTGAACCGAGCGCAGTGCGAACCCACAGCGGTGAGATTATCGAAAGATCGACAGCACTGGAGTCAGCGACCTCGGCCACGGGGGCCGCCTCTAGTGTCTGTGCTTATGAGGCATTGTATTAGTATGCTTTTCTGTCCCATCAGGAATCCAGGGTTGCAGAAATTGACTGGTTTCCTTATCGCCTGAATCTTTATTTTTATTGTTGCACGGGTCATTAGGATCGAAAAACAAAAAAACAACAACAGAGGACCAATGGTCCTGTAAGCACTCATCTGATAGCTTGGCCCAGGCTCAGACCGATGGTCAGTCACAATTGTAAGGGAGATTCGGCATCATTGCTATTTAGCAATTCAATTCAATTCAATGATTTATTAACAAAGCAAGAGGACACGGTTTCCATAATTATTGATATACTTATTCAGCTATTTTTCATTGGCCCAAGAGAAGTTGGCTATGCGATAGTGTTTATTTATTTTTCATTTATTTATTGCAGATGTGCACTGAGACCTGTACAACCGTCTTTTGACAGTCAGTCAGTCATTTCTTGCCAGCCGTTGAACTGTGATAAAGGAAAACATATTTGAACATTTTGATAAAAATAAACTCGGTGTCCCTTCAGAAGAGACAGAAACGGGTTTGTATGACATCGGACAAACTTTGTTTGGCGTCTTGTCCCAGGGGCAGCAGTGCGGTACAATCCAGTCAAAAGTATGGAGAACAACTAAGAAAAGAAGAAACAGAAAAGAACAACAAGAAAGCTGTTCGCGGATCTAAAGAAATGTTCTAGGAAAAGAAAGATTGAGGCAGCTTTAAAAAATGCATGTGAAGTTTTGCCAGTAGATATCAAAAGATTCCGGGAAGGTATTGTAATTTTGTCCCAGAGAAGAAGCGACAAATAAAGACAAGAACGCACTTTTGGAAAATTTCAGAAATCTGTGATTTTTGGTTAAAAACACGATTTTTTTACCCCCCCCCCCCCAAAAAAAAAAAAAAAAAAAAAAAAAAAAAAAAAAAAAAAAAAAAAAAAAAAAACGCTTAAAATGTCTTTTGCATGGTGAGCATGAAACTGAAAACCGTTATTGAATACGCACTCTGGTTAGCTCATACCAGCGTTTTTAAAATTTGTTGTCAGATGTTTTAATCACATAATGCAAATTTCCATTAAGAAAACGTTCAGGCCATAGCAAATGTTTTAAAACGCTGTAAAATTTAAACCAATTATCATAGCTCAAACAGGTTTTCTGTTCCATACTCGCAGCCTAAAGGGCAACGTTTTGAGCGAAAACCATTTTTGGGGTAAAAAATCGTGTTTTTAACCAAAAATCACAGATTTTTTAAATTTTCGAAAAGTGCATTTTAGACACAAAAGTATCGACATTTCCATTATCAAAACAGTTTTGCAGTTGAATGAAACAGTAAGAAGGGGTAAACGACAGAATTGGATAGGGTAGGCAACAATCAATGAACAATGGCAACTTCAATTTCAGGGGGTTTCCATCGTTTCTGCAAGTCTGCGAAAAGCGCACGCAAGCAACGTGAAAACAGATGGAATGTTTGCACAGTGATGGTTCTACTTCATATCTATCGCAAAATTTCGGGTGTTACATTACAGGTATGTCCTGTGAAAAAAATAAAGTTTTGATGCTTATCAATTGAGTAGTATATTTGTGTGATACTTATGGCTGTGTTATGATTATGCACATATGTTGTTTTAGGGGGTAAATTATGATCCAATAGTTTCACTTTGTGTATTTTGATTTCGTAATTTTTTTATATCCATGATATAATCTATGGGTGAAAAGTTGTGTAACAAAGTGAAACACCGTATAGAACTGTAACCAGGAAAACCATATAACATGTACATTATTGAGTTGACTTTTCATGTTTAGTTAATCGGAAACTAGTGTTGATCTCAGTATCTTATGTAAACCATTGAACATGACATACTTAATTAGGTTTTAATCAAGTATTACAACTTAAGGCACATTCTTGAATAGTGTAATGGAATTATCTTTTAAGTTATGTTCCGTTAAGTGTCGATTTAGTTCTTTTAAGTGATATGATTAATAATTTATTTGACACTTTAATTTCAATTGTTTATAAAACTTCAAAGTATTGTTGTGCAAATAATTAAGTTTCTATTAACTTTACAACTAATTCTTACCGTTCCAAGGCGATACTTCTGTGCTGGTTCTTTTTGTTTTATGCCTTGGTGTTTATATGTTTTGAGCTTTTAGCGCCTTATGTATGTTTTCATATTTTTAGTTAAGTTTAGGTAACTGAGTGGCCACCTACTGGGAAAATAGCTGCTAATTCGGCTTACGATAAGATTCATGGTATAAGTACCCGATTGTTAATTTATTTTTTTCTCCACCTCGGTTTTTGGAGTGGGATCTGTTTTCTGACTGCGCCTTTTCCTGATCTGTGCCTACTTGTACCTTCTTATCTTTAATGACGCAAGGTCATACCTTAGAATTGTGTAGCATATCATTTACATAGTGGGTTATCAGGTTATTGTGAAACACAAATGGGGTTTCCAAAAAAAAAAGAAGGAACAAGAAGACAACGATCAGGAAAAGGCGCAATCAGAAAAAGAGCCCCACTCCAAAATCCGAGGTGGGAAAAACTAAATTAATAACTAGAAAAAAGTGCCTTGAGAGGCACGTATACCCCCGGCTGGTAGCCACCAATCTCCCTCCCTACCCCCTCCCCAACCTCCCGGCACATGCTCACCCCGGACATTGAACCTCAATTTCCCAATGAAAGTCAGTACTGTTATCGAATTATGGACAATTCGGACCTTGGCTAATTCGGCCCTAGTCAATTCGGACCTTAAAAAATTCGGCCCTAGTCAATTCGGACCTCGACCACTGGTTAGTTCGGACCCGACTACTGGTCAATTCGGACCCTTTTTGACTGGTCAATTCGGACCTCAAAAATAAAAATTCTTTGGTCAATTCGGACCTTTTCTGTTGGTCAATTCGAACCTTTTCCATTGGTTAATACGGACATTTTTCCTTTGGTCAATTCGAACCTTTTCCATTGGTCAATTCGGACCTTCGAATTATGCATTTTCCACAAAGAAAACGGCGTTCAGATTACAAACGAGCCATCCTTAAACTTATTTCTTGCCGTGCTGTATGACGGTCTCGCATTTCATAAGGTAAAACAGCGGCCGTTTACGCTGAATAATCTCATACACCAGAGGATCGTGAACTACAAAACACAAAGTACCCTTAGGAAACAGATGGGCTGCTTGAGCCTACAGACAAAGCTTATTCACTTCTGACTGACCGTCTGATCATTGGTTAACCGCTCAGAAGGTCTTTGCCCAGGAAAAGTGGTTAAAGTCAAACCATCCACACATATAAGCGCTTGTGTTTACTTGCGTTGTTATATTTTCAAGCGCATTTTGGATGTCATGGCATCGTAATGTTGGGTAAATGTCCTACAAAATAGAGGCAATGTCCCAACATGACCATAGCTGTTGACTGGGATGTGAAGCTACAAATCAATCAAATAATCAACAAAAAATGTATTTCACTCGCGAATACTACATGATGGCATGAGTACTACAATTATTTTTTTTTTATTTTAATGACTTGAAGACACAGGCAATCCTTCCATCTTGTATCGAGTCAAGCATTGGCTGATTCGGACCTTATTTCTGTTTCACATTGTGGTTAATTCGGACACCAAACAGATTCTGACACTGGCTAATTCGGACCTTAATCCGATTCGGACAATGGCTAATTCGGACCTTAATTCGATTCGGACTTTGGCTAATTCGGACCCTATTTCAGAAAAATCATTGGCTTATTCGGACCTCGATTTTGCGGGGTCCGAATTGACCTGTAGTCGAGGTCCGAATTAGCCAAGGTCCGAATTAGCCAAGGTCCGAATTGTCCACAGCTGAGGTCCGAATCAGGTCCGAATTGTCCACGTACCCTCTTATCAAGTACATTTTAGAAATATGCTTTGTAAAGCAATTTGCAAACAAACATGGGCAAGCTTGTTTTAGAATGACAGATCTACTTTAAAAGCAGTATACAGAGCTGACTTGTATACTCAAGTGTGAAATGGAAAGTGTCAACGCCGTGTTTTTGGCTGAAATTGAAAAAGGTCCCTGGACAGAACTGGGTGAAACAATGTATGCAATGCCATTTGGAAGCGTATTCCAGTCTTTTCCTAATACGAGGTTCATTAAACTAGTATGCTTGTCACCAGACAAGGCTGAGGAATCTGCAACCGATCAACAGACCCAACAAGAACCACCACCCTTCCCAAAACGCCTTAAATCATAAATACATGTAAATGAAATAGCCAATCTCCCATGAGGTCCTGAAAATATACACATTATGCATACATTAAAAATTACAAAGAAATAAATATACAAGTAAGTCAAGTGAGATATGAGAATCATCTTCAGGGCTGCTTACCAAACCATGCTGTCAAAGTTGTTGCAGGGTATAGTCAGAGTTAGAGACCAAAAACTTCAGTTACAGAAACCTGAGGCATTGGTAATAAAATCTAAGCATGATTAGCACGGCGCATCAGCGCCAGGCTTATTGGTGTGTCTTTGAATGACCAAATATCCCTTTTGGTTTTGATTGGTTGTTTGTTTGCTTATACTGTGTTACCAACTATCCCTTTCTGATTATTTACATTTTATTATATTACTATTAAATCAAATACATAGTTTTTAATGAAAATATACCATATTTTTTATGGACAACGACTTTTATTTATTATTGTTCGGATTTGAAAGAAAATATCCTTTCGTTTTTGATAGCTTGCGTTCGTTCGTAGTTCTTACCAATAGTAAAAATGGTACCATTGGTAGACAAATTGCGTTCAAAGTTTTACCAATGGTACCAAGTAACCAATTTCAATAGTTACAACGGCGACGAGAGCTGCCTCGGTAGAGAAAATGGAAGACATATCTGGGCAATCAATAGACAGCCGGACCACATCTGAATCTGAATGGTTTACTGGTGACACGCCAAACTGACAATACCTCACCAGGGGGGTGCGCCAGGAGGGAAATTAGTCCATGGCTCTCACAAGAGATGCGAACTTGGACACACAGTCATCAGACATTTAAGCAGAGGGGATAAGAGAATCAGGGAGGTCATTCCAGTCCTTGATAGTCAGTGGAAAGACAATACTTTTGTACGCTTCTTTGCTAGCTGAAGGTATCTGAAAAGCCAAAGAGTGTTGATTTCTACAACGCCTATTCTTCGGGATAAGGTCATCTGTGGGTATTCTGTCTTTACCCTTTAGACCTTTGTATAGCAATATAAGTCTGCTATCCTTCCTCCTTTTCTTAAGAGATTCCAATTTCAGTTGACCTAAAATACCAGTCATGCTCCCAGTTTCAAAAACATAATTTCCAGTCACAAACCTTGCCGCACGATTTTGTTCTTCCTGGAGGCCATGAGTGTGAGGGTCCCAAACTGAGCTTCCATATTCCAAGACCGGCCGCACCAGTCTTTTATAAGCTGCTTCTTTCACATCTGGGGGACAAGAATACAAATCCGAGAGTTCTGTTAGCCTTTGTACATACATTGGAAATATGAGTATTCAATTTCAAATCATTTGTGATAGTTACACCCAGGTATTTTATGCTTTCAACGTTTTCCAGTACAGTGCCCTCAAGGGTGTAGTTAGCCTGTATCTTACTAGACCGTTTATTTGTCAGCTGCATCATGTTGCATTTGACGGGTTGAAATCTCATTCCCCATTTCGTAGCCCAACTGCCTAAACGATCAATGTCTCTCTGAAGTTTCAATGTATCCTCTTCATTCTTGATTTCACGATAGCAAACACAATCATCAGCAAAGAGTTTTATTTCAGAATCAATGTCTGCTGAGATGTCATTTATATACAAGGAAAACAGCAAGGGGCCGAGAACGGTGCCCTGAGGGACACCCGACATAACTGGGGCCCAGTCCGATTTAATACAATTTACCACTTCCCGTTGTTGTCTGAAACAAAGGAAAGCATTTATCCAATTCAGTGTTGTTCCACCTATTCATATTCCATAGCTCAACAATTTGCTTTTAAGGAGTTCATGGGGAGGAGTATCGAAAGCCTTTTCAAAATCCAGTATAAAAGTGTCAACCTGGCCTTTTTTTGTCTAAGATTTTTGCCAAATCATTTATCACTGTAGCCAACTGAGTTTCACAGCTATGCCATTTCCTAAATGCGTGTTGCCTGTCCGACACGAGTTCATGTTCATCAAGATGGGCAATAATATTTGAGCATACAATATGTTCAAGAAGCTTACAAGGAATGCATGTCAAAGAAACTGGGCGGTAATTGCGGGCAAGTGACCTGTCGCCCTTCTTAAACAGGGGGCAAATAATAGCAAGAGACCATTCTTTAGGAATTTCACCTGTATCAATTGACTGCTGGAAGAGATGGGCGAATACCGGACCTAATTCCATAGCAAGTTCCTTTAGGACTCTGGGATGAAGCTCATCAGGCCCTAAGGCTTTAGACCTTTGAGAAGTTTGGTCACCCCTTCCTTTGTGACCACAATATCATGCATGAATGGGGCAGATCTATCCATAAGAGGGATCTGTTTGTATTCACTTTTTGTGAAAACAACCGAACACTGACCATTAAATTCTTCCGCCTTCTCAAATTCGGATTGTGCAATTCCACTTCCATTTTTTAAAGGAGTCAAACTTTTTGTTTGTTGACTTTTTGACGGCTTTCTTGGTTTGTTATGGTATGGTAGACTGGTCTTGACAGATAAATAGGAAGTAATTATGTCTTATTTATAGATGTTAGCGAAATTGCATCTCTTTAAATGCAATAAACTATATTGTCATATAGTTGGGAAAAATTTTGAAAGAGAAGTTCTTTTAATTATTTTTTCGTCCTCTCCATAGTTTCTCATGGTTTTTGTTTCTGACTTGTAGTCAGAGAATTTGTGACCTGCAATATACTATTGCTGGTCATTGTTTTTTTTTTTCTAATTAAGATATTAGAGCGATCATTTCCCCTCGCTAGATTCGCGCCTGGTAAGGTTCGGTCGAATTAGAAAATTTGAAAATCCTGTTGAATACATTTTGGTCTAGGAGCCGGTGAGCTGTTGGACCAGAGTTTGTTCAAGCTTCATTGACAGTGACATTGAACGGCTCTAGCAGGGCTGCAACGATCTGTCAACTTAAGAATCTGAATGGTTTGCTGATTGTCATTAGTTTTCGCGACCCGTTATAAGTACAATTTCCGTGCATTAAGTTTCCGTGTTAGGATTGTTTATTTTCTTAGGACTCTGTCATGGCTTTGAGATCAGGAAAACCAATTGTGTTGCGGTCGACTTGTTGGGGTGGAAAAGAGCTGGTATGTTGTTTCCGCCCTGAGGCTTGTCGGCTGCTCATACATGTACGTATCGACCAGTAATTTATTTTAGCCTGAAAAATTGTTCGATGCTTCGTGAACCCGGCGTATGGAAAGCGGAACGCAACTCGGAAGGAAACCTCGCTCCTAACTGAGCTATGCCGGACGCCAAATGCTAGCTTTGGAAGATCTGCGAACGCACTAAACTTGTACCCGATCATCACCACGCCGGAGAACAGTCATAAGCACATGTTTCAGACATTTCTCCACCTAGAAATTTATTAAGACAAGGGCAATTTTGTACATTTGGAGAATCTTCTATATAATAGATTTGGCTTTGATTCTCATTCACGAAAATAATCCGTGTTTGATGAAGCATATGCAATAATAAAAAAAAAAAAAAAAAAAAAAAAAAAAAAAAAAAAAAGAAAGAAAGAAAAAAAGAAAAAAAATGTGCCTACCCTACCTTTTTTCGAAGCGTTTCCAGAAACAAACCTTTTTTTAGGCCTTACCTTCAGTAGCTGCTCACCCTGCTTTCCGTTATACATGTTTAACGTCGGTTCCTTTATTTTGACATGATTTCCTAATTGCTTGTTTATATGTGTGTATATCAGAGCCACTGCAGAAGAGGAGGGTGAGGTTATGGCCATGTAAAACCGGTTTAAGTCCACTAGTAATTTTTTATTACTGATCGTTCCAAGGTGATACTTCTGTGGTGGTTCTTTATGTTTTATGTCTTGGGTGTTTAAATCTTTGTGCTGTTGGTGCCTTATGTATGTTTTCATATTTTTAGTTAAGTTTAGGTAAGTGATTTAGGTAATTGATTGGCCACCTATTGGAAAAATAGCTGCTCAATCGGCTTACGATATGTTTTCATGGTATCAGTACCTGATTGTTTATTTTGTTTCTCCCCCATCTCGGTTTTTGGAGTCGGAATCTGTTTCTGATTGCGCCTTTTCCTCATTTGTGCCTACTTGTACATTTTTACAGGTACCTAACATCATCCTCAGCTTCTGTAGTGGTTCACACACTTTGTTGTTTGGTCCTCGTGGTGAAACTCTTAACTAGTCAATGAATCATCATGGACAAACAAATATATCTTGATAAACTCCATGATGAATAAAAAAAGAGGATTCACAGTAAGCTGCCCGACGATGAAGATTACTGGGCGCCGACTAAATTACTTAATCCGGAGCAAAAGAAAAACCACCAGTTGACCCTGGTGAGCCAAGCAACAGACAAAAAGCCCCGGCCCCAACCAACTAAAATGAATAGCTTTATGTCAGGGCTATCATAGAAACGTTCACCGAAATTTTAGATGGAACTACAAAATTGACTAAACACATTTCAGTTTTTGACCTCGATTATAATTGTGTGATTATTACATTTTTTGACCAATATCCAATCATTATGACACATTGAATATGACAAAATGGTTTTGAGTAAAATAAGACTGTTACATTGTAATAACTCTCTTTTTAAAAACCTTAGTAGTAATTTCTTCGGCTCATTCATTCTGTTGCACGACCAACTGTAATACAAGACGACGATGAAGTACTTTGACAGCATGCACGCAGAACCCTACAGTGTGTATCACTGTTTCGATCGAGCCTACGAGCAGATTGAAGTGTGGACGGCGGTTGGAGGAGCTAGCTTCCAGATACATGGCAGCTAATAGACCTCTTCAACGACAGCTGGTCGTTAGAAAACACGTAATGAGATCACTTATAATTGTCTATGACAATTATCTAATTATCTACAGATAAAAAAAGTGAAATTTTGGATCTCAGGTAAATAGATGATCTTGTTGTGGGTTGCCAAGTGGTACAGGTGACAGCTTCCAAAAGCCCCATTAAATCAGAATACATTCTCCACGGCCAGGTGTTGGAAACTGTTACCTGTGCCAGATACCCTGGCGTTGACATAAGAAGCAATATCACATGGACATCCCACATTGATCGAGTTGTAGGAAATGCAAACCAGTCTCTTACTCAGAAATTTATTATCGGTTAAGATGCATTTTCTTACCAAGGTTTATTTTACTTGGCCCCATTTAGATAATACTAGTCTTTGTTTCGACTACCCTGTTGAAAGTTGAAAAATTTCAGTAATTTTCTTTGGCTCCATGTTGCCAAATCAAAAGGGTCACTGACGAGACTTCAAGTCGAAACCGCGGTATGGCCCATCTCTGTGATCACTAATGTGATCACTGCTCTTAAAGGATCTCAGTTTTTAATTTTTATCTCTTGGCTACATCCGCCGTAACATTAAGAGTAAAAACTAGGAAGTCAGGGAATCAGCCTATAACACCCTAATTAAAGCCTATAACGCCATCGTACAATGGAATGCCCTCCCCGAGTGTATTGGTTGCTTACAGAGCTTGGATGCCTTTAAGGCTGCTATCTGTAAGCTGCAGCACTCGCGACCTTAATTCCAGAAAAGCTTGTTTTAACCTGATTTTAGCTACTCTCGTCTATTTTAACATATCTTCACTATCACACTTCAGTCTGATCTAAATTTTCATTCTTTTAAACCGACTGATACTAACAGACCTTAGAATAATTTGTGTGAATTTTTAAACACACCGCTACAAAAGGCGTAAATCTTTACAATGCCCTGCTGCCGCGTACTAGACAAGTACAAATGGTCTTCCGGACAATATCAGGTCATCTGCTCGCCTTTTTGCCGATGATTGTGTTCTGTATAGGAATATTAAAACCCTCACAGATTGCCAGATCTTACAGGATGACCTGAATAGCCTAGGACAATGGGAGACCGATTGGCAAATGAAATTTAACGTTGCCAAATGTCATTCACTGAGGGTGACGCGGCACCTCCCTAGCAATCTAATACATTTTAACTACTCACTACATCAACAAACATTGGAACAGGTTCAGTCCGCCAAATACCTTGGAATTACTAGCACTGACGACTTGGAATGGGGTCAACATGTTGCTGAAATTTCTTCTAAAGCAACTAAGACTTTGGGTTTTCTTCGGCGCAATTTGGCAGTTGCAACTCGGCATACAAAGGAAGTTGCATACCATACGTTGGTTCGCCCTCAGCTCGAGTATGCAGCTCCTATTTGGCATCCCTATAATGAAACTGAGAAAAAAGGTGGAGAAAGTGCAGAAGACAGCAGCCAGGTGGGTCTGCAGGCGATGGCGATGACATGCTTGATGAACTTCAGTGGCCATCCCTGGAGGACCGCAGGCTAAAGTCTTCCCTAACTTTCTTTTACAAGATTCACTCCGGTACAGTGTCTCTTGACAAAGATAAATATCTGACCCCGGCACCCAGACTAAGATATACCAGGGCATCTAATGAATCACAGTACACACGATACATGTCCTATACTGATGCTCTGAAGAATCCTTTCTTCCCAAGGACTATTCCACTTTGGAATAGTCTACCTTCTTCAGTGGTCGCATCTAAGGGTGGGGTATGAAAGCCCATGCCGAGCCCGAGCTGCCGAGCTGAGAATTTTGATTTCGTAATTTTCAATTTTAAGGTTTGGATTTTACTAAAGATGATTTTGGTAATTACTATTCACTAAATAAAAGCTTCAGCAATAGATATTTCTTGAATTTCTAACAAAATTATAATTTTATTTTCATTTTCCCCTCCGTAAGGGGTATGAAAGACCCAGCTGACAAAATTTATAATTTTAGTCAATTAGTTCCTTTAGTTTGAATTTTGAGTTATGTTCAAGAAAAATAATTAACTATAATTAACTTATAACTAAACAAATAAATTTGTTTATGAGTTGCCATACCTTACAAAGACTTATTCAGATTCAGACTGATTTCCCTTACGCCCTGTCCCGTTAGCCTAAAGATAAAATTTTATCTTTAGTTTCCAGCCGGCACCGCGCCATATCTATGCTAGTCATGTATTTCATTTTTTTAAAGAGCATAGCATTGCGACTCATGGTGGTGTGACTAGGACTTGCTGACATTCTTACCTTTAATGACAGCCTTTTGCCAGCCTCTTATTTTTTATATATTTTTTTTTATTATTATTTTTATAGATGTAGGTAACTTAATAATTGATATTTAATGAATATTAATTAATTTTAATGTCTCAGTTGGTCTGGTTTTCGTCGTCTTGGTTTTCTTTTTCGTTGCTCTCTTCTTCGTCGTCGTCTTTGTCTTAGTTGGGGTGGGGTTGTGGTGATCTTAGGTTTCTTCTTCCCTTCCCAGCATCATATGAGGCTGGCATGCCGGGGATGGTGTTCTTAACTTCTGTGTTGGTCGTGAAGACAGAAGTGAGGGCTGGCCATGACATTTCAGCTTCGTAGCTGAGTTGGCGACAAACTTTTTTTAGTTTATTCGCAACGACGTCCGTGCCGTCGTAGCTGAGGTGTAGACCGTCTTTCGCCAGTAGATGATCATATGGCTCGCAGAACGCAGGCCAGGAGACGAAACTGAGATTCGTCGTACGGGCGGCGACTTCTTGGAGTCTCCAGTTCACGTCGTTGATCATCTTGTTGAAATTCTTCACTGCGTCCACCTCGCTCTTAGGTGGAGCAGAGTTGACCCATCTGTTCGGCAGTATTGGTAGAATACCGCAGATAGCGATCTGTGCAGTGGGATTCTTCTGTCGAAGGTGTTCGTAGAAGCGCTGGAATCGACGAAGTATTGTTTCAAAATTCCAGGCGTCTAGTACATCGTTGACACCGGCAAGTAGGACTATAACCTATAAAAAAGTAGAAAGAGAAGTAAGCATCGTACTGTAACAGTCTTGAAAGTTAACGCCACTTGCAACCACTTTGTACACGATAAAGAAACTTACATGTATCCGTATTTTTCATTTATTTACAATCTACAAATCAGACATGAAAAGGTACAAGTAGGCAAAGATCAGGAAAAGGTGCAATCAGAAAAAGATTCCCACTCCAAAAACCGAGGTGGGAAAAAAACAAACCAACAATCAGGTACTTATACCATGAAACATATCGTAAGCCGAATGAGCAGCTATTTTCCCAATAGGTGGCCACTCAGTTACCTTAACTTAACTAAAAATATGAAAACATACATAAGGCGCCAACAGCACAAAAAACTTTTCAAACACCAAGACATAAAACGAAAAGAACCACCACAGAAGTATCGACTTGGAACGATCAGTAACACAAAGTTACTGGCGGGCTTAAACCGGTTTTACATGGCCATAACCTCACCCTCAGCTTCTGCAGTGGTTCATAACATTTAGTTAGTTATTCGGTCCTCGTGGTGAATCTCTAACTAGTCAATGAATCATCAAGAACAAACAAATAAATCATGATAAACATCCTGATGAGTCAGAAACCAGGACTCACAGACTGAGTAAGCTGCCCGACGATGGAGATCCCTGGGCGCCGAATAACCTACTAACTCCGGAGCAAAAGAAAAACACCAGTTGGACCCCGGTGGGCCAAGCAACAGACAAGAAGCTCCGGCCCCAACCAACTAAAATGAATAGCTTTATGTCGGGGCCATCATAGAGTCTGACGCCCGACCCACCGGCGTGCAATTAAAGAAGGCAGCATAGTTATCAACCATGATTGGGTTAAAAACTAAGCATGCAGACTGTCGCATAACATTCAAGTTATAACCTATACGTTTGTAACGTGTTATGATTTTTCTGAACTGAAAAGAAAAATCATTAATTCCTTTAAGTTTCTTAAATTTGTAAACCAAGTCACCATAAAATTCAGGTTCCGAAAGGCCCTCACTTAAAAGCGTCTTTAACCCAACATTATATTTGGAAATCAATTCATAGTGTCTACGATAAAATTTAGAAAATGTTTTTCGAAGTTTATGATACCGATAGCCCTGTTGGAGAAGTTTTGCCGTTAAACATTTATTTCGAGCGTTGAAGTCTGTAACATGATTGCAGACTCTAGCAAACCTAATAAGTTGCGAAATGTATACACCATAAGAAGCACGACGAGGAACGTCACCATCCAAAAAAGGAAAATTTACTATATCAAAATCAAAGTCATCGCGCTTGTCATAAATTTTAGAAGAAACAAATCCATTTGCAACAGAAAGATGTAGATCTAAAAAGGGGGCTTCAGTATCCGAGATATTGGCTTTGTTCAACTGAAGTTCAGGTGGATAAATTTGATTGACCATACCTTCAAAATAAGGATTGTCAATGTTCAAAAGGTCATCGAGGTACCTAGATGTGGAATTAAAAGCCTCGATAACATCAGCTTGATTATCATGGTTAAGAGAATCCATGAAATCTCTTTCGTAGCAGTATAAAAATAAATCAGCTACGAGAGGTGCGCAATTTGTACCCATCGGAATTCCAACAATTTGTCTGTATAACTTGGTCCCAAATCTAATATAAATATTATCAAGGAGATAGGATAAGGCGTCGCATACATTCTGACATGACCAAAGTGTATACCGACTTTGGTTAGAGGAAGTGAAAAAAGCCTTTCTGTCATTACATGCCAAATAAAGTGAACCATAGTTTTTTAATGCCCTTTTGAAGGTCCACTCTATCAAATCCAGAAGTTTTTCTTTAATTAGATTATGTGGTAATGTTGTATACAGAGTAGAAAAATCATATGTAGACAAGCTTGTCGCACGGAACCCTCTACACTTCAATTTACTGAGCACCTCACCAGAATTTTTAATTGACCAAAACCAATTTTTATTTGAAGTTTCATACACTGTCTCACAGTATCTTATAACATGAGATTTGATAGCAGTAAGACAGGAAGTTAATAATTTAGAAAGTTCAGTGGTAGTACAAGAGCTAGAATTTGCAATAAATCTAGCTTTGTATGGTCTTTTGTGAAGCTTAGGTAACCAATACATCGTAGGAAGTTTGTCTTGGCCTTCATTGACACAATAACTACTCACAATAAGTAACTATACATGCGGTTGCAACATCATGTACCCACATTAAATGGTTTGAGCAATTATATTAACATTACGAAAACATGCTCATGGTTTGAGCTACTACATTAAAAATATCAGAGTTTTTCTAATGAATTTCTACTGCTGAAAAAATATCTGTAAATCGCATGGGCATGTTTTCGTAATGCATGTAAATCAGAAAACAGTCTCATCAGAAATAAAGGACAAATTGCAATGATAATGTACATGTATAAACCGTAATACTAATTCGTTTGTGATATTTCGTAGCATTTTGGCTCAACCATCAGGATAACATAGATTGTGGGTACTCGTTAGAACCGCCTCGACGAGGCGGTTCTAATGTGTACCCACAATCTATGTTTTGAGTAAAAATAAGAAAATATCAATTTTTTTCCAATACTGGTTTTGAAGTAATCGACGTAAAACACTAGGTCTCAATCGATATGAATAAACTGGTTAATACATGCTTCATGTTTATATTAAAGGCAGCTCTGTGAGCAGATCGTATTAGTGACATGCATGATATTTGTTCACTTTCATCTTGAAAGTTTGCAAACTTATAAAATTTACATTACTGTTACCTTATGATGATAAACAATAATTAATTAATGATGATCACTTAAAGTGATGATGTGATCAGTTATCATGATAATTAAAATAATGCACTGATTGAGGTATCACATCGTAATTACTTTCTAATGCATTTAATGCCCCCCTTAATGGGGTGGTAATCAATAATACCTGAACACCAGTCAGGTGCGAAAATAGTTGTTGGGCGTTTTGTTTGGTTTAAATCCGATACGGTTTAATGGCAGCCATCTTTAATAGCTTTGTTATTATTCGAATGGAAGTTGTGATAATCGCTGGAAAATGTTTTATTTCAAAAGATATACTTAATATGTGATATAATTTTGCAACTTAAATGGATTTTTGTTATGTGGACGGCGTATGTACACCAAATGGTATGTTTATATTCATTATATTGGTCATTCATAGAGAAACGGGTGGGATATCTCAGCTGGGCCTTTCATACCAGATCAAGGAGGAAAATACCCCCAATATTCGCTATTTAGCAAAATATCTAAAAAAATATTCATACCATAAATTTAATTTTAAATGATTTTTACTATGGGAACATATTTTGTTCAATATACTCCTAGGCCAAGATTTAGATCGCTGCTTCATTTCAGCAAGTGGCCTTGTAGTATCTATAAATATCTATTGATCCATGAGAATTAGGCGTCTGCTGTAAGTATAGTCTGTATTCTTTCTCTGTTTGCATATGACTGAAACAATGGCTCTCTTATCAGTATCATTATTTTACACATGCTGTGGAAAAAAACACAACAAAAGGTTATAATTGTGTACTTTTAAGTTCTTTGGGACAAGTGCAAAGAATGAGTTCTCATTCGGTGATTTCTCAATTAAATGAACCCAGTGCTATGGAAGCCTTCATTTTATGCAGGGTGCTTTGTAACTATCTGTTCTGAAGCTTTAAGATAGGTTTTCTCAAACCAGTGTTTAAAATTATTAAATAAATCAAGTCCGCTAGCAACAGTTATAATCATATAACAGGGGGTGTAATGAATCTTACATAGAGGTTAATATTGTCTATTTATTGAAAGTATGGCACAGGAATAGATAGCATCCGTTAAGGTTTTATGCAAGGTGACCTAGGTGGGCAGCTATTTCCATCAAAGTGGGTATTCACACTAGCCTGATTTTGTTTGTCTGTTTGTAGTGAGGTTTAGCGCCCAAGTCAACAATTTTCAGTTATGTCTAGATAGAGCCATTGCTTCCTGTGTATTAACCAGTCATCCTATGTGTTATTGTACCTTGCATTATTGAGGACACAACACAGTGCCCAATGTACATGGGGATCAAAACCATGATGGTCGACCACCAGGCCACCATGCTCCCTTGAAAGTATATTACTGTAAGTTCGGAAATGATCGCATGTAATTAATTTTGTGAATATCTTTGTAAATTTTAAAATTTTGCGAGTTTTCACTCATAAGGAATCCCTACATAAGCCAATATAAAATAAAGACTGCAAGAATGTTCATTTGTGAATACAAGGCCGAATACAAGGGAATATCTTGAACATGGGTAAATTCATGAAATAAGTCATGAGAACATTTCCGAATTTACAATAAATCATACATAGGGTATAAGTTTTTTAAAAAATCAGGAAAACATGTCTGTGTAATATTTACCCCCTTGAACCCCACTTTTATATAGCAAAACTGGGGTATGCAGGGGTATACCTATTTTTCTTATTTTTGCTCCAAAACATAGATTGTGGGTACTCGTTAGAACCGCCTTGAGCAAAAATAAGAAAAATATCATTTTTTTCTGATGAAATTTTCAGTTTTAACAGGTGAAAAAAATTTCCGTATATTGTATGGGCGTGCTTTGTAATGAAAAACAAAAAAAAAAAAAAAAAAAAAAAAAAAAAACCTACCCAAAAAAAAAAAAAAACACACACACACACACACACACAAAAAAAAAACAACACTTAAGTACATTTTTAGGGGTGGTTCATTTCTAATAAGCAAGACATAGCTGTTCATGAACTGTGAAATATAGTCTTCAGAAAAGTGAAAAAGAAAAAAAAAAAGGAGCACTAAAATGTATTATATTATACACCATGTAACAACTGCATGAAAATGGCAAGTGATAAAGCCAAATAAACATGATATTAACAAACTCGCTTACCTAGGTATAACTTATTTTATCAAAAAATAAAGCAGTACAATAACATTAATTATAGTTTGTAGTTTCATAAAGCAAGAGTATGTTTGAAAGATAAAATATCTGACAGTAAAGTATATCCACATTCAAAAATATTTTACTTATCTTGCGCTTTGCACTGCTAAGCAAAATTCTTTTGCAAAATCCCAGCCTGCTTGTTTATATGTAACTACATGATAGCTAAAGCAGCGAAAGTGTGTTCCCCAAATTCACAGGACCGTCTGACCGAGTAAGGTAAAACGTTCGGTCTGGTAAAAAATTCTCTCGGTCCTGTGAAAATTTTGTTATTTTCTCCTACATATATATGCTTAATCATTTTATAGAATTTTCTCATTTTTGGTCTTTTAATCATTCAATAATATTCATGAACTCTGCTAACAACAGCAGAGAGGCTGTAATACTAAATGTCTTATAAGTAGGTTTAAACTTCCAATCCTCAGGGAAAAATTTATTTTTCCAATCCTCGGGGATTGCTTGCAATCAGTTTGTATTTTCCTATCACTATTTTTTTCCCACCTCGGTTTTTGGAGTGGGAATCTTTTTCTGATTGCGCCTTTTCCTGATCTTTGCCTATTGTACCTTTTCAGTAGTCCAGAGCTTTTCGAGACTTCATTGACCTGAAAATAAGAAGAGCATTTAACATTGAGGCAACACAACCAAATCAAATTTTAATGCCTAAAAGTTTTGGATATCTTCAGTTTATATTTTGAAAGTTATAAATACACGTATAATACAATATAATTTTTACAATGTATGCATTTATTTTTTTCTCGGGTTTTGGCCAATTTGTCATAAAGAGAACGATGGAATATAAACATGTACCGTTAAGCCTGGTTTCTACGAACAAGTTTTCTTTGACTAATCTTATTTGTCATAGAAACTTTTGAAATGAGTGTACGTTCACACACAGCAAAGATTACTTATCTTACTTAGCTCGCTCACCATTTGACAATGAAACTTCGCCACAGAATTGAATTTACACAAACATATTTTTCTGCGACAAACTTAGATTGTCGAAGAAAAATTGTCCATGGAAACGAGGCCTAAACAGGTAAAGCATTGACCAAAAGAAATGCAACATTTAACTAGTAGAGTTACAAAAATCAAACATAGCTTTTCTTGAAAAGAAATTGAAAATACAAACTAAAATAGAGCATGTTATGCCTCTTAGTGAGCTGACATTCATTTTTCTAAGCATCTTTTTGATCTTTCTAGTAGAAGTCTTAAACCTCTTCATAAGCACACTTATAAAAAGGTAATGCACATGAAGTGCCTCCTTAAAACAAAATAGATGGACATCAACAAAGACAATTAAGCAAACACTGAGTGCTGGTTAAACAATATGTTCTGTATACAACATTACCACATAATCTAATAAAAGAAAAACTTCTGGATTTGATAGAGTGGACCTTCAAAAGGGCATTAAAAAACTATGGTTCACTTTATTTGGCATGTAATGACCGAAAGGCTTTTATTCACTTCCTCTGACCAAAGTCGGTATACACTTTGGTCATGTCAGAATGTGTGCGACGCCTTGTCCTATCTCCTTGATAATATTTATATTAGATTTGGGACCAAGTTATACAGACAAATTGTTGGAATTCCGATGGGTACAAATTGCGCACCTCTCGTAGCTGATTTATTTTTATACTGCTACGAAAGAGATTTCATGGATTCTCTTAACCATGATTATCAAGCTGATGTTATCGAGGCTTTAAATTCCACATCTAGGTACCTCGATGACCTTTTGAACATTGACAACCCTTATTGTGAAGGTATGGTCAATCAAATTTATCCACCTGAACTTCAGTTGAACAAAGACAATGTCTCAGATACCGAAGCCCCCTTTTTAGATCTTCATCTTTCTGTAGTAAATGGATTTGTTTCTTTTTATCGCACCTGCTTATAGCAGGGTGCGATATAGGAGTCCAAATTTCTGTCCGTCCGTACGTTCGTTCGTTCGTCCGTTCGTACGTCCGTCAACATTTACGTCGAAGTTTGGTTTTCTCGACATCAATGATAGCTGTGAGTCTCAAACCTTGCATAGTAATTGTCCTTGACTTACCCTTCAAGCACGCACCTTGACCCGCTGACCTTGACCCATATTTCACGGTCCACTGACTTTGACAAATTTTACGTCGAAGTTTGGTTTTCTCAACATCAGTGATAGCTGCGAGTCTCAAACCTTGCATAGTAATTGTCCTTGACATACCCTTCAAGCACGCACCTTGACCCGCTGACCTTGACCCATATTTCACGGTCCACTGACTTTGACAAATTTTACGTCGAAGTTTGGTTTTCTCGACATCAGTGATAGCTGCAAGTCTCAAACCTTGCATAGTAATTGTCCTTGACATGCCCTTCAAGCACGCACCTTGACCCGCTGACCTTGACCTATATTTCATGGTCCACTGACTTTGACAAATTTTACGTCGAAGTTTGGTTTTCTCCAAATCAGTGGTAGCTGCGAGCCTCAAACCTTGCATAGTAATTGTCCTTGACATACCCTTCAAGCACGCACCTTGACCCGCTGACCTTGACCTATATTTCACGGTCCACTGACTTTGGCAAATTTTACATCGAATTTTAGTTTTCTCGACATCAGTGATAGCTGCAGTCTCAAACCTTGCATAGTAACTGTCCTTGACATACCCTTCAAGCACGCACCTTGACCTGCTGACCTTGACCTATACTTCATGGTCCACTGACTTTGACAATTTTTACGTCGAAGTTTGGTTTTCTGGACATCAGTGATAGCTGCGAGTCTCAAACCTTGCATAATAATTGTCCTTGACATACCCTTCAAGCACGCACCTTGACCTGCTGACCTTGACCTATATTTCACGGTCCACTGACTTTGGCAAATTTTACATCGAATTTTAGTTTTCTCGACATCAGTGATAGCTGCGAGTCTCAAATCTTGCATAGTAATTGTCCTTGACATACCCTTCAAGCACACACCTTGAACCAATGACCTTGACCTATATTTCATGGTCCATTGACTTTGTTAATTTTCATGTGGAAGTTTGTTTTTTCTGCACCCATTATAGCTGCGAGTGTGAAAGCTTGCATAGTAATTGTCCTTGACATGCCCTTCAAGCATGCAACTTGACCTATATTTCATTGTCCATTGACTTTGTTAATGTTTACATCAAAGTTTGGTTTTCTCTGCACCTGTGATAGCTGCAAGTGTGCAACCTAGTATAGAAATTGTCCTTGACCCTTTCAGAGCACACCTTGACCTGGTGCCCTTGACGTATATTTCACATTTTTAGTTAATTTGCCCAATGCAGGTGCGATATCGACCTCCGCGGAGTTCTTGTTTAAAATTTATGATAAGCACGATGACTTTGATTTTGATATAGTAAATTTTCCTTTTTTGGATGGTGACCTTCCTCGTCGTGCTTCTTATGGTGTATACATTTCGCAACTTATTAGGTTTGCTAGAGTCTGCAATCATGTTACAGACTTCAACGATCGAAATAAATGATTAACGGCTATCGGTATCATAAAAATTCGAAAAACCTTTTCTAAATTTTATCGTAGACACTATGAATTGATTTCCAAATATAATGTTGGGTTAAAGACGCTTTTAAGTGAGGGCCTTTCGGAACCTGAATTTTATGGTGACTTAGTTTACAAATTTAAGAAACTTATAGGAATTAATGATTTTTCTTTTCAGTTCAGAAAAATCATAACACGTTACAGACGTATAGGTTATAACTTGAATGTTATGCGACAGTTTGCATGCTTAGTTTTTAACCCAATCATGGTTGATAACTATGCTGCCTTCTTTAATTGTACGCCGATGGGTCGGGCGTCAGACTCTATGATGGCCCTGACTTAAAGCTATTCATTTTAGTTAGTTGGTTCTTGTCTGTTGCTTGGCCCACCGGGGTCCAACTGGTGTTTTTCTTTTGCTCCGGAGTTAGTAGGTTATTCGGCGCCCAGGGATCTCCATCGTCGGGCAGCTTACTCAATCTGTGAGTCCTTGTTTTTGATTGATCAGGATGTTTATCATGATTTATTTGTTTGTTCTTGATGATTCATTGACTAGTTAGAGATTCACCACGAGGACCGAAGAACTAACTAAATGTTATGAACCACTGCAGAAGCTGAGGGTGAGGTTAGGATCCTGTAAAACCGGTTTAAGCCCGCCAGTTACTTTGTGTTACTGATCGTTCCGAGGCGATACTTCTGTGGTGGTTCTTTTTGTTTTATGTCTTGGTGTTTAAATTTTTTTTGTGCTGTTGGAGCCTTATGTGTGTTTTTATATTTTTAATTAAGTTAAAGTAACTGAGTGGCCACCTATTGGGAAAATAGCTGCTCATTCGGCTTACGATATGTTTCATGGTATAAGTACCTTATTGTTGGTTTAGTTTTTTCCCACATCGGTTTATGTTTTGTCTGATTTCTCGTTGAAAAATCACAAGTAAAAGGCATTTCAGACGCGAATAAGTGGAAAAGGCGTTCCGTCATTATAACATGTAGTTCGTAGTTTAACATTAGTTGTTGTACTGTGTATGAATATAAAATTTTGCTTCTTAATATGCTCTCATGTGGATCACGTACAAGACAGCATGTATGCAAAATGTTGCATTTCTTTTGCTGTTTAGCATAGATACTCTTGTATTATGCTAATTGGTTGTCCTACTCACCATTGCTTTAGTATTTGATGTAACACGCTGATATTTCCTCCATTTTCGCTCTTAATGTCAAGATAAAACACCTTCATTGGTTGGACGTCATAATAGGTTTCTCATGTCCTGGCTTAGTCTCACATTTTTAAAAAATCACTTCGGCCAGCCCCCAGAAAAGTGGGAAGCTTCAATTGTAAATGTATTCACGCCCATCACAGCTATACATCCTTTTGACGTAACAGACAACATGAAATTTGGAAATTGCTCCAGGCTTTGTCTTTGTTTCCATTCTTTGTCCTCCAGTTTCTTATGTTCTGGCTTTAAGTCATATTTTTTGTTGTAGACTGACTTTGATCAGTGCCAGAAAAATGGGAAACTCCTTTTTTATTTATTCACACCCATGACAATTTTCCTTTTGAAAAACTTATTTTCTCAAACGAATGTAGAATTGTCTCATGTCTTGAACATAATTAGATTTCAGAGGTACATAACTTTATAAGGTGCATCACAAGATTTTTTTTTTTTTTTCTTTTTCTTTTTTTTTTTTTTTTGCTTTGCTTTTCAAAAACAAAAACACTGATCAGCAATTAGCTGATTGGCACTTTTTTGTTTGCACCTGATAAGTAGCATAAATACATATACTGCCTATCTATTCATCTTCCAGTTTGTGTCAAAGCTGATCACAAAAAAAAAAAAAAAAAAAAAAAAAAAAAAAAAAAAAAAAAAAAAAAAACCAGAGGACCAATGGTCCTGTAAACGCTCACCTGAGACCTTAGATATATACATTTACCAATAAACTTGTTAGACTAGAATGGTAAAATGCATGTATATAACGCTAGGGCAGGGTCAGAATAACTCCTGGAGTCAATGTCTTTTTCAAATCATAAAAATTAAGTCCATTTGCCAATTATTTGCAAGTTTTGTCCTTCAAATGACATTTTAACAATTTTCTCCATTCAAATGCATGGGCGATCTAAGATGACCTTGCCGTGAAATAGGTCAAGGTCATCCCAGCGTCATGATTTATACAAATTTTGTAGACCTCCGTTCCTTAATGCTTCATGCCAAGTTTCGAAATCATAGGCCTTCTGGTTCTAAAGAAAAAATTTGCTATTTATAGCCATGGCGGCCATTTTGTTCATGTGACCTTGACCATTTATATAAACTTTCATTTCCTCTTCCTAATGATGCTCCACACAAAGTTTGGCTTTGATTGGCTAAGCGGTTTCAGAGAAGAAGATGTTTGAATATTATGGTCATATACATGTATATAGCCCCGGGGCAGGGGCAGACAACCACCTGGGCCCAAAATATTTTCTTAAACATAAATCTTCTGTCCATTCGCTCATTTCTAGCAAGTTTTCTGCCATTTAATTACATTTTCCTATTTGTTCCCATTCAAATGCATTGGCGACCTAAGTTGACCTTGCCGTAAAATAGGTCAAGGTCATCCTAGGGTCATGATTTATATAAATTATGATTGGCCCGCGACCCAGATGCTACATACCAAGTTTCGTGGAAATCGGCCCACTGGTTCTGGAGAAGATTTTTAAAGGTTTTTGCTATTTATAGCCATGGCGGCCATCTTGGTCATGTGACCTTGACCATTTATATAAACTTTCGTTCCCCCTTCATAAGGATACTGCACATGAAGTTTGGCTTTGATTGGCCAAGCGGTTTCAGAGGAGAAGATCTTTGAAATTGTGGACGGACGACGACGACGGAGCATGGCCATCCTTTAAGCTCACCTTGTGAGCCTTCGGCTCAGGCGAGCTAAAAAAAAATAAAAGAAAAAAAAGATAAATAATAAAAAAAATAAAAAAATCTCATGAAGCAGCTCATACAAACATAGGAGTCCAAACTGAATAACAAATGCTTTTTTTTTCTTTATGCTTTAGTTTCTCTCTTCATTAAAACTCAGTTTGATAGTTATAAAAATTCTTGGGCCTAAAACTCAGATAAAACAAAGGGATTGTTCATGGTTTGTTTAGTTCTGTAATTGATCTTTCAACACCTACGCTGACAGGAGAAAGTGTTAAAGCTAAGATAAAGAGCATAGTCTAAACTTAGATTAGAAGCGGACATTCCCTCCCCCATAAATAGATTAGCCATGGTTTCATATTTCAAAACATCCCAGTTTTCATCTGTGGCACAGGAGTAAATATATCCACTAATTATTGAAAAAATACCAAATCAAAATTCTCAGCTCGGCAGCTCGGGCTCGGCAGCTCGGCTCGGCTGGGTCTTTCATACCCCACCGCATCTAAGACCACGGAAGAGTTTAAGGCTCTCATTTAAACCTTGGTTCCAGAGGTATACGTTTCAGTATGCCTCTGTCTAGCTTCTTGTAAATAGTTTTAATGGCCCATCCCGAATGTTTTCCCCATTTTGCTAAATTCAAAACTTAGCCACCCACCCCACACCTGAGGTGATGATCAGAAATTGATCGACTCAGTATCTGAAGAAAGAAAGAAAGAAAAGTTATGAGCCATTCAAACATCAGACACACAGTATTTTATACCCAAACTCAGCATAGAGTGCTCACCAACATGCGTATAATGACGTTTTAGCTATTGTTTAGTTTAATTCATTATCATCAATGTGACATTCTCTATAAATAGTCAGGTGGGTCTGCAGCAATAATGTCTGGCTTTCGCTGCCAGTTTTGAAAAAGGGTCACTGATGAAGGTTCATTACCCGAAATTGTACAGTATGGCCCACCTTTTCACTTTTAATGTTTTTACTGATTTCAAAGGATCTAACAATTATATTTTATTATCTATAAATAATAAATAGTCAGGAAAATCAATTACGTTAACCATGACCATTCGGACAAGCTAGTACCATTGCGAGAGTCAATGCAACTGCCAAAGCTTGTGCTTTTAATGAGATAGCAATGCTCTTTATGCCAAGGGACAAATTGTTGTCATGCTCAATATCATTTGCAGCTGTGGATTATAGGGGTATTGCTATATAGGGGACTGTTGCTCTCACATTAATCATTATTTTGATACGAAATTCACAACATTGTTTGCAAACATATCAATGTTTATTTGTGTCAAACTTCATTAAAATAGAACAACTATAAATATGACAAGATTATGCCTCCGAGGTCGTTATTACACCTGCATCGTGCAAAATAATTAAAAATGTGAAAGATATGTCAAGGGCACTAGGTCAACGTGTGCGCTTTAAGGGCATGCCAAGGACAATTACTTTGCAAGATTTCGCATTCATAAATTAAATGCAGCTACCTTAGGTGTAGAAAAAAAATCAAAATGAACATAAAAATTAATATAGTTGATGGACCGTGAAATATAGGTCAAAGGCAACAGGTCAACATGTGTGCTTGAAAGGTACATCAATGACAATTAGTATCCAAGGTTTCACACTCACAGCTATCACAGGTGAAGACAAAACCAAACTTCTACATAAAAATTAACAAAGTCAATGTACCGTGAAATATAGGTCAAGGGCACCACGTCAAGGAGCATGCTTGAAGGACATGTCAAGTGCAATTACTATGCAAGGTTTCACACTCGCAGGTATCACTGATGCAGAGAAACCCAAACTTCAAAGTAACTTCGACATTAAAATAAACAATGCCAATGGACCGTGAAATATAGGTCAAGGGCACTGGGTCAAGGTGCGTGCTTGAAGGGTTTGTCAAGGACAATAACTATGCAAAGTTTCACACTCAGGGCCATCACCGATGCAGAAAAAACCAAACTTCAACGTAATTTCAACATAAAAAATAACAAAGTCAATGGACCATGAAATATAGGTCAAGGGAACTGGGTCAATGTGGGTGCTTGAAGGGTTTGTCAAGAACAATTACTATGCAAGTTTTGAGACTCAAAGGCATCATTGATGTAGAGAAAACGAAACTTCGACATAAATGTTGACGGACTTGACAGACAAACAAACGGACGGATGGAAATTTGGACTCATATATTGCACCCTGCTATAAGCAGGTATGATAAAAAACATTTGTTTTACAAGTTTTGATTTAAAGCTCTTCAGTCTATTTATTGATTATACTGATTATTTATATTTATTATTTATTGATTATACCTACTTACCACATTCATACTGCATTTTATACTCCGAGACAAGTACTACCCAAAAGTCTGTCACGGCCAGGAAACAGTATCATACCTGTCATGCTAGTAGGATTCAAACAACTAAACTCTGTAAAAGAGGAACTGAAGGAGGCCAGGTCTGTGATAAAAGTCAGAATAAAACACATCCTGCCACAGCACCTGTAGGCTGATGAAACTCAAACTCAGGTATATAGACATTGCAAAAATATTTTACAAAATATACTGAGTAATTAATCTCAATTCATATCAATGTTAAACTTTTCATTACACATAACAATGTCAGTGTTTGGCTAATATGTATAATATAATAACTACACTTCAAAATGAGAAACACAAAATGCACATTGCTGTGTTGGGCAAAAGTGCTGTCTTATATAAGATATAAAAAGGTATATAAGATATAATCCTTACAACATTTTTTTACTGTCTTACTGCCACATCCTTAATTTGAAGCACCTCCTGAATAACATTATTACAATGTTAAGAATTACTCTTCTTTTCTTCGATTTTCAATTCAACTCTATGAAATTTTAACTAAAATTAAAGCATTACAATATTTTAATTCTTCAAATCAAAAAATAAACAATATCTGTTGGAGTTCTAATAGAACTACAGAATATTGTTCATAGCCTTTAATGCTGCTGCATAGTATTATTTCTATTTCTAGTCAGATCCTGATTTTACGGACACCGAAGTTGAGGATTATGTGCCTGTGTCCGAGACTCAAGAAAAAAAAGAGGTGCCAGAGACAAAAGAAAAAAAAGAGGTGCCAGAGACAAAAGAAAAAAAAGAGGTGCCAGAGACAAAAGAAAAAAAATAGAGGTGCCAGAGACAAAAGAAAAAAAAGAGGTGCCAGACACAAAAGAAAAAAAAGAGGTGCCAGACACAAAAGAAAAAAATATATAATTTGTATACCAAATATTTCTCAAATATTTTCTTTATGTTCACATCTTCTACCATCATACCAAATTGAAAATACTTAAATCACAGTTTATTTATATTCTTGTATACACAACTGATATTTCCTTACAAATATGACTAAAAAATTTAAACATAAAAATCCAAAATAAATACTTATTGGTCAACTGTTGTTTTCTTTTATAGGAAAACTGAAGAAATACAGACCAGCACAGTGACATACATGTGACAGTGCTCCAGATATATATTTTTTTCTTTTTTACATGTAAATTGAGATTTGAAAAAATAAAGTACATGTATTGCATAATTTTGCCTGAAATTTGCATTTTCTTCATGCCCCCTTCTCAGTAAACCATAAACAGTAAAGTCCAATCCTGTAAAAAATTTGGGCATAGGTTCCTCAGTATTTTGCTTTTTATTCTTCACTTCTCATTTATAACCCAGGCCTATTGAAAGATATGGGCAAAGCAGAAGGAAAAAGGAAGGTTGTGGGAGTACATGAAAGCCACTGCTGTGCGTCCGCAGGAACAGCCTATAAAAATAAAGTTTGTTAAACCAGTCAAAACAACTGTTCGTACAAAATCCGTTTTAAGGTTACAGTCAACAAACGAAACCGAACCGTATCTGTCATTTCGTTCCTATTTTGGTACGGACAAAACTTCAATTTCTACCGTATTTGCAAAAATGAAGTCTGTAAATTAAAGCTTTACAGACACTATCTGGAGCACTGATGTGATATCTCCTGACTGAGTGTGAAACTCCCGATATTTGTTCTTTTTCCGCCCACCTGATATGGGAACGAAAAACCCAACGGAGAAAAAAATCCTATCATGTTTTTTCCTTAACCAACGATTTATAATTTTTCCTGAAAACATTTTGCTTTGTATCTTGGCACTCAGTTGGTGTATGAACATACTTCTTTCACAATATAAGTGAGACCTTTAAACCTTAGTAGTTATAGTTAAGTATCATAATTCAGTCATTTTGCCTCATAGCATCAAGGCAAAAAGATGTATCAGCATAATGCTTTGGATTATGGGTCAAGTTTGGCCCTATGTTTGACAAAGGTCAAAAGCAGTCGAGCATGCTGTCCTGCGACAGCTCTTATTATACAGTTACAGTACTGTAAGAAACAGACACTGTTCAACTGCAGAATTGTACCGGAAAACTGGCCAGGATCTTATACATCCAACAAGATGATCAGATAAGCTGTCATGTGCATCTGCTCAGACACAACTTCAGCTCCTGAAGTTATGATGAAGGCCACTGATAGTGTGGTATAATTTACAAACACTGCACTTCATGCAAAAAATCAGTTAGGTACCTATAAGTCATGTTCTACAGTGCCAGTTTTCTGGGCTTCATATTTTTAAACAAGTCTATGATTTTATCCAGCTGAAGTTGCGAAGCTGTTGGGGCCTCTGAGCAGATGCGCATGAGTGCACCCAAAGAGCCCTCGGTTAATCTGCTCCTCAAGGGCGTGCACAAGCTGTTCATCAGGGAGAAAATTCGTTCTACACTGGCTGTAGGTGTTGGAATGATGTTGGCGAGTGTGAGGAGGAACAAGATGTTAGGAAACACATTCCTCAAACCAATGTTGTCAAAGACCTTCTTAAGTAACTCTGCTGGAGTGTTAGCCTGGTTCTGCCTGTTGAAGAAACAATATTTAAGGCTCAATCTTAACTGCAACTTGTTAACAGAAATTAAGATTATCATGAAATATTTAAAAAGTATGTAAGGAACTGATCTGCACCTATTCAACTGTTATCCTTTTAGATCATTTTTGTGTTTAAGTTAGTTGCTAAACAGCATATATTCACCTTCTTAAAGAACTGTATTACTCAGATAATGCAATTAAAATGTATGATCTATTATTAAATGCATCATACAAATATCAAGTTTTCCTTTTCCATAATTCAATACCAGATACAGCTGTATAATAAATCTAAAACAGTATTGAGCTCACAGTCTGTCAGGTATATGATCATTACTCTTACCCAGTCCAATGACCCAACATATTAGGTTGACATTGAGTCCATTTGATACATAAATAACTGGAATCCAAGATCCTAGATCTGAATAGTTTATCGGTGATACGCCAAAGTGACAATGCTTCACCAGGATGATGTATGTCATCACCATCTTAATCACAGAAAAAAGAAATGTCTAAGAACTGAAACCACTAAGTACCATAATACATTTCATTCATTGGAATGGATCAGCTTTTTGTCAATTTTGAAGAAAGTAGTAGCCTACAGGTTGAAGGACTACAACTATTTAATGAAATTATGATACTTCTTGGAAAAAAATCCTGGAACATAAAAGTTTAAAACTGATAAATAATGAACATCAACTTTTAGAACTTTGTAAACTAATGAATCACTGAACAAGTCAGTCTGATGATGGAAAGATCTTCAGGCAGCAAAAAAAAAATTTTTTTTAATGTTTGATAAAATATTTGAATATATCAATACATGTAATAATCATTCTTGATTAAAAACTGTTTTGCTTTCCATTCAGCAGAGCTGTAATATTAAAAAATTGCAACACAACAGTTGACCAAAAATACTAGAAGCTTGAACGCATGGAACTCCCCCAGCACCATATCTCCATTGCACTGTTGGATGTGCCCATGGAATGTGTCAGTGTTTGGAGTTCCATAGCGGGAAGCAAGTGTTTCGATATCTCCCTGAAATTAAAAGTTTCTTGTATATAATTATCTGAGAATTATCATACGATTTAAATGACTATGATATCTTTGAATTAGTAAAAGTGTTACAGGACTTTTGTTAATTAGTTTACTCAACCTTATCATGAAAGCCAATTTTCTTAGGAAGCCAACTTGGCAAGCTAAAAATAGTCAAATATTACTCTGGTATAAGAATTTTTACAAAAGATGTCATTACATCAGTTTTACAGAAATATTCTTCACACTTACTGATCCATACTCAGGTAGTTCTTGCAGTTCTTGAGGCAGATTTCTTGGGTCAAGTATCCCGAAGGCGTGCAGTAAGAGGCTGCTCCTCCTAGCTTCTTCTAGCTCCCCGATTAAGCTATGTATGAATGGAATGGCCACTTCTTCGAGGAACTGATTTTTATCGAGGTTGTCAACCTTAAAAGACATATCATTAACAAAAAAAAAAATCAATATCACATTTTACATTGCAGTTGCAATTTCCTAAACCTTGTTGTGGATTTTATAATAAATTAGGTTTAAAGTACTTTTCATATTGTCACTATAATGAGTAAGAATACTTCTGATGAACCAAAATAAAATATTCAGACAGTAGCCGTTACCGATGTACAAGTTGTCTACCTTCAGCAACAATCAGTCCTTTTTTATATTTTTTTTTTTAATTTTATACGTTCTGATCAGCAGGAATGGGACAAGCATAAAACCAACTAACCTGAATGTGAATTCTCAACCGGCGGCCCCCGTGGCCGAGTGGTTAAGGTCGCTGACTTCAGTGCTCTTGATCATTCGATCATCTCACCGATGTGGGTTCGCGCCTCGCTCGGGGCACGAGTCACATGTGGGACAAGCCAAGTTCTGCTTGCGGGTGTGTCAGGTGGTTTTTCCCCGGGTACTCCGGTTTTCGCCCCACCTATCGATTGATCCGTCTCGATATGAGTGAAAAAGCTTGAAAGGGACGTAAAACTGAATAAAAAAAAAAAAAAAAAAAAAAAAAAAAAAGGCATGATCTGTCCTCTGGTCTATTTCTGCCATGTATTGATCAAATCAGTGGAAATACAGGGAGTCATCGTCATCTCTTTCTATCAATCAAAGCGTAAAGCTCATCCTTAACAGCTTGAACGTTCAAGGCCACTTGTGAGTAGTTGATTGAACTGTCTTGGAGCTGTAGCTTAGCCTACATAGTGGTATAAGGATATCGCATAATGACAAAATCATTGCCACAATGTCTTTTCGTGTTATGGTGGCCCTAACCCCGTAGATTTCAGGCTCTCGTTTCCTTTGATAAACTTCATCAAGTAAGTCGAGAATTTGAGCATACCTCTCAACAACTCTTATACAAGCATGACCTGCAAAAATAAACATTCTCATAAAGTTTATGAACAGTTCGAATTGTGGAAAGGTAGGTACAATCATTTTGGTCTTGTCTGATAATGGTTTACAATCTTGTCAGCAAGTAAATTTTCAAAACAGATCAAATTATATTAATTTAGTTTAACTTTTATTGAAAAGAATATGTGATGTGACGCAGGTGACGTCATTGAGGAAATGTATCTAATATTTAATCATGAAGAAACATTAATTAAATCTGACAGAAGATTTTAATTAGGAAAAAGAAAGTAAAAAGTCTGATAGCATACCATGTGATAGCCACCTTGTAGCTGCAGCTTTGATGAGGGCCAGGGCTTTAACTCCATAGGTCTCCTGCAATCTTCTTTGGAGTCCTGAAACATATTTTTGCAAAACTTTAGCCAAATGGGAATGTGCAATAGAAAATGTTTTATACAGAAGCTATGATATACTTGCATTTCATGTTTAATAATACTGTTCTACAGCTAAAATATTTTATATACTTTGATTCTCTTTTGTTGTTTTTTATATATATACAGGAAAACTTGTTCGTAAAATGGATACCCCCTCACACCCCACTTTTATAAACGGGTGTACAGGGATATACCTATTTCTTCTTACTTTTGATCTATAACATAGAATGTTGGTATTCCTTTGAACCGCTTCGGCAAGGCGATTCTTAAATATAGTGACAGTAACCACAATCCATCTTTTGAGCAAATGATTATACATTGGAAATATGATAATCAAAAATTTCAATTTTTACAACTCAGAAAAATCTCCTTATAACTAAACATAAACATGTTTTTGTAATGAATTTCTACCAGTGTGTTACAATTGTAATTATGCTAGCCTACTAATAATTTTACTCAGTGAACTTAAAGGACTAAAAATTGTAAAGAAGGAAATTTTTTCATTAAATAACAAATAAAATATAAAGTTTGATCATTTGGAATCAGTAAAAACATTCAAAGGGAGATAGTATGGACTAAATGTCTGTTTTCTAAATGTGATGTTACCATACGTAACTTACCTGAAACTTCACCACTCATGGTATTGGTACCATCAAACCCTACAAATCTTGTTTTACTAATATCTATTCTCTTGGCCAACAGGAACGACTCGATGACAGACATTAAATTGTGAGCGTCAGTTTTCTTCACATGGATTAGGCCCAGATAGTGTTCTGACACTTCACCCTCATGAACCCATTTGCAAACTGGGTACGATTTCCTTCATCTGTACTTTCATCGGCCAACAATGTGAAATACTTAGCATCCTTTAAAGAGCTAATGAGCTCTAATTCATTTGACTGGCTGATTGCGTTTATCATATCAGTTACAGTATTAGACGACAGATAGTTCACAGAGTCTGGACAATCTAAATGGGACGCCAACTCCTCAACTCCCAGATCGGAAACAAATCTTACTAAGTCTTCAAGATTTTCTGACACAGCCCATCGTTCTTTAATCATGAAATACAGGCACTCAATTACTTTTTTCATGTACTCTCTATTCTTTCTGACCTCTTCACTTTTGCGTTTTTCTTCACCAGAGATAAGAATCTGGAGCACACTTTCTGTTTTACGTCTTTTTGTCGGCTGAGCTTTATATTCTGATAAATATTCCATGGCGTTCTTGTGTCGTGTGCTTTCTTCGTGTTTATTCAGCTTTCTAGATGAAGAGTTCCTAATAGAACGCCCCTTTCAATAAACGCTAGAGATTGGCCACCTGTACTTTGACTTGGGGAAAACAGCTCACACATCTTACAACAATATCCACCCTTGCTAACGCTGTAGTACAGCCACTTATAGATTTGCTCATACTTTTAGCCAGAGAAAATGCGCTGATCTGGGGTGGGGAATCAGACTTCAGATTCTGAAACTGACACACTCTCCTACTCAGAGTTACTACCACTGGAATATGTGGATCCTTGAAGTTGTTCAATGTTACTGCTATTAAGAGGGCATAGGGATTCGGATGTGGTAGCCTGGTCTATGGATTTGTTGTCCTGGTCGTGGGATACCGATGTGGTGTCCTGATCTAGGGATACTGATATGGTGGCCTGGTCTGGCGATACAGATGTAGTTGCTTGGTCTGGCCCTGGGGATATAGATGACTGAGATGTGGTGGCCTGGTTAACTGGGCTTACTGGCTCAGACTCATTTATAACAGGGACACTGGTTGATAATCCAAAAAATGAATCAATTTTATGATTGTCTTTTAATATTTTTCGGAATTTTCTTTCTGTAATATTTTGAATTGTGTGACATCTTTAATATTTTAATGTACCGTATACTGTAAAAACATCAAGGTGGAATAGACTGTTTATGTATACCACTCACTAGAGGTTATTGATGAGCGCATGCATTTCTGTGACATTGATCGTTACGGTGCGCGCAAGAGTAATTCTCACAACAGGATTATCCGGCGATAGTTTTGGCGCGCGCTTGATTGGTGTGATGATAGGTTCGCCGATCATGAACAACTCGCTGCACCCGCTGATTGCGAGAACGTAACCGGGCATCGAAAGGATCATCGTTTTATCGAAAAACAACTAGAAAAATAGCTTTCCTAGTTCTTATTTGAGTTTTGAAAACAAATTAATTCATTTCTTTGAAAAGAAAATATTGGGAAACATTGAAAACTAGAATTGTCAGAGGATCCGACTATAGCCCCGCTTCTGAGCTTTTTTCCAGAGTGAGAAAAACAATGACAAATAACAATCCCAAGCTAGATCTTCTTAATGTTGATGCACATAAAAAACTGGTCAGATTGTCAAAAAAGTCTCAAGGTATTGAGCAGAGACGAAATTCTGACATCAATCAAGGGCCATAACTCTGTCAAAAAAAATTGCAAAAAAATGACAGGCAACAATCCCAAGCTAGATCTTGTCAATGTTGATGTGCATACAAAATTTGGTCAGATTCTGTCAATTGGTTCTCAAGATTTTGAGCGGAAACGAAATTCTGATGTTAATCAAGAGCAGTAACTCTGTCAAAATTTCACGAAAAATGATGGGCAACAATCCCAAGCTAGATCTTGTCAATGTTGATGTGCATACAAATTTTGTCAGATTCTGTCAATTCATTCTCTAGATATTGAGCGGAAACGAAATTCTGACATCGACCAAGGGCCGTTACCCCTTCAAAATTTTGCAAAAAATGACTGGCAACAATCCCAAGCTAGATATTGTCAAAGTTGATGTGCATACAAAATTTGGTCCGATTCTGTCAATTCATTCTGAAGATATTGAGCGGAAACCAAATTCTGACATCAATCAAGGGCCATAACTCCGTCAAAAGTTTGCAAAAAATGACGGGCAACAATCCCAAGCAAGATCTTGACAATATTGATGTTTATACCAATTTTGGTCAGATTTTCTCAATTTGTTCTCAAGATAATGAGCGGAAACAAAATTCGGACGTCAATCAAGGCCCGTAACTCCATCAAAATTTTGCCAAAATGACAGGCAACAATCCCAAGCTAGATCTTGTCAATGTTGATGTGCGCACAAAATTCGGTCAGATTCTGTCCATTCGTTCTCAAGAAATTGAGCGGAAACGAAATTCTGACGTCAATCAAGGGCAGTAACTCCGTCAAAATTTTGCCGAATTTCGGAACCTGAGGCACCCAAAAAAATCAACATCTTAATACAAATTTTAACAACGAATCCGAAACGGTACGAATCATTTATGCTATTGATGAATAAAAATTAAAATTGAGATCCTTTAAGAGCAGAGAACACATTAATGAGAAAGGGAATGGGCCATACCGCGGTTTCGACTATTAGAGTCTCGTCAGTGACCCTTTAGAATTGGCAAGATGGAGCCAAAGAAGTTACTGAAATTTTGCAACTTTCAACTGGGTAGTCGATACAAAGACTAGTAATATCCAAATGGTACCAAAATATTAAACATGTGTAAGAAAATGAATCTTAACCGATAATAAATTTCTGATTTCTCATAATATCCTCGCTGATCTCAAAGGACTGCAAAGAAAATATAACCTGCACTATGGATGATGTACGGGGAGACTTTTTAGGGCCGCCACACGATACAGCACCAGCTGCAGAAATGGCAAATAAAAATTAAAACTGAGATCCTTTAAGAGCAGTGAACACATTAATGAGAAAGTGAATGGGCCATACCGCGGTTTCGACTATTAAAGTCTCGTCAGTGACCCGATGGAGCCAAAGAGGATTGCTGAAATTTTGCAACTTTCAACTGGATAGTCGATAAAAAGACTAGTAATATCCAAATGAAGACTGAATAAGTGAATATATATAGGAAATAAAATTAAAACTGAAGAGCAGTGAATAAATTAATGGGATGGGCCATCACAATCGAATAGTACAGCCATTATACGTATAAGGAACACCACATAGGGCAAAAAAAAAACAAAAAACGTGCGACCTACGCAGTTGTAACCGATGGTTTGACACGAACTTTTCATATCACTTGAGTGATGGGCACATATTCTTTAAAAAGGTACAAGAAGGCAAAGATGAGAAAAAACGATCAGGTGATAGAATAATCCCTATATTTTCTAGAAATCCAAACGTATACGAGTCCATTATCTCATTCATATCATACTATTAAGCACTGCCTTGTTTTCATCATAAGGCCTGAAAAAAGTCTTGTTTCTGGTTACGCCTCAAATTTTGAAGGGTTGGTAGGTAGGGAAACTTTTTTGAGATTTTGTCTTTTTCAAAAGTCTCCAAGGAAATTTATTTAAAACTCCTGATATCATATAGTTAAAACCTTTTTACAACTGTCGTGATCCTAAGACAGATGAATCCCTTTATGTAGATGATTTCTGTATGTGTTACAGGTCAAAAGGTATGAGAACTATCGAAAGGCACTTACAGCAGTGCATTAACAGAATAGAAAACTGGGCCTCACATAATGGTTTCAAGTTTTCCAAGTCGCAAACTCAATGTGTACATTTCTGTCAACTACGGAAAGAACACAACGATCCCGAACTCTATTTATATGGATCTCTTATTCCAGTAGTTGAAGATTTTAAATTTCTTGGAGTTCTTTTTGATCGTAAACTTTCTTTCTTACCACATATCAAGTACTTAAAAGCCAAATGCCTTATTATGGATCCATCGTGTATGGATCGGCAAAACCATCATATATCAGTTCTCTTGATACAGTTCACCACCAAGGCCTAAGATTAGCTCTAGGTGCTTTTCGAACATCACCTGTACAAAGCCTCTATGTTGAGGCTGAAGAGCCATCTCTATATTTACGACGAGAGAAACTTGCCCTACAGTACGCCATTAGAATTGCGGCTAATCCATCAAATCCAGTTCATGAGGTGTCTTTTCCGCCACATATTTCTGAAGAGTTCGTACAGCTTTATGAAAGAAAGCCAAACGTCATCCGGTCCTTTGGTTTACGAGTTGCACCACTTTTAGATTCAGCAAACATCCAAAAAGATAAATTAGATCCGAAATACCATCATGGTGCATTGGAAAACCAGAAATTAATTTGACTCTACATTCAGGGAAAAAATCCGAATCAAATCCACATCTTCTAAAAGAAAGTATTCACCAACTACAATCTCAATTTATCGACTATCAATGTATTTATACTGATGGTTCAAAAGAAAAAAACAAAGTTGGTTGTGCTACTTTTACAAACGGCAATTGCAAAACGTTACGCTTACCTGATGGCTCTTCAATTTTCACAGCGGAAGCTAAAGCTATAGACTTAGCTTTAGACTTCATAAATGAGTGTAACTCAAGGGACAAATTCATTATATTTTCTGACCCTATGTCCGTTCTACAGGCCTTACACCATACGTCATCAAAAAACCCTCAAATTCAAAAACCATTAATAAAACATCATACCATCTCAGAAGTGAAAACAATTATTTATTGCTGGGTTCCCAGTCATATAGGTATATATGGAAATGAGAAAGTTGATAAGAACGCTAAAGAATCGTTAAATCTAGAAGAAACTGTTTTCAAAATTCCTTATGTCAATTTTAAACCTTTTATTAACGAGTACATCTCGTGGCAAACAATCTGGAACGGAGCGAACTTAGATAAATTAAGGGAAGTTGAACCGATCGTTAAACGACCAAAAGTAATTCATAAACTTTCGAGACGAGAAGAAATCGTGCTTGCTCGTCTCCGAATTGGCCATACAAGAATAACACATTCCCACTTATTAAAGCGAGAAGATCAAGCCAAATGCATTGGCTGTGATACACCATTACAGTTAAACACTTTCTTTTGGAATGCACTGACTTTGCCGCGGAGCGGGTTTCCTGTTTTCAAGCTAATAACTTGAGAGAACTGTTTAAAGATGTACCCGTTGGAAACATTTTATCATTCTTAGACAAGTTAATCTGTTTTATAAAATATAAATTTTTAACCATCAATGTTATTATTTCATATATCGTTTCTTTACAACGTCATTTATATCTTACTAAGTGTTACATTTTAATATGATTTCAATATATTTTGTCGTTTTACCTTGTTAGACGCTAATGACCCATCAGCGTTGATGCGTCGTTAAACAACAAACAAACAAACTATAAAACCTTTTGTCTACTTCAAAATTTGCTACTTTCATTTATCAAGCAATGTATATGTTTTGATAACCTGCAAAATCTGGCGAGTTCATTATCAATCACACGCCAGCCAGCCACCAACTTGTTTATTCTTTGTAACTGTAACGGGGTCGGTCCGTTCCTTGTGCCACCCAGGGGCAAGTTCGGACCGATATAAAAGTTCGAGACTAGGACAGGTGGCCGACTGTCACCGGTCGCAGTCCTGAGCTTTCACAAAGCAAACCCAGGTTCTTTTTACCAGGATTTTACTCAATCTGTGAGTCCTGGTTTTTGATTCATCAGGATGTTTATCATGATTTATTTGTTTGTTCTTGATGATTCATTGACTAGTTAGAGATTCACCACGAGGACCGAAGAACTAACTAAATGTTGTGATCCACTGCAGAAGCTGAGGGTGAGGTTAGGTACCTGTAAAACCGGTTTAAGCCCGCCAGTAACTTTGTGTTACTGATCGTTCCAAGTCGATACTTCTGTAGTGGTTCTTTTTGTTTTATGTCTTGGTGTTTAAAATTTTTTGTGCTGTTGGCGCCTTATGTATGTTTTCATATTTTTAGTTAAGTTAAGGTAACTGAGTGGCCACCTATTGGGAAAATAGCTGCTCATTCGGCTTACGATATGTTTCATGGTATAAGTGCCTGGTTGTTAGTTTGGTTTTTCCCACCTCGGTTTTTGGAGTGGGAATCTTTTTCTGACTGCGCCTTTTCCTGATCTTTGCCTACTTGTACCTTTTTGGCGTTGGGAAGAAGGCAATGAAAACAAGAATGCTAGTTTGGAATGTTTTTCCTAATATCAATTTGATTCCCTAATCATGTGTAGTGCAACGGCGAGAGAGACGCTCCGCCTTTCAGCAGAGACCCTGAGTAAAGAACCGCCCCCTAGTATTTTAAACCTTAGCAGAAGCAGACCTACAGAAGTACCTATTTAAATCCACCCACCCTTTTTAGAATTTAGACCTAAACATTAGATGACAAGCAATCCTCGGAAGTGCGCGAGTAACTCACATTTCTTCCAAGAGATAGCTTGAGAGAGAGAAGAGGCAAAGAACTTATCGAGAAACTCGAATTTAGTACAATGCGACCACACAGTGAAGACGGCGGCTTTTATACGGCCAGGCTAACTTGCACGTGCTACCGGACCAATGAAAAAGTGGTTTACAATCAGAGCCAATCGTACAAGTTCGTCAAGGTCGGTTACGTCAAACTGAAATGGTGGATGGAAAACACGGAAGTGAGAGATAAAAAAGTGAGAAAACAAGGATAAATGCCATAGTTTAGAAGACTGCAGGTAAGACTTGCGTTAGAAACAAATAAAATATAAAGCATGGATAGCGAGACATGAGACTGCTAAGTAAAATAACACAAAATGCAAGTACTGCGACATAAAATGTTCTTAAAATGTGAAAAATGATACTGCAAAAGAAGCGTCCCCGTTGCACTCTCCTACCCTTAAGACTGAATGTACCACATTAAGTCTAAAAATAAAATTCATTATTTCACACAATCACAATCAAGAAAATGAGTTATCTTCCTCATTTATATAATACATGTACTTTGAATAAAAGTGAGAGTGTGAAGTGAAATAAAACATAAGGCTCATATATACTTCAAAACACAACTGTGCCAGAATACTGATTTGAATTTTTTAAGCTGTAACTATGATACAGAAATCAGACTAATATAGAGTCGAATCTAACCAGCACAATTCTGTCTTCAAGTAAAATGTGTTCACTTCAATTATATGTACACTATCTTTCTATTTTCAACTCTTTACAGCTACGGACTGACGAAAGTGGCAACAGTGTTAACCCCCTACAGAACACACATCGCGAAAATATGTTGTTACACCAGCCGGGTTTTTCCAAGCACAGAAAACCAAGTTAGTATAACACGAGCCTTGCCCAAAAATGTGTCATATTTAATTTTACTGAGAGGATTTGATTTACCGAGATGATTTGATTGACTGAGATTTGATTTCAAATAGATAAATAGATAGATAAATAAATAAATAAATAAATTGGAATCTGATACGTAATTCATTACCAGTCTAAAGTTAAAAAGAATCCATTTAACAGTAAACCATTAAGTTGTAAAGTGAAAATTTAAAGCTCAAAAATTTGATTCAGTGCTAGAAAAATACAATAAAATAAATTCATGTATCCTGATTTGAATGAGACTTAATAAGAATAATTCCTAAATAAATAAATTCACTGTCATTAAAATGTTCCTAAGATCACAAATTGAATTAAATGTCACTGATTTTGAGATGTTGTAGACTCCTCAGGGGCACGAGATTGGGTTGCTTCGGCAGGTTGGCGTCGTCGGCTTCGTCGGAACTGTTTCCCGGTAGCTTGACCTGTGGCCGGGTCAAACGTGACGAACTCGTCTTGACAGACAGCATGGATGGGATTACTACTTTTTCCTGTCAAGTCAGGCACGGCACCGATCTGTTGGTGGCGTCGCAGACGGTCTGCCTGACGGGCCATCTCTGCGGAGGGTGACAAACGGCGCGGGGGCAAACTCCCCCGTGGGTTGATGTACCTGGAGTTGGAAACCAGACGAGTCGTGTACGTGGAAGCTAAACGAGAGGCTTCCAGTCTAGCTTGATGGTGCTTCTTCATTAAGTGGCGTACAAGGTCGTTCTTCGTCTTGAAGGTCGGGCACCCTAAACAATCCAGATAGTGGCATACGAAGAGTGTAGTAGTGGCAACATGAACAGCCTGCCAATGTCGCACAAATGCTCTTAGTGTGGCTATACTTTCTGACCTGGAGCATTCCGGAACATGGCACACCATACCCCCGGGCGTCCAGATTGGTCTCAGGTGTTCATATAGGAAATGTGTCTCATTCTCTCCAGGATACAGGTCGAGGATGTCTGACATCTTATATCTGAAACATAACAATATTTAAGCATTTTGTTTCCAAAAGAAAAGTTAATAAGATAAACAAAAAAAATGAGGACTGCTCAATGAAAAAGTCTAGTCCATTTCAGAAATTTCACATCTCTTTGAACAGAACTAAAACTATAATCATTTAAGCAGAGGAAGCTCGAACAGGAACCTAGAAACCTAAGATCTGTAACCCAAATCCAGCCCGTACAGTGTGGAGTTCTGGATTAGCTCCCCTGAAAACATTCAATTAGGCAAACAAATATGCAAGCAAGAAACTTTTGTTCCGAACAAAACTGACAAGTGTAAAACACTTACACTACGGTCAAGGTGGACCATTTCCAGATTGATCATTTAAAAGCAAAAAGCTTTACAAAATAAGTTCACGAAATTGGTTATAAGGCAGTAAGAAATTTCAAACTGACACAGTACTCTTGGCAAACAGATCTTACAGCCTTATACATAAATGAAAACTCTCCTTAGCCTTAAGTTTTTAATACAGTATCTCTGGTAAGCTCCAAAACTTTGGACTGTGTCCTTACCCAGAAAATAGATTTGATTTTCAAAGGCAAACAAAGACTTTCCAAGCTTAAAACGCGTATGATCAGAAACTGCTACAATCATAAACGAAACCCTTTAAATATTCACATTATGAATTTGACCTTACGCTATGAAAAGTAAAGTATACTTAGACCCAAATTGAACGACACATTTTAGTTACGGCTCTTCAACATCATTTTACAATGTTGGCGAATACGGACAAGGACGTCGAATGGGCCTTCCCCAACGTGAACGTCTCAACACTTCGGCCTGCGGTGACTGAGGAGAAACGTCATCAGTGAGCACAGCGGGTTCACTATCGCTGATGATGCTGTGTTCACTGCTATCATCCGTTTCTGTCACACTTGGCGGGGTTGCGAAAGACAGACTACTGTCATCAGCAGTTCGAACTTCCCACATAGACGGCGGCTGTTCACCTTCATATGGCTTCATGTGATCCACGTGAACTGAAAACGGCTTGGAATGCGGAGTACGCTGAATCTCGTACGTATCACTGGAGAACTTTGCTGTTACCTTATAAGGACCAATCCAGTCCCCTAACAAAGACACACCATAATTTGGGGGATAAAGCCTCCAAATGAAGTCTCCAACTTCATAAGAACGAGGCCTCAACCCTCTGTCATAATATTTCTTTTGCCTTGATGCAGCCTTTTCAAGAGAACTTTGTGCAAATTTGAAGCATTTCTCCATACTGTTACGTACCCACTCAACATACTCTACAGGACAAGCATAATTTTGACTTTCAGAGGGGTTGCCTGCCATTAAGTCAATAGGTAAAGACAGTTCTCTTGACAGAAAGAGCAAATTTGGCGTACAGCCTGTGCTTTCATGTATTGTACTTCTGTAGGCTAGGAGTAAAAATGGAATATAGTCATCCCAGTCATTTTGATGCTCATTCACGAAGTGTGTCAACATCTGCTTTAGACTTTTGTTGAAATTTTCTACTAGACCGTCGCTCTGAGGCCTATATGGGGTAGTACGGGATTTTTCAACTCCCAAAAGTCGACAGAGGTGAGCGAACAAATGGGACTCGAACTCGCGACCTTGATCGGTATGAATTTGTTTGACTGTCCCGAAGCGACATATGAATTCTGAAACTAATTTGTCAGCAACAGTCAACGCAGTGTGATCAGGGATCGGATAGGCTTCTTTCCATTTGGAAAAATTTTCCGTAGTCTGAAGCGGCCCAATTATATCGAGGGCAATTACGTCTAATGGTGCACCCACTGAAAATTGAGTAAGAGGAGCCTTTCCTGTCCCCGGACCACGTTTGTTCCGAGCACAAACATCACATTGCTTACACCATCTGCGAATGTCAGCAGACATGCCAGGCCAGTAAAAACGACGTCTGACTGACATGAAAGTCTTATCCCTACCCATATGACCAGCAAGATGACTGCTGTGAAGTTGCTTAAATATGAGCGACCGAAGGGACTGGGGCGCAATAAGTTGCAACAGGTACCCCTGGGGTGATGTTTTAGTGACCCACCTACTGTACAATATCCCATCATGCACTTCCAACGTCTCCCAAAGTGACCAAAGAGCTTTGACCATGTTTGAATATGCCAAAATTTCAGTTTTGGAGGCTTCTCTTGAAACTGAGATTTAAGCTGCAGAATTTTTGAAATGCAGTCATCACTCTCCTGCCAAATTTTGATTTGCTCTGGAGACCATGTATCTAACCAATTTGGCAGTATTTCTAATTCAGTTTGCTGCTCATAATGGTCATTTTGGTGTGCGTTTGCAGAACTGGGGTTGGGGGTTTGAGGAATTTGATCCGTTGCACTGTCGGTACTCGATGTACTTTGATTTTGATTTTCACTGTGGTGAATGGGCGCTACTAGATTTGATTTTGGCGAGCAATCTTGAGCGGCTGGCTGTTTTCTGCTTGATTTCTCATTGAATTGCGTTTCCTTACAATCAGGACAGTCGTCTCGTTTGCAACGTTTGTGAGGTAAACGACTCATGACGTCAGCGTTGACGTGCTGAGAACCTCGGCGAAACTGAATTTCGTAGTCATAAGTGTCTAAAACAGTTAGCCAGCGAGCTAACCTGTCCTAGTCTCGAACTTTTATATCGGTCCGTTCCTTGTGCCACCCAGGGGCAAGTTCGGACCGATATAAAAGTTCGAGACTAGGACAGGTGGCCGACTGTCACCGGTCGCAGTCCTGAGCTTTCACAAAGCAAACCCAGGTTCTTTTTACCAGGATTTTGGCGTTGGGAAGAAGGCAATGAAAACAAGAATGCTAGTTTAGAATGATTTTCCTAATATCAATCTGAATCCCTAATCATGTGTAGTGCAACGGCGAGAGAGACGCTCCCCCTTTCAGCAGAGACCCTGAGTAAAGAACCACCCCCTAGTATTTTAAACCTTAGCAGAAGCAGACCTACAGAAGTACCTATTTAAATCCACCCACCCTTTTTAGAATTTAGACCTAAACATTAGATGACAAGCAACCCTCGGAAGTGCGCGAGTAACTCACATTTCTTCCAAGAGATAGCTTGAGAGAGAGAAGAGGCAAAGAACTTATCGAGAAACTCGAATTTAGTACAATGCGACCACACAGTGAAGACGGCGGCTTTTATACGGCCAGGCTAACTTGCACGTGCTACCGGACCAATGAAAAAGTGGTTTACAATCAGAGCCAATCGTACAAGTTCGTCAAGGTCGGTTACGTCAAACTGAAATGGTGGATGGAAAACACGGAAGTGAGAGATAAAATAGTGAGAAAACAAGGATAAATGCCATAGTTTAGAAGACTGCAGGTAAGACTTGCGTTAGAAACAAAGCATGGATAGCGAGACATGAGACTGCTAAGTAAAATAACACAAAATGCAAGTACTGCGACATAAAATGTTCTTAAAATGTGAAAAATGATACTGCAAAAGAAGCGTCCCCGTTGCATAAGCATGGTTTCAGCCAATAGAAAATTATTCATGTTCATGAGTCAGTAAATGCACTCAGAGTTCATACAAGTTCATCCACGAATCCTTGGATGTAAACATTGGCGTGCAGCTGTCCACTTGTGTTATTGGATTTTCAAATCCGGCACATGCGCAGTGGAGCAGTCTAATGTTTTGAAGGATGAAATTAATACTTTTAACACAAACAATAATGCTTTATTTTATATTTAAATGTGTCTGGAATTGCAAAGTTGGAGGACACATTTTTCTGTGTTTTATTGCCAGATGAGACAACAGATATGACATCATACATCAGCTCCGTGGTCTACACTTTTAAAGATTCTCGCACTCACTTGATCACATCATTCAATACTTAATTTTTATATTTGGCTATATGGAAAACGAAAATAGCCACTAACAGAGCATTCCTTTTGCGAATGGATGAAGTTCCTCTAACACACTGTTATTTTTTTTTCTCGTGTGTTCAAACACATTATAATGTCTTTTTGGCCTCATAACGCATTTTTGTAAATGAATGGCCACGAGTCTCGATGGCTCGAGAGACATTTTCAGAAAGGGAAGTAACTCGCGATTTCCAATGACCAGAAAATCCCGGTACCGCTCCGGACTACAAACTAGCCTCAATTACGGGTACTGGAAGCTCGGACAAAATAACTGATAAAACTCGGCGAGGTATCGGCACATTTTTAGGCCTTAGCAAAGACGTCGTTCTGTCTGACCACTTGCGTGCAATAACCTCAGACGATCCGTCAGTGCATTCTTCAGCTCAAACGCACTTAACCGAAGAAACAGTCGGTTCTTCTCTTCATCTGTCAATTTCAACTACTAACACTTGATACATATTTTCAAAGGTGATTTAGATAAATCGTCAGAACCTCAGTAATGCGGCCGAGCGTTACTGATGTAACCACTCACGAAGGACTGCTTAATCTTTATAACTTGTATCTCATTTCAATAATGAAAGCCATGAATTTTGCATTCGTTAATATATATATATATATATATATAATATTAGGCGACAGCTTTATTTAGGACCGGATTCAGACTTTGGTCTCCCGGGGGTGGGGGCGGGGGGGGGGGGCAAAACCCACCATGAGGGCACCGGGAACCAATTAATTAAATCAGGAAACAATAAATTAAGAAACTAGGGTAATATCACAGCAGGTGATAAACATAACACTGTCAACAGGAATCATGATAAAAAGGCTGATTATTGATATCTGGCAGCAATAATTGTGCCAGTGATACACACGTTTTTCTTAATTTTGCGCAAAAATATGGCTTCATTAAATATTTTTGCATGGTGACTGGGGGGGGGGGGCACGAGCCTGATGGCTCCAACCCTGTCTAGATCAGGGCCTGTAATTGTTTGTTTGGTGATTTCGATTAACCGACGATTAACCGAAATCACCATGGAAAACTTACTTTTTTATTTTTCGTCATCTAAAACAAATTGAAATGATCAAATATTGTTATAAAAAGCTTTAAATACTACATTTGACTGTAATATGCGCATCATTAAATGGGCAAAGGTTGTTTAAATAATTGATTTCTGGGGTGATTTCGTAGTAATTTCGTTTAATCGTCTTACTTATCGAAAGCCTGCTATGGAATAAGACATTATTTGATCTTGACGTCAACATTTCTTTGCATGTAAACGAGCCGCCCCTCTTTTCATAAAAATCAGTAGCTCGTTTCACGAAGCTCTCATATGACATATCTTATCTTATGATCGAGACTACTCTTAGGAGTGACGTGTGATCTATCTTAACGGTAAGACTTGTCTTATGTTTGAGGTTGTGACTTGCTCATAAGATTTATCTCAATTCAAGGTCAAACACAACAAACAGTTTCAATTATGTTAAATAATAGAATTGATTTAGTATTGGTGATAGCTCAGTGGATTTATGCAAGTAATTCAATTAGTATTTTTGCCATAATATGAACCAGGCGATCCGAGATCGAATTCATTTTTCTCTCTTTTTTCTTTTTTTTCTTTCTATTTCAATATAAATACATGCACTTAGATCTACCAAATGTTTCATTGTAATGCTATAGGCTTTTTCGTCTGCAAATCGAAACCAAATCTTTTTAACACGAGTGTTTGCCTTATACATGTACACTGGATGATAAACCTGATGCATCGGGCGGCCGATCGGTTTATCATTTGGGGAAATATAGTCAATTTGCCATATTGAACTTAGGTATAGTTATGCTAGCAATTATGTATACAGTTCATGATGTTTGCAGTTAAAATAAAAAATGGACCCATTGGGGCCCTGAAAAATAATAGATGGGCTGCTTGTACCGCTCAAAGCAAAGCTTATACGCTACTGACTGGCATCTGATTAGGCTACTGGTTACATTACGAAAACACGCCCATGCAGTATACAGGGACTTTTTAAGTTGTAAAAATTGAAAAATTTCAGTAGAAAATCTGTGGTATTTTTCTTATTTTTTGCTCAAAACATAGATTGTGGGTACACGTAAGAACCGCCTCGGCCACAATCTATGTTTTGAGCAAAAATTAGAAAAATAGGTATACCCCTGCAAACCCCAGTTTTGCTATATAAAAGTGGGGTTCAAGGGGGTAAACATTACACGGACATGTTTTCATGATGAACCGTTCAGGTCTGAGCCTGCCTAGAAACCGTGGTTTGGTAAAACCATCCATACACATAAGCCTTACTTTGGTACTTTATACTGAGCCAAGCACAATGCATCCCGATTATGGCATGTTTTCGCTTTTCAATGAAATGTAATACAGTCTACCATATATATGCTGGTCAGCAGTCGCCTATGATTTAATAGGTTACAATTTGGCTTTCAGAGTATGGACCATTGAGCTCGAATGAGATTGGCCAAAGCGGTTATTTTGGTGGTATGCGACTCCTGAGAGATTCTGGAAGTCAGTCTTCCTTTTGGATCGTGAAAAATGATAATTTTCTAATAATACTTTCTAATAATACATAATGTTACAACCAGATGTTGTTAGATGTGTCAATCGCACGGCAATCTAATCCAGTGGAAATAAAATTTATTTGTATAACGTAACAAATAAATCGTTGTTGCGTTATAAGTTTGACTGAGTATATTTGAAGCACGTTTTGGATGCCATGGCATCCTAATTTTGTATGAACGCCTCATGAATAGGAGGCAACGTCTCGGCTTGAACATAGCTGTTGAATGGGGCGTTAAGCATTAACTCAAACAAACAAACTAAAATAAAATGTTGGCCTTTATCAATACTGAACCAATGCATAAAAAATATGACTCGGTGGCGCAGTGGTTAGCTATGTTGTCTTCTGTCCAGGCGATCCGAGTTCGAATCCGGTCTTGGTAATATTTTGTTGTGTTTTCCCTTCACATTAAAACGTCCGCCATTTTTAGTTTACTATAAAATAAATGCAATCATAAGTTGTGTCCTATTATTAGTACTAAAGTTAGGACCTAAAGTTAGGACATCTTAAGGATGAGACATATCTTATAACGAAATTAGTCGTAAGTTCAAACTTAGGATAAAATCTGTCTTAAAACGCTTTGTGAAACGAGCCCCAGGACCATATAATTTGCCCTCGCTCAGAAGACATATCAACGCCTTTGCGGTTACACGTTATAGGCGGTACATCTTCCGAAAAGAAAAAGAACGAAGCGACTCGTAAGCGTTTACATTTGAGATCGGTTGTAGCGGTGTGTTTAATCTGTATCGTAATCTGCTATTATTTGTACATTTTTTGTGACTGACTTTTAGTAATGAAAATGCTCATTTTATATGAGACTTGTCATTGTTTGACTGCTATATACAAAGTTAAGAAAGTGAATATCCCTGTTCTCTTAAGTAAAACTTGTCCGTGCAATGAATGCCCCCTTAAACCCCACTTTTGTTTGAATTGATGCTTTACGTCATCTAGGCTTGGGAACAACTGCCACTAAAGTCTCATGCTTGTATCCGTAAGTGCAGGAGTGTCTCGAAAACCTGACGTTTCCCTGATGGTTATTCCATTTTAACAACAGAGGCTAAAGCTACTGACTTAGCTTTAGACCTCAATTAACAAATCCGTTATTTTCTCCGATGATACCCTGTTTGTTCTTTATATACATGCTTTAAACCTTATATAATCGAATAACCAACAAATACAAACATACTGCTAAAACATCATAGCATTTTTAATATAATACCATTGTTTACTGCTGGATTCCCAGGTATATATGGAAACGACAAAGTTGACAAGGAAACTAATGAATCACTGTACTTAGAAGAAACAGATTTTAAAATTCGTTTTGTCATTTTAAACCTCTTTATCAGGTTCCGGGTCATTTCGGCCACTTAACCATATCGGCCCATGACCATTTCGGCCCATGACCATTTCGGCCCATAACCATTTCGGCCCATATTTTTATATATATAAATAGGGACTGTTGGTTTTTAGTGTGTTGCATTTAGATTTCGTTACAAGTTTTATTTAAAATAGGGCCGATTTTATTTCATCGATAGGGACTTTTATAGAATAAGTTATTTGAGTTAACATTCCATTTAGGGCAATGGTAATAATTTATGGGCCGAAATGGTTATGGGCCGATATTGGCATGGGCCGAAATGGTTATGGGCCGAAATGACCAGTTACCCTTTATTACAAAATACGTCTTTAAAGAATGGCAATCAATTTGGAACATGGCGCATTTCCAACGTATTGGAAGAAATGGAATTCTTTCCAGTCTAGAATCGGTCATGCACGATTGACACATCCATATTTACTTAAACGGGAAGAGGAACCTAAATATATGACCATATCTTGGATGTGACACACCATTAAGGCCAGTTAAGTGACAAAAGTGGTGTAAAACGTTGTCTGGACATTTCAGCATCGCAGTATGCGTTTATGCAATTGATTTGCGTAAAAATCCTAGGTGTGTGCTATTGGGGCATGTGCGCTAATTAGAATGAATACTGCCAATGACCACATGTACTGATAACTAACTCAGTGTTCAATAATGACTTACTCTATATCAACTTCTAAGTCTTCATTTGTTTAATCACCCTGGTCTGCTGTTAATTTCGTGTCCGAATAAACCCCCTGTAAGACACTGTCATCCCTTTCCTTCATATTGCTGTGTAGACACTCGTATACAACATCATATCGTTTGCGTTGAATAACCCTTGTGTGACAAATCGGAAATGTTAATTGTCAACACTTTAAACCAAGCACCTTATCTAGAGCGCCTATATTAACACCTTTGTAGGAGTACAAATGTTTTTTTTTTTTTTTTTTTTTTTTTTTTTTTTTTTTTTGTTATTCTATTGATATTCTGAATTTTCCAGTCATGTTCAACAGAATAAAGCCCAGTACATACTCGTTTTCTAAAATATTAACTTGAAAGGGCAGTAGAAATCTCTCACCTAATTGTACTTGCCAGAAGAGCCAACCTTACAGAATGGCGCACACTTTCCGAAAAGTTCGACAACTTCTGCTTTTTCGCCTCACTCTCCAAACGCATCCCTGAAAGATATATGCTTTTCCTAAAACTTATGGTAAGCGCGATGACTTTGAGATAGTAAATTTTATTATTGGGAGCGTTCCTCTCCGTGCTCCTTATGGAGTACACATTTAGCAACTTATTAGGTTTGCTATCATGTTGCGGACTACAACGCACAAAATAAATGTTTACAGTTATTTTCGAGTCTATTCTAAAATCGTGACACTGCGTCGATTGACATATTAGCGCAATAGGTTTCTCTAGACAGGTACAATATTATTGTTTACATTATTTGACCTTGACCAAGATGACGTAGTGCGCGTTGCATTATGGTTAAAACTTTCACTTCCGGGTGGCAAAAACATTTCCGGTTCAATGTTGTTTACATACATTACTGAGTTTAAATTAGAGTAAAATGGGTGCCGCCATCCCAATCAGGGAACAACGATGACATTTAAATACAAAATTACAAATAATTTTTTGCCTTTGGCTCTTTTATAAAGAATTTAATTTCTCACACCTTGGGCAAACGATGTTGGATCCGCGCGCGAACGAAAATATGTATTACTTAGATATGACTTATAATTAGATAACAATTTGCGCCATTATGCTGCCACGTCTGCAATCAGACTAAAAAATTCATTCATAATGGAAAAATAAATAAATAAAAAATAAATAAATAAATAAATAAATAAAAATAGGTAATAAACAATTAAATAAATAATTAGTTCTTGTTACTTTTTCCGACCTTGTTTGTACCGAGCCTTACATCAATAAAAGTGCGTTTATCTTAGCGCTTTTTATGAAGAATTTTTGCTCCTTTTTCTCCATCTTTTTCATTCTTAAGAATATATTAATTAATTAATTATATTTGAAATATAACTAAGTCCAGTTTAAATAATAACTATTCAAAGGCTATACACATATTGATGATCATAATCAATTTGAAAGAAACGCGGTTTCAGCTACTGAAGACAGTTTTATGACACCTCAAATTACGATGCCCATAATCATGTAAGTCAAATTAACATATACTACCGTAAGATTACGTTTGTTCAAAATTTTAATCACTTATATGTCTTTAGACGTACAGTAAATAAATATGCAATGGTACTTTATGAGCTAACCTAAACCCATAAACAAGATATTTTGTAATCAGTAATAAACATATTAATATTATACCTGTTTCTTGTCCACCATTGTTGATAAATATTGTCGGTGTAGGAGTATCATGAACTGGATTAGCTGGATGATTATGAGTTTCTGACAGTGGAATCGATGCACGTACTGGATTAGCTGGATGTATACTGAAAAGTGTGTTCTAAGTACACTCTATGATCAGTCAAAAAAGTAGCCGGCACGTCCATCTGCTGTAGTCAGTAAATTTGCAGGGCACCGGGACTTGTGAAGATCTCTGAGCCTTGGTGATTTTTGGTTTTAAGCAGGTACTGGAATGGGGCTGTATGTTCAAGCATGCCGTGACATACTGGATATTACTCACACTTATCTTGGATTTATATACCAGAATGACCAAAACATCATTTAGAGCGCCCGAGTTAGACCACAGCTCTGCTTTATTGATGTGAACAGTACATTTGGCACAAACTTGAAATTTTATGTTGAACATTTAGTGCTTGCTGTTATGCAGAGTCCATGCCTTTTGCTGTTATGCAGAGTCCATGCCTTTTATCCACCTGAACTGTTGGATTTTGTATTACACAAGTGTTAGCAAAGCCAGCTACCAGTTTTGAAAAAGAATCAAAATTCACAATTATGTTTCCTTCTGACACATTGGTACCACATATCAATCCTAACCGTTTTTCTTTCGCATGCCTTAATTTACCTGGCAGTTCTAGTGTGTTTGTATTACTCGTGGAAGTGGACACTTGACAAGCATCAGAAAACTCTGAAAAAGTTGGCCTTGTTATTCTATCTGGTATTGTTTGTGCATTGATATTAACACTTTCACTGACACCGGTGTGATCAGCAGAAACTGGTTTATCCGGTAAGTACAAGATATTACACTTGTTGCCTTTCTTGAACTGTGTAACCTTCGCCCTCCTGTTTTTTGTAACTGTACACTTTTTCCGCCCTCCAGTATTTTTACTGTACACTTTTTTCGTAGACATTTATGTTGGTAGATACAAGTAGTCAAGAAAAGAATAAATAAATTAACATGAGTTTTATGTAAAGCATATCTTAACATTAACATCTAGAAAGTACATGTAAAAATATATACGGGCGCGGATCTGGTAAAAGGTGTCTTCGGGCATTCAAGTACTTTTTATGCTATTAAAATTTAAAAACTATTGAAATTTGAAATATTTGGCATGTTCTGGTGTTTATTTCATACAGCTTTAATGTTGTAATACAATCAAAGACACATTCTTTTCTTATGGTCAAACGTTATTTGTATAATGTATGTTGCCATGGCAACCATTACGCCATAAGGACTACCCTCATTTTAAAAACCAGGTACACCCTTTATATTGCATGTTTATCAAACAGTTTGTGAATTCTTGCCTATGGCATAGTCTGTGCAGTAGTATAGTTGTTAAACTTTAAGAAACACATAAGATTTTGAGAATTTTAGTCTTATCTTCGCTTTATTACAGTGATTCAAAGACGTTAACGTCATCAACGTCCAAATGACGTCATGTTTATATTGCATCAAAAACACACCTTTCAACGTTCATATCTTTGCTATTTGTAAAGGTAATCTCAAATTTTAAGGAAATACTCAAAGAAACTTGGTCTTTTATATGTCATTAATATCTTAATTTTGATTTTTTCTGCCATAAGACCCCTTTTATGAGATCTTGGCCCATACATATGTGTTTATAATATATGCAGTAAATATTTCTTAAACAGGTCGCGGGGTACCCGGGATACTTCTGGACTCACCAAAACTGCTTGCCGTTTTTTTTTTTTTAAATCTCCAGCAACCTTTCTTTAGATGGGTTCATGCGTGAACATTTCTTTAAGACTTGTGCCACAGAGACTGTATTTTCTCTGATGGAAGGGATGAAGCCGGAATGCACAGATACTTCTTTGCGAGAATACTTAAACTGGTGTGAATAGAGCATTCGTTTAACATCGTTTAAGGATTGAAAACTTTTAATTAAATTGGGAAAGCCCGCTCTACAGTCCCCTATGACACACTTAACAAATTCCAGATTCCAACTGATGTTTTTCTTTTGCTCCGGAGTTAGTAAGTTATTCGGCGCCCAGGGATCTCCATCGTCGGGCAGCTTACTGAATCTGTGAGTCATGGTTTTTGATTCATCATGATTTATTTGTTTGTTCTTGATGATTCATTGACTAGTTAGAGATTCACCACGAGGACCGAAGAACTAACTAAATGTTATGAACCACTGCAGAAGCTGAGGGTGAGGTTATGGCCATGTAAAATCGATTTAAACCCGCCAGTAACTTTGTGTTCTTGATCGTTCCAAGTCGATACTTTTGTGGTGGTTCTTTTTGTTTTATGTCTTGGTGTTTAAAATATTTTTGTGCTGTTGGCGCCTTATGTATGTTTTCATATTTTTAGTTAAGGTAACTGAATGGCCACCTATTGGGAAAATAGCTGGTCATTCGGCTTACGAAATGTTTTCATGGTATAAGTACCTGATTGTTGGTTTGGTTTTTTCCCGCCTCGGTTTTTGGAGTGGGAATCTTTTTCTGATTGCGCCTTTTCCTGATATTTGCCTACTTGTACCTTTTCAACATTTCCTGAAAATTTAAAGCGTGTGCAATTAGCTCCTCTACATACGAAAATGATCCAATGGAAAAATCAGGGGCGAATTTGATTTAGAAATTTTAAGAGTGATCGGATTGGTCCAAGCAGCACGCTAAATCAAGGGAAAGTGGGCAAACGAAGTGCATTCCCATTACTAAAACAAGTGAGGAAAAGCAATAAAGATGGCGGACAATGTTCTGAATTAGAGTCTGATTATAAGCGATTCCAGCTCATCTGAAGATGATTCAGATGAAGTTTACCTCCATGCTGAAGAAATAAATTTTGCACTCCTCTCATTAAAACATTTGTCCCGTGCCGGACCCGGGTTAGAATTGGCCGGTCGCCCCCCTCTTGCGGAACCGTAAGACCCGGTCGAATAGAGGAGCGGCTCGTTTGCCGTGAGCTGCGACCCGTGTCGTTTGGATGAAGGGATCCTGGTGATTGAGTGTGTCGGCTGTGCTGACGGACATGGTCGGCATGCAACACATCACTTTGGCCCTGATTTCGACTAGACGGGAGGCCATGCGGGCTCGGGTATGGTCAATCGGCTTTGTCGCGCCAAGCCCTAGGAACACCTTTTTCTTTCTCTTCTTGTCTTTTAGTATCGTCCCTGATACCTACCATATGCCCATCAACGTCTTTTTTCTGTCTTTATCATTCCTAGAAGGCGGCGGCTCAACGGGTCAATCGTGTAGGCATCAAGCTTGTGCGAGTATATCTCTGTGTATCTCTAACACTTTTGAGTAGGAAAGCCACTCATTTTAAGTGTTCCCTTGTAGGGCTCCAAGGAGGGCGGAGAGCATTCGAGATGAATCATTGATCCATTTAATTATGGGTGTTCCAGAAAATCAATCGTCACAGAACTCAAACAAACGCCAAAGGTCTGAAGAGTCAGATGGATCTTCGGATTCTGATACTCGACAGCCTACTGCACAAGTAACGTCACAATCAGCTTTAAACGTACCGCGCTTCTTAGTCGTTCAGTCGGCAGACTCATCGAGAAAAGTTTCAGATCTATCCCCTTTCGTGATTGAGAAATGCATCGTATCATTAGCAGGTCAACCGAAGAGTATCAAAAAACTTAAATCGGGCGATCTGCTACTTGAAGTCGAGAAGAAGAAACATATCGAAAACCTACTACGGACCAAGAAATTATTTGACCTTGACGTCAACATTTCTCTGCACAAAACTCTCAATTGTTCAAAGGGTGTCATTCGTTGCGAGGACCTAGGTCCTTGCACTGACGTTGAAATCCTAGATCATTTGAGAAGTCAAGGAGTTCAAGACATTCGTAACATTCAAGTTCGCAGAAACGGTGTCCTTAAACGTACAAGCACTTACGTTTTGACATTCAATACACCAATTATGCCAAAGAAAATAAAAGCAGCATACATATCTGTGAACGTGGAGGTATACGTACCAAATCCTCTACGATGTTACCATTGTCAGGTTTTCGGCCATCACGAAAGCAGATGTAACAGGCAAAAACTATGTGCAAATTGTGGAGAAGACAAACACTGCAGTGATGATCGCAACTGTGATAAAACAGCAAAGTGCGTCAACTGCAGTGGCCCACACCCCACTTTTTCACGCGACTGTCCGACTTGGCACAAAGAAAAGGAGATCCTTAAAATCAAATATACCAGAAATCTTTCATTCTTCGAAGCGCGCAAAATCGTTGAGCAGCAATCGTCGACTGCAAGCAGAAACTATGCCAGCATCATAAGAAGTGCTGGCACACAAGTCAAACTTGTAGATGCCATGACACAGACTGATGAAACATACGACGTTCAAATTAAAACACACCAAAATCCAGGAGGCGATGCCCCTTCTGGTACCAACCAGACTGCAGGAGGTAAAGCATCCCCTGCACAAGCAGGAGGCAAACCTCCTCCTGCTCAAAACCCTCCGTCCAACAAAACTGCAGGAGGTAAACCTCCAACTGGAGGTAAGCCTCCAACGGCAGGAGGAAAGCCTCCTGCACCACCAAAGCCTCTCTCACCAAAGGATAGAAGGAAGCTTCTGTCCGAGAGAGTACCGAAAGGGGCTGATGACCCCGTAAGAACTGACAATTACTATGACTGCCTTGAAGAAACTAGCATGGAGGCAGATGTCACTCCTCCTAGTCCTCGCAAAGTGCATCTTCCAAGAATTCCAAATACTTAGTTTCCAGTCTTTTACATTTAAGAAGGGTCAATTTTTTTAATTCTCTGTAAATTATTTAATGGACAAAAGTAAACAAAGAATTATACAGTGGAATTGTCGAGGCATAAAACCACGTTATGAAGAATTACTATTACTATTAAGTCTACTAGGACCTTCTGTTTTCTGTCTACAAGAAACTTTTCTGAAAACTGACGACAACTTTACTTTCAAAGGCTTTAATGTTTACAATCACATCCACTGTGATTGTGCCAGAGCTTCTGGTGGAAGCTCTATTCTAGTAAAGTCTTCCTTACCTCAACGTGAAATTAAGTTGAAAACAAATTTACAAGCTAAAGCTGTTTCTGTTACTCTTGACAAAGAGATTACTTTCTGTTCTGTCTATATCCCGCCTTCCTTCGAACTAAGATCTGAACATCTTAACTCTTTACTTAAGCAACTCCCTTCTCCCTTTATGATATTAGGTGACTTCAATGGTCACAATTTACTTTGGGGTAGTAACGATAATGACCCCAGAGGAGAGTTAATCGAGGAATTTATCACACAGAATGACATCTGCTTAATGAATGATAAATCTAAAACTTATCTTGATTCTGGAAAAGGTACTTTTTCGTCTATTGATCTCTCACTCTTTCATCCCTCTCTCTATCTTGACTATAATTGGTCTGTATGTGAAGACCAACACGGGTTTGATCACTTTCCGATAATAATTGAAAGCATTCAGAATCACGATGAAGATCATAATCCTAAATGGAAACTAAATAAGGCTAATTGGGATTTATTTCATACTTTATGTGATGAATCCCTTACTAACACTTCTCTCTCAGAATCTTCTGATCCTATAGCAACTTTTACTTCTTCTTTAATAAGTATATCTGAAAAATGCATTCCAAAAACCTCGACAAACCCAAAGAAAAGTAACCCATGGTACAATGACGATTGTAAAGAAGCTATCAAACAACGAAAACAAACACTATCTAGGTTCTGCAAATTTCCAACTAATGAAAATTTAAATACTTATAGGAATTCTAGAGCAAAGGCCCGTCGGACAATTAAATCAGCCAAACGTAAATCATGGCGAACATATGTGTCAAAATTAAATTACAAAACGCCAACCAAAAAGGTCTGGGATACGGTTAGGAAAATATCAGGTAAAACAAAAACTGCTACTTATCAACATCTTAATACAAATTTTAACAACGGATCTGAATTGGCATCAACAAAGCAAGATATAGCAGACACTTTGGCATCACAATTTTGTTCAAATTCGTCAACAAGCCATTACTCAAAGGATTTTCAAAAATACAAGAAAGAACAGGAAAAAATTAAATTAAATTTTAAGTCATCTAATAATGAAGAATATAATACACCATTTAATTTAGATGAACTGAAGGATGCTATCAGTAAAGCCCATGATACAGCAACAGGTCCCGACGAAGTTCACTATCAAATGCTTAAACATCTTCCTCCTAGCTCACTTCAAGCTCTATTAGAAATATTCAATGATATGTGGGAAACTGGGAAGTTTCCCGAAAGTTGGGAACTAGCCACAGTTATACCAGTTCCTAAACCAGGAAAAGACCACACAGAACCTAACAATTACAGACCAATAGCACTTACAAGTTGTCTTTGTAAAACCTTAGAGAGAATGATTAATGTTAGACTTGTCTGGTACTTAGAAAGTAACAATCTTATTTCACCTGTTCAGTCGGGCTTCCGATCTGAACGATGTACCAATGACAATTTGGTAAGACTGGAAACATTCATACGAGATGCATTTGTTGCGAAAGAGCATGTGGTGGCCGTGTTTTTCGACTTGGAAAAAGCTTATGATACCACTTGGAGGTATGGCATTCTACGAGATCTCCATGATCTCGGAATTAGAGGCAGATTAGCTACATTTATAGAAAGTTTCCTTGCGGATCGATGGATCCAGGTTCGAGTTGGATCGACTTTATCCGAACAATTTGATCAGGCACAGGGTGTCCCACAAGGGAGCATTCTGTCTACAACATTATTCAATATCAAGATCAACAGCATAATGGACTGTTTGGATCCTAAAACAGATGGATCATTGTATGTAGATGACTTTTGCATGTGCTATAGATCGAAAAGTATGAGAACTATTGAAAGACACTTACAGCAGTGTATAAATAGAATAGAAAAGTGGGCTTCGCATAATGGTTTTAAATTTTCCAAGTCGAAAACACAATGTGTACATTTCTGTCAGCTACGGAAAGTACACGATGATCCTGAACTTTACTTATATGGATCTCTTATTCCAGTGGTTGAAGATTTTAAATTTCTAGGAGTTCTATTTGATCGAAAGCTTTCCTTTATACCGCATATCAAGTATTTAAAGGCAAAATGTCTAAAAGCATTAAACTTACTAAAGGTTTTATCGCATACCGACTGGGGTGCTGACCGCACTGTCCTTCTGCAGCTATATCGGTCAATTATTCGGTCGAAGTTGGATTACGGATCCATTGTGTATGGATCAGCTAGAAAATCATACCTGAGTATGCTTGATACAGTTCACCACCAAGGACTAAGACTAGCTCTTGGGGCTTTTCGAACGTCACCTGTTGAGAGCCTCTATGTTGAGGCAGAAGAACCATCACTATATTTGCGTCGAGAAAAACTTACTCTTCAGTATGCCATCAGACTTGCAGCAAACCCCTCTAATCCTGCACATAAGGTAACTTTCCCACCATATATTTCTGACGAGCTCTTACAGCTTTATGAAAGTAAACCAAATGCTATCAGGTCTTTTGGTTTACGAGTAGCACCACTTTTAACATCAGCAAAAATCAAACAAGATAAAATAGAAAAACATTCCGTTTCTGAAATTCCACCATGGTGCATTAGAAAGCCAACAGTAAATTTGACACTTCATACAGGGAAAAAATCAGAATCAAATCCACACTTTCTCAAAGAAAATTTCCACCAACTACAGTCACAATTTTTTGATTATCATTTTATTTATACTGATGGTTCAAAGGAAGATAACAAAGTAGGTTGTGCTACTTATTCCAAAGACGCTTGCAAAACTTTACGTCTACCTGATGGTTCTTCAATTTTCACAGCAGAAGCTAAGGCTATTGACTTAGCTTTAGACTTCATTAATAATTGTAACTCATACAACAAATTCGTTATTTTCTCTGATTCTCTATCAGTCCTTCAGGCCCTAAATCATACAATGTCCAAAAACCAACAAATACAAAATATATTGCTGAAACATCATAGCATTTCTGAATTTAAAACTATTGTGTATTGCTGGGTTCCCAGTCATGTAGGAATATATGGTAACGAGCAAGTCGACAAGAAAGCAAAAGAATCACTGAGCCTAGAACAAACAGATTTTAAAATTCCTTTTATCAATTTTAAACCTTTTATCAACGAGTATGTCTTTAATGAATGGCAATCAATTTGGAGCAGAGCAGATGACAATAAATTGAAAGAAATTGAACCTCATGTAAAACGACCAAGATTAATTCATAAACTTTCGAGACGGGAAGAGATTGTTCTTTCTCGTCTTCGAATTGGTCATACACGATTGACACATTCATATTTACTTAAACGAGAAGATAAACCTCAATGTATTGGATGTGACACACAATTAACTGTCAAGCACTTTCTGCTTGAATGCATAGATTTTATAGATGTACGTCGTTCCTGCTTTCAAAGTAACAGTTTGAAAGATTTGTTCAAAAATGTATCTGTTGAACGCATTTTGTCATTTTTAAAACGAACTAACCTTTTTAACAAAATATAAATTTTTAACACAAATCATATTTATACCTTTCTCCATTTCTATCATTTCATTTTAATCACTGTATCTTTCATCTAGCGGAATAATATTTATGGCTTTGATAATTCTCACCATGTATTTTGCTTTTTCTCTGAACTAAATTATGCATTTACAATTGTTAGACGCTAATGACCCATTAGGGTTGACGCGTCGTTAAACATCAATCAATCAATCATTAAAACATTGTTGACGCCATGTTTTTCAGAGCAGGTCACGTGACTTGCTCCGACCACACCTTGGACGGCGGAGCGCTAAGTCGCGCTCCATTGCGACTACTTGATTTAGAATCCTTACGCTCAGGACGATCGGATTGGCTATATCAAGTGCGACCCAGATTTTCGTCCAGTCAGTATACTCACAACTTTCGTCCAGTCAGTGTACTCACACCAATATCAAAAATATATGAAAAGGTTCTTTCCGAACAACTTAGTGCATACTTTGATAAGATCTTTGATCAATATCTGTGTGCTTTAAGGAAGGGTCATGGATATTTGGATATTTTTGAGGAGGTAACTTTTCGTAAACTTCTTGGCTATTATTGACAACAACTGTGTTTTCACCAAGCTATTTGATGCTTCTTCATATAACTGAACTACAGTGTTCTCAATATTAGTCTGATCAATTTCTTTATCTTCCTTGGACAGAATTTCTTCAGCAAGCAGGTTCCCTTGTCCAGGTGCTATACCCTCAGCAACTAAATGCAAAATCTCTTCTGCATTACGATTATAGTAATTCTTAGTTTTGGCTGTACACTCATCAAAAGGTTTTGTACACAGTGTTTTCAGTGGAGGGCTAATATTACCATTGCTCAGATAAGAAATGAACTGATTAAGTCTTTCCTTTGGGATTGCATCTTTTGTGCTCCAGGTAGAAATTTATGAACTCGTCTGGCTCTGCTCCTGAAAATGTGAGATACATATAAAATTATGGAGTGGCAGATTAATGGAAGGGCAAGACATGCCCAATTTTTTCAAAACAGAGCTATAAATGCCTTTGGTCATGTTTCAGTAAAACTCATATTCCGACACATGCAAACCATGTAGTAACTAACATTTGCTCCTAAATTAAACAGGCTTTAAACAGATAGCTTGGTGGTAAAGTATATGCTTTTTCCATGAGCCCTGTCAAGAAAATGCTGTCTTCAAACAGCCATTTTGGATTTAGTCTGCATATAAGACTAATAAGACCAATGGTCCTGTATAAGCTCGCTAGCAATCTGGTATGAACACAAATACTATAATACTTGTTCTTGTCTACAGGTGCGTTCACTTATTAATATACCCCTGCGATATTCACAAATAAATCGACAACTTTTCTTGTTTTTGAACAATCGTCACTGGCACGAAATAGACAACCGGATGAACGTATTCCTTTAATATGTTAAGTATGTCTATAAATATTTACTCTGTATATAAAACTTCCAATGTTGTATGCCAAAATTGATTACATAACATATGGCGCCAAATTTTTAACAAACATTTCGCTGAATATTGAGTTTTAAAGATTCCACAAGGAACCATTGTTAATGGTTTGTAATTTTGTTTATAAATTATGAAAGAATGGCCATTTTTGTACTCAGGCTGAAAATTTGGTGTCTTTATGAGCACTATTAATAGAGTTACACCCTGATTTTTATTTACTGTACATTTTAGAATTTCATTATAAAGCGGTTGCAACAATATAAAACTAAGCATGTCAGTGTTATTTTGCAAGAAAACAAATATTCTACTATGGCGGTTATTCGACCAAAGCTTTCTGGTGGGTTCCTTCATAAGGTAAGCGTGTCTTAAAGGACTATGGAGTCACCCATGATTTTTTATTCTGCCAAAACGTGGGTTGGCATTTTATCATACAATTCATGATTGTTTCCTAAGCACCGAGGGGCAAAGTGGGCTAAATTTATTGTTGAACAATGACTCACATCTACTCTTCATGATATTCCAAACTTCTTCTATAGCGATTAAGTCACGGAAATTAACATGCCAATAAAGGATGTCAAAATGGTATTTATGCAAAGCAAATGTTCTTTGTATTCATCCCTATCATTGATATTAGAGGAACGTCTGTCTTTGAATGTCCTGGTGATTTCCTTGATTTTATGCCTAAACAAGAGGATTTAAATATCATGAATATAAGCAGTGAGAGATAGCCTGTATGAAAGTTTCTCTGTGAAAGTCCAAGTCCCTGTGCCGAGAAACAAACCATGAATTGTATGATGAAATGTCAGACCACGTTTTGGCAGAATACAAAGCCATATGTGACTCCACAGTGCCTTAAGGCATGCTTACCTCAAGTTTTGTTCGTAAAACCGTCCTTGGTGAATATCAGTTTTCTTGCAAAATAACACTGACATGCTTAGTTTTATATTGTAAGAACCGTTTTACTATGAAATTCTAAAATGCACAATAAATGAAAATCAGGGTGTAACTCTGTAAACAGTACTCATCAAGACACCAAATTTTCAGCCTTTTTACAAAATTGGCTATTTTTCATAATTTATAAACAAAATTACACACTATTAACCATGGTTCCTTGTGGAATCTTTGAAACTGGAATATCAGCGAATTATTTGTTAAAAATTTGGCTCCATATGTTATGTAATCAATTAAGGCGTACAACATCGCAAGATCTGGAAGTTTCTTATACAGAGTAATTATTTATAGACATGTTTAACATATTATATATAAACAGATTCATCCAGTTGTCTATTTCTTGCCAGTGACGATTATTCAAAAACAAGAATACTCATAAAGACACCAAATTTTCAGCCTTTTTACAAAATTGGCTATTTTTCATAATTTATAAACAAAATTACACACTATTAACCATGGTTCCTTGTGGAATCTTTGAAACTGGAATATCAGCGAATTATTTGTTAAAAATTTGGCTCCATATGTTATGTAATCAATTAAGGCGTACAACATCGCAAGATCTGGAAGTATCTTATACAGAGTAATTATTTATAGACATGCTTAACATATTATATATAAACAGATTCATCCAGTTGTCTATTTCTTGCCAGTGACGATTATTCAAAAACAAGAAAAGTTGTCAATTTATTTGTGAATATTGCGGGGTATATTAATATGTGAACGCACCTGTATAGCCCTGGGACAAGGACAGACAAAACACATACATCTTCTGTCAATTTGCCCATTTTATGCAATGTTTCCCCATGAAATTATTTTGTAACAGTTTTTACATTCAAATGACTCAACAACCAAACTTGACCTGGAGATTTTTTGTAGAGCTCAATTTCACAATGCTCCATGCCAAGTTTCAAAATCATATGCCTACTGGTTCTGGAGAAGAAGAATTTTAAAGGCGTTTGCTATTTATAACCATGGCAGCCATCTTGGTCATGCGACCTGGATTATTTACAGAGCAGACACACATTACATAGCAAAATCTGCATGTATTATACACATTTCATGATATATGGGCCACAGAAAACACATTACCTCTGTGACGGAGCTTTCTTGGCTATATGTCTATGTGGTCTCGTGGTTTCAGAGTAGAATATCTTTGAACAGTATGGATGGATGGACGCCAGATCATGAATTTAGAGTTGGACGCCAGATCATGAACCAGAGGACCAATTGTCCTGTAAACGCTCACCTGAGCTCTGCGATATATACCAATAAACTTGGCCGAATACCCCCCCCCCCCTGGGGTTATTTTTTTCATAAACTAAAATCTACTCTCCATTTGCTCATTCCCAGCACGTTTCCTGCTATTAAATGACATTTTCCCATTCAAATGCATAGGCAACGCAGGGTCATGCTTAATACAAACTTAGTAGAGCTCCATTGCTTGAAGCTTCATACCAAGTTTCAAAATCATCTAGGCCTTCTGGTTCTGGGGAAGATTTTTAAAGGTTGTTGCTATTAATAGCCATGGTGGCCACATGTGACATTGACCATTTATACAAACTTTCATTTTCCCTTATCGATGCTCCACATAAAGTTTGGCTTTGATTGGCCTAGCGGTTTCAGAGAAATAGATGTTTGAATATTATGGTCATACACATGTATATAGCCCCGGGGCAGGGGCATGGGCAGACAACCGCCTGGGAACAATTCTGTTTTTTATAAACATAAATCTTCTGTCCATTTACATTCTCCAAACAAGTTTCCTCCCATTTAATTACATTTTACTAATTTTCCCTACTCAAATGCATAGATGACCTTAGTTGACCTTAACGTAAAATAGGTTAAGGTCATCATAGGGTCATGATATATATAAACTTTGTAGAGCTCCTCTCCCTAATGCTTCATGCCAAGTTTCAAAATCATTGGACTTCCGGTTCAGATTTTAATGGTTTTTGTTATTTATAGCCATGGCGGCCATCTTGATCATATGACCTAGACCATTTATATAAATTTTAGTTCCCCTATCCTAAGAATGCTCCACATGAAGTTTGGCTTTGATTAGTTTCTGAGAAAATTACGTTTTAAATTTAATATGTAAATGACCTTTAAATCAATAAGTTGTCAGTATCTACCAACTTTCAAGTCACAGGCTTCAAAACTTGCTGAAAAAATCAATGTTTTCAGTGTTTTCACCTTTTACCATTGAAAAGCCTATGTGACCGAAATTGACCTTGCGATAAAATAGGTCAAGGTCGACGCAAGGTAATGATTTATACAAACTATAATGGGTAGGCATCCCCCATGCTACATACCAAGTTCCATTGAAATCAGTCTACCGGTTCCAGAGAAGAAGACTTTTTAAGGTATTTGCTATTAATTGGCTTGGATTGGCCAAGCGGTTTCAGAGAAGATCTTTGCATATTATGGTAATATACATGTATATTTCCCTAGGGTGGGGGCAGACCTACCCAGGGGTCCATTTCTGTTCAGATTCATAAATCTTCAGCCCATTTGCCCATTTCCATAAAGTTTTTCCCTTCAAATGACATTTAGACAATTTTCCCCATTCAAATGCATGGGCGACCTATGTTGACCTTGCCATAAAATAGCTCCTCCCCCCGATGCTTCATGCAAAGTTTCAAAATCGTAGGATACCGTGCCGGACCCGGGTTAGCATTGGCCGGTCACCCCCCCCCCCCCTCTTGCGGAACCGTAAGACCCGGTCGAATAGAGGAGCGGGTCGTTTGCCGTGAGCTGCGCCCCGTGTCGTTTGGATGAAGGGATCCTGGTGATTGAGTGTGTCGGCTGTGCTGACGGACATGGTCGGCATGCAACACATCACTTTGGCCCTGATTTCGGCTAGACAGGAGGCCATGCGGGCTCGGGTATGGTCAATCGGCTTTGTCGTGTCAAGCCCTAGGAACACCTTTTCCTTTCTCTTCTTGTCTTTTAGTATCGTGCCCGAAACCTACCATATGCCCATAAACGACTTTCTTTTCTGTCTTTATCGTTTCTAGAAGGCGGCGGCTCAACGGGTCAATCGTGTAGGCATCAAGCTTGTGCGAGAATATCTCTGTGTATGTGTAACACTTTTGAGTTGGAAAGCCACTCATTTTAAGTGTAACCTTGTAGGGCTCCAAGGAGGGCGGAGAGCATTCGAGATGAATCATTAATCCATTTAATTATGGGTGTTCAGAAAATCAATCGTCACAGAACTCAAACGCCAAAGGTCTGAAGAGTCAGATGGATCTTCGGTTTCTGATACTCGACAGCCTATTGCACAAGTAACGTCACAATCAGCTTTGAACGTACCGCGCTTCTTAGCCGTTCAGTCGGCAGACTCATCGAGAAAAGTTTCAGATCTATCCCCTTTCGTGATTGAGAAATGTATCGTATCATTAGCAGGTCAACCGAAGAGTATTAAAAAGCTTAAATCGGGCGATCTGCTACTTGAAGTCGAAAAGAAGAAACGTATCGAAAACCTGCTACGGACCAAGAAATTATTTGACTTTGACGTCGACATTTCTCTGCACAAAACTCTCAATTGTCATTCTTTGCGAGGACTTAGTTCCTTGCACTGACGTTGAAATCCTAGATCATTTGAGAAGCCAAGGAGTTCAAGACATTCGGTGTCCTTAAACGTACAAGCACTTACGTTTTAACATTCAATACACCAATTATGCCAAAGAAAATAAAAGCAGCATAGATATCTGTGAACGTGGAGGTATACGTACCAAATCCTCTACGATGTCACATTGCCAGGTTTTCGGCCATCTCGAAAGCAAATGTAACAGGCAAAAAGTATGTGCGAATTGTGGAGAAGACAAACACTGCAGTGGTGATAGCAACTGTGATAAAACAGCAAAGTGCGTCAACAGCAGTGTCCCACACCCCACATTTTCGACTGTCCGACTTGGCATAAAGAAAAGGAGATCCTTAAAATCAAATATACCAGACATTTTTCATTCGAAGCGCGCAAAATCGTTGAGCAGCAATCGTCGACTGCAAGCAGAAACTATGGCACACAAGTCAGACTTGTAGATGCCATGACACAGACTAATGAAACATACGACGTTCAAATTAAAACACATCAAAATCCAGGAGGCGATGCCCCCTCTGGTACCAACCAGACTGCAGGAGGTAAAGCAGCCCCTGCTCAAAACCCTCCGTCCAACAAATCTGCAGGAGGTAAACCTCTAACTGGAGGTAAACCTCCAACGGCAGGAGGAAAGCCTCGAAACTTATACTGCTAAGAAAGAGATTTAATGGATTATCTTAACCATGATAATCAAGCTGATGTTATCGAGGCTTTTAATTCCACTTCTAGGTACCTCGATGACCTTTTGAACATTGACAACCCTTATTTTGAAGGTATTGTCAATCAAATTTATCCACCTGAACTACAGTTTAACAACGCCAATATCTCGGATACCGAAGCCCCCTTTTTAGATCTACATCTTTCTTTTGCAAATGGATTTATTTCTTCTAAAATTTATGATAAGCGAGATGACTTTGTGGACCGGTCAGAACTGTTGAAAGTTATTAGGAAGGAAGATAAGAACTCTAAAAGGGTGCCGCTGGTGGTGACATATTCCAATCTGCTGCCTGACATTCAGCACATTACAAAGAAGCATTTGGATGTCTTGCACAGGTCGAGTAAGATGCGGGATGTATTCAAAGATCCGCCGATAGTAGCCTTTAGACGGGATAAAAACCTGAGTGACGTTTTAGTTCATGGCAAGACAAACAAAGCACTGAAATCAACCAGGTTAAACTGCAAGCCAGGGTGTGGTAACTGTTCCATTATATCCCGGGAGACTGTTTCAGACTTCTCACCAGAACAAGTATACTCCGGTCTCGGACATTAATTGCCAGTCACGTAACGTTATTTATGGGATCATTTGCACCAGCTGTAAGTCAACAGTATATGTCGGGGAGACAGAACGGCAGTTAAGGGAAAGGATGACGGAGCATCTAAGAGATGTGCGCCTTCGACGGGACTAGCCGATAAATGTTCATTTCAACCAAGGAGAACACTCGCAGTTAGATATGGGCTTCGTTGTTCTGGAGAAGCTATACAATGCTGAAAGAACAGAGAGACAACTGAGAGAAGGACTGTGGATCAAGGAGCTTCGTACTGTCCGTCCAGATGGTTGTAACGTGAAAGACAGTGATATTTCAGTATCATTTTGGTACCACAAGGCAAAAGTACGGGAATGACGTCGTCACATTTGTGCGCGACGTTATGTTAGACATTCATGACGTCGGAATAACATACTGTAATGGTGGACTGTCAAAATGTAAAAGCAGTGGAAGTTTAATGTTTTTTTCTTGAAAAAGGCCTTCGGCCGAAATATTGAATAAGAGTTAACTTTAAAAAATTGTGTGATGACTTTGATTTTGATATAGTAAACTTTCCGTTTTTGGATGGACAACTGGTCTTAAAAATACATACATGACGTTGCTTGTGTAAAACTATATAAAGTGTCAGGTTGAGGAAATGTGTTTATGCACAAATAGCCAAGATATAAATTGCTTTAGCAATGGCCATAATAATATATTTAACGTTTTTACCTTGTTAGACGCTAATGACCCATCTGGGTTGATGCGTCGTCAAACAACAAACAAACATAATAATGTGATCAAGCCACAAAAACAGACACCTTTCCTACTAACTTCATAACCTTGATTGCATGTGTCTTCTGCTCTAGCTGGCTCATCATCATAATTAGCTGAGAAACTGTTCACAGTATACTATTCACGGTATACAGATCGTTCCAAGGCGATACTTCTGTGGTGGTTCTTTTTTGTTTTACGTCTTGGTGTTTAAATTTTTTTGTGCTATTGGCGCCGTATGTGTGTTTTCATAGTTTTAGTTAAGTAAAGGTAACTGAGTGGCCACCTATTGGGAAAATAGCTGCTCATTCGGCTTACGATATGTTTCATGGTATAAGTACCTGATTGTTAGTTTGGTTTTTTCCCACCTCGGTTTTTGGAATGGGAATCTTTTTCTGATTGCGCCTTTTCCTGATCTTTGCCTACTTGTAGCTTTTAGGAATGTCTCTCAAAACTGTCAACAGTTGGTGTCTCAATAAGTAAAACTGTGACACTTTTTGTGTTGATCCCAATTTTGGTGCCATATGCCGCAAAATCCTTTGGCTGGTACATACACAACTTTCATGGCTTTCTAAAATCAATCTTTCATTTAGTAATCCAAGAAAACCACCATGCAATGAAGGGTTTATTAGACATACATGAATCAGAGCTTGAATTCCTACGTCTGTATCTATCATTCATAATGTCGCAATATGCCCCAAAAAATTTAATCGCATGCCATGATCAGCAAAGTCCTATCCAATTTCATTCCCGCACCTTTGTCTTTGGTATTAAAGTGGATCCGGTCCAGCGTAAAAACATGTGTTGTCTTTGTACATGGTGATCCCAATCTGCAAGAAAAATAATATATATATATATATATATATATATATATATATATATATATATATATATATATATATATATATATATATATATATATTATTCAAAAAGTCAAAAAAGACACACTGGAACTTTCTTTTCATTTATTGCTACCGGTTTCATCCATCTTGGAATTTTCAAGCAATGTTATTTACGTTACGACGTCAATGATACTATTTCCGGCGTCAACGCGCGAAGATTTTTATCAAAGAAGCGTAACGTTTTTTTTCTTTAGTATTTTATAATTGTTTATAGAAATATTTTATGACAGGAAAACATTCATATAGGTACGCATCAAGCTGAATATATATACTTTGTCTACAAAATCGTCTATAACTAATGATACAATTTATGCAGTTATAAGTCAAGTTGTTACCAAGAGCACCTGTCTCGCTAGTTTATATACTCATCAAGATATGGGCACCGGTACATCTACCGGCTCCTGTACGTAGTTTCGTGCTGTTTCATCATATTTTCCTCCTTACATGTATCATACAGGTGCTGGGATCCTGTACATGAATAAAGCACCGACACGTTCATACTGGGACCATCAAAGGTCATGCACTTACATGTACTTCTATAATTAAAAAGGTACAAGTAGGCAAAGATCTGGAAAAGGGGCAATCAGAAAAAGATTCCCACTCGAAAAACCAAGGCGGGGAAAACCGAACTAACAATAAGGTACACATACCATGAAAACTATGCATACAATACAAGTTTGTCCTGGTTTGGTGCATTTTAAATGACAAATAACCAATTTAGATTTTTTTCCAGGAAAAAATTACTTCCCTTGCTGACATTTTTACAATGGAAAAAGCCCTTTTCAAAATTGCTTTCTGGCATAAAATGTGTATTTGTGAACCGATTTTCAAAACTTTTGCAGCACTTGTTAAGACTTTTAGTGGTGACATGGTAATATTTTTCTTGAGGTCTTTCAGAGAAGTGAGATTTTGAAAAATGCTGTTTCTGGACAGTAGCCCCTATCTCTGACAAGGGTGTTGAGTGGATAAAGTAAATGTTTAAGTTGAAAGGAACGTGAAGTTTGAAAAACAAATCATGTTGTTACATACCAAAATACATTCTGGCAAGCAGCTGGTGGAATATCTTGCATTTTGCCCAACTCTGAATTTTCTCTGGCCCACATGCAGAATAGGTTTATGTCATTGTTCGTTTTGTACTTCGTGTTTTTGTTCACATTAACCAACAGGAAATTAACCAACAGTAAATCGTCACGGTCCTTTGAGGTGATAGATACAAATCTTTCTGAACTCGCAGAATTAGCGTCCGAAACATGACCTTCAGTTTCGTTGAAATTGTCATCTTCCTGCTCCAATGAAATCGGAACGGTTGGATGATGTCCCTCAACTTCTCTTAAAATTTCCTCAGCCTCAACAGCTGAACAGAAGCTCGTAGCGACTCAAATCATCCGCTAGAACTTCAAGCATGTCTTCGCCGCTTTTTGCACCTCTGTCCGACATTCTTTTTAAAAGCGCCGACATGATTTTTTTTTGTTTACTATTTCCATCTAATTTTACTTGTGGATAATTTAAACCTATTTAATGTATAGATTTCAGATCGTAACGGTGTAAAAGAATCTGTGACAGTCTGTGGGGTCTGATGCCCCGTTTTCAAAGGACCAAAACAATGTCTTAAAGGTCCTGGAGGTGGTATTGCATGATTAGGACAATAGCCCGATGTATTCTGAACCTATAACAGTTAAAAGTTTTGACTATTTCTTCCTAATAGTGTAGAAATGGCGATTTTAGCAGGGGTGGGGGTCAAAATTTCATGTGAGAAAAAAGAAAATTTTCGCTTTTCCTTGCTTTTAGTCCTTTTATTCCACCACTTGATCATATTTTGTGCATGCAACACTGTATTAAATACGATAAACATGCATAATGCCATTGAAATAAAATTGAATTTTTACGTCAACATTTTGGGTACAAACCTTTAGCAGTTACCTGTATAATATTGTCTCAATACCATCAAACATTATACAAGACAGTGTTACCTCTACATGAGAAAACCTGCTATCTGTTATATGCAAAACCATATACCCAGATCAACGATGACCAGCCAGCAAATCAGAATCGTGTCAATAATTAACAAAACTTCATTCTTCTTTGTGTTGCACAGCTTGATTAGAGTTTGATCTTAACCAAAACATTTTCTCCAGACACGGTCCATCGCCTATTGTTACAAAACTTGGTGACACTGAGCAACCTTGCATGAATATTTATTTACCTGTATAAACATGATTGTTAAACACCGCCTTCAGTGTATTTATTTTTCTGATTCAATGTAATGTCCCTTTCAATATTATTTTAGCTCGTATGGGATGGACCAATCAGTAGGTGGGCGAAAATATGAGAATCCAGAGAAAAACCACCTGGCACACCCACAAATAGAACTTGGCTTATCTTACACAATGTACATGTGTCTTGTTTCCGTATAATGGTTGTGTCGTAGTGATTCTAATCATAAACATTATTTTTGGTTCGGTTAGATTATGGCCAAACATAGATCCTTTGATAGTGACATTTTTCAGTCATTTTGGGATTGAGCCACTTACTGCTTCTTGTTCCCAGTATTCTGTGGAGTTAATGTGTCTCAGGCACAGCACGGCTCCCCACGATTGGATTAAACCCAGGGCCTCTATTTAGAGTTGGATGCATTAAAAACCGAAAGATTCATTTTTTGATGCCTAACTTGATATAAGCAAATACTTTTATGAGAATGAATGGCAAACTGTGTAAACGTCCCAACAGTTGGTGATTTGAAACTTTACGTCGCTGTATTGTACCAATGACAAAGACATTTTAAGTTCCCGTAGTACTGGCTAATACCTAGACAGTGGTGGCATCGTACCGACGTGACTGAAAAGTTGTTGATTTGGAAGTTAATACATTAAAAAAAAAAAGGAAAACAGTCCACAAATGTGACTGTTTGTGGTGCAAGAGATTATTGGCCGTGTAAACAAGTGGACAATATTAGTATAGAATGATTACAAAAGTTTGTTCTACAGAATGTACAATACCCTAATTTTCTGGGCAATGGAACATAAAAGGTGGTTATAAATCATGCAGATTTGGGTTAATTTTGGAAACAAATGTATACTCAAGGAATTAAAATACGCAACAAACTATGTTTCAACTTTTTCGTATGTATTTGACATTTTGATAAAATCCTTTTATGAAATTACCTACTGACTGCTTTTTGCACGTGATGAAATTAGAAAACGTCATTTTATTGACCAAATTAACGACAAAACGTCAAAAACCATGAATAACGAAAATTGTGACGTAAACGTCGGGGCGAAGGGGAAGATGACAAATTCTTTGCGTGTGGGTTACGTGACGTCGACTTGATAATGTGCAATAAAGACTAGGATCATTGTATACTTAAGTGCCGTCCCATGTTGCGTTAAATCTTGTTAACGGAATGCTGACGTTTACAATAACGAAAAATGAGTAATTAACGTCATTTAAATTATTCGATTTTGGCTTTTTGTACCTAAACGGTATATATCGAACCAACATACGAAACGACATGCCTTTTTATCAACAGTGCCGTCACAGGTACCGTAGAAATGGATCATCGGAGCGTTTGTTTTGACGTTCGTTAAACAGAATTTCACGTTATGTTAAGGAGCGAAACGGATTATATGCTTTGAGTAAACACTCGATTTACGCACTGTAATCAAACTTTTGGCAATTGATCATTTTTAAATGATAAAATTTGAAAAACATAATGAGTGTCTTTAAAATGCAGGATGTTGGATTTTGACGTTATAATGGACGTTTTATGGAAGTCTGAAGTACAAAGGTCATAACGTTTACGTAAATAATCATTTTATTGAATGTAACGCATGCCGAAGGAAATTTTACTGGCTTTTGACTCATTTTTTTCGATTGACGTTGGTGACGTTAAACGTCACATAACATACCCAAATGTTACCAACTGATCAATGATTACATCTGCAATCACTTTTAGGGGTTTTGGAAACAAAATATTGGTTTTGGATTCAAATTTGACATTTACTGATGATGGTTACAGGGTATGCTACTGTAGGTCAGTGTGGTTACGCGTACGCCATTAAGCATACGTAACCGACATTGTGACTTAACCTGTTGCAATTTGACGTTAAGAGAAGCTCAGTTATACCACAGACTTGCATTATAAAGCATTATTTTAGTAACCCAAAGTGTTTGTTGCGTTTCTTTATTCCTTAAGTATATATATCCATTTTTTGTGCTTTATTTATGGCTTACAACTTAACTGATGTTTTGTTTTCTTTTTAATTTTAAGTTTAAAACAATTTTACATACTTTGGCTCTAGTACTGAGATAACATTTTGGGCTGTAGGGTAGTGTTCCCCCCCCCCCCCCCCGAGTCCCAGAACGCCATTCACATATATTATGTAAAATATGATAATGCATTCACATGCAAAGGGATTTCTTGGGACTCGGGGGGGAACAATGTTAAAAAAATACTTTTTCTATTTTCCAATATGTTTAATACAAAATATGCCCATTTTAACCCAAAAATAAAGCAGTACATCTAATGAAACAAAAACCTCAATCCAATATCATAAACTATGGCCTACCAGCAAACATGAATACATAAACAGAAGCGTTTGACCAAAATTCATTTTTCTTAAAATCTGAGGCAGCTATACATTATAACTCCCATTACCACCGTCAGAGGTCCTCTACAGAAATGTGTTGAATCATTGAATATCTTAAAGAAAATCATACATATTTACATTTTTGCCCACCATAACTGATGCATAAAAAATGTGACACATCTATACTGAACAAAAAAAGAAACGCAACAATTATATTCCACTGAATTTTGAGCAAACTATGATACAATTAGAAATCATTGCATTTTCTACTTCTGCATGAGATATCTGGCTTCCGAATTCAAGAAACCGATTTTCATTTTGATGAGTATTTACGGAGTTATTCGATGCCGACTATAGACATGCTGAAAGTAGAAAACCACACAGTGCGCATGCGCAAGCATTAAAATGATGGTATGATTTAAATCCGCTACAAACCCTCATTCAAAATCGCAATGTACCACTCAGCAGATAAATCACATGTTAAAGTAATAAAACAGTTTAAATTGAAATTATCCTCCTTTCAATTAAACATATAGGGATTTTGATGGTTTTAATTTGTCGTGAAACTTTATTTCTTTTTCAAGAATTTTAATAAGCGAGCAGCTGATATTGTTTCTTGGTGATTTAGAAGTTCCAAAGAGTGCGCATGCGCAGAGCAAATCTTTCTCAGTTTGCATTATTTAAGACGACAAAAAATTTCATTCAATATTTATCGAAATGAAAATCAGTTTTTTGCATGATATACCCTAATATCCAATGAATGGGGATCATACAGCAAAAGACCTGAAATTATCAATATTTTACTTTAAACTCGAAAATCCTCGATGGCCTATTGTTGCGTTTCTTTTTTTGTTCAGTATAGACCCCCATGGAAATGATTTCTACTTACATATCCATCATACAAAACCAGATTTTTTTTTCTTATGGCCCGTACCGGAATGTTATTTCGGTTTTCTTTATTAGACATCTGATTTAATATTCAGTTGTTGTTAAAGCTTGGGTAGTCTGAAGTACTTTGGAATCTTGCACGGTGAGTATGACGGGTATGTAGCTTTGGCGCTGGAAACTGGAGAGCCGTTTCTGTATAGCGTCCCCTTGTAGGGCTCCAAGGAGGGTGAAGCGCATAGCCGTCGAGACTTAAAACTGAAAATATGGCTTCCTCAAATCTCAAACAACTTAGACCGGATTCCGACGACGATATCGACGCTGCTACGCTGTTCAGTACTTTTGACAATTTCCCCCAAATTCATTGTTATTGAGTCAAAAAATAAAGAAAAACCTATCACATCACTGTCACCATTCGTAATAGAAAAGCAAATACAATCATCAATCGGAATACCCAAATCAGTCAAGAAGTTGAAAAATAAAACGCTCTTAGTTGAAACCACTCGGAAAGCCCAAACAGACAATCTTTTAAAAATGACACATTTTTTCAATTTACCAGTGGAAGTTTCAGTACACAAACGTTTGAATTCTTCAAAGGTAATTATTCGTGACAGAAACCTTAAAGACGAAACAGCTAAAAACATCAAAGAATACTTAGAAAATCAAGGTGTTACACATGTAAAAAGATTCCAGGTGAAAAAAGGCAATGATTACGTCAACACTAATACATTACTACTCACTTTCGACAGTGTCGTTCCGCCCAAAACACTCAAGATCTTCTATCAAATCATTGACGTAGAACTTTATGTGCCAAACCCTCTCCGATGCTTCAACTGTCAGACGTTTGGACATCACGAAGACAAGTGTCCAGTTGACATCGGATCAGTGTGTGAAAGATGCGGAACAGGAGGTCATGACCACCACGTTAATCATTGTAATAACCCAGTTAAGTTTGTCATCTGTGGAGGTGCAAATTCACCAAGATCAAATGAATGTGAAATTTGGAAACAAGAAAAAGCCATCGTGAAATTGAAAGTCACCAACAATTTAACATACCTTGAAGCCAGAATTTAATTTTTCAACAGTAGTAAAATCTCTTGCAGCTAAACCTGAAACTAAAAGAACATCAACACAATTTCATGAAAACGACTTTAAAATCACAGAAAGCTCAAAAGTTATCACCGCTCGTAAACCAAAACCTAGCGCTATGATACAGCAACAGGTCCCGACGAAGTTCATTGTCAAATGCTAAAACATCTTCCACCAAAATCACTTCAAGCTCTATCAGATATCTTTAATGATATGTGGGAAACTGAAAAGTTTCCCGAAAGCTGGGAACTAGCCACTATAATACCAATTCCTAAACCTGGAAAAGACCACGCAGAACCTAACAGCTATAGACCGATAGCACTTACAAGCGGCAATTGCAAAACGTTACGTTTACCTGATGGCTCTTCAATTTTCACAGCGGAAGCTAAAGCTATAGACGTAGCTTTAGACTTCATAAATGACTGTAGCTTAAATGACAAATTTATTATATTTTCTGACTCTATGTCAGTTCTACAGGCCTTAAACCATACATCATCCAAAAACCCTCAAATACAAAAACTATTAATAAAACATCACACCATTTCAGAATTGAAAACAATTATTTATTGCTGGGTTCCCAGTCATATAGGTATATATGGAAATGAGAAAGTTGATAAGAACGCTAAAGAATCGTTAAATCTAGAAGAAACTGTTTTTAAAATTCCTTATGTTAATTTTAAACCTTTTATTAACGAGTTCATCTCTGACAAATGGCAAACAATCTGGAATGGAGCAAAGTTTGATAAAATGAGGGAAGTTGAACCAATCGTTAAACGACCAAGAGTAATTCATAAACTTTCGAGACGAGAAGAAATAGTTCTTGCTCGTCTCCGAATTGGTCATACAAGAATAACACATTCCCACTTATTTAAGAGAGAAGATCAACCTAAATGCATTGGCTGTGATACACCATTTACAGTTAAACACTTTCTTTTAGAGTGCACTGACTTTGCAGCAGAGCGAAGTTCTTGTTTTCAAGCTAATAACTTGAAAGAATTGTTCAAAGATGTACCCGTTGGAAAGATTTTATCATTTCTTAGACAAGTAAATCTGTTAAATAAAATATAATTTTTAAATCACCGATCGTATTATTTCATATATCGTTTCTTTACAACGACATTTATATCTTACTTGGTGTTACTTTTTAATACGAGTTTAATATATTTTAACGTTTTACCTTGTTAGACGCTAATGACCCATCAGGGTTGGTGCGTCGTTAAACAACAAACAAACAAACAAAACCAGATTTTTTTTACTTTGAACAGGTCATGAGAGTCGGACTTTGCAGAATGATTTATCAATTTCTTAAGATTTTGGATAATTTGATATGTCTGACACCACTGGCTTCACATACGATACACTATTAGAATTTGTGACACAATGTCAGCCCATTTAAATTGAAGATATGACACTTGTGGCTAACTGAAACGTATTAAATGATACATTTCAGGTCGTAACAGTCAGAATTTGCAGAATGTTTCTCAATTTCTTAAAATTGTGGATAGTATTATCAGGACTCCAAACAGTTAGACCTCAGTCTGTGATAACCATACATATGGCCCCAACCAAAATGTTCTTCGCAGGCCAAACCTAACGTCAGCATTACATGGCATTTTGGTTGATAATGTGCCCATAACCAAAATAAATATTTAACCTCATTCGAGGTTACAAAGCTAGAAAGAGGTATAGACCTAAAACCTGGCTTGAGCAGAGCCTGTTGAGTAAGGTGTTTTGAAACTAAAAAAAAAAATTAAGTTGCACAAGGACAACGTGGGCACTATTAAATTAAGATGGGCAGTGATAAATGATACACACTAGTCAACACAAAAGAATGAAGTTTATAAAATAATGACAAAATCTCTATGAAACAATGGTGGACGGCGCAGGGCTGGTGTTGGGGTCAAGTTAAGTCCCAATTCTGAAGAGGGAATAAATAAAAATAATTGACTGTGCCCCATGACTGACAAATTGTTGACTGGGATGTTAAGCCTCAATAAAATGAAAAAGGTCTGGACTAGCATACATAGAAATGTTGAAATTCATTCGTAATAAATAGACGCCGCGTATTTTTTACCTTGGATTAGTATGGAATTAGTGAACCACTGAACACGTGGTCAATAGATCGGCAAATAATTCTGTACAAGCTGATCAGTGTTCACAAAGAAATAAATATTAAATGATCTTACCGACATTAAGGGAAAATTTTCTGTATCAATTCCAGTGTTTGAGATGAGAGTCAAAATGCACCTAAATTGACCACGTGTTGTTGGCAGCTCAAGGACGTTCTTAGGGAATATTACTGCACTCTGATTGGCCAGGATATTTATTGATCATGTGTGATCTGATGTTATCGGGTTCAGATAAAGTTATTGTTAGTACAGTGCACTTTAGAAAAAGGTTCAAGACTACCTTAACGTTAGGAATCTCGAATAAATACCGATTTTTAAAAATGATCCTTGCAAGGCTTATCTGCTTGAATTATGAATAGGAGGTGAAGAAAACAGAGCCTACTAGACTGTAGCTACAACAAGAGCACATTCGCTATTAAATTTCTTTCTTTCTTTCTTAAATCTATTCGGTGCAAAACAGAATGCAATAACCCTCCCGAGGACTTAGCCGTTTACTTTGGATGTAAACTCTGTAAAACCTATTCACGCGTCTAATTTATTCCGCATACGCAAAATGGCATCACGAATGCTGCGGTAGTATTTACAATAACCTTCTTCATAGGTCAAGTGCACACCATCAGCATGCATGACCCCTGGAGCATAGTTCCACAACCCAGCCCTGTGTCTCCACAAAAAATGTCAGTGTAACCCCCAACCCTCAGCTGATAGTCAATGTATTCATTTACTATCACAACTTTATTGTTGTAACCCTCAAACGGTTGTGCCGACTCAGCCCTGGGTAGTATTTGGCTGAATGCAACAATCCTGACATTGAGTTGCGTCTGCAAGAAAGTTGCATATTCCATAAGTTTAGATACAAAAGTGAACACCCCTAAATGTGGATCGCAAAGGCAATTTGAACCAAGCTCCACGATTACAATGTCACTGTTGGCAATGTCATTGTCAAAAGAATGATGTCGGTCATCTGGTTTGTATCTTTCCTGGGCGAAATCATACCTGGTCAATTTCAACCCCCCAATCCCATAAAGGCCAACTTCAAACTCATCCGGGGAAAGCTCCATGTTCATGAACACTTTATCTCTCTGGTGACGAACGAAACAATGCTATGACCAAATACTGACACTTTTACAACTTCATTAGGCCTATCCATGACAAGATCTTATTATAAGAACTTTAAACTGTCATAAAATATCAATAGTTATAAGATTTAAAATTCTTAAATTACTATTACACTGAGACTAGAACTATGTGAGAAAAAAAACCCGATACGGACAGTAAACAAACCCATCGATCCTTGGGATGATATGATGGCTTCTGTGACTACTTTTTTTTTTTAAACAAAATGACCCTGAATTCGTGCGCGAGTACTGAGACCTTTGCCATGTTTGCGTGCGCATGATGCGTAAGCTTGTCATGCCATAAATACCCCATACATACCCCACTATTTTGCATTGAAATGCAGTTAAAATGTGGTAAACCTATTTTTTCTTATTTTTGATACAAGGCGGTTTAACGTGTACCCACAATCATTGTTTTGAGCAATAAATAAATAAATGAGCTGAGGAACAAGCACATTTCCTTATCAAATTCTTCCTGACTTGTGTAATACCTGCTGAGGTTTAATTGACCAAGACAAGAGTTGACTGTGGGCTGTCTAGCCGTTCCCTGTAAAACATTAAAACCCACAAACAGGGAAGAGAGAACACTTAACTCTTTTTCCAGTCCAGAACTGCATAAGAGCTGCAAGTTCAATGTCAGGGTCTCAATATATCTCTCAAGATACATTTTGACTCTCTCTTCTGCAACTTTTACGTTTCTGTACTGGCCAACAGTGAAGTGGTCTTCCAAGTCCGTGTACTGGTAATTGATCGTATTTACAATCGAATAAGCATAGGTTTTCATCTGATTGTAAATATCATCAATAACCGAGGCATTAATGCCTAACGACGTCAAAGGATAACAGTGCATGCCCTCAAGTATTCTTCCATATCAAAAGAGAGGCTTGCACAGTACAGAAGTTGCAGCAACATTCTCTAAAGTGCAAAGTCTGCCTTGTGCTGATGGCGAATTCCTTCAGCCATGACTGCTGAAAACAGATGAAAATGACAATGCCTCAATGTCACTTAAGTTTTTTCCCTCAATCACTTTTTCTGCAACAGCGCTCTGTCAGTATTCGTAGAAAACCTCCCACTATTGCTTCAGTGGATGCACTCCCTTTTGAGCATAAGATGCCAGCCGGCCTTACAAATTCCCACAGGTTATACACCCACTAAAACAAAGGCATGGGAAATGATTCTCCCAATTGTGTCAAACAATTTTGTGAAAAAGGATTTTGGATCAAATTGGGGAACCATTTCCTCACTGCCAAAAAAGTATCTTATAAGAAGTGTTCTGAAGATTTTACATGCGCAGTCTGGCCACAAAATTAATGATTATACAATCGTACGATTGCTTACGATTCAGTGGGACTGGCACTTTACTAGCTAACTAACTAACTAACTAACTAAATAAATAAATAAAGGGTTTTTGGCGAAAAGTACACACTTTATTGACTGGTTAAGTGCTCAATTGGGCGTGTCATATGACGGTCGGCAACAATGAACAGGTAATAAAGATCAAATATATCACCAAGTATAGAATTTTCTGATTGGCTAATTTCTCAATGGGGCGTGTCGCTTGACACAGGTGAAAAATTCACCTATTGCTTGTTTTATTCCTACCTTCATTTTTTTAGTTTATTTATTTATCCATTTATTTAGTCTTTAGAGAATAAAGAAATAATAGTGCATCTAAACTCGACCATTGCGGCGGATTCTTTCATTTTTCGACAGAATCCGGCGATTAATAAGGACCTTATGAATTAAAACACATTATTCTATTAGCCATCTAATCTCAAATACCACTCCTATGTATGGTCTTAATTCATTTGTTTATTTATGCAGTTTTTCTATTGCTTGTTTTATTCCTACCTTCATTTTTTTAGTTTATAAGCTCACCTGAGCCGTTAGGCTCACAAGGTGAGCTTATAGGATGGCCATGATACGGCGTCCGTCGTCCGTCCGTCGTCCGTCCGTCGTCCGTCCACAATTTCAAAGATCTTCTCTGAAACCACTTGGCCAACCAAAGCCAAATTTTATATGAAGCATCTATAGGAAGGGGGAACCAATGTGTATATAAGAAATCCAGGTCACATGACCAAGATGGCCGCCATGCCCATATATGGTAAAAACCCTTCAAAAATCTTCTCCAGAACCGGTGGACTGATTTCAACGAAACTTTGCATGAAGCATTGATGGCTCAAGCACTACAATGTGTATATAAACCATGAACCTGTGATGACTTTGACCTATTTTACGGCAAGGTCAACATAGATCGCCAATGCATTTGAATGGGGAAAACTTTAAAAATGTCATTTTAAGTCATTTAAAGTGAAAGTCTTGCAGGAAATGGGCAGTCGGACTGAATATTAATGATTCTAAAAACAATTGGACCCCAGGGGCTCATATGCCCCCACCCCGGGGCAATATACATGTATATTACCATAATATTCAAACATCATCTCCTCTAAAACCGCTTGGCCAATCAAAGCCAAATTTTATGTGAAGCATCAATAGGAAGGGGTAATCAGTGTGTATATAAATAATCCAGGTCACATGACCAAGATTGCCGCAATGCCCATATATGGTAAAAACCCTTCAAAAATCTTCTTCTCCAGAACCGGTGGATCGATTTCAAAGAAACTTGGCATGAAGCATCGATGGCTCAAGTACTACAATGTGTATATAAATCATGACCCTGTGGTGACCTTGACCTTTATTCAAGGTCAACATAGGTCGCCAATGCATTTGAATAGGGAAAACATTTAAAATGTCATTTAAAGTGAAAGTCTTGCAGGAAATGGGCAGTAGGACTGAATATAATGATTCTGAAAAAAATTGGACCCCAATGGCTCATCTGCCTCCACCACGGGTACATGTATATTACCATAATATTCAAACATCTTCTCCTCTGAAACGGCTTGGCGAATCAAAGCCAAATTTTATGTGAAGCATCTATGGAAGGGGGGAATTAATGTATATATAAATTATCTACAGTGGTGTTATGGCTAAAAACCCACTTTTTGCACAGTTCGCGCTGATCATTTGTGATTTTTCGCGGCGAAACCACCGCGAAATTTCACCGGCCAAGGAAAAATTTAAACGTTTAATCGGTTAATTTTTTCGCCGCGAAAATCGGATTTTCGCGGTGAAATTCCGCCGTGTTTCGCGGCGAAATTCGTGTTTTAACGTTTACAGCAGGTAAGTTAAAATTTCCTATTTCGCCGCGAAACACGGCGAAATACCTGGAAATGTTAACATAAAATTAGTTATTTTTAATTTAATGACCACACTATGATTCATCTGTTCCATGTATAGATCGTTATTTACGTTATTTATTCATATGTTCCATGTATAGATCGTTATTTACGTGCACATAATAATATGTACGATTATGCATGTATAGAAATGAAAAACGTGCATAACGCGACTTTTCCATTGGTATTACGTACGTGGTACGATAGCAAACACACGGATAGACAAAAATATTTATAACGTAATGCGCCAGCTCGTTGAATACAACTTTGTTGTTTGTTTGTTTGAATAGATGCTTTACGTCCTAATCAACAGCAATGGTCATGTCGGGACGCTGCCCCCATTTTATGGGACGTCATGATATCTAACAAGTGTTTGAAATATAACGATCCCTCTAAGCCAATACTGCTTACAGCATACGTATGGATGGTTTTACTTAGAACCATTTTTCCTGGACAGGCACAGACCTGAGCGGTAAACCAGTAAAAAGATGATCAGCCAATAGCGTATAAGTTTCGCCTGGGGACACAAGCAGCCTATATATTTCTTTAGGTCCCAATGGGCAGGAGCCATCTAACTTTGTGCCTTGTTTTGTAGCACATTGCCCAAAGGGTAATGCTAAATAAACAGTAAGATTCCTTGCTTTCTTTTTTTGTAAATTTTCCTCACTTGCTTCACTTTATAGCGTTTAAGGTGTGAACTACGATAACTTAATTTGAGCTCAACCATGTGAAAACTACAAAACAAAAAGAGGCATATTGATATTTGGGCTTACCACTCTGATCACCCTCTATGAATGCCAGCACAAGACCAATCGCAATCATATCGATTTATACATTATACTTGCCTTGTAGAAGTACAACTAGCGAAGATCAGTTTAACAGTCAACAGTCCCATGGTTACAACACTTTCAGGGAAATACATGTATACCGGTTTTGCTCAAGTACGAAACCCAATGAATATAGGAATCGAACACAGGACATTTTGATTCCGGTCAATTCCTTTAATCCACCACTAGGCTTCTGCGCTCAACTTTGTTCTTATTAATGTAATGCGGCATGCGCTCATATTGCCATGGTGCGTACACGGCCCTTACTGTAAATATGTGTTCCAAAATAAACGGAAAACTTTATATACTGACGTCAGTACTTTGTTTTAAACACAGTACCCTCCCTAGTATATTGTGCCTTGTATACAATGAGGTTTTATCATTCGATATGCATGCACGTGTTCCAAGACATCCGTACATGTGGATTTTGGAAGGAACACAACACGCTGTTCAACTCAAAACGGTTAGCAAAAATCGACAATTTCGACACAATTTTATACATGTACGTTGTTGTATTGCATGTATTCGACCGAATATCGTATCGACCCGGTGAAGGTCGTATGCGACCAAATGTCGTTTCGACTAAATTGATTTCAACGAAACGACATCCACTTGACACAATCGAAAATCATTGATGCTTTTAGCAGCGTCATTAACCACAGGCGATAAAATGTCTAAAACAGAGTTGAAGCCGATTGCTTCATCATGTTGAATCCAAAGACTTGTATTAATATGTGGGTTGGGATCGCGGTGGCATAGTTGTAGTGCATCAGACTCTGAATCGAGAGGTCCTGAGTTCGATCCGCACTGGCGATATCGTGTTGTGTCCTTGAGCAAGGCACATTGACAACCCACAGTACTACTTAATACCCAGGAAACGGAAGCTCCGTCCAGACAGGACTAAAATATTGGTGACTGGGACGTTCAGCCTCAATACAAACAAACAAATCTGTGGGCAATCATACCATGAAAATTGCTTACGCCGCTATGAGCGTTTTTCTGTTAATTAAGCTAGATAATAGGATCTAATATTATCGGGTAAGTCTGATAAATCTGAAAAAGACGCATGAAAATTAACACAAAGCCGATAATCAGGGTCTCAAAAACTTCAAAGTAGTTAAGACACGAATTAAATACGCTAATTATACAAAATTTGAAAGAAAACAAAATATTTATACGACTAAAAAGTAATAGATGCATACAAATTATAATGAAATTTAAACAATAAAACTGTTGTGACGTCGAGACTAAAACGACAATTATACAAGATTGAGACGTAAACAAAATATTGATACAACATGAAATGAAATAAAAACATCCAATTTAAAAATATATTTAAACAACAACCAAAAAAAAATTGCGACTGTCGTCCTTTTCGCCGCGAAACACCGCGAAACGCCGGTCAATTGATTTTTATGCGTAATGACAGGTATACTTTTTTCGCCGTGTTCCGCCGCGAAATTTCACCGCGAAATCTAGAATTTCGCGGCGAAATTCCGCGCTGACTTTTATTTTACACACAATTTCGCCGCGAAATTCTACAATTAGCCGTTAACAAATTAGCCGTTAAAACGGCTAATTTGGGTTTTTAGCCATAACACCACTGTAGTTCACATGACCAAGATGGCTGCCATGCCCATATATGGTAAAAACCCTTCAAAAATCTTCTCCGAATCTGGTGGACCGATTTCAAAGAAACTTAGCATGAAGCACCAATGGCTGAAGTACTACAATGTATATATAAATCATGACCCTGTGGTGACCTTGACCTATTTTACGACAAGATCAACTTAGGTCGCCAATGCATTGGAGTGGGGAAAACTTTTAAAAAGTCATTTGCGCTGAAAATCTTGCAGGAAATGGGTAGTAGGACTAAATATTAATGATTCTGAAAAAAAAATAGACCTAAGGGCTCATATGCCCACACCCCGGGGCAATATACATGCATATTACGACAATATTCAAACGTCTTCTCCTCTGAAACCACTTGGCCAATTGAAGCCAAATTTTATGTGAAGCATCTATAGGATGGGGGAACCAATGTGTATATTAATAATCTAAGTCACAAGACCAAGATAGCCGCCATGCCCATATATGAGCCGCATCGTGAGAAAACCGGATTTTTGCCTATGCGAAAACAAAGGCGCAGATCAGCTTCGCGGTAACCGCGAAGCTGATCAGCGCCTTTGTTTTCGCTACTCGGATAGTACAATTCCTCTTCTACTTAAATCCGAAATTTCAAGCTTCTAGCTCTTTTCTGAGCTTGTACAGGCCGATTTGTGTCGGACCTGGTCGGAAACCCCGAAGACCGGTTTTCTTGCGTCGCGGCTCATATGGTAAAAACCATTCAAATATCTTCTTCTCTAAAACCAATAGATTGATTTCAATGAAACTTGGCGTGAAGCATCCATGGCTAAAGTACTACAATGTATATATAAATCATGACCCTGTGATGACCTTGACCAAGTTTATGGCAAGGTCAACATGGGTTGCCCATGCATTTGAATGAGAAAAACTGTTAAAATGTCATTTGAAGGGAAAAGCCAGCAAGAAATTGGCAAATGGACAGAATATTGATTATTCTGAAAAAAGAAATCGGCCAAAGGGCTTCATCTGTCTCTGCACTGGGGTTAAATACCATAATATTCAAACATGTTTATTGGTATATGCAGCAGACTCAGGTGAGCGTTTACAGGACCATTGGTCCTCTGGTTTATTTTTCCATTTATTTAGTCTTTAGAGAATAAAGAAATAATAGTGCATCTAAAACTCGACCATTGCGGCGGATTCTGTCGTTTTTCGACAGAATCCGGCGATTAATAAGGACCTTATGAATTAAAACACATTATTCTATTAACTGTGCCTGCTGCCGACCGTAATAACTAATTAACTAACTAACAAAATAAATAATTAGAATTACATGAGTTGCAGAATTACATATATGCATTTAGCATACAATTATAAATGTAGCCGTACATGCGTTGTCGCTTGAAATGTCAGTGCTAATACTGAAAGACATGATGTAGTCAACTAAATAGATAAATAAACGCATCCGTCCTGTAATCTGAATGAATGAATGAATGAATACGGAAATGCATGTTCATAAACAACATGCTAAGGAAAAGCATTTATAAATGTAGCCGTACATGCGTTGCCGCTTGCACTCGAAAGTTGCAGAATTACATGAATCATGCTAAATATCAGCCTTTCGTTCTTTTTCGGAAATTGCACCATTAGCTAAACCTATATTTATTTATTTAGTCTTTAGAGAATAAAGAAATAATAGTGCATCTAAACTCGACCATTGCGGCGGATTCTGTCGTTTTTCGACAGAATCCGGCGATTAATAAGGACCTTATGAATTAAAACACATTATTATATTAGCCATCTAATCTCAAATACCACTCCTATGTATGGTCTTAATTTATTTGTTTATTTATGCAGTTTTCTTTGCTTGTTTTATTCCTACCTTCATTTTCTTAGTTTATTTATTTATCCATTTATTTATTCTTTAGAGAATAAAGAAATAATAGTGCATCTAAACTCGACCAGTGCGGCGGATTCTGTCGTTTTTCGACAGAATCCGGCGATTAATAAGGACCTTATGAATTAAAACACATTATTCTATTAGCCATCTAATCTCAAATACCACTCCTATGTATGGTCTTAATTTATATGTTTATTTATGCAGTTTTTCTATTGCTTGTTTTATTCCTACCTTCATTTTTTAGTTTATTTATTTATCCATTTATTTAGTCTTTAGAGAATAAAGAAATAATAGTGCATCTAAAACTCGACCATTGCGGCGGATTCTGTCGTTTTTCGACAGAATCCGGCGATTAATAAGGACCTTATGAATTAAAACACATTATTTTATTAACTGTGCCTGCTGCCGACCGTAATAACTGAGCGTCGTCACGCATAAAAGGTCCTTAGCGTAATTCATGACGTTGCGAGATATTGACGTCAAAAGCGACGCATAAATTACGCGACAAATTCATTCCCAATTAACGTCCGTGTGTGCATGTATTATTTTAGCTTAGCGGCTTGTGTTTGCATAGAACATGGAAAATGTAGTGGCGTTTGTTATCTCTGTTAAAAGTCACTGGTAAGTGCATATGTAGGCCTATATGGTAAAAATAATTGATCTTCAATAATAAGACAGACAAATCATGAAAACTACATACATTATATCGCTAAAACATGGATCAAAATGTACCAACATAGCCGCGACCGTTTCGACGGCTCTGTTAGGATGTCGAACGGTGTCAACGGTGAAGTATTATCAATTTGGCGTGTCACCAGTAAATGATTCAGATTTAGACGCATGCATGTATGCATAGATTTGTTTTCTGGTCAGTGTTATCACAAGATCTGAATTGAATTTAGTCTTGGTGGACCAAAATCTGGTCAAAAATATTTTCCCGTCTTTCTCTCTACATGTTCTGATCTTTCCAAAAGTGCCGCTTGTTATGTTTTAATTCAAGGGAGAGCAATCTTTAAAAAAAGTATAACACGCATGTGGTTTGAAACTGAAAATGTCTTGTATTTTTTATTTTGTTTTAAAGCAAAAGCAAACAATAAACATAAAATCTAAAAGTGTACTATTTTGCATCTTTTTTACGTTAATTATTACAAATATGCGAATCCATTAAATAAAGAACTATTAAAATTAATATTATTATATAGCCATAATTCACTTTTCAATGTCAATTATTATATAGCCATAGTCAGTCTACTTGCAGACCGTTGTCAAATCAAGGTAAATACAACTTGTAACTGGCATATGCGTAACCCTCTTGCTATCGCAAGACAGAATAGGCAGTTTTGTGATGTAAAACCACTCGAAACAAATCATTGTTATATTAACATGCATATATATGGAGATGGAAAAGGTCACATTCAGAAGAGAAGCTCGACCTTCAAACTAGAGATAGCAGTTACATCAAATAAACCATTTCCGCGCGAATTTCTTATGTCAGCAGCCGACAGATTTACGATTTTCTTACCGCCAGATACAAATCGACCCAGTAGTCCGCAGTATGATTCATTTTTAGAAAAGAAAAAAAAATCATATCCCCACATGCACACTCGTCGTACAGACACAGCGGGTCCAGAAGGAGAGATCTTAAGGTCTCAGGAAAAAAAGGTTTATCATTCGGCTGATCGCACGGGTGATGCGAGGTGTCCGTGCAATGCCTGTGAAATAGCACGGATATCGTGCAGCAATACTAAGAAAATCCCACGACGTCCACACTATTATCGTGCGACCGCTTTGCTGTGTGAGTATTTTGCAGATTTTGTCAGAGCCAGATGTTAGTAATAAAAGAAGTGAAACGACGTGACCGAGGCACAGGCTGCAGTTTTATTGACCAATACAACGATTCCCATCATTTGCTTTTATTGGTTGTTGCCATATACATCTAATTATATTAATTTATTTATCTATTTATTTATTTATTTTTTATTTTTTTATTTTTTTTAATTCAGTTTTACGTCCTTTTCAGGATGATTTCAGCTCATATTAAACGGGCCAATCAGTAGGTGGGGCGATAACGGTAGAACCCCGAGAAAAACCACCTGACACACCCGCAAGCAGAGCTTGGCTTGTCTCACATGTGGCCAGAGCGGGGCTCGAACCCACACCGGACACAGCGGTGATTATTTATTTATTTCAGAATATAAGGTTATATACTATGATATGTAGAAATGCATAACAACACACGGTTATCGTGACATCGCATTGCGGTTGTACGGAGATCTCGCATAGCTGTTGAACAGAAGATCAGAAAATAGCATAGAATAGATCACCTTACTCCACTTCTGTTGAAGTTACCACGGCAAACCGACGGGAAAATCCCGTCTACAAACAGAATAATGTGCGTATTAAAAGAAATGATAACATTTTAGCCTTTTGGCGTTATATGTTATATACCGGAATATAGGTGCTAGCAACCAAGTCTTAATAAGGGAAAGTGCAAGCATTGTTTGCTTTCGTTGACATCATCAGTTGAATAATGCGCATTAATATTCATTCATTGTCCTTGTAGTTTCAGAGGACATAAAGACCGATCGAACATGATATTTTGGACAAGCAATTAGCCAACAATATTAAAGAGCCGCATAGTGGGAACACCGGATTTTTGCTTAATGCGAAAACAAAGGCGCAGATCAGCTTCGCTGTAAGTGCGAAGCTGATCAGCGCCTTTGTTTGCGCTTCACGGTTAGCTGAATTTCTCTTCTTCTTTAATCCGAAATTTCAAGCTTCTAGCTTGCCTTGTCTATTCAGGTCGGTTTGTGTCAGAACTGGTCGGAAATCTTGAGGACAGATTTTCTTTCGTCGTGGCTCATTTGTAGATCGTATCGTGTAGATAATAACTTACAAGCGGCCTATTTTTAAATATATACATCTATATTTTGTCAGTCAGTATTCATTTATAAATATTTCTTTCGGTTGTTTTGTTTTCCTTTTATTTCAGTATTATGTAAATTCAAAATAACGAGTACTGTTCAAGATATTAATTAACAACTGTATCGTTTTTTAAGATATGTATTATTTCCCTTGTCATAAGATAGCAAGAATTACCTTTTGAAAGAAAACGTGTAAAAATTTAACACATCGCTCGGGACAGTTCTAAGTGTTTTTTTTTTTAAATACAATTTTACGTCCATTTCAAGATTATTTCAGCTCATATGAGACGGGTCAATCAGTAGGTGGGGCGAAAACGTAATAACCCCGAAAAAAAAAACATCTGGCACATCCGCAAGCAGAACTTGGCTTGTCTCACATGTGGCCAGAGCGGGGCTCGAACCCACACCAGACACAGCGGTGAGATGATCGAGTGATTAAGAAATAACGCTCTTTACCGCTCGACCACGGGGGCCGCCAAAATGCGTAAAGACTCAGAGTAACCAGACACGAGAGTGATGCATACTCGTGTTAGTTAACACAAATACACCAAAATTTGTAAAATTCACATTTTAACAACTTGTTAAGAGATCATATTCTTTTGTTTCGGTCACGGTTGGAATTTGTAAGGCCTGTCAGAAATTGGTAGGCATACATTTAATAAAGTGTAGTAAAACGAGATCAAAGTGTTTTACGTGCATGTGTCCCTAATAAACTTATTGTAGTTATTATTTTCTATGTCATCGCTTTGATTGTTTTCCGATAGGTACTTTCATGATATTGTCGCGAAAAAAAAAAGTCCGAGAAGCTTCAGCCGCTGCACCAGAATAATTTTGCAACATATATTACAGAACAGCATGAACATTATGAATACTTTTTCACAATATGTCAGACTTACCTCTTCAGATATTGTATAACTTCGGACGTACAACTGGAAGCGTCAAGAGAGTTTTTTTCATTGACGACGTCGTCACGTCGTTTGAACGACGTCACAATTTTGTTGTAACAATGGTGAGGGTAGACAACTTTGAAATGCCATAGAAACGTCAATAACAGAGATACCGTCTTCAAATTTTCACAAGTTGTTACGAATATGCCTCTCTTTTAAAAAATGTAAAAATTGGAATTTCGAAAAAATTTACCCTAAGGACCCTTTATGCGTGACGACGCTCATTACTAATTAACTAACTAAATAAATAATTAGAATTACATGAGTTGCAGAATTACATATATGCATTTAGCATACAATTATAAATGTAGCCGTGCATGCGTTGTCGCATGAAACGCCAGTGCTAATACTGAAAGACATGATGTAGTCAACTAAATAGATAAATAAACGCATCCGTCCTGTAATCCGAATGGATGAATGAATGAATGAATGAATACGGAAATACATGTTCATAAACAACATGCTAAGGAAAAGCATTTATAAATGTAGCCGTACATTCGTTGCCGCTTGCACTCGAAAGTTGCAGAATTACATGAATCACGCTAAAAATCAGCCTTTCGTTCTTTTTCGGAAATTGCACCAAAGTTAGCTAAACCTATATTTATTTATTTATTTATTTATTTATTTATTTATTTATTTATTCTGTTATTTATTAAATAAATTAATAGATAAAATGTTTCTGGGCTTTGATTGACCGGGATACGTAGGGTCTGTGTTGGAGACGAAAACATGCACCAAAATGACCGTATTTTAAAAGTGTCTGCTGCCGACCGTAATAACTAACTAATTCGCTAACTTACTTACTAACTAACTAACTAACTAACTAAATAAATAAATAAAGGGTTTTTGGGTTTTATTAACCGGGATAATTTGGGAGTGTGTTGGATGTTTTATTTTTGACATTATAAGGCTTTCTTCGAATAATATGTGTGGTCCTAAAAAGGACCGTTGGTGCAGATGCCTGCGTTTATAGCAGGCACCGCCGAAGTACCTTACGGTACTTGATGAATCCCTCCGGATCAGAAAGGTGGACTTCATCCGGTCCGAAGTAAGCACTTCGGGACCCATCTGGCCTCCTTGTCTCGTGTATGTAGAAGGGCACAACTAGACTGCCCCACCGTTCTCTGAGGCCCATTGTTGTAGTCGGTGGGCATCTTGTTGAAGGCTGGTGGCGTTAGCTTCGTGAATGGTTTTGTTGTCCCTCTAGGGAGTATGTCCCCGAACAGCACCCTCGCTGGATGGAGTTCGGACTCTAGCCTTGCAGCTAGGCCCAGCACGTTGGTGACTTTGACCCATGCCCGGAAATCGTTTCCGCCGAGGTGAACGAAGACGTCAGTAGGTTGTTCTTCTAGTAGCCGGACGTAGGTTGGGTGGCGTCGGACAACACAGTCTCACAGAGATAGCCCTCTCTCCGTATAGTAGGTGAAGCTGTCGCTATCGTAGAGGTGCACGTCGCTGAATCTGCTTTCTCCGAACCAGTGAGGTATCGAGGCACCTAGTAGAGCAATGCGTCTTTCCATTCTGAATTATCTACAAGAGATGACTATGTTCATTTTGGTTAAACATTAAATAATAGTTTCTTGTCTGAAAAGCGATTTCATTGGTTCAAATTCAAGGTAGGTGCTACAGGTACTTCACACAAACGACATATCATAAATCACTCTGGCTAATGCCAAGTAGAATACCCCTGGAATGTGACAATACATATCCGCGTTCTAAAACCTTAGACAGGATTTGGCAATAGACATCCGGCTTTTGACAGAGAATGGAATTCATAGATAAATTAATAATAACGAATAAATAAAATGAATACGCATTTTCATGCTAAAAGCTAGCGTATCATCTTACCGTTTCGAAAATTCAAGGATGGCCGCCCATGAAAAGAAAAAAAATATGAAATTTCCGATATGAATCGCCAGTCTCTGTTTGCAGAATTAATGTGAACTTTGAGCTTTAAGAATTACATGAACGCATCGCATTCGAAAGTTGCAGAATAACATGAACGTTTGCTTATATAAAACGTTTCAAACTGTTCGTTTGCAACATACATGCAACCATACTTGAGACCATGACATTGCAACAGATAGACAAATATTTATTTATTTAGGTCAAAGATTGACCGCGAAGCTGAACTGCGCCTTTGTTTTCGCACATAAAATTGTTGATTATCTCATGCGACGACCCAATTGCCTAAAACTTCGGGTTTCGACAGAATTCGAAATTTTTGGCTTCTTGATCTAAGCTTGGGCTTCCTGAGCCCAAACAATGCTCGAACTTTGAACATATAGTATGTTATAAAGGCAAGATAAAAACATTATAAAATAAGGACACACACGTTCATTTTGTACCTATGTAAGGGCTTTATGGGCTCTGAGCCCATGTCACAAGCATATCCATGAACACCCATCTGATGCCAGAGTGGATGGGCCCTCAGGTCCAAGTGTTATTGAAATACATAACTGTAATAAAATTAGTAGAATAATGTATCTGTCGATTTTCTGAAAGTCATGCTGCTCAAACTGTCGTGTACGCACTTTTATGGACTCTGGGCTTTGAGCCCAGGGCACAACCATAGCATTGAACCACTCATCCGAGGTCAGAGTGGATGTGTCCTAAGAACAAATGTATAGTTTTCTCTTGCGATGGCTCAAATATCGTGTTTCGACAGACTTCGGAATTTGGTCTTCCTGATCTAAATTTGGGCTTGCTGTGCCCAAACAATGCTCATACTTCCGTTAGAGGATAAAGACAACATCTATAGAACATAAAGTATGTCATAAAGGCAAGATTGCAACATCATAACATAAGGACACGCATGTACATTATTTACCTGTATAAGAGCTTTTATGGGCTCTGGACTCTGAGCCCAGGTGACGAGCATATACATGAACACCCATCTGAAGTCAGAGTGAATGGGCCCTAAGGTCCAAGTAATAATAAAACGCATAACTATTATAAAATTAGTAAAATAACGTATCTGTCGTTTTTGTGAAAGTCATGATGCTGCTCAACCTGCCGTGTTAGCGCTTTCATTTACTATGGGCTTTGAGCCCACAAAGCAAGCATATCCATGACCACCAACCCGATGGGCTCTTATGTCTAGGTGTGAATAAATTTATAACTGTTATAATATAAGTAGAAAAAAACGTATCTGTTGATTTTTTGAAAATCATGCTGCCCATCCTGCTGTGTTAGCGCTTTTATGGACTCAGGGCACAAGCACAGCCTTGAGCACCCATCCGTGGTCCGAGAAGATGTACCCTAAGGTGCAAGTGTGAATAAAATACACAAGTCTAATAAAATAAGTAGAAAAAGCATCTGCCGTTTTTCGACAGATTTCTGAAATTCATACTGCTCAACCTGCCGTGTTAGCGTTTATGGGCTCTGAGCTCTGAGCCCAGGGCACAACCACAGCCATGAAAAAAATGCGTGGTCCGAGTAGATCTACCATAAGGTACAAAAGTGAATAAAATACCGAAGTGTAATAAAATAAGTAGAATTAAGGATCTGTCGTTTTTCGACAGAAAATCATACTGCTCTACCTGCCGTGTTAGCGTTTATGGGCTCTGAGCTCTGGGCCCAGGGCACAACCACAGTCATGAACACACATGCGTGGTCCGAGTAGATGTACCATAAGGTACAAGTGTGAATAAAATATCGAAGTGTAATAAAAGAAGTAGAATTACGGATCTGTCGTTTTTCGACAGAAAATCATACTGCTCTACCTGCCGTGTTAGCGTTTATGGGCTCTGAGCCCAGGGCACAACCACAGTCATGAACACACATGCGTGGTCCGAGTAGATGTACCATAAGGTACAAGTGTGAATAAAATATCGAAGTGTAATAAAATAAGTAGAATTACGGATCTGTCGTTTTTCGACAGAAAATCATACTGCTCTACCTGCCGTGTTAGCGTTTATGGGCTCTGAGCCCAGGGCACAACCACAGTCATGAACACACATGCGTGGTCCGAGTAGATGTACCATAAGGTACAAGTGTGAATAAAATACCGAAGTGTAATAAAATAAGCAGAATAAAGCATCTGTCGTTTTTCGACAGAGTCTGTCTTTTTTCGACAGAGATTTTCTGTCGATTTTCGGAAAGGCATGCGTTTTATAATGCCTCTGTCTAGCTTCTTGTAAATAGTTTTAATGGCCCATCCCGAATGTTTTCCCCCTAATTTGCTAAATTCAAAATTTAGCCACCCACCCCACACCTGAGGTGATGATCAGAAATTGATCGACTCAGTATCTGAAGACAGACAGACAGACAGACAGACAGACAGACAGACAGACAGACAAGTAAGTCTCAAACTTATGTAGGATCTAAAAATGTGAAAACTAAAAATGTAGAAACTAAAACTCACCGTGTGGAATGCTGAACGCTCTGTGAGTACCAGTAAGTCTAAAAAAATGTAGGAACTTAAAAGGTAGAAACTAAGAATGAGAAATTGAAACTTTTGTTTTGTTTTCTTGTTACTCCCATCAATCAATTTCTGATTATTCTTGGGAGGTGTACATTGTACACTCCGGTGAATTTGCAGGATGAGCCTACATGAATGAGGATAGAACCTGTGTAGGGATCTTTAACCTGCACAGGGAATGACTGTCCCTGCACAGGGGGGCTCCGATCCGAAGGACGGCGCACCGTATCATGTCATTCCTGCAAATGACACGAAGGGAAGCGAGTTCGGACCAACAAATTTTCCTCGCCGCCGGCGGGGATCGAACCCGGGACTTCCAGCACAAGAAGCCAGTGCGCTAACCACTCGGCTATCTCGCTTCCTCTGTAGAAACTAAAACTCACTTTGCGGAATGCTGAACGCTCTGTGGGTTAATCCACCTAAACGGCATCTGTTGCCATGGAAACCAGAGTTCTTATCCGACCTGGTCCAAATCCTAATGCAACCTTTCCCCTACCCCAGTGAGGCTTCAGAAAAAAATGAACACAAATAGTCTAGTCACCTTAGAGAAAAAGGTACAAGTAGGCAACGATCAGGGAAAGGCGCAACCAGAAAGAGATTCCCACTTCAAAAACCGATGGGATTCAGATATTTATACCATGAAAATATATCGGAAGCCGAATGAGCAGCTATTTTCCAATAGATGGCCACTCATTTACCTAATCTACAAATATGAAAACATACATTAGATGCAAACAACACAAAAATAACACCAACAGACACAACAATAAGAATCACCACATAAGTATTGTATTGGAACAATCAGTAATATAAAATTACTGGCAGACTTTTTAAATCGATTTCACCTGCAGCTTCTTCAGTGGTCCACAACATCTGTATTTGTTTAAAAGTGTAGACGGACGGGTAGGCGCACGCGCCCTTTTCAGTCCAATTTAGTCCTCACGGCTAATGCCGTTGCTTTCTTTGTGTTTTAGACTCTCTCTCTCTCTCTCTCTCTCTCTCTCTCTCTCTCTCTCTTCCAGCAAAACAGAATATTCATCCTCTGTCAGGCTCGCAAATCGAGGTGTATCCACTTTTTGTGCAGAGCTTTCAGCTGACACACCTGCATCCGCTATTTGTTGCTAAGCAATGAGGCTACTGGTACCCGGATTGTGATATTTATGCCCAATCAGTGATAATGTGAGCCAGCAAGAAGTTTATGTAATTATTCAATAATAGCTATAGTCAAATGACTTTCTAAATTTAGTAGCTTATATTTAATAGGAAAAATCCATGTCATGGAATATGACAAAATATAGAAAGGGATGAGAGCATTGTCTGAAATACTCTCTATTTATAGTTGTATGATAAATTGTCTAATCGATACGGGACATCTATTGAGTTTGATTCTGAATGAGTGGTTAGAATAAGAATCCTCAGAAAACGTGTACACAGTTGTATTGTCTGCACGCACTGTAGTTTTGGTTTGATGGCTACTAGGCATTGTGAAAAATAATTATCTACATCGCTGTAAAGATATACTACTCAGAGATTGATAGGCATCAATACTTTATTTTTGTTTACATGACATACTTGTAATCTAACACCCGAAATTTTGCTATAGATATGAAGCAGGACCATCAATGTGCAAACTGTCCGTTCTTTTTTCGCGTTGCCTGTGAGCCCTTTTCGCAGACTTGCAGAAACGATGGAAACCCCATGAAATTGAAGTTGCCACTGTTACATACCCTATCCAATTCTGTCACTCATCTCCTCTTACTGGTTCATCCAATTGCAAAACTGTTTTGATAATCGAAATGTCGATACTGTTGAGTCTATGATGCACATTTTTGGTTAAAAACACTTTTTTTTTTTTTTTTTTTTTTTTTGCACGGTCATAGTGCTGCTTTCTATCTATAGCAAAATGTCGGGTGTTAGATAACCAATATGTCCTGTATTCAAAAATAAAGATTTGATGCTTATCAAACTTTGCGTAGTATATCGATATCTATGGCCACGCAACGTATAGTTCATTTACAAGAAACTGACGAAGTTTGGACAAATTCTTAAAATTCGAGACTAGAAAAGACAAATAAAACTCTACATTAGTACAACATCGATGGTACAGCTCGTTATTTTGTTGTATCTGTGTGGTATGTAGCCACTTACTGTACATACACCATCTTCCAGAACCGCTTATCCGAAGGCCCAAAGGTGAGCTAATAGTATAACCATGTTCTGGCGTCACTGGTTGTCTACGATGCCCACAATTTTCAAACAGCGTCTCCCCTGAAACGACTGGGCCAATGAAACTAAACTTCTTGTGAAGCGTTCTTTGGAAGGGGAGGGGAGGCTATAGTTTGTTTTAATGGTCCAGGTTACATGGCCAAAATGGCCGCCATGCCCATATATGATAAAAATCGCCTTAAACAATCTTCTTGTCTAAGACGATTGACTGATTTCAATGAAACTTGTATGTAGCATTAGGGACTCTGGTTCACCATAGTTTATAAAATCATGGGTTGCCCTTGACCTATTGTACAGCATGGTCAAATTTGGTCACATAGGTGTTTTAATGGACAAAAGTGTAAACATGATTTTTCAGAATGTAGGTAGATACAGACAACTTACGAATTAATGAAGCTATGTTTATATTCAAAGCCAATGTCATTTTTGTCAAAGGCCATTTTTCGAATTCCAAATCTCATGTGAGCGTTCATAGGATTAATGGTCCTTTGGTTTCAGTAAACGCCTGAAGAAATATTAGACCGCGTCACCATTTTGTAATGAGAAAAAAGTAAAACGTGCCGCAAAAATTTTGAAAATCTGTTAACAAATTTAATTTTTGACAGAAAATAATTATGAACAGTGCTTTTCAAATGTGAAAATGTCAGCAAGGGAGGAATTGTTGTTTTTTTTTGTTTTTTTTTTTTTCGCTCAAAAAATCGAAATCGCTTTTTTTTTTTTTTTCATTTAGAATGCACCAGACCAAACCAAAATTATTGCGTATTTTAGCTGAGTGACTAACTCTTAAAATTGTCCCACTTATTTGTTAGATTTTTAAAGTCTTTGGATTACCCCCCTTGTACATGCAAAAGGCTTATTGAAAATACTTGTTTGGCCATAAATGTTTTTATTAATGAAATTATGCAAAACTAGAAATAGCTTGTGTGCGTCCTTTAGGTGATAAGCTTGTGTATGTCTTTTAGGTGTCTGCTTCTGGAGTGTCTCCGCTCGAAACTTTTAAAACACCCTTCGCAGATGTAGATGGCGTAAGAATATTTAGCCTGGCTATACAGTGCGTTCGTCAATATGCATGTTTTTTTTCACAAGTTGGGCACTAAGTCTTGTGGATCGTTTTTCTGGCACCACAGTTTGTTGTCTTTTCAAGAACAATGTATCTCCAAAGGCCTTTTCACACATTTAACGAGAGAATATTGGAATGTCATCACCTTCATGGTGTTGTCTTCTATGATTGTCAAGATCTTTTTACTTACATACGGTACCGGTTATAACATCTATGTCACTTAAACTTCTCTCCCAGGTGGATATTTTCGACATATGATTTAAGCATGAATCTTGTACTAAACCGCTTCTCACAGAAGATGCACACTGTCCCAGCAGATGTTTCTTGGTATTGGTGATGCTACTGACTACCTGATTAATGGTGAGTCTCCAGAAGAAAAGCACAGGCGCTCGACGACTGGATCTTTCTTTTGCATTTTCACCCGTTCAGAGACCCTAACGATATGTCAATGTAATTATTTTACTATTTTAAAAAAAACTTTTCTGTCAATCCTCAAACCTTTTTGGCTTTACCTTTTTTTTTCAAGCATAAGTTTGGTGTCATGACATATCCCAGCGCTGGTAGAAGTTCCTTAGAATGGAGGCTACGTCCCGACATAACCGTAGCTGTTTACTGGTACGTCAAGTATCATAGCAATTCATTCAAAGTGTGCATATCGGTCTTTATACCTGGTTTGCGTGTTATGCCTGGTTTGTGTGTTGTTACACAAAATACATCCCTAGTAAAGTGATTCCAAAAACAATAATTATAATAATAATAAAAAAAAAACAAACGCACAAAAGTAACAGAAAAGGCTGTCGCACACACGCATGCAAACACACAAGCTTAAATAAACATGAAAATGGGGATAAACTAAATAAAAAAAGACTTCAATCCCATTCCCATTAATGTTTTCACTGCTGTGAAATGAAGTCGTTTGTATTTTATTTTATACTTAGAATAAACCTTACTTCATATGAAAATTGCAAAAAGCATAAACAACACAGTGGGCTAGCCTTTTAAAATGTGCCATATCATTGGAGTGTGTACTTGTTTGATGTATTATGTTTTGTGGCTTTCCGGTGTACCCGCCAGATATTTTATAGATTGACATTAGAGAATAATCAATACAAGGGGTCGTCGCATAAACTTCAATTACTTGGTAGTCCTGAAAAGCACTGTTTTGTAGTTTTGTTTGGTTCGGGTCTGTACTGGAATAGGACGGCCCTGGCGAAGCTCACCTCTGGTGAAATGAGTTTACAGGCAATGACTCCAAAACACGTAAAAATGTAACTATATTTCATCAATATCTTGTTTGGATTGTGGATTTTCTTGGTGGGTTTATGATGATTATGTCGTCAAAAAATCTCGCCCAAAACATGTTCGATCTTAGTACGCCTCAAATGATTGTAAATAAGGATCATGTAGGTGATGATTCATCCGACGTTCAGGCTGTCGACGTCCATCGTTCTCGCCGATGGAGGTCATATTTATTCTAGTCATGGTTCAGTTCCTAATGTACTGGTAACGCTCTGCTAGTACATGTATAGTGCTGCCTTGTCCACTAGCATCTCCACGGAACGGTAATAATGGCGTGTCCATTGTCACAGAACGATACCAATCGGATACCAGTAGGAAGGAGTGCAACCCCACCCGACGAAACATAACTTGCCAGTGGCTGATACGCATGCTGTTGAGACCTCTACAAATGCATATTTGTGCACAAATTAACCTGCATGTGATGTTAAAAATGCACATGCAAAACTATGCAAAGAAATGTCAGTATTCCTAATAAAATCACCATTTTCCTTTGAACAGGTCAAGTGACCATCGTAGTAAACTGTATTCATATTAAATTTCATTACAGATTTATGCGCATGCGAACAGCAAAAAAACGTTAGCCCAGGAACAAATGCAAAGTGTACAAAACCCACCTGCACAGCTACACGCAGCTGAATTTACATTTCCAGTTACTTAAGCATGATCCATGTGATGTGATCTGTTTGTTTCTTCTTGTTTTCAAGCTTCTCAGGTTCTCTTTGTTGACTAATCCGTTCAACGTGTTCTAATTTACTGATTGTGTCTGTTGTCCCGTTCTCCTGGCGCCTAAGATGCGTAAAATTAACACTGAAGTGCCCGTACAGTCTGTCCATGTTCTCGCAAATACAATTTAAGTTGTTACACTTTGAACTCCTCTAAAATAGCATTTGTATCATTGATCTCTTTGATATAGGACATTGTTTACTCGATCAATAGCCCCTAAAAATAGAGATTGACAGTAGAAGCGTATACGCCGTAAGGGAGATAAGCAAGTTATCGGAAAATGCTATTAGCGCATTTATTTTGTTTTCACTCCACAGATAGTTTAATGTCTGTCTTACTAAAACCGAAATTTCAAGCTTCTAGCATGCTTCTCTGACGGAACAGGTCAGTTTGTGTCGGACCTGGTCGGAAACCTAATTTGTTGGTTTCTCATACGAAGGTTCATAAAGTATTTATAGCGCCAATATGTGAGTTGCAGGCGTCACTTTCCTCTTTCTGTATGTGACGGCTGACAAATCGGTAAGTTGTTTTAACTGGTAATTTCTATCTGCCATGCATTACATTGAGATAAAATTGGCAAATAAGGAAACTCTGGTGTTATTTGAGAAAATTCTTATTTGACAGACGACAGATTGGCAATCGATTTACTCGCTAGGCGTTACTTTCTCACCAAAATATTGGGATTACACAAAATGCAATACACACAACACGCGGGCAGTTCAAACACACTAAAACTGGGGCAATTTCTTGAAGAAAACGGCTAATCGGTCAGTCAAGGTAATCACTCATTACATGCGACACTTGGAAAAATGCATGAACATGCCATTTGACAAAACATACTTGTTATGAACAAAAATATCTCGTTTAATAAACGGGGTCCATTAGATTCGCAATACACCCAATTCGTACCAAGAAAGTCAGGGCACTCCTATATTTTCCCCCTCCAGCTCGTTGAAGTTCCAACAAACAAGCTCGGGAAAAGGTTAGCAGCAACCAAGAGGACGAAGCACACTTGCAAGTTCTATGACTCCCAGTATAGCATACACATTATTTACTTGGTATATAACATAGTGTCAGAAGTGGGATGAAAATAGCATTGTGTTGACATTCAGTGATATTACATAATACAAACACATTATCAATAGCAAATGGACAAACATGGTATGACACCATCAACACACATTGCATTAAAGAAAGTTAGCTTGAAATAACTTTACAACAACAATAAGACGTTAATTAAGATGAAGATGCCTTTGTAACAAAGCACTTACAACTTTATATGACAACAAAATAAATGTCTTTTTAATAACAAAGTGCTTTAAAATGTCTGCTTATGTATAAAAAATATCACACTTTCACTTCAACACTCACACCTTAAAATTCATGACATTTAAATTATGCTTTACAAAGATTTGAAAATTACTGCCTTTAAACCATACTACTTTCATTTAAACTGTCCCCTTACTATCTTAACATTCAAAACCTTACGTACATATTTTCTTGTTTCATGTCGTCTACTCTTGGTCCCAACTGACTTCAACAGCGGTTCATTCTCCTCCCTCTGTTGCTCACCTCCTCCTGTCATCTCTCTCATGCCTCTCAATCAGCTGCGTTCCGGTATCCTGTCTTCTCTGACCTCTTAAACAAACTCTGCTCCGTTCGGACTCTCTGTTCCCCTAATCATCCCAGGTCCGCTCATGTTTCCCTTCTTTCTTTGCCTGGTCATCCATACTTCATGCAAACATGTCATTGTGTCTTGCATTTTAGCTGTCAACATCATTCGTTTCATTTACCGCCTGAACATTATTTTTCATAGCCAATTTGAAGGTATCAAGAACATCGTCATCAAGTCTTTAACGTCTACTGGTAATCCTATTTTACTCTCTTTCTCATTCTTCTTAGTTTCTTCCTTTCTGGGTTGTTTCTTTTCTCTCTCCTAAATTTCTGACATAGCTATTGTCCTTTAAACTGTGCTCTTAATGGTCATATCTTCATCGGGTAACAACTGGCCCATTTCATCTTCACTGTTCTCTTCAATATCAGTATCTGTCTCCCCTTTTCTACTTTCCTGTACTACTGCTTCTGTTTCCTTCTCTTTCAGCTGGTTTGTCTCCTTTTGTGATGTCATTTCCTCTGAACTGTAATTTTAGCTGTCACCGTCAAATCTAGTGGCCTTTGTTGAAAGTTCTCTCACTGAAAGATTATTTGGTGCACTTGCTGACAGATCAAGAGGTGTCTTAATAATCTGACAAGCTTGACATGTCGTATCAGACTAACTATTCCCTGTTGCTTCATCGGTCCTAAAGTGTATTTCCTAGTGTCTGATACTGGTTTGTCGCAGATATTTTGAAACTGTATAAATCTAGATGAAACATTTTCTTGGCACAATTGAACATTTAATTTGTCGCAAAATAAGCAGCAAAAAGTTATGGTAAAAAACATTTTTGAATAGTGATTTGCTGTACAAAAATCTCATAAAAGGGAGGTAAGTATTTTCTCCGCAAAAATTATTCATATTTCAGTATAATTGCTCAAAATCATTATAACATGACACACATGACTTACCTGAGATCACGATCAAGTAAAGATTTTCGAAAACTATTCATTTTCATGATCTTGGATTATCTCCCTTGCCAGTCCAAATTCCCTATTCAAAATTCATGGTGGCCATTAAAACTTTATTTGCTAGCCATTTGTTTTCAAAATTTTGAAGGTCCTGTTAGGGCAAACTAAGACCAAGATTTTGATTTGAAAATAACTTTCCTATTGTTCTCCACCCAAATATTTTCTGCGAAAAAAATTGTCAGAGACACGTTTCTAAACTTTAGAAGAAATTTGTGTGACAATTGGTGGGGTAGATGCGGCCGGCATCTGTGGTGGATGACTAAAGGGATTGGGTGTACAAACCGCTGGAACCACAGGCTTTACGGTTGACGGTCCCGGGTTCTACACATTCTTGCTAGTCAGGGTTCTCTGCTCACATGTCGCCAGGAGCTACTGCGTTCCTATAATCATGTTCCAATAGGCACCGGAACGGAGCCCCACGACTGCCTAGGCTGTTTGGAGCATCACGCTCTGCATCTGAATATTATTCGTTTGGTGTGACCGTAATTCATTGGCTGTGCCGTAGGCATCTGGGGACCACCTGGAGTGGCAACAGTCATCGCCCGGCCTGCTTCTGGCTTGTTCAACATGGGTACCGCCTGGACTACTTCTGGGTACCCAGCTGACATCTGGGAGGTATCTTCATGTTGGGCCACTGTCACCACCTTTGTCTTTTCTTCGGGCTGGACCAACGTTATCACCTCGGTCGCTTCCGCTGTCTGGAGTACGTCTACCAGCCGCTGTCGCCACGTTTGCCTTTTTTATTGCGCTGGAGCAACGTTACCACCTGGGCCGCTTCCATTGACTGGAGCACTTCTACCAGCCGCGGAGCACTTCTACCAGCCGCTCTTCTGTCAACTGTACCGACGACACCTCTTGGTCTACCTCTCCCGGTGTCGCACTTGGCTTTCCATTCACTGGTGTATCTAAGAAATGAGCTAAACTAGCCTCTGCTGACGAAGCCACGTAATCCATAGGTCCCATTACGTGTGGCGTTGCGTTAGACACCAGACACGACTCATGATCATTTTTCGCTTCCATCTCCACATGTCCCTTGTCGACCGTTACGTGTTTTTTCAACTGCTCCTGGGACATGAATAAACACAATTTGCAGTAGAAATGAGCCATTTTATCGAAGAAAACGCCAATAAATATTGGTAATTAAAGGCTTATCGATCAATCGAGGTAATCACTCATTACATGCAATAGTTGGAAAAATGCATCAACATGTTATTTGACAAAACAGACGTTTTATGCATAAAAACGTCTCTGTAAATAAACGAGATTCATTGGATTCGCAACATACCAAATTAGAACCAAGAAAGCCAGGGAACTACGGTGCAGTTAAGAGAATCACAGTTTAACTGAATGAATTACTTCAAACTAAATTTGAATAGCGTATATACATATTTTGTGTGTAAAAGAGACAAAACGAATAAAATTTCACGTTTGTAGTCAAAGGGACTTTTTACATGGCTAAGCTTAAGGCAAGAAAAATACATGCAGTAATCTAATATATACTCGTATGTAGTTAAATCATTTTCATGATTTATCGTATGTAGTTAAATATAAGTGTAATTGGTCTAAAGTTCAACATAGCTAAAATACAGGTACCTAATGGATTTGTGATGTAGATTTCTGTGGTGGTTCTTATTGTTTTATGTCTTGGTGTTTAAAATTGTCGTGCTGTTGGCGCCTTATGTATGTTATCATATTTTAGTTAAGTTTAGGTAACTGAGTGGCCACTTATTGGGAAAATAGCTGCTCATTCGGCTTACGAAATGTTTTCATGGTATAAGTACCTTATTGGTAGTTTGGGGTTTTCCCGCCTCGGTTTTTAGGAGTGGGAATCTTTTTCTGATTGCGCCTGCTCCTGATCGTTGCCTACTTGTACCTATTTTCATCAATGGTCTTCCCTCTCGAATCTCGTATCGTGCCGGAGTTGAGCGCGTGCAGCAATTTGGATACATTTTCCAACTCCAATGTACTATGTGGTTCGGTGGTTATAGCAAGTATGTCCTGGTCATTTTGGCGTAGATTGCATACTCGCGCCATTGTTGCCAGATAATGTAAATTTTTAGATGTTATCCTATCTGGGTTTCTAAGGCTTGCTTTACCTGCTACTTTTACAAGGGCATTTGTTCCCTGAGTGGGATATAGTGTCTTTCTTTTCTGGAAAACATAGTGGTTTCCTTTGTCTATCAGTAGAAGATAGACATTTATATTTTGTTTCATTTGTGTTGTTAGAAGAATGACAACTTCTCTGCTCCTTGTGCTTGACAACATATTTCATCACTCCTTTCATATTTATACAAGTCCAGAGATGATATTGTGTCATCAACAACCTTATCACCAGAATTTCTTGGCACATCTTGGCACACTGTTTTAGTTTTGCTCCAAACTTCCTTTCTTAAATAACTGAATTTCTGGGTTTCACCTATCATAGTTTTACAGCTGCTATGATCAAGCACTGAGATAAATTGTTGAAACTCGGATCTATGTAACTCAATGCTAAGTCCCTCAAGGTCTGTGATATTGTGGCATGTGTATGTTTGTATCTTCCGGTCATCCCAAACTGCCGCTGTCCATATTCAAGAATAAGTGTGTCTGATTTTATTTCAGAAACAACTTGGACATCTCTTATTCTTGACAAAAGGGAAATAATGCACTTTGCATGGACCGGCTTAATTAAAGTCAATTAATTAATTTATCGTTAGGGTAGAAAAAGGTACAAATAGGCAAAGATCAGGAAAAGGCGCAATCAGAAAAAGATTCCCACTCCAAAAACCGAGGTGGGAAAAAAACAAACCAACAATCAGGTACTTATACCATGAAACATATCGTAAGCCGAATGAGCAGCTATTTTCCCAATAGGTGGCCACTCAGTTACCTTAACTTAACTAAAAATATGAAAACACACATAAGGCGCCAACAGCACAAAAAATTTTTCAAACACCAAGACATAAAACGAAAAGAACCACCACAGAAGTATCGACTTGGAACGATCAGTAACACAAAGTTACTGGCGGGCTTAAACCGGTTTTACATGGCCATACAATCCAATCAGCAGGGTAAAGGGTCAACCACCCATTTACAATCTGCCCAAACATATTTTGTCTATGAAATATTTAAAGAACTAAGATGAAAATACAAAAAGAGTGCCCGACATTAAGTCTTTGGAAAGACATTTTCTCAGTGTGTTGACTATGAAAAAGTACTTTTGAAACGCCATTATCATGGTTGATTGAACAATAAAAATGCAGATTAATATGTGAATTGCAGCCGGATCAAATACGTTTTTACTGTTCAAAACATACATACAAATACAGGTTTTGTTTAAATCTTAAATTGATTGCACGTCTGGTATTTTGAATATCAAGAATACGTATGAGATCAGTTATCTATACAGCTAGCCAGTTGAACCTGAATCATGGTCACTTGAGATGGATCTGACAGGGTCCTGCACCAGCATATTAATAAAAGTTTGAGATGACAGTTTATAATGACGGAAGTTCAGGTATACTTACTGGCTACAAATATGTCTTTGAACTGCCTGTCTCTCTCCAATACTGGATCTTAACCCGGCAAACCTGGTCTTGCCTCATCAGTTGTTTCGGTGCCATTTAGGGAACAAAACCCACAACTCTCTGGCATTTTGTACGCTAAATGATTTTAAAAGCTCTAGAACACAAGATAATTAGAATAATAGTAAACAAAGATCTGAAACAGATTCAAACAACTTCAAAGCCTGACCCAAATTGGTAGTGAAACAAACGGATTAATCGGCAGAGAAAATTTAATATTTAGTATCCAGCCTATAAATTATTTGTTTGACCCCTTGGCGTTTTACTATGATTCTCATGTAAATGTTTCAACGAGCTGACAAATACTATTTCATCAACTAGCTAAGATTTTTAAGTGTCTTCATGTCCTTGCACCAGCTATATGAAAGTTGTGGTCTTATTCCAACTCCCTGCGTTTTACCACATATCGCCAACATCTGCGCCTTCAAGAACGCGAATATAAGTTCTATGAGCTCTGTGTGTAATAGGAGTAAAATAAATAAAAAAGTACAAATAGGCAACGATCAGGAAAAGGCACAATCAGAAAGAAATTCCCACTCCAAAAACTCCAAAAAAGGAGGTGGAAAAACCCAAATTGACAATAAGGTACTTATACTTAGAAAACATATCGTAAGCCGAGTGAGCAGCTATTTCCCAATAGGCGACCACTCGGTTATCCGAACTTAAATAAAAAAAAATATGAAAACTTACATAAGGTTTAAACAGCACAAAAATTCGTCTCAAAAGTGTTAACTTTTGGAAACAAACAAACGAACAAAAATTCCTGCATATTGTACCTGATGAACATGTATCGTTTCCTGTTGTATACCTTCATAATGCTCTTGATGACCTCACACTCCCATGGTTTGGGGCCATCGAACTTGCATCTGGATCTATTCCATGTAATGCACATGGTGTGCTGGCTCTGCAATGGGTATAATAGCCTTGTCATCCAGACTATCAACTTCACAATGATCTCGCCATTTAACAAAGAATAATTGAACTAGAATTGTTGCCTATCAGATAGCATTTCTATCAGAAAAGAATATGTTCTTCCCTGACGTGTATATTCATAGTTAGTTAAAATGCATGGATATTTCTCAAAACAGCGTTTTACACGATTCACTACATTTCTCGATAAAGTCTTTACGCATTTTTCTTGTCGCAAAAGTAATAATGTTTGCACGAGGTATGTAAGCAAGCCTCGCATCTTCAGTAAGTGTTCTGTCCCCTTTCTTATCGTGTATTTTCCACACAATATGTATGTAACCCGAATAATTGCCATATGCATAGGTGAAGTGAGTTACAGAACATGACAAGCTTAGATCTTTATCCATTTCGGCTGATCTTCTTTATCTACTGGCTCGAAATCACAACGATCTAAAGCTTCATAGTTTGACACTCCTTCAAACGCTTGATCCAGTGCTTTATATTCTGGTTTAACCACTGAATAAAACAAGTTGGCTTCTTTAAAAAGAAACCAATGAAAAGGTCAGCAGCCGTTTGTTATAAGAGATTCCTTTTGATCTAGATTTCAGTGTTGTTGATTCTCTGGTTTGTCATTAATTTCGATTCTCATACGTTTCAGTTTCGTTTCCTATACATGAATGTCCTTTCTTGTTATGAACGCTTGACCAGTGTGTGTATCTGTCACTCAAGGCATTGACCAAAATTTCTGATGTTATGGAACCAAAACCAATACTAAAGGGAACACGATTACAATCAATATGTCGATGTGTAGAAAACCATTTTGCAGTGCAGTCAATTTGTGACAGAGTTCTGAATTTTGACCTGCAGCCACACTACCAGAAACATACCCATGGGACCGATGTGATGGACTAAAAGTCAGCCATATAGAGTTCCTATAATTTATGTACCCCTCGTCAGGGTATCTACGATCTAAACCTAGATGCGCTATGATAAGCAGTCACCACGATCGAGACTGCTTGCCAGATTTTACCGCTATTTGACGGGGAGTGTCAAAAATGGATCAATTTAATTGATTGCGGTTAACTGTCTAGTCAGTATAGACGGGTTCACCAGTTTTTATTAAGCGCTTTATGTGACAAAACGCGTAATTGAGAGAGAGCAGTCGATCATGGGTAGAATTTTCTTCATGTTCAAAGTAAACACTGTGGAAAAGGTCCTGAGGGACCTTTTCCAATAAAACTGAGATCCTGTAAGAGCAGTGAGCATAGGAATGAGAAAAGGGATGGGTCGTAACGCTGTTTCGGCTATTTAAGCCTCTTCAGTGACCCTCTAGATTTGGCAACATGGAGTCAAAGAGAATTACTATAATTTTGCAACTTTGAACCGTATTGTCAATACACAGACTTATATAATAAAAAGGGGCCAAATATATTAAAAGTTAGTTAGAAAATAAATCTAAGCCGATAATAATTTTCTGGTTTCTCGGAATACCCTCGCTGATCTCATAGGACCGAAAGGGAAATATAATTTGCACGATGAATGATGTACTGGGAGACTTTTTGGGGCCACTACACGGCACAACACCAGCTGTAGTAATAGCAAATAAAAATAAAACTGAGGTCCTTAAATAGCAGTTAGCATATTAATGAGAAAGGGGATGGGTCATACCGCGGTTTGGCTATTTAAGCCTCTTCAGTGATCCTATAAGATTTGGCAACATGGAGCAAACGAGAATTACTGTAATTTTGCATCCTTCAACAGGGTAGTCAATACACAGACTAGTATAATCCAAATGGGGCCAAATATAATAAACATAGGTAAGAAAATGAATCTAAACAGATAATAAATTTCTGATTTCTCAGAATACCCTCGCTGATCTTGAAGGACCAAAAGGAAAATAAAATCTGCACTATGGATGATGTACGGGTAGACTTTTTATGGCCGCCACACAGCACAACACCAGCTGCAGTAATAGCTAATAAAAATAAAACTTAGATCCTTTAAGAGCAGTGAACATATTAATAAAAAAGGGGATGGGCCATGCCGCGCTTTCGGCTACTTAAGCCTCTTTAGTGACCCTATAAGATTTGGCAACATGGAGCCAAAGACAATTACTGTAATTTTGCATCCTTCAACAGGGTAGTCAATAAACAGACTAGTATAATCCAAATGGATCCAAATATAATAAACTTAGGTGAGAAAATGTATCTAAACCGAAAATAATTTTCTTAAGTGGCCTCGTGGGAGCTGGTCGCCATGCTTTCGAACTGGTACCCTCTTCTACTTTTACTTTCCATTGTAGTTATTTACGATTGATTTCCCCGCTCTCGTATACGCGGAAACCTCTGGTCTTTTGCTATTGATATCGGTATACGGTTACGTCGTATAGTCAGTAATATTTTCACGCTATGTATCGCCGGATTTATTTTTATCGTGGATAAATTCATGGCAGTGGCGAAAAAATAAAACATAAAAGATCAATTCGTGCTTTATTATTATTATTTTGATTTTGCTAAAACAACAAAAACACTGTCGGCGGGTTTGTAAACCAGAAAATTTAAATATGAGGGCCCCATCAGTGCATGTATATAAAAACAATGTTTTAACATTGGATATAAAACAAAAACTTCAGCTTTATCAAAATTATTATCTTATATTAAACTTTTAAGTCTGTTCTTGCTCTTGGTCATAAAATAGTACGACAATGCAAATTGAACCATTTTGATAAAATAACCATTTTGATAAAATATATAATTTGACATTCAAATGTCTGAACCCTGTTGATCGGAAACCCTTAATCTTGTAAACCATGTGTCTTGTTATCGATGTCAAATTTTAGTACGAAATCAAACTAGTCTTTTTTTCACAGATCAGAACATTAATGCGAGGTTCTGACCTGACCGTTAGTGCATAAGTCTCTATACGAATCAAATAAAACCATCTCAAAGTTGTACGGTATGACAGCAAGTATCAGTTAGCAAGGGCTTTGAAGTATAGCCAGATCGTCATAAGAGCATGCATTTTGGAGAGTTCGGAAATTCCATTTTAAAATTCCGAAGGTTTCTGTCTTATAGAGGTTCAACTTTGTAGTGAAGAAACTTTGCTTTCAATCGGATTTATTGAAAAATTCTTTTGTTTGTTTATATTGAATAAAATTTAAAACTTTGAACTTCCAGCCAACATTTTTATAGTAGTCGGAAGAGTGGTCGGGTCGGAAAACGGGCCCGCCCATAAGGTGTGCTGCTTGTGCATCTTGACAAAGTTTATACAATACTGACTGTTGCTGGTTGGCAGCTGAGGTTTTAGCCTGCCAAGGAAAAGTGGTTCAAGAATGTTGAAGCGATGCTTGAATACAGTTTCAAACAATATTAAATATTATTTGATACGCCATTTTAACCATCGTTTCAACAAGTAATCCGCAAATTTATGACAGCATTGTTTCATCGGTAGGTCTTACAGGATATAATTAACAAAACATTCCTGAATTTCAGCAGCCTTGATACAATGAATCTGACTTACGTGTTCGGTAACCATATATAGTTACCCGTATAGATAAAGCGATGGATGTTAAATTATAGTTTTTGGCCGTACGCCGGGCTTCTGGAAGTTTCCAATTATGGTTGATGAACATGCGCAAAATATACGCCATACATGCGTAAAAATATTCTGCAGATGGTAAAGAAGTGCACAAAGTCAACGCACCCCTTTTGTTAGAGCATGAAATGGTTTAAATATTTAGCATAATTGGGAAAATAGCTGCTCATTCGGCTTACGATATGTTTCATGGTATAAGTACCTGATTGTTAGTTTGGTTTTTTCCCACCTCGGTTTTTGGAATGGGAATCTTTTTCTGATTGCGCCTTTTCCTGATCTTTGCCTACTTGTACCTCTTTAAATATTTAGCAATGTACATGTGTCTAATACAAAGGCGACGCTTCATGTTAAATACATCGTGAACTTATATGACCCATATACGACATACTAATTTATTACCTTTGACCTACATTGACAAAGTGTAGAAGGATAATGCCCCGTCCAAGCTGAGTCACAGAAACAAGTAACATACGTTGCAGATACGTACTTAAATGCGTTATTCACTGTGCAAAAACAGGACGCTCTGAATGCTTATTAGCATCGGTTCGTAAGACTGAATTTATCAACTCTTTTTCATAGCTCTTTATATGATATCTTATTTTACAATCGTTACCGAAGCATTCGACAAAATCTGTCTACTTTAGGTCGTTTTGCTGTGTGAATCTGGTTGTATAAAATAGTTTTCTGCATAAAATCGTAGTATTTTCATTACGTAACACACACTCACGAGGAACAAATTTATAACAAGGTAAGAAATATTTTATAATTTAATTCGGATGCATTTATTGAAGACTAGATATTTGATATGATAATTTATGGGTAATTTACGAAAGGCGTTTCTAACGAGCACCCTCATAACCAGCAAAAAAAATCAATTTCGACTAGCTAACAAAACTCAATGAATACAATAAACTGTCGAGAATTGTTTCCTCCAAGTTTCTTATAATTGCTCTTGAATAAAATATAAAGGGTTGATCCTATGGAAGCAGTAAAATATTTAAAGGGAGATAGTATGGACTTTATTGCACAATTTCGGGTAATGAACCCTTACCAGTAGCCCTATTTAAATTGGCAACCAAAGCCAGACCATTTTACTGCAATTTCGGAAATTTACATGAGAAGTCTAAATCAAAGACAAATCCTAAGCGGGGTCAAATAATTTAAACATTGCTTAGAAGTATGTTTCTAAACGTAAGTGTTTGAACACTCTGAATATCTGTACTGATCTCAAAGGTCCTAAATAAAAATATCGGCACTATGGATGACGTACGGGTAGACTTTTTAGGGCCGCCACACGGCACAACACCATCTGCAGTTATAGCAAATTAAATATAAAGGGTTGATCCTATGGAAGCAGTAAAACATTCAAAGGGAGATAGTATGGACTATATTGCGCATTTTCGGGTAATGAACCCTCATCAGTAGGTACAAGTAGGCAAAGATCAGGAAACGGCGCAATCAGAAAAAGATTCTCACTCCAAAACCCGAGGTGGGAAAAAACCAAACCAACAATCAGGTAATTATACCATGAACACATTTCGTGAGCCGAATGAGCAACTATTTCCCAATAGGTGGCCACTCAGTTACATTAACTTAACTAAAAATATGAAAAGATACATAAGGCGCCAACAGCACAAAAAATATTTTAAACACCAAGACATAAAACAAAAAGAACCACCACAGAAGTATCGACTTGGAACGATCTGTTACACAAAGTTACTGGCGTGTTAAAATCGATTTTACATGGCCATAACCTCACCCTCAGCTTCTGCAGTGGTTCATAACATTTAGTTAGTTCTTCGGTCCTCGTGGTGAATCTCTAACTAGTCAATGAAACATCAAGAACAAACAAATAAATCTTGATAAGCATCCTGGTGAATCAAAAACCAGGACTCACAAATTGAGTAAGCTGCCCTACGATGGAGATCCCTGGGCGCCGAATAACTTACTAACTCCGGAGAAAAAGAAAAACACCAGTTGGACCCCGGTGGGCCAAGCAACAGACAAGAAGCTCCGGCCCCAACCAACTACAATGAGTAGCTTTAAGTCGGGGCCATCATAGAGTCTGACGCCCGACCCACCGTCGTGCAATTAAAGAAGGCAGCATAGTTATCAACCGTGATTGGGTTAAAAACTAAGCATGCAGACTGTCGCATAACATTCAAGTTATAACCTATACGTCTGTAACGTGTTATGATTTTTCTAGCCCTATTTAAACCGGCAACGAAAGCCAGACTATTGTACTGCAATTTCGGAAATTTACATGAGAAGTCTAAATCAAAGACAAATCCTAAACGGGGTCAAATAATTTAAACATTGCTTAGGGCCCCCGCCCATTGGGGCCTAAAGAAATAGATGGACTGCTTGTGCCTCCAGGCAAAGCTTGTTCGCTGCTGACTGACCATCTGATTACTGGTTAACCGCTCGGGTCTGAGCTTGTCCAGGAAAAGTGGTTTCAAGTTAAACCGTTCACACATATAAGTCTTTGTGGCTTTGTTGGATGGTTATATTTTAAGCACTTGTTGGATGTCATGACATCCTCATTTTGGGTAAAAGTCCCATGAAGTGGAGGACCCAAAAGTCCCATGAAGTGGAGGCAACGTCCCGATATGACCTTAGCTGTTGACTGGGACGTTAAGCATCAATTCAAACAAACAAACAAACAAACAAACATTGCCTAGAAGTATGTTTCTAAACGTAAGTGTTTGAACACTCTGAATATCTGCACTGATCTCAAAGGACCTAAATGAAATAAACATTAGGTATCTTGTCTAAACTGCTTCGAGCGTTTTGTTTTAGATTCATTCTCATTACGAAAACACGCCCATGTAATATACAGAGATTTTTTAAGTTGTAAAAATTGAAAAAATCCATTAGCGAGGTGGTTTTAACGAGTACCCACAATCTATGTTTCGGAGCAAAAATAAGAAAAAAAATAGTTATACCCCTGCATACCCCAGGTTTGCTATATAAATGTGGGGTATAAGGGGTATATATTACACGTACATGTTTTCCTGATGTAACAATTGCAACGCTATGATGTAGGATTCAGCGGTAGTTGTAAGCTAATACATTTATTGTTGTGCTAGAGTAGTTTTATCATATTCAGGCAAGATGGTACGAGCTTGGTATATGGATGACAGTTCACCGCGCGACCAGCGTGAACCACACATGCACGACCCGCCGAAATTTGTCGACCTCAAAGATCTAGAAAAGATGGGCGTTTTGTATTATCAGGTAGGTGATATAAGTAACAGAATTACTAGTTTGCCAAACCAATCAACCGTTATATATAAACCGATTTCAAGAAATATTTAATCATTTACTAATGCACATTTGAAATAATCAAGCAAGGTAAAACACTTTCAAGCGGCCCCCGTGGCCGAGCAGTTAAGAGCGCTGTTTCATAATCACTCAATCATCTCACCGCTGTATCTGGTGTGGGTTCGAGCCCCGCACTGGCCACATGTGAGACAAGCCAAGTTCTGCTTGCGGGTGTGCCAGGTGGTTTTTCTCGGGGTTCTCCCGTTTTCGCCCACCTACTGATTGGCCCGTCTCATATGAGCTGAAATAATCTTGAAAGGGTCGTAAAACTGAATTTAAAAAAAAAAAATAAAAAAATACCACTATGGCCTCGCATTCCATCGAATTCAGTTAAATCATTGCCCGGTCCTCACAAGACCGTCTGAGCCTACGAATCCAACAATGTTATCCCGTATTTGACTTTGTACATGATGGGCGTCTACTGAATCGCCATGTTTGCTTAAATGATACATGCCGTACTTTTCCATATACTGTACTTATAATTAACATAGCGGGGTACTGCTAATAGTAGGATCAGAATGGAATAAAACATTTCATCTAAAAACCTTTTTATTCAAACATCGAGCTCGTTCATCGTTCAAGGCCTCAAAAAGCTAAAAGTAGGCAATGATCAGAAAATGACGCAACCAGAAAAAAATTCCCTATCCAAAAACCAGGTGGGAAAACTAAATTGACAATCGGGTTCTAAAGTATCTTTTCGTGAGAATGCTCCTGGGAAGTTTAAATACTTCCTATTTACGTTTTCCAGATGTTTTCTGATGATTACGACAAATGCGAAGACCTCCAGAAATTACGAAAAGATCGACATTATAACTATGAAGACGCTATTACATGCTCAAGAGAAAAGCTGCCAAACTATGATGAACAGGTACTGTATACAACAATATGAAAGTAAAGCAAAATATAAACCACAGCAGTAGTTCGTTTTACACCCGCATCAACGAGGCATTTGCGAGCTATAACCGGCGAATCAATTCGTAGGAAATACTAGTAGTTTTTTTGGCCCATCCCCTTTCTCATTAATATGTCCACTGCTCTTAAAGGATCTCAGTTTTATTTTTATTAAAATTTTACAAACGTAGCGCTTTTATATGGGTTTAAGCCAAAATAATATATGAACTGTGCTAATACATGTAGATGATGAATTAACACAGTTTTTTCATTCATCAGGATTTATCTGTTTGTTCTTGATGATTCAATGACTAGATAGAGATTCACCACGAGGACCGAAAAACTAACTAAATGTTATGAACCATTGCAGAAGATGAGGGTGAGGTTAGGGACCTGTAAAATCGATTTAAGCCCGTCATTAATTTTATATTACTGATCGTTCCAAGGCAATACTTCTGTGGTGGTTCTTTTGTTTTATGTCTTGGTGCTGTTGGCGCCTTATGTATGTTTTCATATTTTTAGTTAAGTTTAGGTAACTGAGTGGCCACCTATAGGGAATATAGCCGCCCATTCGGATTACGATATGTTTTCACGGTATAAGTACCTGATTGTTAATTTAGTTTTTTCCCCATCTCGGTTTTTGGAGTGGGGATCTTTTTCTGATTGCGCCTTTTCCTGATTTTTGCCTACTTGTATCTTTTTAGTATAAAATAGACCCAATGTATAATGCTATGTCAGATTTGGTCAAACTCTCAACGCTCTTTTAAACCGTTAGTGGCTTTTAATGAAAAACATGATTAAGTATGACTGTAAGGAAGTTCACTTGGATGTGATTAAGTATAAGAGATAACTCCCATAAATTTTAAGACTTAACAACCTGCAGCTGGTGGTGTGCCGTGTGGCGGCCCCAAAAAGTCTCCCGGTATATCATCCATAGTGCAGATTATATTTTCTGTTTGGTCCTTTGAGATCAGCGAGTGTATTCTGAGAAATCAGAAAATTATTATCGACTTAGATTCTTTTTCTAAACAACTTTTGATATATTTGGCCCCTTTTTGATTATAATAATCTGTGTATCGACTATACTGTTGAAAGTTGCAAAATTACCGCAATTCTCTTTGGCTGCGTGTTGCTAAATCTATAGGGTCACTGAAGAGGCTTAAGTAGCCGAAACTGCGGAATAACCCATCCCCTTTCTCATTAATATGCTCATTGCTCTTAAAGGATCTCATTTTTATTTTTATTTAAGGGAAAGAAGTACAAAAAGCTTGAACGCTCGACGTTAACGTTGGATATCAGCGTTGTTTTGGATAATGTCGGTCATTACGTTACCGTCATTTTCATTAAAACGTCTAAAAATTAGCATATCTTGCGTTTATTATTGACAAATAGCGCCGAAGCTAACTCGGCAGTCAAGAACTTTTGTTGCATTTTTGATTCGAAATAGAATTACATGTGTAATAATTTCAGTTTTTAATCAAATTCTGTGGATCGCCTTAAAACTTTAAAAACAAATCATTTTTCCATTACGTAACGTACAAATCGACCATAAAATCGCAAATTCTCAAGAGAGTTTCACTGCGAAACCAACTCCGTCAATAAAAGAACATGCTTAGTTTAAAAAACAAAATAACAGAAATCTATGGATAGGCTTTTATGTGGTTCTTTACTGTTTACGTCTTTTACAGCTAAAGAAATTCTTCGAAGAACATATACACCCAGATGAGGAAATCCGGTTGATCACAAACGGGTCCGGGTATTTTGACATCAGAGACTTGGATGACAAGTGGATCCGCGTGGAAGTTGTCAAGGGGGATCTACTTATCGTCCCGGCAGGGATCTATCATAGGTTTACCCTAGATGAAAAGGTATTTAGTATTTTAAAAGCAATTTTATGGCATAGATGAAATTACAAAACTCACGAAGTAAATGGATTTATGGATGATAGCTGATTATAACATTACGAAAACACGCCCACACGCAATATACAGAGATTTTAAAAGACGTAAAAAATTACAATTTTCAGTAGAAAAAAAAAAGATTCTTATTTTTGCTCAAAACATAGATTATGGGTACTCGTTAGAACCGCCTCACTCACGCATACCCCAGTTTTGCTATTTAAAAATGGAGCTTAAGGGGGTATACATTACACGGACATGTTTTCCTGGTGTAACGGGGTAGTTTTGCTAATTTCGTCATGGAGCTTTAGCATCACACCTAGTAGGCGAACTCTGAGACTAGGTGATTCAAAAGAGCTTCTCGATAACATAGGTTTTAAGAACTAACTGCAAATTATCTCATCAATTATTACTCGCGTCCTAAAACAGCACTAATACTTTTCAGAACTATATAGAGGCGCGGAGGTACTTCTCTGGCGTACCCGTGTGGACACCGTACAACAGACCGGCTGAAGACCATGAAGCCAGAAAAGCGTATCTCCAAAAGTTTGGGAAAAAGTGACAAAATGCATGCGACGACTGACACCTGACAGAATACTATAGACATTGCGGAGATTATATTTGTATTCTTGACCGGTGACTTTTGTTCATTTATCGCTCGCACGCACTCACAGGCTCATGTATGGTTCACATGGAAGCAGTTTATGACATGACTGCATCACCCCCATATGTCGAAGAAATAAATATTTCATCAATAAATCTTTGAATATTTAAAATGTGTTTGATTTGCAACGTTTGTACGAAAGAATGAATACGAGATTGCTATTCACATCGAAAAGACAGTCGACGCCCCTAATCAAATTTTGTAAAAAGTATTTTATATTCTCTTGAATAAACTGTATGTTTGTGGTCTATTATGAATTCTTTGATCGCGCTAAGCGCATGGATACAGGTACAGTCAGTTGCAAACAAACATCGTTAGAATTCGGAGCAGCACTGTGGCCAAATAGGTTGAATCGTATTCAAATACATTGCACTTGCTTTCAGCGATGAATAATTACCATACAATTACCGGATGTTTAAGACTGGGATGATTACAAGTATATGAGCCGCTGCATGAGAAAACCAGCAATCTTCATAGGCGTAAACAAAGGCGCAGATCAGCTTCGCGGTAACCGCGAAGCTGATCAGCGCCTTTGTTTTCGCTACACGGACAGCCCGGTTTGTGTCGGACCTGGTTGGAACCCAAATTGTTGTTTTCTCACGCACAGGCTCATATATTTGTTAAAAAAGTAATGATGATTGCAACTTTAATTAATTAATCAGATGGCACAGACATCACTCCATGTGTGTCCTATAAGTTCACTCAATAACCCTCATGAATATCCATGGCTGCCCTATGCGAGGCTCTTTAAATCGAAACAACCGCTTCAAAGGTCTGAGCCTCCGCTGGAAAAGTGGTTTACGAACATATAACTTTAGTTGTTTACTGGTTTTATTGTATTTTAAGCCTCCATTTAAGTGCGGGAATGCGCCTGAGGGGACCAGGAGAAAAACGGGCTGCTTGTGCCTTTTACTTCTGACTGACTATCTGTGTACTGCTAAGAAGGTAAAAGTAGGCAATGATCAGTAAAAGGGGCAATCTGAAAGAAATTACCACTCCAAAAACCGAGGTGGGGAAAAAACTAAACTGACAATTAGGCAATTATACTTAGAAAACCATATCGTAAGCTGAGTGAGCAGCTATTTCCCAATAGGCGGCCATCCGGTTATCTGAACTTAACTAAAACTATGAAAACGTATATAAGGTTCAAACAGCACTCCAAAAATTAAATAAATAGAACCACAACAGACGTTTCGCCTTGAAACGATCTTTAATATAATTACCGGGGCTTCAATCGATTTTACAGGGTTCTAACCTCACCCTCATCTTCTGTAGTGGTAAACCGCTTAGAAGGTCTTAGGTTACCAAGGGAAAGTGGTTCAAGGAAAACCGTCGATACAATTAAGCCTTGTGGTTAACTTTGATTATTGACCCATCCCTTTTCTCATTAATATGCTCACTGGTCTTACAGGATCTCAGTTTTATTTTTTATTTTATATATTATATATATTTTCGAGCATATCTTGAGTGTTATGGCATCCTAATATTGGATAGATTACCCATAAAATACAGGCGTCGTCCATACAGGACAATAGCTGTCGCCTGGGACGTAGAACATCAATTCAAACAAAACTGATTTTGCATGCAGTGACAGCAAAGTATTCAGTATGGCCCCATGAAATGGAGGCTGTGTCCTGACATGAACATAGCTGATGATTGGGGCGTTGAGCAAAATAAATAAATAAAACAAAAAATAAACTTAGCTAGAACAGTGTTTCACTCGTTTACAAGAAATTGGATTTGATAACATGTTAGGATTCTATAAGAAGATGCATTTAGTTTGATTGTTAGGAGGAGAAAGCAATGCACGAGTGGAAAGATACGACAAAACATCATGTATGCTATTCCTGTTGTGTGAAAGGGTCAGGGCAACACAAAATGTCCGTCTGCATCCCATGTTGTGCATAAGGCTATATTTGACAGATTTTTATTTGTGGAAGAAATTTTGCATTTGTAACACGAAGAAACATATGCTTTAAAACTATAGTTTGGGGTGAATAGGGGCCTAAAGGGGTTACGTAAATGAGTCTTTCATTAATTTTGTCTTTGTCGATGATGCGTGGCAGGGGGCATTGGCCCCCGCCCTTTTATGGCTATGAGAAATAAATCGGCGAATTGCAACTCGAAACCGTGTAGAAACGACTGACCGACCACATTATCACTGGTTAACCGCTAAAATATCTGAACCTGCTTAGACATGTGGTTAAGTCAAGCCATACATATTAGCCTACAAGTTAGCTGCTTAATTGCGTGTGTGTATTAAAAAGCATAATTCGCTTGTCATGGCATCTCAATGCTGGAGAGAAGTGCTAAAATGGAAGCGAAAATCCTTCATGACAATAACTGTTGAAATGGGCGTAAAGCAACAGATAAACAAACAAATCAAACCAAAATAGTTTTGTCGTTGAATGCAAGTTTTTCGTGTCAATGATTTTGTAAACGAGTTGTTAATCTGTCATTTTTTAACAGTGAGTTATTGTATCACCAATCTTCACTGGAAAGGATAAATACACAAGGCGCTGTGATCAACAATGACTTTGTGAAGAACTACAGCAACACATGACACTATAAAGTAGAGGTGGAATTTATGTAGGTCACTCATAAAAATGTGTTTAATGAGATGCTTTATCGCTACTCCTTTTTTTAGTCTTTCTCTTATTAGCCTGATAGGTTTCCTGACGTTAACTTATGCTATCGCATTCGTCTGAATCTTTAGAATTTAAGAAACACCTCCAATAACTGGAGTATTATATGCTAGCTCTTTCGTTATTAGAACGATTTTGTTGCTCATTGGTTTAACTCATTATGCGATATAGAAGCCTCCGTGGCACAGTGGTAATGTCATTCGCTTTGTTAACAAAGGGTCGCAGGTTCAATACCGGGCGTCTCCAGTCTGTCGGACAAGACTAAAAACCGAGGTCCCGTCTCCATATGATCTTAGCTGTTGGTGGGACGTTAAACCCCAAACCAATCAATCAATTATGCGTTATATAGGCGCATTACTCGTACGATACGCGTAACTGAATTGAATTCTGATTGGATATGGACATTTATGCATGTATTATGCGCATGCCTGCGCTTGTTGCGCGTAATCAATTAATACAAATAGACGAGCGGTAGTGTAAACTAGAGGACCATTGGTCCTGTAGCTCACCTGAGAGATTATCACATTGTAAGCTCATGAGATTTAAATTGATTGAGAATCGACCAATGAAAGTCTATGCATGGACACTATTGACCCCCGGGGCATAGCCAAATTTGACCCAGGGGCATGGCTGGCACAATTTATAATGGGGACTACCAAACATTGCTACATACAAAATATAGAAGCTCTGGGCCTTTTGGTTTCAGAGAAGAAGATTTTTGTTAGTTTTTCCCATTGTAAGTCTATGGAGACTATCTACCCCCGGGGCGTGGCCAAATTTGACCCCAGGGGCATGGCTGGCACAATTTATGTAGAGGACCATTAGCCATTGCCACATACAAAATATCAAAGCTGTGTGCCCTGTGGTTTCAGAGAAGAAGATTTTTGAATTTTTTTCCCATAGCAAGTCTATTGAGACTATCAACCTCCGGGGCCTGGCCAAATTTGACCCCAGGGGCATGAATGGCACAATTTATGTAGTGGACCATTAGCCATTGCTACATACCAAATATCAAAGCTGTGGGCCTAGTGGTTTCAGAGAAGAAGATTTTTTAATTTTTTCCCATAGTAAGTCTATGGAGACTCAACCCCCGGGCGTGGCCAAATTTGACCCCAGGGGCATGAATGGCACAATTTATGTAGAGGACCATTAGCCATTGCTACATACCAAATATCAAAGTTGTGGGCCTAGTGGTTTCAGAGAAGAAGATTTTTTTTAGTTTTTCCTATTGTAGGTCTATTGAGACTATCGACCCCCGGGGCGTGGCCAAATTTGACCCCGGGGACATGATTGGCACAATTTTTTAGAGGACCATTAGCCATTGCCACATACAAAATATCAAAGCTGTGGGTCTTGTGGTTTCATAGAAGAAGATTTTTTAATTTTTTTCCCCATAGTAAGTCTATGGAGACTATCAACCCCCGGGGCGTAGCCAAATTTGACCCCGGGGGCATGAATGGCACAATTTATGTAGAGGACCATTAGCCATTGCTACATACCAAATATCAAAGCTGTGGGCCTAGTGGTTTCAGAGAAGATTTTTTTTTCCTATTGTAGGTCTATGGAGACTGTCGACCCCCGGGGCGTAGCCAAATTTGACCCCAGGGGCATGATTGGCACAATTTATGTAGAGGACCATTAGCCATTGCCACCTACAAAATATCAAAGCTGTGGGCCCTGTGGTTTTAGAGAAGAAGATTTTTTTTCCCATAGTAAGTCTATGGAGACTATCAACCCCCGGGGCGTGGCCAAATTTGACCCCAGGGGCATGAATGGCACAATTTATGTAGAGGACCATTAGCCATTGCTACATACCAAATATCAAAGCTGTGGGCCTAGTGGTTTCAGAGAAGAAGATTTTTTTTTAGTTTTTCCCATTGTAAGTCTATGGGACCTATCTGTTGCCATGGAAACCACAATTTTAATACAATCTGCTCCAAAACCTAATGCCATCAATCCCCCAACCCAATTATGGTTCACATTAAATTTGATCAAGATCGGCCTACTAGCTTCAGAAATATTCTTCTTTGAAATTGTGCTACTTATATATGTTCTGCGCAAAGTAGGAATCGGTACAATTCCGGAATTGCACCTGCGCAAAGTAGGAATTCTCACTTTGTCGGACAAAGTAAGAATTCCTACTTTGCGCAGTTCAATTCCGGAATTGTCCGTGCGCAAAGTGGGAATCGGGACAAAGTAAGAATCTTCAATAATCCTTGCGCAAAGTAGGAATTTTGGGACAAAGTAGGAATACAAGGTCCCCCGTACATTGGGGCCAAAGAAATAGATAGGCTGCTTGTGCCTCCAGGCAAGCCTATACACTGCTGACTGATAATTTGATTACTTGTTAATGATTACTTGTTAACCGCTCTGATAGGAGCCTGTCTAGAAAAGCTGGTTCAAGTCAAACCATTCATACATATAAGCCTATTGTGGCTTAGTTGCATGGTTATATTTGTGTCAAACCCAATACTAGCTTAGCAGGCTTGGGGATTGTCAAGAATTAACTCTTTGTAGTGGTGGTTGATTTATTTACAGCATATTGGGAATCACCCAAAAATAAGGTGTCCTGCAAGAGACGAGATGCAGTGAATAGGACAACCTCTGACACATTAACCAGTTAAACACACATAGCATTTATGCAACCAACAACTTATTCAGTCACAAATACATTTGGGATATCCCGGAAATTACCAAGAAATTCTTCGAACATGACAGATGTTTTGCAGTCAATTTACAGCCTAGACAATAAATGACCAGCTAAATTTATCACCTGACATAATTAAACTGGTTTGTCTTTATCTAAACACTAATGCACAAAACATAAACTCACCCAGGAGCTCTCGAAACGTGAAGTTTTTGAACAATTTAGGAAAACGATGTTCTCTTTCTGAAACTTTGCGATGGTCTGACTGATGGAGCTGCGCGCGCGAGGAATAAATGGCGTTAGTATTCACGTCCAATCAAACACACTCTTTCACGAGGTTCCTTCCATTAGTTACTTTGTTTGCACACGGTACAGCTTAAACATAAATAAGCTAGTACTCAGTCGTTATCGCTATAGATTTACAATAATTTCCGTAAACTTGGAGAGTTCTACGATTTACCGAACTGGTTGCTTGTATCTTGTACACTAAATTTAAGCAGGAGAAAGTATAAAAAGCAGCTGTGTGACATTTGAAGCACTTGTTGGATGTAATGACATCCTCATTTTGGGTTAAAATCCCATAAAATAGAGGCAACGTCCCGACATGACTATAACCATGTGACGCTAAACCAAAACTCAAACAAAAAATCTATTGACCGTCAAAATTCTGAGTTACAAATAAAAGCAACGACTAAACTTTGTCGCAATTCACATGAGACGAGATTACAAAAATAAAACTCAAAACTAATGTGTAATAACAGTTACAATCTTGTATATAAATTCAAGCCCCACGGATAAGATACAGTGAAACGTACAAAAGAAAATACCGAAGAAAAATTTTCTGACAAAAGGCTGTTTTAAAGCTTGTTCACTATTTACTAAAATGGTAAGTTAAAATGAAAAAATATGTTGGGGCTGAAATTAGCATTTTCGAATAAAACATTTTAACAGAAGGACTAAACTCAAAATGTACCGTCTTTACTTAACGATGAGCATGTACTGAGTTCCCCATCGTCATAAGTATCCCAAACTCATCAACTTTGCGTTCCGTGAATCTTTTTCCATCGTCATGTTGACTGGGACGTAAAGCATCATTTCAAACAAACGAATATTTATCTGCGAACTCGACCGCTGTGTTTTCCGGGTATCCTCTTGTACTTTGGTGAAGATTCTCAGACACGAGACGCATTTAGTCGATGTAGCGAACCGAGTAGGGGCCAAACAGTTGAAACAGATAAGAAATTATCAGTTGCATGCCATTCATCAATGTTGAGGATCAGCGATTTAGTAGGTCATCAGGAAAACATGTCCGTGCAATATATACCCCCTCATACCCCACTTTTATATAGCAAAACCGGGGTATGCAGGGTATACCTATTTTTCTTATTTTTGCTCCAAAACATAGATTGTGGGTACTCGTTAGAACCGCCTCGGCGAGGCGGTTCTAACGTGTACCCACAATCTATGTTTTGAGCAAAAATAAGAAAAATATCAAAAAATTTTCAATTTTTAGAATTAAAAAATCTCTGTTTATTGCATGGGCAAGTTTTCGTAATGGTATCTTATAGCACAAGAAACGTAAACCAGATTGTAGATGTTACTTCTACCCCGAATACTCACCTTACATGTACTTGCTACGAGTTTGCAAATGGTTACTAGACATTTCTTGTCTTTTCTGAGGTGTACTACATAGTACATGGTACGTTAAGATTTTCTTAAGTAGTTTTAAGGGGTTTTCTCATAGTAACCATACCTGCATGTACATGTAGCACAAACTTAAGTTGCAGTTTGAAATTGTTGTGTATTTGCAGACTTATTTGCTTGATTTGACAAAACATTAATATTATGATAGTATACTCCTCTTCAAAATAATCCGGTCACCCAAAGTCTTAAGAATCGAAAATCTTTTTCGCATTCTGTACATTTTGTTATAAACTTGTTTGGTGTGGTCATACCCTTTACTATAATCCTATTTTCAACCCAAAAATGTGATTAATTTTGTTTAACGTCCTAATAACATGTTATGTCATATGGAGATAGAGCATGCTGAAAATATCTGAAGGGCTGTAGAGGCCCTGGATCGAAACCACGACCCCTTAATACAAACAAGCGGCGAGAACTACACTGTATTTGTATCCTGAGGAAGCTAGCATGGGCTAGTCGCTAGAATGGAGTGACCTTCCAGATTCCTTACCATTTTGTACCCTATAACTACCATATAACATATACTTTTTAAACTGAGCATGCGCAATAGACATACACTGCATGCGAAATGGCTGTTTATACCCTCGATTTTGTCAGTATTTCAAATTTACTAGCAATGGAACACACTTTTCGTTTATTTGTTGGGTGGTTGCAACACAACTGGGTGATCGGATTTTTTATGCGGAGGAGTATATAATCACATGTCAACTGCTGGTTCATCGGGAAAGGGACGCTGTTGTTAATGCACAAGTTGTGTAACACGGCGGTGACTCCTGTCTTTCAAGCTGTCATAGGTGAGCACGGCAATGTACCACCACTTCGATCAATACAGCGGAAACGCATCTTCCAGACGCCAATGCGATCGCGATGGGTATACGTCCTGATAAACGTTTCTCTTTCCTGATTGCAGGATTAAGAATTGGTGTCAGCAAGTAGGGTTTGGGAGAGTAGGCATAGTCACCGAGAGAGAATCCCCAGTTATGGTTCCGTTATTAGCCTCGGCTAGGAGAGCATGAAAACAGGCTTTATAATGGCAGGGATTCTAGTGATACTATTTTTGGTGCATGTACCGGGTGTCCGAGAAAATATGAAACATTTTGAAATAAGGTTGGTCGGGTTGTTTAAACAATTTGCAGCATATATATTTCGAGTCAAATGATATAAGAATATTTCAAAACGTTTGCTTGTTTGAATCGATGCTTTACGCCTCAGTCAACAGATATGGCCATGTCTGGACGTTGCCTCCATTTTATCGGACTTGTAACCAAAATTAGGTTGTCAATCATCCAACTAAGCCAATAAGGCTTATATATATGGATGGTTTGACTTCATCACTTTGAGCGGTTTACCAGTAACCAGATGGTCAGTCAGTAGCGTATAAGTTTGCCTAGAGACACATTTATGTCTTTAGACACAAATTGGTGAGGGCCAATATGTAGTTTAGTCGCCGCTAAAAAGTAAACGGTAAGATCTATTTGCGGCTGTTACCAACTGCCTTGATGCCTTGGTTAATTGTCGATCAGGCAAACAACAAGATTTGCCGTCTTCACATGATGACAAAATGTTAACTGTGACTTTTAACCATTACTCGACCAATCATCAACCTTTGTTTATACTTCGGTTCCGAATGCGCCAGTTTCAGGTCATATAAAGTCGTTGTTCGCCTCTTATCAGATGCCCTGCTGCCCTGAATAAAAGTCGTTCATGTAAATGACCGGACAAAAACAATACGTATATTTGAGCAAAATTAAAACTTGAAATTAGCTTTTAAAACTGTGATAAACTCCAAAAGGTTTGAAATTGAATTAATATATAATATAAACTTTTTAAAATTATCAAATCATTCAAATGGTATATGCATTATAATAATAATCAAAGTCACTGTGACATCTTATTGCTCTTGACTGATAGCAATTTTTGAAATGTCAAAACTTTGATTTGTTTCCATCTTTATAGTTCAAATTATATAACCCTGGAAGCGTCTAGTAGTGTTAACTAAAAGTTTTGGTTTAACGTTTGCTATGTATGCACGATTATTGTACATCAAGTTTCTTTGTCACGAACTGCGTTTCTGCACATTAATACATTAAAAGATAATTAGTCAGTTTAGTTGCAGATTTGCCCGATTAAAATAACATAGTGCTGTCGCCGAGACGATTCTTGAATTAACCCGCATTTCAAAAGTAAATTGTGTTCATCAGGAGCAGTTCTCATCAGGAAAACATGTCCGTGCAATGAATACCCCCTAAAACCCCACTTTTATATAGCAAAACTGGGGTATGCAGGGGTATACCTATTTTTCTTATTTTTGCTCCAAAACATAGATTGTGGGTACTCGTTAGAACCGCCTCGGCGAGGCGGTTCTAACGTGTACCCACAATCTATGTTTTGAGCAAAAATAAGAAAAATATCAAAATTTTTCCTCTGAAATATTGATTTTTGACCTGGAAAAATTACTGTATATCATATGGGCATGTTTTCGTAATGTTAAGCAAGGAAGCATGGTTCGAGCTTGGTATAAAGATGACATTGCTAATAACCAGGATGAACCTCATATGTTAGACCCAGAGGCGTTATTGGACGTCAAGGATTTGGAGAACATCGGTTTATTATACTTCCAGGTAAGTTGAATAGAAATGGCATTGCCAAGAAAATTTACAGACTTGTCAATTTATTATGAAATATTTCGATATCAGAGCGACACATTCCATAATCTATGTCGTTACCTTTAACCAATCGATCCAATGCGATATGGCGTTATGTTTATTGCTCTCAAGTCAGTTTCGGCAAGCACTGTGTAGTTTTGGTTGAGTCGTCTTATGGTACACGTAGTTCAGCGGTGATGAAGATTTTGGGAAAAAATTGATTTCAGCCGCTTTTTTATTATTGGCCATGACTCGTGAATACACTCCCCAGAACAGTAAATATTGAATACCTTGAAAGAAGTGGCTTCGTCCAGACATGACTCGAAAATAGTTGTCTGAGACGTTTAATAATAATAATAATGATAATAATAATAATAATAACAACATCACAAAACATTCTATATATATTGCAGATATTGTCCGAGGACTATGACAATTGTGCTGAAATTAAGCAGTTGAAGAAGGATCGACATTATTCAGTTGAGGACCAGATAACTGTCACAGGAGAGACGGTAGGATTAACCCATATTTGACGAATGGATTCTCCCATCATTATCATTTGGATGAGTCCACTTTCATTTTTGGGGTTGTCAGGAGTGATTTTTGAATTTTATTCAAATTTTCGATAAAAATTCTCTAAGCAAACAGAATAGCCCCAGATGTGACGCCGCAGAACGCGGCGTCCCATCTGGGGCTATTCTGTTTGCCCATGTCCCACAAAAAGGACGCCAGGCTTAAATGAGTTAAGAGCAGTGAACATATTATTGAGAAAGGGGTTGGGCTATACCGCGGTTACGGCTTTTCAGTGACCCTATAGATCTGGCAACATAGAGCCAAAGATAATTACTGTAGTGGCGTTACGCGCACTCAGGGAAATGTTATCGGATAACTTAGAAACTTATTTCAGATATAACGAAATATTCATGCATCCGACGTAAAGTTCACAACGTCATATACTGAACCAAATCTCAACGCACCTAGAAATATTTTGTTAAGTATTGCAAAAACGAAACGACTGTAAGTTTTCAAATTCTCTACATGACGAGAATATCTATTGACAAACAGAATGCTGAAATTTTATTGCAATCAGTGATTTCTGTCGAACCTAGGCGAACTGTTGGTAAGCGTACCCCAAATTTGGTTAAAATGAAAACAACAAAACAGATACGTCGATGCGATGAAAATCGCGAATTAAGTCCAAAATCACGATTATTGAATTTGAGTGAAAAGTACAACGCACATTGACATGAAAGTCATCCTTGTATCGAAAAAAGCGTCTGAAAAAGACTTGTAGGTCGTAACTAACAATTTGATGTCTTAAGGATCCATTTTGTTTTATCTTACACAGTCCGTACCTGGTAGAAACGCGAACCCCATTTGCTCTTACTAGCACTAAAAGCAATACTGTTAGTCCACTGAGCAACGCAGATTTGAAACAAAACGTTTACCACTTGTATGTGACTGAATATGAAGGGCGACAACGTCTTGGGACGACAGACAGAAATAAAATTGACTGAAACCGTCAACATAAGAAGAAACGGTCGACGCCCAGACTAGAGGTACCATGAAATCATGCGACTTGATAGAGTAAACACGGCGAAAATAAAACGCTCTTGTCCCATTATCTACGCTAAACGAACTATTCTCTCTACTTAGCCAGCCGCTCTAGCGATTTTTTTTCGACAGGGAGGCGAATTTTATTTTTCGGCTTCCATTCGACGAAATCAAGTTTTTTAAGTCCATTCATGGGTCACCACGATCAGCACGAGCAGTAAAACTGTCTTTGCATTATATATTCTTATGATTTGGGCACGTGATTAAATTTATTTAAAATTATCTAGTCATTATGCGTAAATGGTCGTCAAGGAAGAATATTCAAAATTTGAAAGGAAAATCTTTAATGAAACGAAAAAAGTACAAGCAGGCAAAGTTATTAAAAAAAAAAAAAAAAGTTATTCAAGTTTAAAAACTGATGCGTGGGCATTTTTACCAAGTGTATCCCGATTTCAAGAAATCGTAACACGTTACAAATACTTTATCAAAATAGCCAACCCATGTATTTAAATGAAATAAATACAATTACAAATGTAACTACTAGTGTATATGCTTTAAGGTAAAAAGGTACAAGTAGGCAATTATCAGGAAATGGCGCAATCAGAAAGATATTCCCACTCCATAAACCTAGGGGTGGAAAAAACTTTTTTTTTCTGATTGGGGCAAATGCAGATTTAAAACATTTTACTCGAAGATACCACAGACGAAACTCTTTCGTAAAGTAGGCTGCATAATATATTACAATATACAACGAGAACGCTTTCTGTGGTTTGCAGCTAAAGACGGCCGTTAAAGAACACATGCATCCCGACGAAGAAATCCGATTGGTAACGAGCGGTTCCGGATATTTTGACATCCGGGACACTGAAGACAGGTGGATCCGGATTGAACTGGTTAAAGGGGATCTACTGGTGATTGCTGGAGGGATCTACCACAGCTTTTCTCTGGATAAAAAGGTAAATGTTCCTCGTTATATGAAAAGATAAATTGGCATAGTATTATGTTTAAAACTAGTTGTGCCTCAAATTATGTCTATTGGCATAATATTAAATTTAAAGCCTCAAATACATAAATTAATTGATCAAAATAGTTTGATTTAAACATAAAACCTTCAAAATAAGAAGACAACAATATCTAAAAATTATAATATTCTAGAATAAATGAAACATGCTCTTTCTTATAATTTGTGATTACGTCCCAGTCAACAGCTATTATCGTATTGGGACGTTGTCTCCATTTTATTGGACGTACTAAAACTTGATAGGCATCTCTGTAGTAGTTTCCATTCGTTCCAAGGCGATACTTCTGTTGTGGTTATATTTGTTTTATGTTTGGGAGTCGAGTTTTGTGCTGTTTGAACCTTATGTACGTTTTCATAGTTTTAGTTAAGTTCGGGTAACTGAGTGGCCGCCTATTGGGAAATAATGCAGAAAGTTTTGTTTGGACTTTGGTTATTTCATTTGTCAAGGTTGAGGACGTTCTAGATACTTGTGTACTGTGGTAAATGTGAGCTTAACTCAAAACGATTTGAATTGCAATGTAACGAAATTACTTCCATTCTGCTTATCAAATGTAAACAATTAACATGTTTGAATGTCTCGACCCAACCATTCTTTCTGGGAATGCTTTGACAAATCGTTTTATACATGTGGGTATTGTTTTAATACTTATGAGTACTTCATGTTCACTCGTATTTGCAAAATCAAAACAAACATCGCGAGTTCATGGATAGGATTTGATTTCATACTGACGTTTTAAGGATGTTCGCTGCTAACAATTGACATTTTGGAACTTCCGGTTTTTCTTTTGTTGAATATCTCGTAAAAGGCTGCAGATATTTTCCTAATATTTTATATTTGGATACATATTGATGATATGCATTGCATGAGCCATTAAAATTGTCAATCTAAGAAACTTCATTTTTTCACCCCATTTTCTGCAACTTTTCAGGAAATTTTAGTTGTGAGTAAAATTTAGGTGGTAGGGTAGATTAAACTTGAATATTTCACATCTACAAATTAATTGCACTAGTTCGATGTTTATTTTCGCAGCAGTATATGTGTACATGGTCGTCTAAGTCAGTATTTGTGTCTTTGGTGTGTTGGTTTTAAAAATTTAGGTGGTTTTATGAAATGGGCTTTAAGAAACAAAACAGCCGAAAAATGGCTGAAAATGGCGATTTTCAAGTTGTTGGTTCTCTCTTATATGCACACTACCCTATATATTTCTTCCTTTTATTCGAACAGTATAACCACGTTCTATGTTTTGTGAAAATACAAGAACTAGTTTGAATCAACAAATATGGGTTTGGCACATTTCAAAATTTTGATTTTTTCCGACTTTTCAGGTATGGGGATAGGGTTTGAAAAGGAATCCTAAAATTTTGTCATCCACTTCAAGTTGCAATTTTTTCTATGCTTTTGGTCCAAAATAGTCTGCGTTACGTAAATATTATGCCTTTTGAAAGCATTCTATGTGTATTTTTGTTCAAGACAGGTATTTTTCAAAGAACTAAAAATTAAATAAATTTTACTAAATTTAAAACATGGTGCTCAGAGGCCTGTAGTTTGAAAAAATGCACACTACCCTATATTTATTTTGTTTTCAAATGTCTTGTGTTGTATTTTGGAATCTAAAAAGAGTGGTAAGAAAAAAAGTTTGAATACTTTTTCATTGGCAGCGAACATCCTTAAGTTCTTGTTGATAGCTTATTACTGATGAAGTAGTGATTCATTTACTTGATCTTGCAGAAATTTATACAAATCCGACGATACTTCTCAGAAGTAACAGAGTGGACAGCATACGATCGACCAGCGGACGACCACGCCTCAAGAAAAGCATACATCAAAAAGTACGGAAATAAAAGTAGAGGATAAAATTCTGCCGCTCTGGTTTCATATTTATGTGACTGTTGAAGTCCTGCTGAACATTAAAACTATACATATACGTGTATAGTTTGTGAACATTGTGTGCTTTTGTTTCTAAAGAATTTAGTAACTTTGTCATATGTATATGTATATATTATATATATTCTAGAGACAACGAATTACCAGAGATTCTTTACAAAACAAACTTGGAATTTTCTTTTAGACATAAAAAAGGTTTAACCCCCCCCCTTCTTTGCTCTTATATAGCAGACCAGGGGTTTTAAACAGAAACAGTTCAACAATATGCTAGAGAAAGCTGATTCGCTCGCCTTGCTTCTGTTTATGGTCAGTTTGGTATCCGGAGTGACGGACCTTTATGTTAAGACAATGCAAAGGCCTTTTGCATTCAAATAACGGTCATTTCATAAAAACTAGACAAAATCTACCACAAACGTTTTTAAGAACGCCAAATAAATATAACTGTGCAATTCTTGACAAATTAAGCTGATTATTTTAGGCGCAACTACATCGGAAATGTCCCGATGTCCCGAGTTATTTTGGTCTAACAAAAATGGCGGTCGTAGCGTAACAGTATACGCGCATGAATAATAAATATACGATAGTTGTGAAAAGGAAACTTACTCAAAATACTACAGTCATATTAGCATTCATTTTAAATTTAGAGAAATTTACAAAACGTGATAATAAAACAATATACACATAATATCTAGTTAATTGAGTCAATCATTTTCTGGTGTGGGATTTATGAAACTCTGGAGTTTGAAAATCATATCGTTTATCAATCGGATTTTCAAACTCTCTCCTGTTATACAATGTAGCTGGATCGACTAATAATATCCATATATGTTTACCGGATGAAATAAATATTCCATAGTTTTGGCAGCATGTATGCTTCTATGCCCTTGATATTAACCAGAACAGCAATTACTTTCAATGGACACCGCAAAGATAATTATAATTACGGTGATATCTCTGGGAACACCCGCGAATGTCCATAAATGTTTATAAAATAATTTTGAATATGAATGGACTGCTCAAAACAGTTTTGTTACAGACGTACAGGTTATAACTTGAATGTTATGCGACAGTCTGCATGCTTAGCATTTTACCCAATCATGGTTGATAACTATGCTGCCTTCTGATTGCACGCCGGTATGTCGGGCGTCAGACTCTATGATGGCCTCGACTTAAAGCTTTTCATTTTAGTTGCTTGGGGCCGGAGCTTCTTGTCTGTTGCTTGGCCCACCGGGGTTCAACTGATGTTTTTCTTTTGCTCTGGAGTTGGTAAGTTATTCGGTGCCCAGGAATCTCCATCGTAGGGCAGTTTACTCAATCTGTGAGTCCTGGTTTTTGATTCATCAGGATGTTTCTCATGATTTATTTGTTTGTTCCAAATAATTCATTGACTAAAGGGTGTTAAGAAAGTGCGTTCCGCACTTTACCACATGAATCGAAAGTATTTTGTAGGCAAACACTAATGAAATGATACTTTGTCCATTAATATGTTCCATTCGCAGATACAGTATTGCAGTTGAAGTGCTGTCTAACGTCGAGTTGCTTTACAGATGTATATTTTCTAGGGATGTCATTCGGTGTCAGATTTAAGGTTCGGACGTTCGGAAACAAACATCCGGATGGTTCGAACGTTCGCATTTTTCGGATCAGGTCATTATATTACAAGTACATTTACATGTGTGGTAATCGAGTGCTCCTTTGAAAGAACATTCATAATCAAAAGATACTTGCTTTGCGTTGTTTCCGTTGATGTGACGCAGAAACGAAACGGCACGCAATTTACATGTAGGAAAGATCATTTCTAAAACAGCATTACTCAAAACTAACTCTATAATTCAAAATTAAATTATGCAGTTATCAAAAATTCACGAGTATCCACCGAGATCCCATTTTATCGAAATGGCGCGTCAGCAAACAAATTAAATTTAGTCACATTATGCATATTCTTACTTTGTTTCTTCTTTGCATTTGTGGGGCAGCTAAAGAATCTGCCTATTTGTTTTGTCAAACTAAGATCATAGTAAAAAGGTACAAGTAGGCAAAGATCAGGAAAAGGCGCAATCAGAAAGAGATTCCCACTCCAAAAACCGAGGTGGCAAGCCTACTTGTTTCGTTTAATCCCAAGCTGTATCTGTCAATGATCCAACATGTTGTTTTGCTTGGCGACGGTCTGTATAATTATTATTTCTAAAACTTGATAAGCGTGAATCATATCGTTTTCAAAAGGAAACAAAAGATGCCAATTATTATCTTCAATCCTTTCTTTGTTATCGCTTCCCATTGACCTGTATTGTCGCGTTAATCTGTTACACTTTTACTTAGTGACCTTTGACACTTACTAGACTACATGTTTAGAAAATCGTATTGAATACCTTGTTTCATATGCTGCTATTTAAAAAATAGGGAGATATTGTGTAATTTTGTCATATATCAATGGAAATTTTACCTAAATATTGGACATGCTGCTATTTTTAGCGAACGTCCGGATGCTAAGATTTGAATCCGAACTTCGAAACGGGATCCGAAGTCCGAACGTTCGGACTCCGGTTGACATCCCTAATATTTTCTAAGGACACTGTATTTCACAAATTTTGGAATCATTCGATTTTCTGAAAAAAATGTGAAAATTTTGACATTTGATATGTCTTTACAGGTTTATAATTCAAAATATCAAAAAACGATTATAAATGGCATATAAGTGGTCCTTAAAGACTTTATTCATTAGATTATAGAAGATTTTTACGCATCGGTCTTGGCAAAGCTAAGATATTTACAAGTATACCCCCATTTGCGTGTAAAAGTTCAAGGGCCAGTGTTTGAGGGCCATTTTTATCATATTCAGGTATTTGATTTAAAACATATTTGCTTTTGTTTTTTCCACATACACCCAAATTATAGTCTGGTTATGTCATTTTTTAGTTTTGAAGCACTTAAAGTGAACTACCAGGAAAACAATTTTTGCGCGGAACGAACTTTCTTAACACCTCACCACGAAGACCGAAGAACTAACTAAATGTTATGAACCACTGCAGAAGCTGAGGGTGAGGTTATGGCCATGTAATACCGGTTTAAGCCCGCCAGTAATTTTGTGTTACTGATCGTTCCAATGCGATACTTCTGTGGTGGTTCTTTTTGTTTTATGTCTTGGTGTTTAAAATGTTTTGTGCTGTTGGGGCCTTATGTATGTTTTCATATTTTAGTTAAGTTCAGGTAACTGAATGGCTACCTATTGGGAAAATAATTGCTCATTCGGCTTACGATATGTTTTCATGGTATAAGTACCTGATTATTAATTTAGTTTTTTCCCACCTCGGTTTTAGGAGTGGGCATCTTTTTTCTGATTGCGCCCTTTCCAGATATTTGCATACTTGAACTTTTTGTATTTACATCAATACTGATTGAAATAAGCATGAATGACATTTGAAATCTAAATATTTTACGTATGACTGATTTTTACCTATACCCTCTCAAACGCCCTTTTTACTTTATCAGTGTGGAGGTTGAATGGGTAACATTGACATGTGACATTACTGGAAATAACCCAAGTTCAAACGAATGACTTTATGTCAGATCCTGTGAACATTTTATATATTTATCTCTATTGCATCGTGTATTAGAAGTAAAGAAAATAAGTTGAATCCAATTTAATATTACTGATCACTCAAAGACCGCGCTCCTGTTAATTTGATGACGAGTTTTGCGCTTGCATATCTTCTTGCTCCAAAACATAGATTGTGGGTACTCGTTAGAACCGCCTCGGTGAGGCGGTTCTAACTTGTACCCACAATCTATGTTTTGAGCAAAAATCTGTAAAATAGCAAAAACATTCTACTGAAAATTTTCATTTTTTACAAGTTTAAATATCTCTGTATATTGCATGGGCATGTTTTTGTAATGTTCTTGTGTTCCACCTGAGCTTTAGTGTGGGACATCGGTTATTTAGTATTAACTCCGGGCGTTTGGATATATGTATATTTAGTATTTGAAATTATCAATTTTAACTTTCAAATTTAAACTTCAGTTTGCCGCCATGGATTAACATTACATGCACCAGAAACAGCTTACCTTGTGCAGAGACTAAAGCTTTGTTTTAAGCTCGAGCCTTTACTCTTGATTTCGATAACCAGGCAAAAGTGCCGGGCAATAACGTTTAACACTAAACTAAAAACGTTTTAGTTGTTACCATAGTGCAGGGGAAATAATGGGGTTTTGATATGAGCACGCCAGCGAGTTTTTCTTTGCAAAGGGTTTGGCAAAGACATCAGAAAAACATGTCCGTGACATGTATACCCCTTATACCCCACTTTTATATAGAAAAACTGGGGTTTACAGGGGTACACCTATTTTACTTTTTTTTATCCAAAACATTGATTGTGGGTACTCCTTAGAACCGCGTACCCACAATCAATGTTTAAACATTTATCCAATGAAATCTTCATTTTTTAATGCTGACAAAATTATCTGTATATTGCATTGGCAAGTTTTCGTAATGAGCAGAGTTCAGAACTCCAGTTTGTCTCCTTCCAGATGAGGCTTATAGCAGGGTAAATCATAATCCTCGCCTATCTCCGTAGGTGAGGTCGTGGTTTCAAATGACTGGAATATTATCCAAACCCCTCGTTTACGAGCTACTTCGAAGATAATAATATTCTCTTGAAATGTTCTTCATAGTATCAAAGGTGTGTTTTGTGACGTGTTCCCTTAAATCAACGAGAACATGCATTGTTTGATTTCTCTCACCCTACCAGTTTATATACATGTATAACAATGATATTTGAAATGCAAAATGTCTGAAGTTAACTGGTAGAGTGAAATAAATCAAACAATTTTTAAATAAAAATAAACATGCAAATGTATGTCACGCCATGTTAACATTGCATGTATAATACACGCGTGTGATCGCATTAAGCATATTAAACCCGTCCTTCAATTTAGATTTGAGCCTGTGCATGAGAAAACCAACAATTTGCATATGCGAAAACAAAGACGCAGATCAGTTGTGCAGTAACTGCACAGCTGATCAGCGCCTTTGTTTTCGCCACACGGGTAGTACAATTCCTCTTTTACTTATATCCAAAGTTTCAAGCTTCTAGTTTTATTCTGTGACTGTACAGCCTGGTTTATGTCGGACCTGGTCGGAAACCCAAATTGTTGGTTTTCTCATGCACAGGCTCATTTGAGTTATCAGCACTTCAAGTACACTTGTCTCGATTGCATATTTTGTAAGTCGGGCTAGACTTTGGACGACAAAAATGGTTCGGAAATACATGACAACAAACAACTTGTTTCGATGTTTGGTTGGATTTATAATTTATCTGGTGTATCGCATTTGTCGATTACTAGTCGACGTATGTGACGATATCGCAAACGTATTTTTCGTCGACAAACGTAAGTCACCAGGCTATACTGCAAAACACGGACGAATATTATGGAAACGAAAACATTTTGAAATGAAGTTTGCGTCATCATTTGATTTTATGTGCTTCTTCATTTCTCGTGTAAAACCGGAGTATGTGTTGCGTCAAAATGTTTCTCTGTATGCATTAACAAACAAGGAGGCTATATTCGTAGAAACAGCCAAAGATGTTGACATACACAGTTCAAAGGTTCACCCATTCTTCTTCGTGGCGCAGTTTCGATACGCTAGAAATGTGATCAAAATGTCCATCTCGGACTTTGTGAGTTTGGCTGAGAAGATAGGCGACCCCGCCGTCCCCGTAATACTGATATCCAACACTGGGCGATGTGGTGGAACAATGTTGTGTCAAATGTTCGAGTCTTTACCGGGAACACTTGTGATGCAGGAGCCCGATCCTCCTCTCCACGCGTGTATTTTGCTTGAAAACGGTGCTGTTAATAAAGAAAGATATGACGCCATGCTCAGATCGGCCATCCGAATTCTTTGCAAGCGGCGCCCAGGTATACAAAGGATATGTATTAAGCCACGTGCACGATGTATGGCAATGATGAAAGACATACCTAGACTTGCACCAAATTTAAAACATATTTTTATGTACAGAAATCCGCTAAATACAATATCGTCCATGTTAAGAATGATGTATTGTGAGCCCTATCCAGCCGTTCTGTATTCGTGTGCCTATTCAAACTGGTTCTCGATTTTTTTCCCGAAATTTAGATATCTAATGCAGTATTACTTCATACCAAAACCAAACAATTTCCAACAAGTACCACAGGGAACCAATTCTGCAGGGGTTTTTGGTTACACGTGGGCACACATTATACTAATCGCACGAGCCGCAATGTCACGTGACTCAAACTTTCAGCCAATTAAATACGAGGACATAATTGCCAATCCACGGGGGACGGTGAAACAACTATTTGGCAGCTTTGGGATAGACATTTACTATCTTGATGGAGCTATTTCATCAATGTCACGTGATTCACAGGGAGAGTCTGTGCTTAGCCAAGAAAACCTGAGGTCAGACAGAGGGATATCGACAAAGGATAAGATAAACATTGACTCCATTTTGATTCAGTTTAACCTGCCATTGCTAGGCGCAGATCTTAGAATTTAAGAAAATCATTCGCAGGAATTTTAACATAAATAAACGCTTCATGTTCGTAAAATTAAACATAAACAATATCCAGGAACTGGTGCAATCAGAACCAAAGTCAAAATCACGTCATAAAATATAGGTAGGAAGCACACAGGTCTTGATGAAAAGAGAACATACGATTCCATTACCGCTCTTAATCATTCGATCATCTAATCACTGTGCCCCGCACGAGACACATATTAGACCACCCAAAAGCTGCTTGTATGCGTGCCTATGTTTGGTTTCCGCGGTTTCTCGTTTTTGCTTCATTAACTGATAAGCCCGTCCCATGAACTGAAGTAATCTTGAAAGGGACGTAAAACTGAATAATAGAAACGGACAAGTAGGCAACGATCAGGAAAAGGCGCAATCAGAAGATTCCTCACTCCAAAAGCCGAGGTGGAAAAAACTAAAATAATCAGGTACTTAAACCATGAAAACATATCGTAAGCCGAATGAGGAGCTATTTTCCCAATATGTGGCCACTCAGTTACATAAACTTAACTAAAAATATAAAAACATACAAAAGGCGCCAACAGCACAAAAATTTGAACACCAAGACATAAAACAATTAGACCCACCACAAAAATATCGCCTTGGAATGATCAGTAATATAAAATTTCTGGCGGGCTTAAATCGATTTTAAGTTACCTAACCTCACCGTCAGCTTCTGCAGTGGTTCACAACATTTAGTTACTTGTTCGGTCCTCGTGATGAATCTCTAACTACATGTAGTCAACGAATCAACAAGGACAAACATAAATCATGATAAACACCATGATGAATAAAAAGCGAGGACTCACAGATCGAGTAAGCTAACCGACGATGGAGATCCATGGGCGCCAAATAATTTACTAACTCCGGAGCAAGAGAAAAACACCAGACGCTCCGGCCCCAACCAACTAAATGAACAGCTTTATGTCGGGGCCATCATAGAGTCTGACGCCCGACCCACCGGCGTCCAATTAAAGATGGCAGCATAGTTATCACAAAAATGCAGATAATTATTTTTTAATGCGTACTGTACGCATGAAAATAAATGTACAGTGCATACCGACAATACGACTGTGCTGTGTACACGTTTTCTGAGGATTCATATTCTAACCTCTCATTCAGAATCAAACTTATAGATATGTGTGTACACACGTATGGATATGACCATTTATTCAAGTATGAAAATTCAAGTAAACTGGTTGATAATCCTGTAGTTACATGTTTATCTATCATTTAGGCATATTAAACCATACCTTTGTCCCCTGCATAGATACTTAGAATGACAAATCTGAGGAAAACATGATAAACTGGGATGACTGTTTCTAAGATGGAATACGTGTACATTAAGTTTTAAATTGAAAACAATGACGAGAAATCGAAGCAAAACGCTATTCAATAAACAAGTGACAAACTACCATCAAACTTCCTGAATGAACCTTTGGTAAACAATTTGTCTGACCGCGGCACTGAACGGAGAGCACTTGTACGGTATAACTTCTGAAGCTTCATGAATATATTGCATGGTATGTAATGTGGAATGATCAAAAGCTGCATTAATAGTGTAACTACTTTTCGATTGTTGACGGTGCAGCCAGGTTACTCTAGTTGAAAACTTGTCATTTTGTGACAATTTTAATCTGAGGTATGTTTATCTGAGTACGCATAAAACCAAAAACTGTTTGCGTACTGCTGATTTTACCGCGTACATGGTACGCACAGGTCTGAAGTTTTAATGTGCACAGAGCAAAAAAATCGTGCGCACATACGTTGTACGCATCGTTATCTACATCGTTGGTTATCCTTATCGCCGTTTTGCACAGCGTCGATAGCTGAAAATCCAATAGTTTCCCAGATAGCAGCGCCGTTTATTACGGCAACTGATAGTTGATCAGACTATTTTATCGCCAATCCCGTGAAAACCTTGAATTTAGATGAAAGGAACCCAAGCCCTCCGTCACTGCATATAGTCACCGCATAATAGTCCGATAATTCATTTAAGATTGATGCTTGATATTTATAAAAATGAAAGATGAACAAAAATAAGCTATTTGCTTCCGTCCATATCATTTTTCAGATGTGAATTCTTGTAGTTTATGTATGTATGTATGTCTTTGTTGTAAATAATTGATCTTGAAATAAAATATGTTTAAAGGCAAAAATGAACACATTTCGATATTCCTGAAGTGTTGCCTTTTGTTATTTTCCATCAGGAAAACATGTCCGTGTAATGTATACCCCCTTAAACCCCACTTTTATATAGTAAACCTGGGGTACGCAGGGGTATACCTATTTTTCTTATTTTTGCTCCAAAACATAGATTGTGGGTACTCGTTAGAACCGCCTCGCCGAGGCGGTTCTAACGTGTACCCACAATCTATGTTTTGAGCAAAAATAAGAAAAATATCAAAAAATTTCCTCTGAAAATTATCGATTTTTGACCTGAAAAAAATACGGTATATTATATGGGCATGTTTTCGTAATGCATTTGAAGCTTTATGTCTCAGTCAAAAGTTATGGCCTTGTTCAGAGCATTGCCTCCATTTTATGGGGCTTACTACTCAACATTGGGGATGTCGTGTTGACGTCATGTAGCACCATCGTAGTAACGAATTAAGGCTTATATGCATGGATGATTTGACAAAGCCACTTTTCCTGAGCAGGCTCAGTTAACCAGTAATCGGGTGCTCGGGAAGTAGCTTATAAGCTTGGCCCGGAGGGACAAGTCCATCTATTTCACACGAACCAAATAGATGTGGCCCATAATCCCACCTGGTTAGCCTTAAAAAGTTTGGAATGCGTTTTACTTACCATAAATTCTGTATAGAGTAATAGACAAGCCCAAAGGGGTTCAACTGGGGTTTTCCTTTTGCTCCGGAGTTAGTAAGTTATTTAACGCCCAGGGATCTCCATCGTCGGACAGCTTACTCAATCTGTGAGTCCTCGTTTTTGATTCATCATGGTGTTTATCATGATTCATTTGTTTGTCCATTATGATGCGTTGACTAGTTAGAGATTCACCATGAGTACCGAACAACTAACTAAATGTTGTGAATCACTGCAGGAGCTGAGGGTGAGGTTAGGTACCTGTAATATCGATTTAAGCCCGCCAGTAATTTTATATTACTGAACGTTCGAAGGCGATACTTCTATGGTGGTTCTTATTGTTTTATGTATTGCTGTTTTAATTTTTGTGCTGTTTGCGCCTTATGTAAATGTTCATATTTTAGTTACGTTTACATAACTGAGTGGCCACCTATTGGGAATATAGCTGCTCATTCGGCTTGCGATATGTTTTCATGGTATAAGTACCTGATTGTTATTTTTTTCCACCTCGGGTTTTGTAGTGGGAATCTTTTTCTGATTGCGCCTTTTCCTGATTGTTCCGTTTTTATCTATCTGTTGTCGTTAATATGATGGAAGTTTGTAAATATACAACAGCATTTAAACTATGACGTCGAAGTTATTAGTAATACTTAGTGAAATTAGAGAATTTAAATTTCGAAATCTCAGAACATACCATATAATACTTGGATTAATTGGAGAATTTCGCAATCAAAACATCACTTACAGGTATCAGTTCCCACGTTTTGATCTCATATTCCGGCTTCATTAAATAAAGCTATTTCAAAATAACATATTACGTTTTCCATATCAAATATCTATTCCCTTTCTGTCTGAAATGATTGGTAAGTTGAGTTGATATACGCCTTCGGTTTACATCATGATAATAACATTATTGAAAACAAATATATATATATACATGTAATAGTCTTGTAATATCTTAATGCGAAGTAAGTGCTAAAGCTTTATACATGAGATCTAGTAACAATTTCCAAATGAGGGTGATTTTCATGCTGACGGTTTTCTTTACACCGGCTTTGCTTACGGACAATTCTTCTCGGACAGAAGGAGAACTGCATCGGGCATTGCTAAACGATTATAATCCAAATAGAATACGCAATTCTACCTGGACTGAACGCGACTTGCACTGGGCACTGTTCAAAGATAGCAATTCAACTATTATAACCAACTCTACTCGGACTGAAAGAGACTTGCATCGGACCCTATTCAAGGATTACAATCCAGATGTTATACCCATCGTTGGTAAATCAGGCACGGTAAATGTCTCCGTAGATATTTATATTATGAGCATTAATAGTATTGATGAAAAGGGACAAACATTTACACTTCGTGGTTTTCTAGAAGTAAAATGGAAAGACCAGTTTCTTACATGGAGGCCAAATGACTTTGGAGGTGTAAAGAAAATAAACGTAAAGAACGAAAACATTTGGTTACCGGATTTGGCTTTGACGAATATTTACGACAGCCCAACAGAGATGGGTCAGAGGGATGGCCGAACATCTATAAACTATAACGGCCAGTGTGTGATGTGGCCGTACAAATCGTTTAAAGTCGGGTGTAAAATTAATATTCGGAAATTTCCTTTTGACGTTCAAGTCTGCGAAATGGATTTTGTGTCATGGACAAATCCGAATTCTCTTTTGAGACTGAAAACAACATCGGACACGCTTAGTTTTTGGTATTACAAGGAGAGTTCTGAATGGGAGATAGGGTCATATCGCATCAGACACTACCTAAATCCACACGGGAATGACGTTTGGGATCATGTCGAGTTTCAATTTACACTGAAGCGAAAATGGTTGTTTTACGTCCTCAATATGATTGTACCAATTATGTGTATTTCATTCTTGAACATAACATGTTTTATTATCCCATCAGAGTCAGGCGAGAGGGTGACATTATGTATATCGTCATTTCTAACACTAGCTGTGTTTCTAACAGTCATGAGCAGCTTTTTACCAGAATCATCAGATGAAGTATGTTTGTTTGGTATATATGTCGGCTTACAACTGTTATGTAGCGGCCTGACTATTCTTGGGACGGTCATATCACTACATCTCTATCACAAGAATAGCACAGAGGCAGTGCCATTCTACTATCGCCTTCTTGCCAAATTGTTTTGCCAGATTAAGATTTCCAGTGGACACATACAACACACACACATGAACGGACACACGCTCACAGACGAGGAATCAGTTTCGAAGAAATCGGCAGTAATGATCGAGGATGCTCATTTGTCATGGGTTGTAGTGGCTCGAGCATTCGACCGTTTGTGTTTGTTGCTTTCCATCGTTTGGAATTTAGCCCTGATAATTGGATTGGTATGCGCATTTCGGAGTTAAAAATGGAAACTGACGATACATGAGATTAAACAGTAAACTATGTTTATTGTCCATGTCATATGACCAAAATGACCTTGATATTGGTGGTAAATGTTTTTAGAAAGCTCAGATTATTCTTTTGAAATGTAAAAGTAAGCAATGATCAGGCATTTGTGCAATTGGAACTTAAGTCCAACCCTCATAAACGAGGTGATGGTTTAGTTAAAACATTCATAAATATTCCATAGCTGTTAACTTTTGTGGTTGTATTTTTTAAGCATTTTTGGGGTGTCGTGACATCCTAATTTTGGATACAAGTCCCATAAAATGTAGGCAACGTCTCGACATGACCACAGCTGTTGATTATTAAGGCGCTAATGTACAAATCAAACGATTACAAACTGCCCCGGTCATTGGGGCCTATAGATGGGCTCCTTGTGCAAGCACTTGTTGGATGTCATGACATCTTCATTTTGGGTAAAAGTCCCATAAAATGGATGCAAAGTCCCGACATGACCTTAGCTGTTGACAGGGACGTAAAGCATCAATTCAAACGGCATTACAAGCAGGTACTATTACAAAGAGAACATATTGTAAGCTGAGTAAGTAAAGAGAAACACTAATTGCCCAAACGTATCTAAGACAAACAGATATAACCACTACAAAGCACCCTCTTGGAACGACGGTCAAAATTACTGGGAGCTTAAAAAGTTACAAGTATGCAATGATCAGGAAGTGGCGCAATCAGAAAGAAATTCACACTCCAAAAAAATCGAGGTGGGGAAAAACTAAATTGACAATTAGGTACTTATACTAAGAAAACATATCGTAAGCCGAGCGAGCAGCCACCTCTGAACAGGCGGCCACTCAGTCACTCGGAACTAAAAAAATATGAAACCGCACATAAGGCCCTAACTACACAAACCCCCGATAAAACACAAAACAACCAAAACCATTACAGAAGTATCGCTCTGAAACGATCAGAAGCAAAACCTCTTGGGGGGGGGGGGCTTAACCGATCCCACATGGCCCCACCCCACCCATATCCTGTCCGTGTGGTGAATATCTAGCTAGTCAATGAGTCTTCCAGGACAAATAAACCACGATAACCGCCATGATGAATAAAAAAACGAGGACCTACACGCCCAACAAACCGTTAAGCCGGTTTAACAGTATACCAGCGGCCCCTGTGGCCGAGCGGTTAAGAGCGCTGTTTCGTAATCACTCGATCATCTCACCGCTGTGTCTGGTGTGGCTCTGATCACATTTGAGACAAGCTAAGTTTTGTTTGCGGGTGTACCAGGTGGTTTTTCTCGGGGTTCTCCCGTTTTTGCCCATCTACTGATTGGCCCGTCTCATATGCGTTGAAATAATCATGAAAGGGACGTAAAACTGAATTTAAAAAAAAATAACAGTATACCAACCTCAGCCTCGGCGAATCCAGTGGATCGAAATATTAGTTTTTCGATACTCATAATGGATATCGTAATTCGTCAGTGAGTTAATTATCAGGGTATTAATAAACAAATACAAACAAAAATGCATCTGAATGTTAGTTGATGAATGTTATGTTTGATGTAAGTTTAAGTACACAAAAGAAAACTGAATACTGTTTTTTTGTGTTGTGTTTTATGTTGTATATAACCGTTTGATATAGAATCTGCAATTGTATGTTAATTTCAAGTATAATTGTATATTTGATTCAAAAAGATATAACAAAATAAACATATAAGCTTAAACGCAGTGGGCCGGGTCATTACGTCAATCACCATTCAACTAAATCATTATACCTTGCCCGTTAATGCTTAAATCCCTACATTAATCATGATTGCTAGTGTTGCAATATTAATTTTATTGCAAGTCATTATATTCCTATAGTAATTGGTGAGTAACCAGAATGCGGTGAGTCCGTGCCATGAGACTTAAGACGTATTTCGTAAAAATGGGTACTTCGAAGCTGCATAGCAGTGTTGTACAGGTACGTTCACTTATTAATATACCCCTGAAAAATTCAGAAATAAATTGACAACTGTTTTTGCTTTGAACAATCGTCACTGGCACGAAATGCACAACTGGATGAATTTGTTTATATAACATGATAAGTATGAGTATTCAGCTGTAAATATTTATTCTGCATATATAAAACTTCCAGATCTTGTGATGTTGTATGCCTAAAAAGGTACAAGTAGGCAAAGATCAGGAAAAGGCGCAATCAGAAAAAGATTCCCACTCCAAAAACCGAGGTGGGAAAAAACCAAACTAACAATCAGGTACTTATACCATGAAACATATCGTAAGCCGAATGAGCAGCTATTTTCCCAATAGGTGGCCACTCAGTTACCTTAACTTAACTAAAAATATGAAAACATACATAAGGCGCCAACAGCACAAAAAATTTTAAACACCAAGACATAAAACAAAAAGAACCACTACAGAAGTATCGACTTGGAACGATCAGTAACACAAAGTTACTGGCGGGCTTAAACCGGTTTTACAGGTACCTAACCTCACCCTCAGCTTCTGCAGTGGTTCACAACATTTAGTTAGTTCTTCGGTCCTCGTGGTGAATCTCTAACTAGTCAATGAATCATCAAGAACAAACAAATAAATCATGATAAAGATCCTGATGAATCAAAAACCAGGACTCACAGATTGAGTAAGCTGCCCGACGATGTTGATTACATAACATATGGAGCCAAATTTGTGACCAAAAACTTGCTGATGTTCGAGTTTCAAAGATTCAACAAGGAACCATGGTAAATGGTTCGTAATTTTATTAGTACATTATGAAAGAATAAGCATTATGGTACTAACGCTGACAACTTGGTGTCTTTATGCGCACCCAGGTCCCTGATTTTCATTCATTGTATATTTTAGAATGGCATGCTTGGTAAAGCGGTTATTACAATATAAAACTAAGCGTGTCAGTGTTATTTTGCAAGAAACGTGATATTCTACCAGGACGAGTTTATGACAAAAGCTTGCTAGTTGGTTCCTTCACGAGGTAAGCATGTCTTAAAGCACCTGTTGTCACCCATGGCCTCGTATTCTGCCAAAACACACACCATGGGAAACATCGCTTTGTTAAATTTATGTCATGAAACATCTTGTTATAGAGCCTAATGGAAAGAAAACATAAGGTGTTTTGCTTCAACAAATTACCATCTAGGGCACACAATTGGTCCAAATTCATGTTTTTTTTTTGTTTTTGTTTTGATTCAGTTTTACGTCCCTTTCAAGATTATTTCAGCTCATATGAGACGGGCCAATCAGTAGGTGGGGCGAAAACGGGAGAACCCCGAGAAAAACCACCTGGCACACCTGGCTTGACTCACATGTGGCCAGAGCGGGGCTCTTAATCGCTCGGCCACGGGCGTCGCCTCCAAATTCATGATGAGCTAGCATACAACATTATGATCAAGGTATGTCCATTATTTCAACAAAAACTGGCAATAAACTTTAGAGCAATACAGAAAACTCGAGGAAATAATGGTAACAACACAATTGAGACCCAAACTCAGAAAGTGAATAACTGTTTGTAAAAGAACATGGTTTTGTTTGAGTCTGTAAATATTTTGGCCCTATTTATAGATTGAACTTTTAATAAAATTCTATATGCAATACAACAAACCAAAACAAATACTGACCATTACTGATAAAGCGTTCAGCATTCAGCAACTGTAATTTTGGAGTGGGAATCTTTTTCTGATTGCGCCTTTTCCTGATCTTTGCGTACTTGTACCCAATCCATACAATATTCATACAATGGTAAATTATTTGGAATAGTACAAGAACGGGACCCAGTTGTTCAAAACTAACGACGTCGTTAGTAAACATTAATATTACAAATACACTGTTATTTTTTGTTGAAAAAATGTGAGAATCCTTTGCACTACTGTTATTTTTTGTTGAAAAAATAATCCTTTGCACTGCAAAGGATTCTCACATTTTTTCAACAAAAAAATAACAGAATGCAAAGGATTCTCACATTTTTTCAACAAAAAATAACAGTGTATTTGTTACTTTAGCTGATATTTGCTTAACAATTTTTTGTCTTAACGATATCGTTAAGCTAACGATGCTTTGAACAACTGGGTCCAGGATGTTCACCTGTGATGTTGGATATCACAGGAGACAGGAGATTGGTTTATTGAAGATAGGTATAATTAAATCAACAATTAAGGTCATTTCGGGACGCTGTCTCTATTTAATTACACCTCTATCCAACGTTGGGATGTTAAATCATCCAAATGCGCTTTTTATATAACTACTAAATAACTAAGGCGTGTTTGTATGGATAATATGTCTAAATCACATTTCACGGGCATGCTTAGACCTTCCAAGAGGTTAACCCGTAATAAGGTATTTTGTCAGTAAGTAATTAACTTGGCCTTGCGGCACAAGCGGCCAATCTATTTCTCACAGTCCAAACGGGCGGGGACCCAAGGTGTGGGCCTGTTGGAATATGTGCCTCCACCCACTTGTGCCGATAGAAATAGATGTGTTGATTATGTCTCCAGGCAAACCATATAACTAACGCTCAGGTCGAGGAAAAGTGGTTTTAATTCAAACCATTCATGTCATCCTAATGCTGAGTAGAACGGAGGCAACTTCCCGATATAACCATTGATTTTAAACATTGCGAAGCCAACAACCAAACAAACAAACAGAAAAAAAAATCCCACCCGGACATCCTTACAAGGCATCGGTCAATACTGTATATATACATGTAGAGTCATCGAATGTTCATATTCCCACATCTGGTATCGCGAGGCTAGGCTAGATTGCAAATAACTGTGCCATGTTTAAAATGCCGACTAAGCAAACTTTCGTTACAAAAAAAAAAAAAAAATAAAAAAATAAAAAAAAAACGGATATAAGTACAGAATAAGGAGGGTAGGTTTTTGTTCACTGTAATTTGAAAGTAAAAGTAGGCAATGATCAGGAAATGGTGCATTCAGAAAGAAATTCCCTCTCCAAAGACCGAGGTGGGAAAAACAAACTAACAATCAGGGGTTGGTAACTCAAAGCCATCTTAAGCTTAAGATCAACTTACGAACAACTTAAGTATATCTTAGGGATTATGGTGAAAAACTGAAAAGGACCTTAAGTAACGGTGACAACTTAACAGCATCGTAACTTTGGCGACGTCTTATCTTACAAAGTGGCACCTTTCATTTGAAAAAAAGTTCCTACAGCTTAGTGTAACTGGAATAGCAATGGCGTAAATTTTAAAGTGATCATCTTAAGTTTGTCGTAAGTTGGGGAACTTACGATGCCTTCGAGTTACTGGGCCCAGGTACTTATACTAAGAAAACATATCATAAGCCGAATGAGCAGCTATTTTCCCAATCGGTGACCGGTCAGTCACCAAACTTAACTGAAATATGAAAACAAACATTGGGTGCTAACCGCACAAAATCATCACCAAGACATAAAACAATAAGAACCACATCAGGAAAGGGTACAAGCAGGCAAAGATCAGGAAAAGGCGCAATCAGAAAAAGATTCCCACTCCAAACACCGAGATGGGAAAAAACTAAATTAACAATCTGGTACTTGTAGAATCAAGTACTTACGCTGCAGAAGTAGCGCCTTGGAACGATTGGCAATATAAAATTAAAGGCGGACTTTAATCGATTTTAGAGGCGCCTAACCTCACCCACAGTACTAGTCAATGGATCATCAAGGACAAATAAATAAATCAAGAAAACCACCATGATGAATAAACCAAAGAACCAATGGTCCTTTAAACGCTCATGTGAGATCTGGGATATGCTACCTCAGCTGACCATGCCATAAAATAGATCAAGGTCATACGGGGTCATGATTATACAAACTTTGTAGAGCTCCATTCACTGATGCTCCATGCAAATTTTAAAATCATAGGTCTTCCGGTTCTGAAGAATAAGATTTATAAAGGTTTTGCTATTTATAGCCATGGCGGCCATCTTAGTCATGTGACCTTGACCATTTATGATAACTTTCATTCCCCTTCACTAACGATGATCCACATGAAGTTTGGCTTTGATTGGCCGAGCGGTTTCAGAGAAGATCTTTGAAATTGTGGACGAAGGACGGACGGACACCGGAGCATGGCCATCCTATAAGCTCACCTTGTCAGCTTTTGGCTCAGGTGAGCTAAAAATAAGGACTCACCGATTCAGAAAGCTGTCCGACAGTGGAGACCCCTGGGCGCTAATTAATTTAATGAAATCCGGAGCAAAAGAAAAACACCAGTTGAACCCCGATGGGCCAAGCAACAGACAAGAAGGTCCAACTAACAAAATGAATAGCATCGGGCCCATCGTAGTCTGACGCCCGACCCTCCGGCGTGCAATTAAAGAAGGCAGCATAGTTTTCAACCATGATTCTAACGTGTACGCACAATCTATATGTTGAGCAAAAACAAGAAAACTATCAATTTTTTTCCATTGAAAATTTGCTTTTTTTTTTTACAAATTTAAAAATCTCTGTTTATCGCATGGGCATGTTTTTCGTAATGTTCCTCAAGCCTGTCTCTCTTTGCTTGCATAGGCATAATTAATTAAACTCCTCGTAGTTGAAGCGTATGTGAATTATATACCTGTACTAAAAATAAAAATCACAATAACTTCTATTTTAAGAAGGGTAGCGCTATGGCCTAATGATAATTGTGTCGTCCTCCGTATCGAGGGTTCGAAGGCATCTGTTGCAGATTCGTATCCTTATGCAAAACACATAAACTACTCATAGTGCCCTAGTTCATACCACAAGAAAGGGATAACTGCGTCCAGACATGGTTGACAACTTGTTGACTGGCGCGTTAAAACCATAAAAACGTAACACCCTTATGACATTTTGAATACTACGATGTTGGGATTGTCCCAACTTCCTACAACAAGCATCCCATCTGTTGGTCTGACGCCTACACATGTGGGATTAGTTATTCCATCTTTTGACGTCAGGGGATTTTTATGCTTCTCTCCAGTTGCTGTCATAACTTGCAAGTTGTGACTGTAGTCACCGCATATTATAAGGTTGTCATTATCGTCTACAAATAATCCAAACGGGCGTTGAAGTTCATCATTTTTATATTGGAACAATATATGTCCATCACGTGACAAACAGCTAACGGCATGGGTATCTCTATCAGATACATAAAATTTGTCACCAGACTTACTCACAGCAAGATACATTGGGAAAACAAACGCATTTGTCCTGCCGAGATCAATATCATGTCCCTTCCCCAGATATCTACCCGACAGATCATAGACTTTTATTACTTCGTTCTTAGTATTGCTGTCGCATAAGACAAATATTTTACAAGCTGCTACAGCAACAAGATTACACGGCCTGTCAACGTCAAAGGTGCGACCCATCTTAAACCTCGGTAAAACTTGAATGAACTGTATTTGCTTCTTGCTAGCTACGGTAACGACAACACTGTTGTTGTCTACTGCCGCTACAGATGTATCCCAGTCGCCACCGGGAATAGCTAGACTTCCTACAACAAATAAAGACTTGTTCCGATTTAGCAGCAGTTTTATCTTTTTATTGCCGAAGTCGTATAGAACTAGCTGACCCCCAGGCATGAAACAGCAATCGGTAATACATGAATTCAGTTTATCACTGGATACCATAACATTGACATTCCCAACCTTGCTTATAGATGAATATAGTAACACATCATGTTCGCCATGTACAGTATCGAGGGAAGGTCTAGTAGATGGACTTGAACTATCACCGTCGCTTGGTCCCGTATTTGGTTTGTCATTTTCATCATAGGTCTGCGGTTTAGTATCTGTAAATGATTCACCTTCTGAAGGTTTAGTAGACAAGCGTCCAAAACGGGTTGTGACAGAATCGGCCTCTGAAGGATGAGTTGACATTGAACCGCCTGATGCCATATTCCTGGAATAAAAGTTACTAGTACATAAAGGTGGATGTTATGCTATACAATATACGTACACATTAGCCACCGCATAAGAAAACCAACAATTTGCATATTAGGCGAAAACAAAGCCCAAAATCAGCTATACAGTAACTTCAAAAACTCCTCTTGATACATAGTGCGTGTTTATAATGGCAATATCATTAAATGAATGAAATCGCAGGTGTGATACCTCGTACTGTACAATATTGATAATAACGGTAGAAGTTGTTGAAGAAGCTATGTACAATATTCAAGAATGTACGTATTTAAGAGTTGTCTGGAGACAAAAAAGTGCTATCTATTCCTCGCAGCGGGAGGCTTATTCACATCCTGCAACTCTTACGAAAATTGTAGACTATTCATTCTGTACCAACTTAAATAGGCAAACAAAACATGAACATTGTTGTCGCTGAACGAGACAAGACAGCATTGGAAAAGTTTATGTACATGTCAAGACAATACCTCTATTAATGATGGGTTTCTTTTTTCGGCGTTACATGCACAATGTTTTGGAACAAGTAAGCGTTAAACTAGAAAATCGCCTCCTTATTCAAAATAAATGAGCCAAGTCATGAGAAAACCAACATTCTGTATATGCGAAAACAAAGGCGCAGATCAGTTACGCAGTAACTGAGAAGCCGATCACCGCTTTTGTTTTCGCTACACGGACAGTACAATTCATCTACTTTCTTAATCTAAATTTTCCATCCTCTAGGGATCCTCTATGCCTGTACAGTTCGGTTTGTGTCGGACCTATTCGGAAACCCAAATTGTTGGTTTTCTCAAACGAAGGCTCAAATATGATATTTGTACCTGAATTCAGTCGTACATGTACGTAAAATCCAAAAGATAATTAACAATCTCGCTCAAAGATATAACAGTGTATTGATTTTTGTACGAAAGGTGTCCTGTTTCCTGAAAGACAATATCATAAATAGGTGGTGTATTATTGTATTACTTCTTTATCCTTCAAATTTTACAAATATTATGAGAAAATCGATTTGCACGATCGATCACTTTGCTTTGTTTTGTATGCTGATTTAGCATATTGGACATTGCTGTTGACTTAATATTGACAAAGTCTTCGTTTTAAGGATGTTCGCTGCCAATGAAAAAGTATTCAAACTTTTTTTCTAACCACTCTTGTTTGATTCCAAAATACAACACAAGACATTTGAAAACAAAATAAATATAGGGTAGTGTGCATTTTTTCAAGCTACAGGCCTCTGAATCAGACCTCTGAGCACCATGTTTTAAATTTGGTAAAATTTATTTAATTTTTAATTCTTTGAAACATACCTGTCTTGAACAAAAATACACTTAGAATGCTTTCAAAAGCCATAATATTTATGTAACGCAGACTATTTTGGACCAAAAGCATAGAAAAATTTGCAATTTGAAGTGGATGACAAAATTTTACGATTCCTTTGCCAACCCTACCCCCATACTTGAAAAGTAGGAAAAAATCAATATTTTCAAATGTGCCAAACCCATATTTGTTGATTCAAACTTTTTCTTGTATTTTCACACAACATAGAACTTGGTAATGTTGTTCGAATAAAAGAAAGAAATATATAGGGTAGTGAGCATATAAGAGAGAGCCAACAACTTGAAAATAGCCATTTTCAGCCTTTCTTCGGCTGTTTTGTTTCTAAAAGCCCATTTCATAAAACCACCTAAAATTTTAAAACCAGCACACCAAAGACACAACGAATGACTCAGAAGACCATGTACACATATACTGCTGCTAAAATTAACATCGAACTAGTGCAATTAATTTGAAGATGTGTAATATTCAAGTTTAATCTACCCTACCCCCTAAATTATACCGTCAACTAAAATTTTCTGAAAAGTTGCAGAAAATGGGCTGAAAAAATGAAGTTTATATTGGCAATTTTCATGGCTCATTCAATGCATATCATCAATATGTATCCAAATATAAAATATTAGGAAAATATATGCAGCCGTTTACGAGATATTCAAGAAAACAAAAACCGGAAGTTCCGAAATGTCAAATGTTAGCAGCGAACATCCTTAAACAATCAGTATGTTGATGTTTGCTCGATCTGTACATGTATGAAGTACAACATGAGAAAAACTGCCTTTGTGCATATACGAATATAAAAGCAAAGACCAGCTGCGCCGTGAACAGCTCAATAAAGCAAAAGGTGTTGAAGACTCTGTTGCAAGAGCCTTTTTTACTTGAAATTCCAAAATCGTATTTGCTACTGACGCGGCTTATTATTTTGCAGTATAAGGAGATAACAATGCTCAAGTCTTTGGTGGTCTAGATTCTCTTTCTACGTGCCTCAGCTCACGTGCCTTGGTATACGGCATACGAAAGGTACTGCCAAATCCTCAGTGAACATACAGCGGACAAATGGGTTGTCGCGTGGGAATATGGGGCCCCCATCCATCGAGGCCTAAAAAAGATTGCAGGTTAACCGATTAGGTCTGAGCCTGCCCAGGAAAAGTGGTTCAATGGTACAATTTAAATGCTCGGAATGCAAATGTTTGACGAGGCAAATGTAATACATGTCATGCAATGATTATTTTTACACATACAAACATGCAAATTAATCTAAAGACGAGTTTTGCCTATAAAACGTCGTAGAATATTTCAAGGACAAAATCTTGTCCTTACCGTTTTGACGAAACTAGCCCATGAGTACTTGATTACCACTTAAAAGGTTAGAGCCTGTGTATGGAGAGTAGTTAAATTCAAACCATCCGTGCATATAAGCCTTACACCATTTGTTTGTTTTAATGGTTAGATTTGAAGCACATGTCGCATGTCATTACAATCAAGTGGTGGTTAGAAGTCCCATAAAATGACGGAAACATCCTGACATTACCATAGTTGTTGACTGGGCAATTAGCAACATATCAAAGGAACAATATCTGTGTGTTTTTCGGCTACAACAATTGTGATATAACTTAACAAAAAATGCTTCTGGTCTGTTCTGCATAGTTCTGCATTCTGCATTGATTGTTGTTCTGCATAGTGGAAAAGCAGTGTCGGTCGGTGTCATGCGTTCTAGGATTGCTTGAGATATACAGTCTCCGTATTGCTTATCAATAAATATAAATATCCGGTCGTGCCTTGTCTATTTACATGCCCCGGCATGACTGAATCTTTTCTTTAGACAGGGACATATGATTTTACGTTTACACGTTGGCTTACCTGCACTCCGGTACACTTCGTGACCTCGCTCGAATTCCGTGAAAGCTTTATATTAGCATTGGTTGCCTTAAGTTACTGGAAGCTGCGTTATTTTGGTGTTAATCATATTGTTTTAGTTATGTATTTGTACCAAAAGCAAATCTCTCCCAGTAAAACCTGAAATTGCATACAAAGTTTAAATTAACGTACAAAAACAAATGATTTTCGAGTTTGAGTCTGTAATTCTACAGTTGTCTCCCCTGATCTATTTATAGACATATTTGAAATTTTCCACAAATAAAAATACGTATTTTATAAGTCTGCGTACCTGATCAACTAGAATACTTATAATTTATGTAATATCTGCCAAAAAAGATCTAACATGATTTATAAAAACAGTTTTTCGTTTCTTTGCTGTTTTGCTGAATTTTCCTTTTCAACCAAGGACTCAATATATTCCATTTCCATCGGTATGGAGAGGTCTAACGGAGCACCGATGGAAATATTTCGTTATTTTTATTTTTTTTATTTTTTTTTTTTTATTTTTTATATTTTTTTTTTATTTTTTATTTTTTTTTTTGTTTATTCGAACGTGTACAATTACCCGCGTGATCACGTTTAGTATCTCTCAAATATCCGTGGCCATGTAAGAAAAAGTATCAGATTCGTCCCACTACGGACCGAACATTCACTAATGAGCCTATTGTTGTCATAATCAGCCATTTCATTGCCAGTTCTGTGTGTCTTATTATTATGTAAAGTTGCTTACGACTGCTTAATTCTAACATATCCAAAGCACGTTATGTGTATTTCGGCGTCTGGGCTTGGTTATTTACATCGAGATGATCCGGGTCAAATAGAAGGGAGGTTTTCAAACGATGAAACAAGTCTAATACTTAAGACTCCGGGTTAAGTTATGGGTAGGTTGATTTTTCTTTTCTCTTTAGACGGCATCTTAAGTAATTGTCAGGTAATTAATTTGTTTTAATTCATATTAATTTTTTCTTTAGTCACTAATGTCTAATAAAAGTAAACTTATTCAAAGAAAACATGGGTATGCAAGGGAGCGGGTATGTGCTAATTGCGTTCGATAGTTCTCGGCAGTAGGTATCCTCGAATCTTAAAAGCTTTTGTCGACTAAATTATTTGAGCCACCCCGTGGGAAAACCAACAATCTGCATATGCGAAAACAAAGACGCAGATCAGCTTCGCGGTAACCGCGAAGCTGATCAGCGCCTTTGTATTCGCTACTCGGATAGTACAATTCCTCCTCTACTTAACACCAAAATTTCAAGCTTCTAGCCTGCTTCTGTAGCTGTACAGGCCGGTTTGTGTCAGACATGTTCGGAAACCACATTGTTGGTTTTCCCACAAGGCGGCTCATTTGTTTGAATTGATGCTTAACGTCACAGCTATGGCCATGTCGGGACGTTGCCTCCATTTTATGGGACTTCTACCCAACATTAGGATGTCATGATATCCAAATATAACGACCTAACTAAGCCGATAAGGCTTATACGTGTATGTATGGACGATTGGAAAAAGGTACAAGTAGGCAATTTTAAGGAAAATGCGCAACCAGAAAGAAATTCCCAAGCCAAAAACCAAGGAGGGAAAACAAATTGACAATTAGGTACTTCTACTTAGAGAGCATATCGTAAGCCGAGTGAGCAGCTATTTTCCAATGGAAGCATTCTTGAACAACATTCTTGACAGGCTCAGACATGAACGGTTAACCAGTAATCAGATTGCCATTCAGAAGCGCATACGATTTGCCTGATGACTCTGGTCTGAGCCTGTCAGGCAAAAATGGTCCAAGTCAAACCATCCATAAATATAAGCCTTTGTGGCTTACTTGGGTGCTTATATTTGATGCACTTTTTGAATGTTATGACATCTTAATTATAGGGGAAAAGTCCCGTGAAATGGAGGCAAAATCCCAACATGACATGAGACGTTAAGTATCAATTAAAACAAACAAATCACACCTTATATTTTATGTCGGTATTACAGTTTATATTGTAGTCTAATGACATTCTTTATCATTTCAGTAGAATGCATGTTCGAGTGTTGGGTACTGTTGTGACATTGCAAATAGCTATTGTACATGCAACGTGTGAGACATACCATGAAATTATCTCGAGCGGAAACGATCAACCAAACTTCCGGTGGTATCGTTCTTTTTCCGGTTTCGCTCAACCAGCTATCAAAGCACTCATACATAGTGCAAGAGAAGTACCTACAAAAAGTGTAAGATTCAAGAAGCTTGTAAAACAAGGTTCACTTTCAAATGCCATTGCAGACTTTCAGAAGTTAATGCCGACCAATGTTGAGGACAAAATGTATTCAACATTCGCCTCTGTTGGTGATTTAAGGGTACAGTTTAAACAAAGGGATATGAGACACAATCATGTGCCAACAATACAGATAGTGGATCCGAATAGTCATACATCATTTGTAGTGGTGTATATTAAAACCGGGTCAAACGTCCCTTAAATTTACTGTTTTGTTAAGATTTGTCTTGTTAAGATTTGTCTTAAATAGAACTGTTAACACAAATATTTTCAAGATGTTTGCAGAGTTTGTTTGTTTGAATTGATGCTTTACATGTCGGCACGTTGCCTCTATTTTATGGGACTTTTACCCAACTTTAGGATGCCATGACACTCAAAATGTGCTACATAAATATAACCACCCAAGCAAAACGACACGGCTTCTATATATGGATGGTTTGACTCAACCACTTTTCCTGGGTATGCTCAGACGTGAACAGTTAACCAGTCATTAAATGGTCGGTCAGTAGTTCAGAAGCTTTGTGTGGAGGCACAATAAGCCATCCACACAAAGCATCTGTTTCTAAATAAAACAATAAATCAAATAAAACATCTGTTTCTCCTAGGCCCCAATGGGTGGGGCCCAAATCGCAGCAGTGGCCTAGTACTAGACTAGAGTTGAGCCTGTGCGTGAGAAAACCAACAATTTGGGATTCCGACCAGGTCCCACACAAACCGGGCTGTACAGTCACAGAACATTGTTAGAGGCTGGAAATTTTGTATTTAAGTAGAAGAGGGATTGTACTATCCATGTAGCGAAAACAAAGGCGCTGATCAGCTTCGCGGTTACCGCGAAGCTGATCTGCGGCTTTGTTTTCGCCTATGCAAATTGTTGTTTTTCTCATGCATAGGCTCAGAGTTACAAAGTGGGAGATCGCTGGTGAACAACCTACCTCCGCTACGTTCGTTTGTTTTGTTTGTTTAATGGATGCTTAACATCCAATTCAACAACAATGGACATGTCGGAATTGACCTCCATTTATGGCTTCTATACAACATAAGGATGTCACATGACATCCAAATTGTGCTCTACAAAATAACCACTTAAGTAAACATATGAGGTTTGTATGTATAGTCAGTTATACATACCAGTTTAAACCAGTTTTCTTAGGCAGCATCAGGCCTAATGTTAGGTTAACCTATAATCAGGTGGTCAATCTGTAAGTGATAAGTTTTGCCATGTGGCACAAATTCTGACAGGTCAGGCGAGTCTCAGGAACGAGTAGCACGTGAAAGTTACTGAATTCAATATCGCATTGTAGTATTATCGGCCCTCAATGTATACTCGTTATTTGCTTGAGATTAAATCTGAAAGAATGTATTGGTTATAGACAGGCCCATGTGCCCTGAGATGTGTAATATACCGAGATTAGAAAATAATAACCCAATTACGACTATGGAGTATTCTATACATATGCAGTACATTTGTCTCCTGATCTTTATATATTTTTCTCGAGACTGTGGCTGAATTTTGAAAAGATTTTTTTTCGGATTTTTGTCACTATCAACAACCTCTATCAGAAACCGCTATTTATGAAAGAGCCGATTTTATCATTTAACGGGTAATTGCAATAATGATGTTTAACGAAAAGGGCCAATAACTCTGTCGAAATGGACAACTGGTGGAGTTTCTTTTCAAAATCAGAAAGAAACTGCCTTTGAAAATTTAATAATGGGGAACATCTAAGGCAAACAGCTGAGTATGATAGGAATCAGACTTGTCAAAGTTACTGACTAAACTTTTTCCAAATATCAACTGCGTCAAGAGGAACCCCGTCTATAGGATTTCCGCCCAATTGCAGACCGTAAAATCGAAATATTTATGAAGAAGGATTAACTCTCGATATAAAGCAATACATTCTATTTTCAGTTTATCTGTGTTTTGTTTTTGTAAAATGCAAAAAGCGTTTTCTCTCGAAGTGGCGCTTACATGTCTATATCGAGTTAGCGTCAACATACTGATTGTTTAACCCATATTTGACGAATTGATTCTCCCACCATTATCAATTGGATGGGTCCACTTTCATTTTAGGGGTGTTAGGAGTGATTTTTAGTTTTTATCTCTTTTTTCGATGAAATTCCTTCAACAAAACAAAATAGCACCAGATGAAACGCCGAGTTCTGCGGCGTCACATCTGAGGGCTATGTTGTTTGCCTATGTCCCATAAAAGGGACGCTAGGCTTATATGTATATGAGTTAAAATAAGTACGCTTGTCAATATGACTTATAACAGTGTATAAAAGCGTTCGCCCAGCGTTCGTGACTTATAAGGAGCGTTGTACAACGTACGTCTGACGTATTCCAAACGTATGCACAGCGTGCTTCTAACGAACTTGACGTTTTTCAAGAAAGGGAATCAAACATATACCCAGTAAAACTAACTAATAAAAAATAAAAATAAAACTGAGATCCTTTAAGAGCAGTGAACATATTAATGAGAAAGGGGATGGGCCATACCGCGGTTTCGGCTACTTAAGCCTCTTCAGTGACCCTATAGATTTGGCAACATGGAGCCAAAGAGAATAATTACTGTAATTTTGCAAGTTTCAACAGGCTAGTCTAAACAAAGACTAGTATTATTCAAATGGGGCCAAATATTTTAAACGTTGGTTAGAAAATGAGTCTGAACTAGATAAATAAATAAATAAATAAATTAATTAAAAGAAATTAAAATGACCAAAGTAATCTACACACCTGATTCTTCGGGTGCATTTTGTGGATTTCTTATATCGTTGCTCAGAAGAATCATTTCCTAATTATGTAGAACTAAGTTTATGGGTCACTTAACAAAAGTGACAAAATCATCAATAATGACAAATAATTGACTGGAGCTGAAAACTTGCATGATTTACACATAAACTATACTTAATTGTGCAATAGATCATCGTATTCGATACATGTATTTTAGTGACTAAGCTTCCATGCATACCAAAATCGAAACAAATTGACAATTCGTTGTACGCCTAACGTATGAGTAACGTATTACATGTATCAGTACGTCGGCATACGTTTGAAATTTTGTGCGTGCACAAAATGTTTGGGCGTACACGACATACGACCACGTATGCCAGCGTATTGTAGCGTACCCCTAACTTATGCAAAACTTATGCCGAATGTATGCAACGTACACCAACGTATGAACAAAATATTTCAGACGTCGGCATGCGTTGGCGCTATACGCTGTGGTGTGAGCACCCCTTAAGCTAAAGGTGCGAACGACATTGTTTTCGTGTATTTTATGTGCAGTATTAACCTTTTCCGCACTTAAATGCCTCAATTCTGTTCATAAGCTTTTAATAGAGTACCTACATGTACAGTGGGCTGCACCACACCGATTTTCCAAAGACAACCAATGCGACTTAGAAAACATGCACAGGTGTAATCAATTAACGGCAATGACTGAGGAGTCAATTCTTCTCTGGAAACAAGTTATATGTTGTTGATTGATTAATTGATTGGTTGGTTGGTTGATTGACTGATGTTTCACGACGCTTCAATCCTAACTGGAGTTATCTGTTGTGTCCACACTGATGCATGTATTACATCTTACAGCCTTATGTTTTATAGTTTGGTGTTGATGTTTTGCGCTGTTAACACCGTACTCGCGTGCATTTTCATATTTTCAGTTAATGTAACTGAGTGGCCATCTATTGGGAAATTGTTGCTCACTCGGCTTACTATATGTTTTCTCAGTGAGATCCTTTAAGAGCAGTGAGCATATAAATGAGGAAAGGGGTGGATCATACCGCGGTTTCGGCTACTTAAGCCTCTTCAGTGACCCTTTAGCTTTAGCAAAACATAGCCAAAGAGACAAACTGTTATTTACAACTTCCAACAGGATAGTCTAATTTCTCAGAATACCCTCGTTGATCTCAAAGATCAAAAAGAAAAATATAATCTGCACTATGGATGATGTATGCGGAGACATTTTAGGACCGCCACACATACCGTAGTATGTATCGTAGAGTTAATGCAGATGGTGTTGTGCCGTGTGTCGGCCCTAAAAAGTCTCCCCGTACATCATCCATAGTGCAGATTATATTTTCGTGTTAGTCCTTTGAGATCAGCGGGGGTATTCTGAGAAATTAGAAATTCATTATCAGTTTAGATTCATTTTCTAACCAACGTTTTATATATTTGGCTCTGTTTGGATAATACTAGTCTTTTTATAAACTTTCCTGTTGAAAGATGCAAAATTATTGTTTTTCGCTGTGGCTCCATTTTCAGATGGTAAGTCAGTAGCGTATTAGCTTTGCCTGGAGGCAAAAACAGCACATCTACATGCATTTCTTTAGGTCCCAATGGCCGAGGCCTTTATCCAAGGGGGTTTGGTTACCAGCATTTCCAAGTTAGATTTAAAAAGCTGGGAACCAGTAGAGAATGCAAAAACGGTGAACTATTGTTTGATCCGCATCATGAGAAAAACGGATTTTTGCATATGCGAAAACAAAGGCACAGAAAAGCTGTGCAGTTACAGCGGATCAGCGCCTTTGTTTTAGCTACTCGGATAGTACAGTTCCTCTCCTACTTGCAGCCAATTTAAAGCATCTTAAACTGCTTCTGTGACTGTACAGGCCGATTTGTGTCGCATCCGGTCGGAAACCCCGAAGACCAGTTTTCTCACGTCGAGGCTGATTTTCTTTATTCCAGGTGGGGAATCAAAATCAACTCGTCCTTCAGACATAAATTCTGTGTCACGACGTTTTGACATTCTTTCTACTATTATATATACGATATATTTTATTTGTTCCTTTACTTGTTTAGATAATCAAAGGGGATTTCATTTTATGATATTCTGATATTCTTCTGTTTCTAGAATTTATTGAGTCTGGAATTTGACAGAAGACTGTTATTGATTATTTTTATAACTATTATTATAATTTAGAAAAGTTTTATAGCACTTTATAGAAGCTTCTGGTTAAATCTGTGTGATTCCAATTTGATGATTTATTATTGTCACCAGATAATAAAAATAATACATTTCCCATATCTTCTAGAAAAATATGTTTCAATTAAAATACTCTGGTACATGGAAAAAAATTCTTCATGATCTTTTGTCAATGCCACCTGACCATTTGACATTGACAAAAAAACAAAAAAACATATTTGTCTTTACTGTTCTCGAACAGTTTAATATATAATTTTCTAGAAGGTAGTTGATTTTTCCTCAGATGTACATGTATATATACAGAACTCAATCCTGTCTTCAGCATTCAGAAATTTAAGTGATTTAAAGTTTATAGTTTTGGTTGTTTCACTAGTGTTTTGGATTTTAATAATATTGTGGATTAAATATACACGATACTCGATATCTGTGGACTTACATTTTGAGGGACAAGGGTTTATTTGACATTTAATTAATTAGTAATTATTTATTTATTTATTTACTTATTTGTTCATTTGTTTGTATGTATTTATTGCATTTATTTGTTTATTTGTTTGATTAAAGTTAAGTTTAAATTACTTGATTGTTTTTCGCTGTACCTGTGTTGTCTTGTTGCGCTTGCTCGTAATACTACTAAACCATCAGAAAATGAATCATTTACAGATACTAAACCACAGGCTGGTGACGAGCGTGATACAGAACCAATCGACGTTTGATAGTTCCGGGGCAGACACAAAACTTTCCACTGCTGCAGTACGTGGGGACCATGATTTGTTACGCTATTCAACTGTAAACAAGGTTGGAAATATCAATGCCATGGTCTCCGGTGATAAACTTAATTTCAGTTATATAACCGGTTGCTGTTTTATGCCATGAGGTCAACTAGTTTTATATGATTTTGTCAATAAAAAGATAAAATTGCTGCTTAATCGGAACGCGTCTCTATCTATAATAGGCAGTCTAGCAGTTCCTGGAGGTGACTGGGATACATCCGTAGCGGCAGGAGACAACAACAACGTGGTAGTTACCGTCGCTAGCAAGAAGCAAGTACAGTTCTGAATCTGAATCTGAATAGTTTACTGGTGACACGCCAAATGACATTATTTCACCAGGGGGTTCGGATGGGGGAGAAATTAGTCCCTTGAACGCACGAGTGAAGCGAACTTGGACACACAATCATCTGACATTTCAGCAGTAGAAAACAGAGAGTCAGGGAGGTCATTCCAGTCCTTGATAGTCTGGGGAAAGAAACTACATTTATAGGCCTCTATACTAGCAGATGGAAGCTGAAATGCCTTGGAGTGGCTATTTCTACAACGCCTAGTCTTTGGGATAAGGTCATCTGTAGGTATTCTGGCTTTACCCTTCAGACCTTTGTATAGTAATATAAGTCGATTATCCGTCCTCCTTTTCTTGAGATATTCCCATTTGAGTTGTTCAAGAATGCCAGTCATACTACCTTCCTCAAAAGTATAATTCCTAGTTACAAATCTAGCGGCACGATTCTGTACCTTCTCCAATTCCTCCTGGAGGCATTTAGTATGAGGATCCCACACAGAGCTTCCATATTCCAGGACTGGGCGCACCAGTCCTTTATAAGCTGCTTCTTTAACATCTTGGGGGCAAGAAAATAAGTTTCTCCTCAAGAATCCAAGTGTTCTGTTGGCTTTAGTACAGATATTATTGATATGGGTATTCCACTTGAGGTCATTTGTAATCATTGTTACACCTAGATATTTAATACTATCAACATTTTCCAATACCGTTCCCTCGAGGGTGTACGGGGCCTCAATTTTATTTATCCGCTTATTTGTCAGCTGCATCATGTTGCATTTGACAGGTTGAAATCTCATGCCCCATTTTCGGGCCCAGCTCCCTAAAAGGTCAATGTTTTTCTGAAGTTTCAATGTATCTTCTACTGTTCTAATTTCACGGTAACAAACACAGTCATCAGCAAAAAGCCTGATTTGAGAGTCAATGCCAACGACTATGTCATTTATGTACAAGGAGAACACCAATGGACCGAGAACGGTGCCCTGAGGGACACCAGACACAACAGGGGCCCAGTCAGATTTAACACCATTAACTACTACCCTTTGCTGCCTGAAGCACAAAAAAGCATTTATCCATTCCAATGTCTTTCCACCTATACCATAACTAAACAATTTGCTTTTAAGAAGTTCATGTGGAGGGGTGTCAAAAGCTTTTTCAAAGTACAAACTAAAAGTGTCAACCTGACCCTTTTTGTCCAATATTTTTGCCCAATCATTTATTACTGTAATCAACTGAGTTTCACAACTATGCCATTTCCTGAATGCATGCTGTTTGTCCGACAAAAGATTATACTGGTCAAGATGACCCATAATATTCGAGCAGACAATATGTTCCAAAGGTTTGCAAGGAATACAAGTCAAAGAAACTGGGCGGTAATTACAAGCAAGGGACCTGTCACCTTTCTTGAAAAGTGGACAAATATTGGCAAGAGACCATTCCTTGGGGATTTCACCCGTATTGATTGACTGCTGGAAGAGATGTGCAAATACAGGTCCTAATTCTTTTGCCAGTTCTTTTAGGACTCTAGGATGGAGTTCATCAGGTCCTAAGGCTTTAGATGGGTTCAGACCTTTAAGGAGTTTTGTTACTCCTTCCTTTGTAACAACAATTTCATCCATGAATGGGGCCGACCTATCCAGAAGTGGGACTTGGGTGTGTACCGTTTTGGTGAATACATCTGTGAACTGTCCATTAAATTCTTCTGTTTTTTCGAAATCTGATTGAGCAATACCACTTCCATTTTTCTTTTTCAAAGGGGGAATGCCTTGGGTATCTTTCCTCTGACTATTGATATACCTATAAAAATCCCTGGGATTAGCCTTAACGTCCCCTACCAAGTTATTGACATAAAGGTCATGCTGCTTCCTTATATCAGCTTTGATTTCCCTTCTTAAGTTTTCAAATTTAGATCTAATTTTTGCACTTCCAGTTCGTTCAAGTCTTACCGCTGCTTAAGTTAGGTCGCATCTTTGATGTTGACATGGCTTGCAATGGCGTTGCTGTAGCAGCTGGTAAAATATTCGTCTTGTGTGAAAACAATAACAAGACACATACAATAAGGGCGTATGATCTGGCAGGTAAATACCAGGGGGAGGAATACGATATTAATCTCAGCAGTACAAAAGCATTTGTCTCCCCTATCTTTTCGCCGTTATGGAACGCTAGTTATTGGACGTTGGGACAGTTAGTAGTATTTAAAATGGCATGACTGTATCAGTGATGCAGTATTATCGATTCATTAGTTTCATTCTTAAGTTTCATATAATGTAGTGTAAAATCTACTAATCCTCACTATTACGATTCGGAATGGCGTTGCTGATGATTATATTTTTTACATATACTGTACTGGTTATTCAGCAAACACTTTGGTACCCAAAGCATGTTCCATTTTGTTACTGTTTCGTTTTAGCGATTGAGACATTTATTAGACTTAGAAGAGTAGTTAATGTCAGCAAAGTCCATTGCTAAAGAAACACGGTATGTGATATATTTCACTAGTTGTTGTATGATAAAACGAATAATACGTGTTTGTCAATTTACAAAATTGAAATATTTTCTCTGAAACACGACTGATTGGTATTTTGATATTTGGCAAAGCCAGCTCGATCAAATAAGCCTAGAATCTGTACGTGTAATGCTTATGATCATATATTTTAATATCACTCGATCATTTCACCGCTGTGCCTGGTGTGGGTTCGAGCCCCGCTCTGGCCACATGTGAGACATGCCAAGTGCTTGCGGGTGTGCCAAGTGGTTCTTCTCGAAGTTTTCCCGTTTTTTTTCCCTACCTACTCGTATGAGTTGAAATAATTTTGAAAGTGACGTAAAACTGAATTAATAAAACATATTTTAATGTTTGTTTTGTATGAGAAGTAATCCTTTCACTGTGTCGCAAATTGTTTATCTATCGACGGGCGAAAATTATTTCAATATAAATATATATGATAACGACAATGTTATTGAGGCACTTCGATCTTAAATATGGTTGAACTTTTGCCCGACTAAACATGAACAGAACAGAACAGAATTTATTATGACTTAGACATATACAGTCTATCATCACAGCAATATTATGTTTTCCAAATTCGAGAGCATGCAAAATTATTATGAAAGTGGACACATATATACATTACAACGTCGATCAATAGATGACTTATAATAAGTTTTTAGAGTTTTAAATGCCTATAACACGTAGTATGTCTTAGTTACGAATTACGAGCGTTCGGCTCAGTCCACAATATTTTCTACCTGTAATCTTACTTCAAATGCTTTTATGATAAAAACAGCAAGGTTGTTTAATATTTTCAGTTTGTTTGAGTTCAACAATTCGATAAACTTTGACATGCTACGGTTTAAGATAAAATATCTTGGTATATATTGAGTTCTTAATGCTTGGTATTTGGGACACATGAGAACGAAGTGATATTCGTCCTCAATGTCATTTAAATCACAGTAGACACACTTTCTGTCTTGTCTAGATAGGCGTATATAACGTCCAGTTTCAACGAATAAGGGATGGGATGATAGTCTCAATTTCGCTATAGCGTTTCTATATTTCCGGTTTCAACATGATCGAATTGAGTCTAGTCTGACCAGAGTGATATCATACCGAGACAATACTTCAACCAAGCCTACCAATTAGTTTTCATCGGAAGAAATATGGCCGACAGTTTTGAATATATTTCCTGGTCTAGTATTTAATCGATGTACGATCATGTTGGAGCTACTTTTGGCACTTTTAATTGTTCCTTTGATGCTTAAATTACTTTCCCGTGTTTTTTTCAGTCGGCTAAAATAATCTCCTTGCTTTGTCTTTAAACTAAAAATGTACATGGGCGCCGCCATATTCACTACACTATGGATCAACTAAACACCATTCGATCAGCGTTGAGCTAAAGAGTGCATGATAAGCCCTTGCGTTACTAAACTATGGTTAGAGATCGAAGTCCCTCATTGTATTTGGAGCTATAAGCAACAACTTGCAAGTTATAACGTCAGCTGGAAAGAAACAACACACTGCTGACGTCTAAAATGAGGCTATCAAATCCCATGTGTGTTGGCGTCAGACCAACATATTGAATGCTTGTTGTTGATTGTAGGAACAGTAAAACTGTAGTTGTGTTGAAAATGACAAGACTGTATACGTTTAGCCAATGCTGCGTTCTATTTGGAATATACATCTACGTCAATTTCTGGGGCCTCGTTTGTGATTGCACCAGCTCCTTATCATTGATAAATAATTGAGCCGCCTCATGGGAAAACCAACAATCTGCATAGGCGAAAACAAAGACGCAGATCAGCTTCGCAGTAACTGCGAAGCTGATCAGCGCCTTTGTTTTCGCTACTCGGATAGTACAATTCCTCTTCTACTTAAATCCGAAATTTCAAGCTTCTAGCTCTTTTCTGAGCTTGTACAGGCCGGTTTGTGTCGGACCTGGTCGGAAACCCCGAAGACCGGTTTTCTCGCGTCGCGGCTCAAATAATTTATTTATTATTATTATTATTGTTCATGTTTATAGGGGCGGCCCCCGTGGCCGAGTGGTTAAGGTCGCTGACTTCAGTGCTCTTGATCATTCTATCATCTCACCGATGTGGGTTCGCGCCTCGCACGGGACACGAATTCATATGTGAGACAAGCCATGTTCTGCCTGCGGGTGTGTCAGGTGGTTTTTCCCCGGGTACTCCGGTTTTCGCCCCACCTACCGATTGATTCGTCTTGATATGAGTGAAAAAGCTTGAAAGGGACGTAAAACTGAATCCAAAAAAAAAAAAAAAAAAAATGTTTATAGGATTAACAAATATGTAGCGCTATTCAGCCCCGGCGTCACAAATATACGGATTCACAAAAAATTGAGCTGATAGTACAATTCCTCTACTTTCTGAATACAAAATTTCCAGCCTCTAACCATCCTCTGTAACTGTAAAGGCCGGTTTGTGTCGGACCTGGTCGAAACCCAAATTGCTGGTTTGCTCACGCACAGGCTCAATTAAAGACAAAGTGTCGAATTTCTGGTATTAAAATCAACAACTTCATTTAGCCAATCACAGTATCTTAGTTTTCCCAGATTTCAGCCTAATACCCTCACAGAAGCTCCAGTGACTCATGTGATGTTCCTGTCAGAGTGATCCCATCTCATGGGAGGAGGTGGTAATAAGCTCAGCTGACTCCCAAACGTGCAAACTGCCACAGCGGATCTGCAACCTATTGGGAACCATCGGAATGTGATGTGGACAAGTACTGGAATCGTAACCTGTAACGCATTTCCATAGCAAACACTGTTATTTTTTAAAACATCTAAGCATTTCTTGCCTCTTGAAGATCACGAAAACAAGCTTAAGTTTATGCAATCAGGTATACAGTTGTAAAAATGAATTTTCAGTTTGACTGCTGTCTTTGTGTTCCTACAACTTTTATTTTATAACAGAAAGAAAGCAAAAATAATGTTATTTGCTGCTTAGGTACTACACAAACATAAAATCCAATGATAGAAAGGTCATTGTACTCAGGTTTGCATCGATATCGGTAATAACAATCTATGCTATTGCCACGGATCTGCATCCGTCTATGCCAAAGTCCCTCGACTATCATTATGATCAACTTCCCATACCATTTTTAGTCATAAAATTAAAATATCGATGAAGTTTATGTTGTTGTGCGCGCGCCAAGAGATGCTTCAAACCTTTTCATCACGATAATATATCCGTCTCATGTATACCCCCTCATACCCCACTTTTTTATAGTAAAACTGGGATATACAGGGGTATACTTATTTTTATTATTTTTGTTCCAAAACATAGATTGTGGGTACTCGTTAGAACCGCGTGTACCCACAGTCAATGTTTTGAACAAAAATGTTAATAATATCAAAATTTTCAAATGAAAAGCCTAGCGAATTTAAGGCCTGATTTCGGCCTCATGTGTTGGTAAAAAATTGAATTTTGGAACTTTGAGGAGTGATGTATTGCAAATAGCAGGTATAGGTCCCTGCTTATAAATTCAAGCACAACTAGCACATTCAAATCACACATGTTGCCATGGCAACACTCCGAAAAGCAAAGAAAAACCACTTTTTGCAATTTTGGGTCCATTTTTTACCATTCAACATCATTTCCAACTACCGGCCCACGCGACGAACACTTTCTTATTATAAAATAATTATGAGGTATCATCCAGAGATATTGTATGCTAAGTATCATTTTGTGCGTAGTGTGGGCTGGCACTAAAAAATTAAAAAAAAATGTGTTCAGAAATGGTCAAAAATAGACCAAAAAGTGCAAAATATGCTCTATCTATGGTTCTTCTGGGCGTTGCCATGGCAACGCTTGTAGGATAAATGAAGTACTTGTTCTAGTTTTTAATAGAGGAGACATATGTCTGTTTTAATGAATAGTTTTCTGACCTTAATTCAAAATTTTGTTTTTTTTAGCAAAATCTGAGGCCAAAATCAGGCGTTAAATGCCCTAGCCAAATTTTACAGCTGAAAAAAAAAAAACAAAAAAAAAAAAAACAACAACAACAGTTTATAGCATGGACAAGGTTTCGTAATGTGTAATAAATTGTCACAGTATTTTGATAATAAACTGACGATGTTAAATATGAATAAACTTGCGATGTGAAATCAATTTCAAATCAAACCAATACCGATATCGTGCTAAGTATACATGGCTCTTGTACTCTACAACAACAGACCGATTGGCGCTTTCTGTATGTAACGTTTCTTTGAGTTCCGGGCTTGAGTACCAGAGTCCGTAATCCCCAAACTACGCAAAATGCATCAGGAAGACATGTCCGAGAAATGTATACCCCCTTAAACCCCACTTTTATATAGTGAAACTGGGGTATAAAGGGGTATACCAATTTTTCGTATTTTTTGCTCCAAAACATAGATTATGGGTACTCGTTAGAACCGCCTCACTGAGGCGGTTCTAACGTGTACCCACAATCAATGTTTTGAAGAAAAATGTTAATAATATCAAAATTTTCAGATGAAATATTCAAATTTTTACAGTTGAAAAAACTGTTCATTGCATTGACAAGTTTTCGTAATGTGTAAATACGGTGTTTTGATAATAAACTGACGATGTTAAATATGAATAAACTTGCGATGTGAAATCAATTTCAAATCAAATCAATACCGATATCGTGCTAAGTATACATGACTCTTGTACTCTACAACAACAGACCGATTGGCGCTTTCTGTATGTAACGTTTCTTTGAGTTCCGGGCTTGAGTACCAGAGTCCGTAATCCCCTAACTACACAAAATGCATCAGGAAAACATGTCCGTGAACTGTTTAACACTTTAAACACCACTTTTATATAGTGAAACTGAGTTTTACAGTAGTATACCTGTTTTTTTTTCTTATTTTTGCTCCAAAAATAGATTGCGGGTACTCGCTAGCGAGGCGGTTCTAACGAGTACCCACAATCTATGTTTTGGAGCAAAAATAAGAAAAATAGGTAAACCCCTGCATACCCCAGTTTTGCTGTATAAAAGTGGGGTCAAGGGGGTATACATTACACGGACATGTTTTCGTGATGTAAAGGTAAATGTTGTGTTGGCTTGATCAAACGTGTAGAGAAACATTTGCTTGAACACATTTTAACCAAACACAACATCTAAAATGGTCATATTTTTGCAAGCATACCTTCATTTTATAAATTCTGTATTATTACATGTGTAGCTTTAGATTTGAGATCTAAATGCAATACATAACTACGCACAGTTTCTGTTGTAATAATAACTATCTTCCCCACTATACGACTGCCAGCCACTCGGGTGAGTCAGTGGATTTGCTGTCGAGAACCATGCCGAGCTACCCTCCATTTCAAATGACAGACAAAGAAACGCGGTGTTTACGCAGAAATTCTTGCTCCAATCCAGGGTCACCCCAGACCTGTAGCCGTCGTTATATCCCGCCATGTGCATTTGTTGGTATGTCTCAAATGTGTCTCCGTATGTCTCACAACCTGTAAACATCATTAAAACACGCCCATGCAATATACAGAGACTTTTTCAAAAGCAGAAATTGAAAATTTCATTGGAAAAAATTTAGATTTTTTTTTTAAAATATTTTCACTCAAAACATACATTGTGGGTACGCTGAGACGATTCTAATGAGCACCCATAATGTATATTTTGGATCAAACCTGGCAAAATTAGGTATACCTCTGCAAACCCCAGTTATTCTATATAAAAGTGGGGTATAAAGGGGTATACATTTTACAGATGTTTTCCTGATGAAAAGTTGGAGACCAATTGAGCCGCGTCATGAGTAACCACTATTGTGCCGAAAAATAGGCGCTGATCAGTTGTGCAGTAACCTTCTTCACTTTCAATCCGAACTTTCAAGCTTTGTGGCAGCACAGACCGGTTTGTGTCAGTCCTGTGGAAATCACCCAGCAGGCACATGACGTCAGAGTCACGTCAGATCGACGTCGATGGGACGTCATGCATCGACGTTGATATGACGTCATATTGACGTCATGTGCCCGCTGGGCACAAAGACCGGGTTTTCTGGCAGTGTGGTTCCTTTGGTAGAATAATATTTAAGCGTATGCACGAACAAAGGCGCAAGGCTGTGCGTAATTGTTTTATCTGCATGTGTATAAGCATGCATATGTACGTAAGTATCTTCGTTAAATCTGGAGAATAACATCCTCTGCGAGGTTCTTAATTTGCTTATCGGTTTAAGTTGTGGCTTAGCGTCCAAGTCAATAGGTCAAGTCGGGTTGAAATTGTGCTTACATCGCCATCTTTCCATCTTTACTAGAGAATATATAATCAATCAACCATTGAACTGAATGTTTGATTGCTTCATTTTATACTTAACTTTATGTGTTTGTTTGATAAGTCGTCACCTATGCTCATACCGGGACATTAAGCGATACCTTTCAAGTTCTGGACAGGCTTCAATTTCCGAAAGAGGTTCAGGTGATCAGACCGAAACCGCCGTTGTGCGGATGCATTAACCCATATTTGACGAATGGATTTTCCCATCATTATCATTTGGGTCAGTCCACTTTCATGTTAAGGAGTGTCAGGAGTGATTTTTAAATTTTATTCAATTTTTCGATGAAAATTCTCTCAGCAAACAGAATAGCCCCAGATGGGACGCCGCGTTCTGCGGCGTCACATCTGGGGCTATTCTGTTTGCCTACGTCCCACAAAAGGGACGCCAGGCTTATATGAGTTAAACAACCTTTCAATTTATCACAAACCCTATACGGGGAGCACAACCATAATGTGAAGAGCATAAGAAGGTGTAAATTGTATTAGCCAGTGACAGTTTTCACTACCCTTAAAGGATCCCAGTTTTAATAGTAAGCATATTCGCATATTCTCTATTCACTCTGTAACTGGCATTTAACCTATTATGCTATCCAACTTACCGGCGATACAAGTAGAAGTGGTTGGATGGAAACTATATCCCGGTGTACAAACACATAACTTCAGCAGATTTTCACATGTATTGTTGCCTTCGCGACAGTCGGAGGATGTAGTACAGCTAAGATGGTAGTTCCCTGTGTAGAAAAGGGTATCAAATATCATATAGGTTTAGGTTTATCAATTTATTTAAAGTGCAACCTATTAACATTTGTACAAAATAAAATACATGGTAAACAGCAAGCATTCAGGGGCTCTTGGTGCACTATCATAATATATGCTCACCGGCAAAAGTTTAGTCAGTGAAAAGTCCTATGCACTATAGCTTCAAAACCCCTTGATAGTTTAAAATTGATATAACCAGTCATAAAATTGTGAATAAAACCTAACATTTCCAACAAAAACGACTGAACTATCGCATGTGGTTTTGCCACAGTGTATACACCAATTTTCGCTCTTGTTTTAAATGAAATGGATGTAATCCAAAATAATGCATAGTAGACTTATTATTTCTTGAGACTGTGGCTAAATTTTGATAAGATTTTTCGGACTTTTGTCACTGGCAACAGCCTCTATCAGAAAACGCTATTTATCAAAGCGCCGGTTTTATCATTTATAGGGTAATTACAAACATGATGTTTCACGGATGCACCAAAATAACTCTGTCGAAATTGACAACTTGTGGAGTTTCTTTTCAGAATAAGAAAGAGACTGATTTTGCAAATTTAATAGAGGGGGTCATCTAAGGCAAGCAGCTTCGCATGATAGTAATCAGGCAGGTCAAAGTTACTGACTAAACCTTTTCCTCTGAGTATACTATGCAAAATAAATTTAACATTTTTTATGTTTCATATATTTTTGCTCATCTTAGAGCAACTATGTACATTTCTTTCATTTGATTGACAAGAACAGGGTCTTAGGCACATGATACGATGAATTAAAAAACGGCATCCTCTTTTTTTGGAACATCCAAGAAATTAAGGGGTGTGAGGGCAAATTCACGACCATTAAACACAATGCAAACAACTGACTTTTGTTTAGTCCGTTATGCCAATCTTCTTCATCTCTTCTTTATCAAAGATTTTGATTAAGTGACCAATGAGATTGGGCTTTGGCGGAACAAACTTTACCCGCCGAAACATGACGTCAAATTGACGTCATGCGGTCGAAGTTGTCTTAATTTCGGTTCTTTTGGTTTCCATGGATTTTCAGAACAACAAGACAATACAAACGAAATAGAATTTAGCCAATACCGTGGCGAGTAAAACTTGTAAGTTTCTGAGCCAAAACGCGGCATGCATGCTTGTGAGATAACGCTGATGTTAAACTCATTCTTTAAGCTAACGTTTTGAAGCCACGGTGGGGAATTTGCAAAACCACTTTATTTTAATATATTGGTGTGAACCAGACAATTAGACTCAGTGTCGGTTTCAGGAAATTCTACTTGGAAACGTAACTGAAACGCGATAATGTAGGAGCCAGAGAAAAACGCAAAATTCAAAAACTTAGGACCTTGTTTGCTCGACGACAATCTTTTTTTCAAAACGACAAAATTTTGTTTCAAAATTTTGTTTTGACGACTAAACAGCTGATAAAGCATGATTTCGGTTTCCAACTTTAAACAGACATGTCAGTTTTGATCATGTGTCTTAAATTCTGACGTCACGTCAATATCGCCGAAAAATGAATTTTCTCGAAAGTTTTTGCTTGCAGGTTCTTGTCGAAAGGTTGCCAGGTTTGCCTATATTCAAAAATGTATTTTTATTCACTTTGTGCAGAGACTTGCGGATGTAACGAAAATTGCTTAAGTTATTGTGCATAGTATATATATGCGGAACTATGCATAGTATATATGCGGTATTATAGTATATATGCCAATATCTCGGATACCGAAGCCCCCATTTTAGATCTACATCTTTCTGTTGAAAATGGATTTGTTTCTTCTAACATTTATGATAAGCGCGATGACTTTTTGATATAGTAAATTTTCCGTTTTTGGATGATGTTCCTCGTAGTGCTTCGTATGGTGTATACATTTCGCAACTTATTATGTTTGCTAGAGTCTGCAATCATGTTACAGACTTCAAGGCTCGAAATAAATGTTTAACGGCCAAACTTCTCCAACAGGGCTATCGGTATCATAAACTTCGAAAGGCCTTTTCTAAATTTTATCGTAGACACTATGAATTGATTTCCAAATATAATGTTGGGTTAAAGACGCTTTTAAATGAGGGCCTTTCGGAACCAGAATTTTATTGTGACTTGGTTTACAAATTTAAGAAACTTATAAGAAGTAATGATTTTTCTTTTCAGTTTAGAAAAATCGTAACACGTTACAGTCGTATAGGTTATAACTTGGAATGTTATGCGACAGTCTGCATGCTTAGTTTTAACCCAATCATGGTTGATAACTATGCTGCCTTCTTTAATTGCACGCCGGTGGGTCGGGCGTTAGACTCTATGATGGCCCCGACCTAAAGCTGTTCATTTTAGTTGGTTGGGGCCGTAGATTCTTGTCTGTTGCTTGGCCCACCGGGGTCCAACTGATGTTTTTCTTTTGCACGGGAGTTAGTTAGTTATTCGGCGCCCAGGGATCTCCATCGTCGGGAAGCTTATTGAATCTATGAGTCCTGGTTTTTGATTCATCAGGATGTTTATCTTGATTTATTTGTTTGTTCTTGATGATTCATTGACTAGTTAGATAATCACCACGAGGACCGAAGAACTAGCTAAATGTTATGAACCACTGCAGAAGCTGAGGGTGAGTTTATGGCCATGTAAAATCGATTTAAGCCCGCCAGTCACTGTGTATTACTGATCGTTCCAAGTCGATACTTTTGTGGTGGTTCTTTTTGTTTTATGTCTTGGTGTTTGAAATTTTTGTGCTGTTGGCGCCTTATGTGTGTTTTCATATTTTTAGTTAAAGTAACTGAGTGGCCACCTATTGGGAAAATAGCTGCTCATTCGGCTTACGAAATGTTTTCTTGGTATCAGTACCTGATTGTTGGTTTGGTTTTCTCCCACCTCGGTTTTTGGAGTGGGAGTTTTTTTTCTGAGTGCACCTTTTCCTGATCTTTGCTTACTTGTACCTTTTGATAAGTTCCAGTACTCAATGTACTAGTTCTTTTCATTATGCTGACAAAATGCAAAACTTGCCCATTCAATAAACAGAGATTTTTTGTGATTTAAAAATTGAAAATTTTCAGCTGAAAAATTTTGATATTTTTCTTATTTTTGCTCAAAACATAGATTGTGGATACACGTTAGAACCGCCTCGGCGAGGCGGTTCTAACGAGTACCCACAATCTATGTTTTGGAGCAAAAATAAGAAAAACAGGTATACCCCTGCATACTCCAGTTTTCCTATATAAAAGTGGGGTATAAGGGGGTATACATTTCACGGACATGTTTTCCTCTAATGAAATGCGAAAACGTGACGTTTAGCTAAATAACTTCAATAATATTTTATTTTATATCCTGTTCTCTTGATACTGGTTCCCGTTTAGCATCACTTTTACACCTGAAGCTTGCAGGTCAGGCTCTTCTCAGGATCATAAATTGTTGTTTTAAATGTTATCAATCTTTATGATGTATCTTGGGACTCATTTGTCGATGGAAGACCTTGTGAAAGTGTTCCCAAGGACTCCCATATTAACACCCCTTTCGTATCCCTTTCGGCCTAAGGTATATCAAAGAGGTTTATCTATCGGACATTAAAATTGGTTATCTAAATTATAGGGCAATCCAACAAAACATTTTGTAAATACTGTATATCATATCACATTTTTCATAGTTATTTATATATATGCATGCATGTGATTATTTTAAAATGTGATATTGTTCTCTTGTTAGTCGGCATTAAAAGCTACATGGAGCTTGTGTTGTATTGTTGTAATCAAACCGACGTTAAATAAGTTTTACTTGACTTGACTTGAGATCGACACTTATTGTGTCGACTCAGCGTCATTTGTGATAGTTACGCTAAATACATATTCTCTATCCAACAAGCAGTGCAGATCCAGATTTATCAATTCATATATTATACACTAGTTATAACAAACGGTCCGTCCCCTTACCTAAGCTGTAAAGTGGGGCGTAAAACACGGATAGTACACATGTAACTCACCAATATGATATAAATAACAGACTTACTCGTAATATCACTGTAATGCCGGTACCCTGAGGCCGTGGGGAAATCTTGGGCTCCAAAGTACATTCTTCGGCAGATAACACAAACCTTAGTACTATCGTTGAACATGAATTTTCTGCAAGTGCCCGTCTGTTTACATATCACTGAACATTCAAGACGTGACTGTAATGTTAGTGTTGTAATAATATTTTCTGGTGGGCAGATTGTATTAACAAATTCTGGGTGGTGCTGAAACGCATGCTGAACCTGTCCACCTACAGTGATGTCTGTGAGGAATAAAATTATCACATGCTTACAAAAATATGTGAACGCCGAAATTAAGATATACATTTCAATATACGTACAGAAACATCACTGCGTATAAAATATGTAGAACGACCAATTAGAGAAAGTGATTATAATATCTATAACTTCCGTTTCAAAGCCTTATTATTTATTCATTAATTACTCACATGCTTACAAAAACATGTGAACGCTGAAAGTAAGAAATACATTTTTCACACACATAAAGCATCACTTTACACGTTTCTAGTAAAACTAATTGAAGAACGTGATTCTACTATATCTATAATCTTTATTACAAAGACTTATTATTAATTCATTAAGTCCGTTAGTCATGAATGGCTGCATTTAATGTACTTTCCGTAGAACTATGGAATAAACAATGCCACATTTCGGTTAGGATTAGTCGGAATATGCCTTCAGAGTAGTGGCCCAAAAGTGGCCCGGCGGCACTGAACGTACCTATACCTGTGGTCCAAAAACGGCCCTGCGGCACTCAGAGGGTTAAGAAGAAGAGGCGTAGTTCTATGTCGGTTGTGAAAACAATGGGGCTGATCAGCTTAACAGTTCGGTTACTACACAGCTTAGCTGCACCTTTGTTTTGCCTGTGTCTGATCTTGGTTTTATTATGCACCGGCTCATTTTATATTGTAAGTGACTGTAAACTAGACAAGAAGCCCTTTTTTTGTCCCGCCTGAGAGAAACATGTTACTGTGATGAAGTTCATATTGTACATAAATCAATTTGCAAATTCCATTTGCTCAGGTGGCTCCTAATTGAAAGCTTAAAGGGAGTTAACTGATAATCCAACGGAGCTTCATGCCCTAGAGGTAGAGCGATGGAGCGTAAATTATGAGATCTAGGTTGCTTACCCACTGGTTTCGAATTTTGTCACTTAGAAGGCATTTACTCCACATTGTACTGTTTACTGCACAAGCTGTAATGGCTAGGTCTCGATAACAACTTACTTACTTTTGTGTAATGGATTTTTACAAGCATGTTCTTTTAACTTCTCACTTTGTACTACGTATAGAAATCATTTTCAATTACAGGATTTCAATGTGTTTTTCTTAACTATATTTTCTGAAATACATAGGATATACATGTAGTACTAACAGAACAACTGAAAAATGGGTTCCAAGATGGTTCTGCTGCCATTTATCTTCATGTTTTCTCTTTATTCTGTCTACCGCTGCTGTAATCATCTCCTTTTGTATTTGACTGAAACTAGCCAGATCACTACCTTGTATGGAAAGAGCTAGTCATTTTGCTCTTCAATGCAGTGGTCACATTGCTGTCCTTTCTTTCTCACATCATGACCTGGTGTACAGCTCCGTTTCATTAATAACATACCCCTGCAATGTCGCAAAATAAATTGACCCCGCACCCTACATTGCATGGCTCATTGCTGGATGGTTATTAGTCTGGCCTGGATGAAACTTCTACAATTTGTATATATATTTACGTGTGTTAAACTGGTAGTTTGTTTATATTGATTGTGAGCAGTCCAATTGGACAGGAAGCTGCTTTCGGAGTGTACCAAAATTCTGGTAGATTTAATGTCAAGTTTTCAATTTTCGGCGATTGGTATTATGTAAGTACTGTGAATATTGCCAGTTTTTGACATGAATGTTGTTCATAGGCATCTATTGTAGATACCTTAAAACTTACATCACATTCGCTAAAGTACTGAAGTAGAAATGGAATATCTAACTATACCTACTACCCTGTATAATGCTACAATGCAAATGCATGTTTTCAGCAAATAAATTGTCTGAAAGTTTATCAAATTTAAAAACTGGACATCTGAGAATATCATTAACAGTTGACATGATTATTTAAAGAGAGTTACGATAGCCTTGTATCTAATGCAATGTGTAACTGCCTATGACAATGTTTTAAGTTATGTAATGACATTCTTAAACATATATTTATTAAGGACATTTGATGGTTTTAGAATACAATTGATTGAAATAGTGTGACTGGCGATTTTAACAAGACGGCTTATATTGGTAATCATCCAAGAGAAACTTCAACGAGTCAAATATTAAACGCGCGAGAGCACACTAAGATGGAAGTAGACATTAAGAGCAGTTTTGCTTCCTTGAAATATGTCTGTAATGAAGGAAATAGCGTCTATTTAAACATTATTTCTGAACTTTATATGTATTGCGAATGCGGTGCAAGTTTTAATGTATATCAAATAGATGTCAATGAATAACATTCAGGTCAGAAAGTGGCAGTATTCACAGTACTTACATAATACCAATTGCCGAAAGTTGAAAACTTGACATTAATTCTGTCGGAATTTTGGTACATGCCGAAAACAGCTTCCTGTCTAATCGGACTGCTCGCGATCAATATAAACAAACTACCAGTTTAACACACATAAATGTATACACAAATTGTAGAAGTTTCATCAAGGCCAGACTAATAAACATCCAGCAATGAGCCATGCAATGCAGGGTGCGGGGTCAATTTATTTTGCGACATTGCAGGGGTATGTTATTAATGAAACGGAGCTGTATGTTTGGGATTTTAAACTGTATCACTTTGCGCATTTTTGTTCTTCTTACGAGTCCCGGTATGCAGGGTTTAGTTTTAGACTTTTTAGATGCCAAGTCCCATTGACTTTCCATTCATGGGAGATTGTCTGCCTTGTTTGGCAAGGTCAGGTTGGCAGTGATGCGTAGCTTCTATTAAAAAAGCACTACTATTCGATACAATGTACTATTTCTGACATACTGCGTCAGAGAATCCATTCTTTTGCTCAGTGGTTAGCATCATGCAAACATGTCCGTGTAATGTATACCCCCTTGAACCCCACTTTTATATAGCAAAACTGGGGTATGCAGGGGTATACCTATTTTTCTTATTTTTACTCCAAAAATACATTGTGGGTAATCGTTAGAACCGCCTCGGCGAGGCGGTTCTAACGTGTACCCACAATCTATGTTTTGAGCAAAAAAGTGAAAAATATCAGAATTTTTCTATTGAAAATTTTCATTTTTGACAACTTTAAAAATCTCTGTATATTGCATGGGCGTGTTTTCGTAATGGACTGAATTTCTGTCCAAGCGGTGTTGGGTTGGAATTCCATCAGGGACGCCAGATGTTTTTCAAGCCATTACGAAAACTTGCCTATGCAATAAACAGAGATTTTTTGAGCTTTAAAAATTGAAAATTTTCAGCTGAAAATTTTTGATATTTTTCTTATTTTTGCTCAAAACATAGATTGTGGGTACACGTTAGAACCGCCTCGCCGAGGCGGTTCTAACGAGTACCCACAATCCATGTTTTGGAGCTAAAATAAGAAAAATAGGTTTACCCCTGCATACCCCAGTTTCACTATATAAAAGTGGGGTATAACGGGGTATTTATTTCACGGACATGTTTTCATGATAAGGGACGCCAGATGTTTTTCAAGGATAGGCCTAATCTCCTAAGGCCTCGTCATACAGTGGTGTTATGGCTAAAAACCCAAATAAGCCGTTTTAACGGCTAATTTGTTAACGGCTAATTGTAAAATTTCGCGGCGAAATTGTGTGTAAAATAAAAGTCAGCGCGGAATTTCGCCGCGAAATTCCAGATTTCGCGGCGAAATACGGCGAAAAAAATTTACCTGTTATTACGCATAAAAATTGATTAACCGGTATTTCGCGGTGTTTCGTGGCGAAAAAGACGACAGTCACAAATGTTTTTTGTTGTTTCAATAATATTTTAAATTGGATGTTTTTATTTCATTTCAAGTTGTATCAATATTGTTTACGTCTCAATTTTGTATAATTATCGTTTAAGTCCCGACAGTCACAACAGTTTTATTGTTTAAATTTCATTTTAATTTGTATGCATCTATTACTTTTCAAGTCGTATAAATATTTTTTTTTCCTTTTCAATTTTGTATAATTATCGTGTTTTATTCGTACTTTGAAGTTTCTGAGACCCTGATTATTGGCTTTGCGTTTATTTTCATGCTTCTCAGACTTACCCGATAATATTAGATCCTATTATCTAGCTTAATTAACAGAAAAAAAGCTCATAGCGGCGTAAGCAATTTTCATGGGATAATTGCCCACATATTTGTTTGTTTGTATTGAGGCTGGACGTCCCAGTCACCAATTTTTTAGTCATACGGAGAAATATTGAGCCGATACCTTACCTGTAATTCAGTTTATTGCCGATAAAAAATGTACATAAATGAATAGGACATTGACTTTCAATGTTTAATTAAAACTTAATTACGGCAGATATCAAATTTGTTCTTTCGGAATATTGTAATTTAATGTATGCCTGATTTAATAGATATTGTTTCGTTAAATTATCTTGATTTTTTGAATGGACAAAATCAAAATTTAAAAAGGTCCTGTTTGGTCGCATCATTTCTTACATCTGATATACAAAAAGTGTAAAATCTACCAAAGGTGCTTTGGTTAAATGCCAAATATATCGTTTCCAAAACCTTTTTTCTAAATTTGTTCTTTCGGATTATTCATCAGAAGAAAATGATCTTTCTAAAGACATGCTTAACTTCAAAATCAAGCGACATAGGCGTGGACAAATTGCGTGTGTTTTATAGCTACTTTGAGGTTTTTTTCTAATTTCCGTAAATCAATAGTTTTATCGGCAAATCCCGTAAACCGGGCGGAGAATTACGAAATACCTGTGCATAAGCGTCTGCTATTTCGCATAAAGGTGTAATACTTCTTTTCCTTGTTATTTATTTATTTATTTATTTATTTATTTATTTTCTTTAACATGGAGATTACTTATTTACACAAAAGAAAAAAAAATAAAAAGTCTTTTTTTCTCACCTCGTATGATAATCGATTTAAAATTTATGAAAGATGCTACACAATGATCGATATTAACTTTTGAGTATAATTTTACAAACATTACATATCCTCACAGAATGTGACACCTCATTGTGCATTGTAAGAATTGCACATCAACATTATTGTCGTAATTGCAATTGGTCCAATTAAAGTTTGCATTTCACACCTAAGTAACACCTTTTACTCAATCTGATGACCAAACAATAGCGTCTCCGTGTCCCAGTTTGAACAAAGCAAAAACCGACATAAAAATTCTTAATTATCTTCATTCAAATCTCTCTCTCTCTCTCTATCTCTGTCTCTCGTTAAAGCTGCAGAAAAAACACTGAAACTAAACACTGTTTTCAATGAAATTAAGATTTGTTTTTACTGTGCTGCTACTTTTTACGCTGATTCGTTCTTATTTTCTTATTTTATTTCTGCTCTCAGCCACGGTCTAGGTTGAATTTTCTGGAATCGCATATTCATTCATTCATTCTCAGTCACATGTCGCAAGATACATCAATTCATTATTTTTGTTTTTTTACTTTTTAAAAATTCATTAAATGTTTTTTGTTGCTGTTTTTTTTTTTTTTTTAATCAAAAGATTAGTACTAGATCTATAATTAATATTACACAAAAATGCAGATATTGACGATACGATTTTGAACAGTTCAGTAGCGCATCAATGTTGTTTTAGTTAATCTATGACCTAAGGGTATAATTTAAAGCGTGACTGATTTTAATGACATGCAGTCTCGGATTATAAAACCTTAACCATTTCACATTTTAGCCGCGGCGTGAGAAAACCGGTATAAGGGGTTTTCCGACCAGGTCTGACACTAACCGGCTTGTATGTTACCACATTTTTTTTTTAAACAACACAACAACAACAAAAAAAGTTTAAAAAAAAAAAAAAAAAAAAAAAAAAAAAAAAAAAAGATTAGTACTATAATTCAATATTACACAAAAAATGCGACACGATTTTGATCACGATCAGAGTGGCGCATCAATGTTGTTTTAGTTTATCTATGACCTAGGGGTATGATTTAAAGCGTGCCTGATTTTATGACATGCAGTCTCGGATTATAAAGCTATACCATTTCACATTTGAGCTGCGGTGTGAGAAAACCGGTACTAGTGGTCAATGAGCCAATACCGTAAATTTTGGGGGTCGGTACCATCTGGCCTGAACAAATCCCCTTATGATTTTCATGTAGGACTATGTTTGTAGACTTGTAAAATATTGGGGGGACTTGCATTGCTGGTAGCTTTAATGGTGAAACGACACGTTATTTACGATACCCCATAATTTAAAAATACGTAGGGAATAGTCCTCTTGCTATCCATATCCCCCTTTCCTCCCCAAGGGAAATTTCTACACTATTATTCTCTAAAAGTACATTAAAAGGTTATAAAATCCTGTTTTCTGCCATCTGAAAGTTGAGGCGTTTGCGTTTTACGCTATGTTTTATTAAATTACTCTAAATATTCAATTTTTGCGTCAATAATGGGGGTACACATAGAAAATAAAGAATATCTCAATTGTTTTTTTTTTTTATCCTAGACCATTGAACTTGGTCTCATTTTAAAGCTTAGACATATCCCTTTTATCCTATGATAAGTAATGGAAATTATCTCACTTGCATATTCATGAATTTCATTAAAACATTAAAATGGAAAAAAAAAGTTAAAAATCAATTATCCAATAAAAACTAAATTCAGGCCTAAACTATCATTGTGGCTCCTTGTTATTGTATCAATTATTCTATTTGACAAATTTGTTGATGCCATGGGCCTCAATGAAAATTATCTCATTTGCATTTTCATTAATATTAATGAAAATGACGACAATCAGGATTTACAAAGGAAAAATAATTATATTGCCATTTGAAGGGTTTGGTTTGGGTTATATGATGTAATTTGAACCCTTAGAACAAATGTTTAAGGGTGCCAGTTTGGTCAGAGGATCACTTTAATGCCCATTTGTGTCACCTAAAATCACAGAGTGTTCAACACCACCCCTAATAAGCGCAGATAGTAAGGTGGTACGCCTATATTACCACATGTATCTTGGCTACTGATAGACCTAGAAAGCAGAAATAGGTATCAAATGATTGCTTTTGCAATGCTATATAACTATGTAATAAGATATAATTATCAAACTGACTTCATGGTGTTCGAATATTAATGAAAACATTATGTATATATTAGACTAAAATCACAGAAAATGGAGAATACCAGCACAGTTGTTTATATCTCAGCAACCAAAAGCTCTAAAGAGCATGAATTGGTATCAAATGATTGTTATGACAATGCTCTATAACCATGTAATAAGATATATAAACAAGCTGGCTATCTTAATGCTCAAATATTAAATGAACTTCAGATATTAGAGAAAAATAACAGATAAACGAAGGGTAAAAATCAACGAAATTCTGTTATCTCAGCAACCAAATACTCCAAAGACTTGAAATTTGTATTAAATTATTGTTATGATAATGTTCAATATTAATATGAAAAACTACAGAATGATTTTGACCTTCTTGGTGTTCAAATATTGATAAGAACTTTCAATTTTAGAGACAAATCATAGACCAATGTAGGGGGTATACCTACAGAAACGTTTATAGCTCAGCAGCCAAAAGCCATAGAGAGCTGAAGTTTGTAATATATGATTGCTATGATAACATTCTAAAACGACATAATAAGATACATTAATAGTCAGACTTTTGTGCTGTTCAAATATTGAGGAAACTTTAAATATTAGAGAAAAATCACAGAAAATGGAGGGGGTATACCTACGGAAACGTGTATTTCTCAGGAACCAAAAGTCTTAAAGTACAGAAATTGGTATCACATGATTGCTATAACAATATTTGATAATAATATAATTAGATATACCAATAAGCTGACTCTCTTGTAGCGCAAATACTTAAGAGAACTTCAGATATAGGAGGAAAATCACTGGTAAACGAAGGGGGTATACAAATAAAACTGCTGATATCTCAGTGACCAAAAGCTCTAGAGAGCTAAAATTAAAATCAAATGATTGTAAGAATTATGTTCTATAATCATAAGATAAGAAACATAATTAATTTGACTTTCTCATTGTTGGAATATAGATGAGAACTTTAAATATTAGATAAAAATCTCAGAAAAATATAGGGGGTATACCAACGGAAACGTGTATATATAAGCAACCAAAAGTCCTAGACAGCTGAAATTGATATCAAATGATTGCTATGACAATATTTAAGAACCATGTAAAGGGTATATTAATAAAATGTCTTTCTAATTTCTCAAATATTTAAGAGAACTTAAGCTATAGAAGAAAAAACATTTACAAACGAAGGGGGTATGCCAATAAAACTGCTGATATATCAGTGACCAAAAGCTCTAGAGAGCTAAAATTGGTATCAAATGATTGCAAGAATAATGTTCTATAATCATAAGATAAAGAACATAAATAATTTGACTTTCTCATTGTTGGAATATAGATGAAATCTTTAAATATTAAACAAAAATCTCAAAAAAATATAGGGGTATACAAACGGAAACATATATTTCTCAACAACCAAAAGTCCTAGACAGCTGAAATTGGTATCAAATGATTGCTATGACAATATTCTATAACCATGTAAAAGGTATATAAACAAAATATATTTTTTGTTTCTCGGATATTTAAGAGAACTTAAACTATATGAGAAAAAACATTGGCAAACGAAGGGGGTATACCAAGAAAACTGCTAATATATCAGTGACCAAAAGCTCTAGAGAGCTTAAATTGGTATCACATGATCGCTAGAATAACTGTCTTTAATCATGTGATAAACACATCAATAATTTGACTTTCTCATTGATGAAATAGTGATGAGATCTTTAAATATTAGATAAAACATCTCAGAAAAATATAGGGGGTATACCAGCGGAAACGTATATATCTCAATAACCAAAAGTTCTAGAGACTGAAAATGCTATAATATGATTGCTTTAACAATATTCTATAACCATGTAACGAGTATATAAACAAGCTGACTTTCTTGTTGCTCAAATATTTAAAAGAACTTTAGATATAAGAGAAAAATCACTTGCAAACGAAGGGGGTATACCAATAAAACTGCTAATATCTCATCGATAAAAATCCCTAGAAAGCTGAAATTGGTATCAAATGATTGCTAAAATAATGCTTTAAAACCATTTGGTAAGTTATTTAGACAATCTGACTTACTTTGTTTGAATATTGATAAAAAAATCTTTAAATATTAGAGAAAAATCACAGAAAAATGGAGGGGGTATACCACCAAAAAACTTAATACGTCAGCACCCAAAAAATACAGAGAGCTTAAATTGGTATCAAATGATTGCTATGGTAATGTTCTATAATCATAAGATAAGATTTATGAAAAATTAGACTTTCTTAGTGTTTGAATATTGATGAAAGCTTAGAATATTAGATAAAAAATCACAGAAAAATATAGGGGTAATACCAACGGAAACATATATATCTCAACAACCAAAAGTCCTAGAGAGCTGACATTGGTATCAAATAATTTATATGACAATATTCTATGACCATGTAAAAGGTATATAGCAAACTGACTTTTTTTTTGCTGCTAAAATATTTGAGAAAACTTAAGATATAGGAGAAAAATCACTGGCAAAGAAGTGGGTATATCAATAAAACTGCTGATATCTCAGTTACCAAAGGGTCTACAGAGCTGAAATTGCTATAAAATGATTGCTATGACAATATTCTATAACCATGCAAGAAGTATATAAACAAGCTGACTTTCTTGTTTCTCAAATGTTTAAAAGAACTAAAGATATAAGAGAAAAATCACTTGCAAATGAAGGGGTATACCAATAAAACTGCTACTATCTCAATGACAAACAGCTCTAGAAAGCTGAAATTGGTATCAAATAATTGGTAAGATAATGTTCTAAAACCACGTGGTAAGACACACAAACAACCTGACTTACTTTTTTCGAATATTGATAAAAACTATAAATATTAGAGAAAAATCACAGAAAAAAGTGGAGGGGGTATACCCCCAAAAAATCTTAATAACTCAGCAACCAAAAGTTATAGAGAGCCGAAATTGGTATCAAATGATTGCTATGGTATTGCTCTATAATCATAGGATAAGATTTATGAAAAACTAGGCTTTCTTAGTGTTGAATATTGATGAGAACTTAAAATATTAGATAAAAATGACAGAAAAATAGAGGGGGTATACCAACAGAAACGTTTATATCTCAGCAGCAAAAAGTCCTAGAGAGCTAAAATTGGTATCAAATGATTGATATGACAATAGTTGATAGCCATGTCATATAATAAGACATATGAACAAGCTGACTATCTTGTTCCAAAAATTGAAGAAAACTTAAGATATAAGAGAAAAATACAGACAAATGAAGGGGGTGTACTAGAAAAAACTCGAAGATTTTAACCATAAAGCTACCACCTAGAAAGGTCCCCCCGATTTTATCTACTTCTATACATGCCAAAATTGTCAAAAAGTGCGGGGGGATCTGTTCAGGTCAGGTGGTACCGACATCTTAAATAGCTCATGGACCATAGGGGTTTCCGATCAGGTCTGACACAAACCGGCTTGTGTACTACACCATTTGGCAAGAACCTTGAAAATTCGGATTGAGGAAGATAAGGAATTGTATTACCCGTGTAGCGAAAACAATGGCGCTGATCAGCAAGGCAACTTCTACACAACTGACCTGAGCCTTTGTTTTTGCATAGTTAAATTCCGGTTTTCGCATGACGCGGCTCATTTTTAATGGAAGGTGTACCTGTTATATAAATATTGCGAAAATGCAAGGAGTCGATCAGCCTGTGCACTTGAAAAACTTGTCCAAGCGAGGTTTGACGGATTCAAAAGCAAACCGGTCTACGCATACATAAATACTTGAAAATTGGAAATAAAGATTAAGCTAGTGATCAGGCTGCGAGGTGGTTCTAATATGTGCCCACAATATATGTTTTGAGCAATAATAAGAATAATATCAAATAATTTCTACTTTTACAATTTGGGAAAAATCTGTATATTGCATGGGCGTGTTTTCGTAATGCTTACATTTAATATGTAACATATATCATATACTCATAGCACTTATTTTGAGGAAGCAATAAATAAATAAATAAATAAATACATGAATAAATAATTAAATAAAAATAATACAACTGAATGCTTACAGTACAAACTTACAGAACTGGTCCATGAGTTTAACCGCGACGATGCAATTGTCACGGGTACCCACAATGTGCATTTGAATGGGAAAAACACGAGTTTTCTTTTATTCGAAATCGTGTTGTTTTTTTACCGTCATCAAAGCCACACATTTTGTATTTCTTATATTTTCATATTATTTCATAGTCGAAGTTTTGAGTTCATAAATTTTTAAGACAATTTATGATCAAATTTTATGGTTGCCCTCGGGCTAAAGTTACACAGGTAATTTTACGGACAGAGGCGCCAAGTAAATCGTTAATCACCGGAAAGAACCGAAGATGATTTACCTGTACCACTAATCCCCTAAGCTGATAATACGATAAGACGCGCTGAGGAGACTTTTTCCACATGCATGTCTGGACGGAGCTACCGTTTCCTGGGTATTAAGTAGTACTGTGGGTAATCAATGTGCCTTGCTCAAGGACACAACACGGTTTCGCCAGTGCGGATCGAACTCAGGACCTCTCGATTCGGCGTCTGATGCACAACAACTATGCCACCGCGATCCCAACTTACATATCAATACAAGTCTTTGGATTCAACATGATGAAGCAATCGGTTTCAACTCTGTTTTAGACATTTAATCGCCTGTGGTTAATGACATTGCTAAAAGCATCAATGATTTTCGATTACGTCAAGTGGATGCCGTTTCGTTGAAATCAATTTAGTCGAATCGACATTTGGTCGCATACGACCTTCACCGGGTCGATATGATATTCGGTCGAAAACGAGCAATATAGCAACGTACATGTACAAAATTGTGTCGAAATTGTAGATTTCTGCTAACCATTTTGAGTTAAACAGCGTGTTGTGTTCCTTCCAAAGTCCTCATGTACGGATGGCTTGGAACACGTACATGCATATCGAATGACAAATCCTCATTGTATACAAGGCGCAATACACTAGAAAAGGGAAGATACTGCGTTTAAAACAAAGTACAGACGTCAGTATATGAAGTTTTCAGTTTATTTTTGAACACATACATACAGTTAGGGCCGTGTACGCACCGTGGCAATATGAGCGCATGCAGCATTAGATTAATAAGAATGAAGTTGAGCGCAGAAGCCTAGTGGTGGATTAAAGGAATTAAACGGAATCTAAATGACCTGTGTTCGATTCCTATATTCGCTGGGTTTCGTACTTGAGCAAAACCGTATATATGTATTACCCTGAAAGTGTTGTCACCATGGGATTTTTGACGGTTAAACTGATCTTCGCTAGTTGTACTTCTACAAGGCAAGTATAATGCATAAATCGATATGATTGCGATTAGTCTTATGCTGGCATTCATATAGGGTGCCCAAATGCCAATATGCCTTTTTTTGTTTTGTCGTTTTTACATGGTTGAGCTCAAATTAAGTTATCATAGTTCAGGAAAATTTACAAAAAGAAAGTACGGAATCTAACTGTTTATTTAGCATTATCCTTAAAACAATGTTTGTGCTACAAAATAAGGCACAAAGTTAGTTGGCCCCTGCCTTTCGGGACTTAAACAAATATATAGGCTGCTTGTGCCTCCAGGCAAAACTTATAAGCTATTGACTGATCATCTGATTACTGGTTTACCGCTCAGGTCTGTGCCTGCCTAGGAAAAATGGTATCAAGTAAAACCATCCATACATATAAGCAGTATTGGCTTAGAGGGATCGTTATATTTCAAACACGTCCCATAAAATGGAGGCAGCGTCCCGACATGACCATTGCTCTTGATTAGGACGAAAAGCATCTATTCAAACAAACAAACAACAAAGTTAGATTCAACGAGCTGGCGCATTACATTATAATTATTTCGTCTATCCGTGATTCCGCTATCGTACCACGTACGAAAAACCATTGGCAAAGTCGCGTTATGCACGTTTTTCATTTCTATACATGTTTAATCGTACATATAAATCGTAATTAACGATCTATACATGGAACAGATGAATCAGTGTTGTCATTAAATTAAAAATTAATTATTTTATGTTAACATTTACAGGTATTTCGCCGTGTTTCGCGGCGAAATAGGAAATTTTATCTTACCTGTTGTAAACGTTAAACCAGAGGACCAATGGTCCTGTAAACGCTCACCTGAGTCTGCTGCATATACCAATAAACATGTTTGAACATTATGGTATTTAACCCCAGTGCAGGGGCAGATGAAGCCCTTGGGCCGTTTTCTTTTTTCAGAATAATCAATATTCTGTCCATTTGCCAATTTCTTGGCTCTTGCTGGCTTTTCCCTTCAAATGACATTTTAACAGTTTTTCCCATTCAAATGCATGGGCAACCCATGTTGACCTTGCCATAAACTTGGTCAAGGTCATCACAGGGTCATGCTTTATATATACATTGTAATACTTTAGCCATGGATGCTTCACGCCAAGTTTCATTGAAATCAATCTATTGGTTACAGAGAAGATATTTGAAGGTTTTTTACCATATATGGGCATGGTGGCCATCTTGGTCATGTGACCTAGATTATTAATATACACATTGGTTCCCCCATAGATACTTCACATAAAATTTGGCTTCAATTGGCCAATTGATTTCAGAGGAGAAGATGTTTGAATATTATGGTAATATACATGTATATTGCCCCGGGGTGTGGGCATATGAGCCCTTAGGTCCATTTTCTTTTTCAGAATCATTAATATTTAGTCCTACTACCCATTTCCTGCAAGATTTTCACCTCAAATGACTTTTTAAAAGTTTTCCCCATTCCAATGCATTGGCCACCTATGTTGACCTTGTCGTAAAATAGGTAAAGGTCACCACAGGGTCATGATTTATAAATACATTGTAGTACTTCAGCCATTGGTGCTTCATGCCAAGTTTCTTTGAAATCGGTCCACCAGATTTGGAGAAGAAGATTTTTGAAGGGTTTTTACCATATATGGGCATGGCAGCCATCTTGGTCATGTGAACTAGATAATTTATATACACATTAATTCCCCCATGCCATAGATGCTTCACATAAAATTTGGCTTTGATTCGCCAAGCGGTTTCAGAGGAGAAGATGTTTGAATATTATGCTAATATACATGTATATTGCCCCGGGGTGGGGGTAGATGAGCCCCTGGAGTCCAGTTTTTTTCAGAATCATTAATATTCAGTCCTACTGCCTATTTCCTGCAAGACTTTCACTTTAAATGACATTTCAAAAGTTTTACCTATTCAATTGCATTGGCGACCTATGTTGACCGTGCCATTAAAAAAGGTCAAGGTCATTACAGGGTCATGATTTATATACACATTGTAGTACTTGAGCCATCGGTGCTTCATGCCAAGTTTCTTTGAAATCGATCCAACGGTTCTGGAGAAGAAGATTTTTGAAGGGTTTTTACCATATATGGGCATTGCGGCCATCTTGGTCATGTGATCTGGATTATTTATATACATATTGATTACCCCTTCCTATTGATGTTTCACATAAAATTTGGCTTTGATTGACCAAGCGGTTTCAGAGGAGATGATGTTTGAATATTATGGTAATAGACATGTATATTGCCCCAGGATGGGGGCATATGAGCCCCTGGGGTCCATTTTTTTTTCAGAATCATTAATATTCAGTCCTACTGCCCATTTCCTGCAAGACTTTCACTTTAAATGATTTTAAATGACATTTTAAAAGTTATCCCCATTCAAATGCATTGGCGATCTATGTTGACCTTGCCGTAAAATAGGTCAAGGTCATCACAGGGTCATGATTTATATATACATTGTAGTGCTTGAGCCATCGATGCTTCATGCCAAGTTTCGTTGAAATCAGTCCACCGGTTCTGGAGAAGAAGATTTTTGAAGGGTTTTTACCATATATGGGCATGGCAGCCATCTTGGTCATGTGACCTGGATTTCTTATATACACATTGGTTCCCCCTTCCTATAAATGCTTCATATAAAATTTGGCTTTGGTTGGCCAAGCGGTTTCAGAGAAGATCTTTGAAATTGTGGACGGACGACGGACGGACGACGACGGACGGACGGACGCCGGATCATGGCCATCCTATAAGCTCACCTTGTGAGCCTAACGGCTCAGGTGAGCTAAAAACAAATTTCGCCGCGAAACACGGCGGAATTTCACCGCGAAAATCGGACTTTCGCGGCGAAAAAATTAACCGATTAAACGTTTAAATTTTCCCTTGGCCGGTGAAATTTCGCGGTGGTTTCGCCGCGAAAAATCACAAGTGATCAGCGCGAACTGTGCAAAAGTGGGTTTTTAGCCATAACACCACTGTATATCAGCGAAAGTCCTTCGACGACGACTTGTGTACAAATATTATTCCGTCCTGTTTTGCGATTTCTGAACAAAATCGTTAGCCTTCGTGTTCCATTCGTTTATAAGATTAAGAATACTTTCAAAAACATTTGACGAACTTGAAAATGACAGGTTTACCCTTCATGCAAGGCTTCGCAAGTATTCATCAAGGGACTTTCCCAAAGTGTGGCGAAGCCTTTAGTTACGAATTGCATATTCCGTATAATTCGTAAGACTGGGGCTCATCGGGAATGAGACACATGAGTCACAAAATGACCGGTTTAAGCCCCCCAGTAATTTAATATTACCCATCGTTCCAAGGGGATACTTCTGTTGTGGTTCTTATTGTTTTGTGTTTTGGAGTCGACTTTTTGTGCTGTGTAAGCCCTATATACGTTTTCATATTTAAGTTCAGCTCGGGTAACTAAGTTGCCGCCTATTGGGGAATAGCTGCTCACTCGGCTTACGATTGGTATAAGTACGTAAGTGTTATTTTAGTTTTTTCCCACCCCTCGGTTCATGGAGTGGGAATTTCTTTCTGATTGCGCCATTTCCTGATAATTGCCTACTTGTACCTTTTTCTTATAATGATAAATGATCACTCTTTCGAAATTGGGGTTAGTTTTGTCCCACTGCATGTTTATTTATTTTTTAGAGATTACCTGCCATGATTGTGTACAAAAATAGTGTTATTTTTCTTTGCACCACAGGATAACTTGATCAGGAACAATTATGAAATTGAGACTGAGACAGAGCATGTTACAGAGAACGATACAGAGAACAGTACAGAGCATGGTACAGAGATCTGTTCAGAGAACGGTACAGAGACCGGTACAGAGAATGGTGCAAAGCATGGTACAGAGAACGGTACAGAGAACAGTGCGGAGGATGTAACAGAAACCGGACAGAGTATGGCACAGAGAATAGTACAGAGAAAGGTACAGAGAACGGTACAGAGCATGGTATAGAGAAAGGTGCAGAGAACGGTACAGCGACTGGTACAGAGCATGGTACAGAGAATGTTACTGGGGCAGGGAGATAAACAAAAAGGTACAAGAAACAAAAGATAGTGTTCATTAACAGTAAATGTTAACTAGCAGTTCATTTGTTCATACATGTATACTAAGCCAAACTTATAACGCTACAAAAAAGAAGAGCTTCTCAATTGTCTTATATGACATTTATGGCTGTCAGGTCCTGTTCACCGACAGATCTCGATCTTGCAGGTGACCCGGTGGCTTTTGAGCTGACAGTGATCCGTAACAATGAAATCAAATATTAAATGTAATCTAAATTCAGTTTAGAAAATGCTGCAATCGAAAGGTGAACTATATATTGACCATTGTTTGGTTGAAGTCAGTTCATTTAGAGACGGTTCGGTCATGTTTGTTTGTTTGTTGTTTTAACGACGCATCAACCCTCATGGGTCATTAGCGTCCAACAAGGTAAAACGATAAAATATGTGTTTGTTTTGTTTGTTTGTTGTTTAACGACGCATCAACCCTGATGGGTCATTAGCGTCTAACAAGGTAAAACGATAAAATATATTGAAATCGTATTAAAATGTAACACTTAGTAAGATATAAATGTCGTTGTAAAGAAACGATATATGAAATAATAACATTAATGGTTAAAAAGTTATATTTTATCAAACAGATTTACTTGTCTAAGAAATGATAAAATGTTTCCAACGGGAACATCTTTAAACAATTCTCTCAAGTTATTAGCTTGAAATCAGGACATTCGCTTTGCTGCAAAGTCAGTGCATTCTAAAAAGAAGTGTTTAACTGTAAATGGTGTATCACAATGCATTTAAATTGATCTTCTCGCATTAATAAGTGGGAATGTGTTATTCTTGTATGGCCAATTATATATATATAATACAATTTTTTTTGGTTCGATGCATTTTAAATGAAAAATAATAAAAATTGTTTTGTTTTTTTTTTTCAAAAAAAAAAAAAAAATAAATAAATAAATAAATAAATAAAATAAAATAAAAATAAAATATAAAAAAAAAAAAAAATAATAATAATAATAATAATAATAATAAAATAAAACTGAGATCCTTTAAGAACAGTGAACACATTAATATCGTAGAGAAAAAGAATGTTTCTTCCACTCACATTTGCACAATGGAAAAAATCCCTATTTAAAATTATTTTCTGAGGTCCTGTAAACGCTCACCTGTGATCTGCTGCATATACCAATAAACATGCTTGAATATTATGGTATTTAACCCCAGTGCAGGGGCAGATGAAACCCTTGGGTCATTTTCTTTTTTCAGAATAATCAATATTTCGCCATTTGCCAATTTCCTGCTGGCTTTTCCCTTCAAATGACATTTTGTTTTCCCCATTCAAATGCATGGTCAACCCATGTTGACCTTGCCATAAGCTGGGTCATGATTTATATACACATTGTAGTACTTTAGCCATCGATGCTTCACACCAGGTTTAATAGAAATCAGTCCATCGGTTTCAGAGAAGATTTTTTAAGGGTTTTTATCATATATGAGCATGGCGACCATCTTGGTCATGTGACCTAGATTATTAATATATACATTGGTTCCCCCATCCTATAGATGCTCCACATAAAATTTGGCTCTAATTGGCCAAGTAGTGTCAGAGCAGAAGATGTTTGAATATTATGGTAATTATACATGTATATTGCCCCAGGGAGGGGGCATATGAGCTCGTGGGTCCATGTTTTTCAGAATCATTATTATTCAGTCCTACTACCCATATCCTTTAAGATTTTCAATAAAGAAAACCGAAATAAATTCAAGCGTTGTAACCACCCACCTCTCTGCCTAGACTTAAGTAACACAGAAATACCGAAGAACAAGCTCGTCGACACCGCCTTCTGAGATATAGGGAAAATGATGATTATTAAATGAAGAAATTTCGAACACGGTTGCGTATTATTAGACACTGTAAAAGTAAGGTGCCTATGTGTGGAATGACAGTCTGAAAAAAAATTGTCAAGAGCGAAAGACGATGTCCACGTAGCCAACGCATCAGGAAAACATGTTCGTGAAATGCATACCACCTCAAACCCCACTTTTATATAGAAAACTGGGGTATGCAGGGGTATACCGATTTTTCTTATTTTTTGCTCCAAACGGTTCTAACGTGTACCCACAATCTATGTTTTGGAGCAAAAATAAGAAAAATATCGAAAATTTTCAGCTAAAATTTTCAATTTTAAAGCAAATAAAAATCTCTGTATATTGCATGGGCAAGTTTTCGTAATGGACTGGCTATGTTAAGTACTTCGAACGGGGAAGACACATACCTGCTAGGCCGTCGGGCACACATCGAATTCCAGATGCTGATGTGATTAACTTAAAAATCGACGCCGTTGAACCAATGCAGCAATAGAGCACTTGCAGTCTAATGCAAGCGGCGGAAGACAGGGGGCTTCATGCACCAGCTTCGAAAAAGGAACTAATGTGGCGCAGCCTAACTGAAACCCACTACCATGACTACGAGAAATCAATGTCATCAATGATGGACAATCTGACGCGGACGATGATAAGAATCCAGAGCAGGGACACAGAAAACGCAGCGTCGACCAGGACAACTGTCATGCAGCAAACGACCAAATATTAAAAGTAATTTTATTGCTTTATATCAATGGTCCTTTTCAGGACCGCCATATAACAAGAAAAACCTTCTACGAGGGGCGAGTAAAAAGTTCGAGGACTTTCTTAATGACTTTCATAATTGACGTCCGATTATTTCGTATTTTCACAAGTGTAATAATGGTCTATTTTAAATATTCATGCAAATGCTATTTGTCGGATTTTACGTTTGATTGGCCAAACAATATGGACAACTGTAGCGTAGTTGTGGGTTAGTGTCATGGGAGACAAATTTTGTCATTTAGATGTCTTATACATGTTTTGATATAGAAGTCGCGTTTTTCAAATTGTAATAGTTTTTGGATGTTTATAAAAAGTTTGTAACAAAGGCAATTTTCGACAATGACATGAAGTGCATGGGCACATTTATTATAGTTACTTTAGATTTTGGGAACAACAGCTAAATTGTACTTGCTACAGGCTAGACGCTCTATATGTACCGAATATTGCACAACTTAATCTAAGAAAGACAGAAAATTGCACTTTGATAAATTAGCATAAGCCTGCGATGCGTTATATGCTGTCATATTACGCATCCGTATATTTGGAAGCAATAAAACTATTCAAAATTAAATACAGGGTTTGATGTAAGAAATTGGAATTCGTGGGGAACACAAACGCAATAAAATGTCGTAGCAACTAGGAAATCAAGTTAAAAAAATAATATCAATTTACAACTTCAAAGGTTACCCCTGTAGGGCTGTTTGATTTCTTCCTATCGATGAGAGAAAAGATTCGATTGGTCGGCACGTTTTGTAAATGTCCTTTTGATTGGCCCGGTCGTTTGTGCAAGTAAGGTCCGGGAATCCTTTAAAATAGCTTGATGGCCTCCTTTCAGTCACATTACTGAAGGTAGAACTCAAAATAAAGACGCCAAGCTGACTTTCGAGTTTTCTTCTCATTATTAGATTTTTCCATCAAGATCGTGCAGTTCTAGCACACACGCTAGTCTTCGCACGACACGTGGTGACAGAGTCTACGGTCGGTACAACTGGAGGGGCAAGAACAGCAACAACAGGTAGAACCAGTGCAACAACTGACAGAACAGGTGCAGCAACCAGCAGAAGTGAGTCAAAATACTAGTATGTCCTACAATAACTTTAAACTAGAACTGTTTCAAGGCGATGGGACTATGAACGTTGACTCTTATATCAAAATATTTGAGCAATGGAAAATGTACTAAAACAAATGACGAACAGGCATTATCCGCCCTTGCGTGGCATTTGGCAGGACAGGCTAGATGCTGGTTCAAATCTCGTGAATTGCCACCAGAAACACTAGGGGCATTGAAAACTACATTAATTGCTAAATTTAAGAGAGACAAAACGGTTGACATGGCAATTTTCTCCATGAAACAGCAAACAGGAGAATCGATAAACATTTCCTAAACAGAGTGGAAAAAGAGGCAATCAAACAGGAACTAGGGCAGAAAATTCTTGTGCAAATCGCTTGAGCAGGCAGTAGGATGTGCGATTAGTACTCACGGACCTAAAACATTAGCCGACGTCCGTAGACTTGCTAGTAGACGACAGACGAGATCTTCATCAATGGTCAACAGCGCGGCCGTCGGAGTCACGACAGAGCACAGGCGCTCGACGACTGGACTCATTTCCGACCTTGTCTATATAGTAGCCCATAGACGAGGGTTGATTGAGGATTGATAGAAAAGGTTTTCAAGGTAAAATAATTGCATGAACATATCGTAAGGGTCTCCAAACGGGTGAAAATGAAAAAAAAAAAAAAAAAAAAAAAAAAAATGAGTCCAGTCGTCGAGCGCCTGTGGACAGAGCTGATGTCGAAATTGCAGTTAATGACGGCTGCACCAACAGACCTCACAACAGAAGATATGATGAAAGCCGGAACCAGCCAGTCGACAGACACCGGAGACGACAGAGACCAAACAGCCGAGGGAGACGCCGTGCTCAAGATGCAATAGTAAGTTCTGTTATAGTATTAGATCTTGTATTGCAATGGGTGGCATCAACCAGTTTGACTTGTGTGCCAGCACTTCTGATGATGCTGGCGTAGTTTCTGTTTGCCGTCAACGATTGCTGCTCTATTTACGCGCTTCAAAAACGAAAGGTTTCTGAAATACTTGATCTTCAAGATCTCCTTTTCTTTGTGCCTTCGGACAGTCGCGTGAATATGTGGGGTGTGTGCCACTGCAGTTGACGCACTTTGCTGTTTATCACAGTTGCGATCATCACTGCAGTGTTTGTCTTCTCCACAGTTTGCACATACTTTTTGCCTGTTGCATCTGCTCTCGTAATGGCCGAAAACCTGGCAATGGTAAAATCGTAGAGGATTTGGAACGTATACCTCTACAGTCACAGATATGTATGCTGCTTTTATTTGATTTGGTATGCTTCATGCCAAGTTTCAAAATCATAGGCCTTCTAGTTCAGGAGAAGAAATTTTTTTAAATGTTTTTGCAATGTATAGCTATGGCAGCCATCTTGGTCATGAAACCTCATTTATACAAACTTTCATTGCCTCTTCCTAACGATGCTCCATATAAAGTTTGGCGTTGATTGGCCCAGTGGTTTCAGAGGAAAAGATGTTTGAATATTATGATCATATACATGTATATAGCCCCGGGGTAGGGGCAGACAACCCCTTGGGGACAAATTTGTTTTCATAAACATAAATATTCTGTCCATCTGCCCATTTCCTGCAAGTTTTGCCCCTCAAATCATATTTTAACGAATTTTCCCCAATCAAATGCATGGGCGACCTTGCCGTAAAATAGGTCAATGTCATCCCAGGGTCATGATTTATACAAACTTTGTAGAGCTCCATTGCCTGATGCTTCATGACAAGGTTCAAAAATGATTGAAGTGTGAACAACGACAACGACAACAACGACGACGGAACATGGGTATGCTATTGCTCACCTTGTGAGCCTAGCGGCTCAGGTGAGCTAAAAAGCGATACAGTCGAGCACGCTGTCACGCGACAGCTCTTATTATTAACTGCCGGTCCGCAGTTTTCGGTTCCGGAGACACATGCCTAACTGTCTATTGAAAGGAACAAGTAGGCAACGATCAGGAAAAGGCGCAATCAGAAAAAGATTCCTACTCCAAAAACTGAGGCGGGAAAAAAACAAACTAACAACAAGGTACTAAGCCAATGAATACATTTAGTAAGCCGAAGTGTCCTACGGCAGTTTTCAGTTCCTGAGACTGATGTCCTTACTGTCTATCAAAGTGTCTTTCGGTTGCTGAGACTGATGACCTCACTGTCTATCAAAGTGTGTTAAATGCCAATATCAGTTCTTTCTTTTTTTCATCAGTTTATCGATTCTCAAGATTTGCAAAAACTTAGCAGCAGAGCGTTTCCGGATTTCCTTAGCTACGACAAAGTTCTAAAATTACAAGCCTGACATGCGGCTGCAGGAACCCACAAAGCCAGAAGATTTTTGCAAAGCTTTCTGTATTGAGCAGCTATAAAGTTTGGAAGCTTTTGATTTGATAGTTGTCCGAGGAAATGTATTGAAGTTCGGATTTTAGTCTTACAGGAAGAGACTTAGCCCGACAGAAATACAAAAATAATCATTATTACCGGTAATTATAAATCACAAGCAATGAACAAATAAGATTTTAAAATTTAATTTGCAAATAATTTAAAACTCGACATGTAGGATCATATAAATTAACATACAATCACATCACTATAAAAGTTCATACGTGCCTGGAAAGAATAAGTGTTCAACTAATGACTGGGCTATGTTAAACAACAAGAGAAAAGTCATAAAAAACACAAAACAGATAATTACAGTATCAAAAATATGTTAAAAAAGGAAATGTTCTCATATGATAAAATTGCCCTGATTCTCGCTTTCTATCCGATCTTTTAATGTTTGATTCTTTGACTTAACTGCCCTTGACCTTCAGAGCCAGAGGATATGAGTAGTGGCTCTAAAGACCTACCATCAATATAAAAATTGTAAATAAGTAACAGCATTTGTGCAAGATATTTTTGTTAAAATTTAACAGTGGCATGGATGTTTTGTCATATACTTCTGCACAAATGTAGGTCAGAAACACGGACCTTGACATTAGTAAAAGTTAAGATGTCAGATGCTTACAAACATTAACATAGCATCCCAATGCACACTTTTCAATGACATTAAACCAACTCTAAAACATTCAGGTTTGACGACAATGGTCCTGTTCAACTATAGCAACACTTTGTCAAACCAGTGACATTGACCTTATTTGTCTGAGAAAAAAACTTTCAGACGGTCTTTGCTTTATATATTTAATTTTCAATTAGTTATATTTTTATTTTGATTTCTAATAAAGCTTAGATCTATGCCAAATTTTCATGATATTGCATTTTTAGCATTTTTTGGATGAAGGGGGTAGGGGTAATTAAGTGGTCCCAAATACTGTAATTGGCATTAAAATGCTAAGTTTTACTGTTGTTCAACATAACAAGATACCAAACTGTTGCCTCAGCAAAAAAAAAAAAAAGTTTGATGGTTTTTGATGTAGAATCATAAAAATGATTTGGATTGGATTTTGGTCAAAATCCAAAAACAGTGAATTTGAAAACATGAAATTATCGACTTTTTGATGTGATCATTTGAAAATAATGCAACATTTAATCAATAACCTGTAATGTTATGTGAAAGTATGCATCACTGCCTACAATATAAGCCAAAAATTTTGAGAAAATTTTGAGTTTTAGAAAAAAAAAACCTGGTGGTTGCTACTACTTGTGTTCTGGTGAATAAAAGTCTGTGAACTAAAAGTTTATCTACAATCACTCTTCCACACTGGGCAGTGCTCTGATAGCTTTACACCTTTACACAGCTTGTGAGTGGCCAATCTTGTGCTTGGCACTTCTCAGAACAGTATCTCACAAATTTACAAGCCGAGCATTTTTGGAATTCCCCTTCTGCTACTGCTTTGCGATTCAATGTCTGTCTCCGGTATCCGATTGATCAAGCACTTTCGGAACTGCGAATCGTCACTACCAGAAATCCCTGATTTGACTTTTTCTGCCTCCTCGACAGAGAGTTCGTTTAGTGGATCCTGTTAACGACTGTGAGGCTCAGAAACTAAGGGTGAACGCTCCAAGCAACCAGGTTTCTATGGATGTCTGACCACTGGTGACTGCGGACTGGCAGTCCTCCTCGTTTCCGGGGAGTTACGATCCACGCGGCACTTGGGATTCTCCGAGTGACTGACCGCAGGAAATCGTCCTTGTTTCTTTGTGATTTTATATAAACACACCGAGTTTATATAAACACACCGCTACAACCGTTGAGAGTATAAAGTCGTTTCGGAATTTTCTATTGGTTGGACATCCACCCTCTAAAGGGCCACTGCTAAGGCGTATATGTCTTTACTTTGCTTCGGCATCAAATAAAAGCAACAGTTTTGTTGCAGTTTCGTGCATTTGTTGAAGTGATCATGAGACAATGACAGCACTTAAGCGTTTGGTTTGATATCCGCGTCACCCTTATGACAACCTGACTTGACTATTTGCCGTTCCTTTTTCCAGGCGCATTTAAAGTCACCATAACCGGAAAACCAGCGGCTTATACTAGTTTGGTTTTCTATTACGTCCTTCTGATTTCGAGAACCTTGGCCACAGCTTTAGCACCATCAACCTCCAAGTAGTATAATAGGGTGGAAAATAAGCGGTTTTGGAGTCAGGAGCGAGTTGGAATGTTATCAGGTGCCAGTTGGGAAGAACCCAAGGCGTTCGTTGAGAACAATGAAGGCGATTTTATCGGTGGTTGATCAAGGTAAAAAACAAAAACTAGCATGTATGGCCCGACCCTACCAGCGCGCACCCCACACACATTACACCCACGACAAAATCATGTCGTCTCTTTTGTCTCATTTTATTTTGTAAAAAGAACCATTGAGCTATAAGGTGGGACCTTATTATTATAGTGAACTTGACTAAATAGAAAAAAAGGAAAATAATTTTCAAGGTCGCTCTCAGTAGGTCAGTAATACCAGAGGACCAATGGTCCTGTAAACGCTCACCTGAGATCTATACCACTTGCCATGTTTGGATATTATGGTATATAGCCCAAGTTAAGGGGCGAATGAACCCTGAGGCCATAAATATATTTTTTCTAGAATTATCAATTCAGTCGATTTGCCAGTTTTCTGCAATTTTTCCCTTCAAATGACATTTTAACACTTTCCCCATTCAAATGCATGGGGGACCTATGTTGACATTGCCGTAAAATAGGTCAAGGTCATTCCAGTGTCATAATTTTATGTACACATTGAAGTACTCTGGCCATTGATGCTACAACCCAAGTTTCGTTGAAATCAGTCCACTGGTTCCAGAGTAAATGATATTCGAATGTTTTTACCAAATATGGGCATGGAGGCCATCTTCGTCTTGTAACCTGGATTATACATTGGCACCATATTCCTATGGAAAGGTACAAGTAGGCAAAGATCAGGAAAAGGAGCAATCAGAGAAAGATTCCCACTCCAAAAACCGAGGTGGAAAACACCAAACTAACAATCAGGTACTTATTTCATAAAAACATTTCGTAAGCCGAATGAGCAGCTATTTTCCCAATAGGTGGCCTCTCAGTACTAAAAATATGAAAACATACATAAGGCGCCAACAGCACAAAATATTTTAAACACCAAGGCATGAAACAAAAAGAACCACCACAGAAGTATCGACTTTGAACGATCAGTAACACAAAGTTACTGGCGGGTTTAAATCGATTTTACATGGCCATGACCTCACCCTCAGCTTCTGCAGTGGTTCATAACATTTAGTTAGTTCTTCGGATGCTTATTGTTAACTTTGGCTTTGATTGACCAAGCAGTTTGAGAGAAGAAGATCTTTGAATATTGTTGTAAAATACATGTATATTGCCCCGGGGCAGGGGGCAGACCAACCATGGTGTCAAAATTCTTTCAGAATCATAAATATACAATCAGTTTGCACTATTTCCTGCAAGTGTTCACCTTCAAATGGTATTTTAACAGTTTTCCCTATTCAAATGCATTGGTGACCTATGTTGACCTTGCTGAATAATAGGGCAAAGTCATCCCAGGGTCATAATTCATAAACACATTAAAGTATTAACACCAACCGGTATTTTTGACAAACCGCTTTTTGTCAAATCCAGGACATCTTTCGAAAGCAGCCAGGGCTTCGCAGTTTATATACTCATAAAGTACCTATCAAGTGGTTCTCTTAACACTTATTGGCCTATCTTATCTAAAACTGCCTGAAAAATGTACTTGAAGTTGGCTTTCCCATGGGAAAATCATGTTTTCCCATGGGAAATGGCCCTTTCCCATGGGAAAACAGATTGGCCATGGACAAAAAAGTGGCCATGGCCAGAAAATTCATGGGCCATGGGAAAATTTAACTGTTGATAAAAATGTTTTTACAGATGAATTTCTACATAAAAATTGCTTCCCATGAAGGCCATGATATTATAAATTCAAAATATTATAATCTAAAATTTTGTAAATATTGGCCATGGGCAATAAATTCTGGCCATGGGCAATGAAATTCTGGCCATGGCCCAAAGTTGGTCAAGTTTTTGGCCATGGCCAATAATTTTGTCCATGGCCATAATTTTCTTCCCATAGCCCTTCTCATGTCCATAAAACAGGCCATGGCCAAGACATTTTTAACTTATTTTGAAACATAAAACTTTTGATCAACTACTATACTCAACTACAAAAAGAAACACAACATTATGCAACTCTGTTTTGTTCACATTTATAATCTATTATGTATGGATAGTTTCATGTGTTCTCTATATGATCCTTTATTATTTGAATGATACCATAGAACAAAATGCAAAAATGTGGTTTTCATCTTGATTAAAAGTGAAAAATGCAAAAATTTGATTTTCATATTGATTAAAATTGAATGATTTATTTTGTCGACAAAAACAGTGGCTACTAAAAACAAGGAGAATAGTTCACATCGCATATGCACATTTTAATCTCAAAATTCTGAAAAGATACAAACAGCTGCCCCCAATAACACTCCATGTAAAAATATCAAAACTGCAATACAAACAAGATTATAATTCAAAATAAAAAACTATTTAAAAAAAAAAAAAAAAAAAAAAACAAACAAAAAAACAGAGTGCTCACCTGAGATTTGGTCTTTGAAAATAAAACTGAATTCTCACATAATTTCATTAACACAAAAAATGTCCTTTAATATATCTATCAATTTACATGTCACAGGCTAAAATCTTTGTGACAAAATGCATTGCTTACATATTTTCCCATCAAAAGCCCAGGCTACCCGACCAAATTATTAAAATCTGAAACCTTTTTACAGGGCAAGGTCAACTTAGCAGCTTTATACATCTATGATGGTCTAGAGTGTTTGATAATGCATAACAAGTTTCACTGAAATCGGTTAACCGGCTCCTGAGAAGAAAAACTGTTTTCCATTGTTTTTACCATTATGGGGATGGCAGCCATCCTGGTGATGTGACCTAAAAAGGTACAAGTAGGCAAAGATCAGGAAAAGGCGCAATCAGAAAAAGATTCCCACTCCAAAAACCGAGGTGGGAAAAAACCAAACTAACAATCAGGTACTTATACCATGAAACATATCGTAAGCCGAATGAGCAGCTATTTTCCCAATAGGTGGCCACTCAGTTACCTTAACTTAACTAAAAATATGAAAACATACATAAGGCGCCAACAGCACAAAAAATGTTATACACCAAGACATAAAACAAAAAGAACCACCACAGAAGTATCGACTTGGAACGATCAGTAACACAAAGTTACTGGCGGGCTTAAACCGGTTTTACATGGCCATAACCTCACCCTCAGCTTCTGCAGTGGTTCATAACATTTAGTTAGTTATTTGGTCCTCGTGGTGAATCTCTAACTAGTCAATGAATCATCAAGAACAAACAAATAAATCATGATAAACATCCTGATGAATCAAAAACCAGGACTCACAGATTGAGTAAGCTGCCTGACGATGGAGATCCCTGGGCGCCGAATAACCTACTAACTCCGGAGCAAAAGAAAAACACCAGTTGGACCCCGGTGGTCCAAGCAACAGACAAGAAGCTCCGGCCCCATTATGTTGGGGCCATCATAGAGTCTGACGCCCGACCCACCGGCGTGCAATTAAAGAAGGCAGCATAGTTATCAACCATGATTGGGTTAAAAACTAAGCATGCAGACTGTCGCATAACATTTAAGTTATAACCTACACGTCTGTAACGTGTTATGATTTTTCTGAACTGAAAAGAAAAATCATTAATTCCTTTAAGTTTCTTAAATTTGTAAACCAAGTCACCATACAATTCAGGTTCCGAAAGGCCCTCACTTAAAAGCGTCTTTAACCCAACATTATATTTGGAAATCAATTCATAGTGTCTACGATAAAATTTAGAAAATGTTTTTCGAAGTTTATGATACCGATAGCCCTGTTGGAGAAGTTTTGCCGTTAAACATTTATTTCGAGCGTTGAAGTCTGCAACATGATTGCAGACTCTAGCAAACCTAATAAGTTGCGAAATGTATACACCATAAGAAGCACGACGAGGAACGTCACCATCCAAAAAAGAAAAATTTACTATATCAAAATCAAAGTCATCGCGCTTATCATAAATTTTAGAAGAAACAAATCCATTTCACATTTATAGCAAATTTTGTTTCCCCTTCGAAAGGAAGCTCTTAAACATAAGGAAGCTCTGAAACATTAAACGTTGCTTGATTGGCCAAATGGTTTCAGAGAAAATTAAATAATAATTACAATTAGTTTATTACTTTTAGCCATGGTAAGGAAATGACATTGACCTTAAACATAACTCATTAACTCAATAACTTGTCAGTATCTACTATCAGGTCACAGGCTATAAACCTTTCTGAAAAATCCTGTTTCAAACTTTCCATTGAAAAGCATGTGACTGACCAAATCTGATCTTGCTGTAAAATAGATCAAGTTCAACCTAAGGTCACAATTTAATCAAACAATGATTAACCAGCGTCCTCAATGCTACATACTTAGTTTCGTTAAAGTCAGTTTGCTGGTTCCAGAGAAGTGGTTTAACATATCATGGGCGTGACGTTCATCTTGGTCATGTGACCTGGACCATTTATAAAACAAACAGTTGACGACGGTGGACAATCGACGGTGGACAACTGATAAACTGACAGATGATGGATGGACACCAGAGAATGCCCATACTATAACAGGCTCACAAGGGCTCAAGTTAGCTAAAACATCAGAATAACATGTCCATGTAATATGAGCCGCGTCATGAGAAAAGCTGAATCTTGCATGTATGTGAAAAACAAAGGTGCTTTGTTTTCACTACATAAATAGAACAATTCCTCTTCTACTTATATCCAAGCTTCTGGCCTTCTTCTGTGACAGTACATTCTGATTTGTGTCGGATATGGTCAGAAACCCCAAAGACTGGTTTTCTTGCGTCGCAGCCCATATACATCCCTTATACACAACTTTAAAAAAGCAAAACTGGGGTAGATGTGCCTTATATTTGCTCGCCGAGGCAGTTCCATGGAGGTGTACTCACAATCTGTTTTTGCCCATGCAATATACAGATGTTTTTTTACAGAAGCAAAAATAGAAAAATTTTATTGAAAAAAAAAAAATCTTTTTTTTTTTTTTTTTTTTTTCAAAGTTTTTGCTCAAAACATACATTGTGAGTACATGTTAGAACCGCCTTGTTGAGGCGGGTCTATCAAGTACCCACAGTGTATGTCTTGGATCCAAAATAAGAAAATTAGGTACATGCTAAATACACAAGCTCTAAGTCTTGTGGTTTTAGAGTAAGAAGATTTTTCCCACTATATGCCTATGGCATACATGGACATCCCTGGGGCATGGTCAATTTGGACCCCAGGTTCATGGTTGGCAGGATTGATGAAGGGGACTACCAAACATTGCTACATACAAAATATTGCAGCTCTGGGCCTTGTGATTTTTTTTTATGTTTTTTCCATTGTAAGTCTATGGGAGCTATCTGTTGCCATGGAAACCACAATTTTGATACAATCTGCTCCACAACCTAATGCAGTCAATCCCCCTACCCTGTGATGGTTCACATAAAATTTTATCAAGATCGGCCTGCTTGATTCAGAAATATTTGAGCCGCCTCACGGGAAAACCAACAATGTGGTTTCCGAACAGGTCCGACACAAACCCACTTGTACAAGCACAGAAAAGAGCTAGAAGCTTGAAATTTCTGATTTAAGTAGAAGAGGAATTGTACTATCCGAGTTGCGAAAACAAAGGCGCTGATCAGCTTCGCAGTATCTGCGAAGCTGATCTGCACCTTTGTTTTCGCCTATGCAGACTGTTAGTTTTCCCATGTGGCGGCTCATTTGTCTTTGAAATTGTGGACGGATGTCGACTGACGCCGGATGCCAGGCTATCCTATAAGCTAACCTGTGAGCCTTCTGCTCAGGTGAGTTTACTGAGTTAAAAACTGGATTAACAAAGATCTCGTATTGCGCTTATTAGAAAGACTTGTTAATTTCTGACAGATCTAGAATGTTAACAGATCATTATGAACACTTCAGCCAATAGTAACAGGCATGGTCTAAAGAAACATGTCTAATATCACCGTCAAAATTACACTTGTCACTTTTCTGCTGTCTTCAATCTCGGAGAAGCTGGTATAATCTAGATGTTGAGAAATCTGTATCTTGACTCAAGTCCAAGCAAAAACTCAGGAGCAAACATGGTCAATAACACATTGTTTTCTCTTTTCCACCATATACATATACTTTCTTCTATTAAGACAAATCTGTTGGGTTTAGATGTTGATCTTTTTCTCACATTGAAAAGCTGAAGTCCATGCTGAATTCTGTCAGTGATCATTACTTTACACCTGCAATAATTAAAGGTTTTAACTTTTATTATGAAATGCAGAAGACTTATGACAGTCACATCATGGCAAACCATCATTATCAATCACAATACGGCCCCTTTCACTCGAGTTTGCCGTTTGAGCATTTGCATCACACAAGAAGACCATGTGTTCCGAGTTTCTTTTCATGTTGTCCTCAAAGACATCTGGATTGATTTATCTGCTGATTTGAGTGATAGCTTCAAACTAAATGACCTTTAAAAACGGCAAACTCGAGTGAAATTTTTAACTTCCTATGTGGAATTTTTGCCATGTAGATACCGATCAGGTAACTGCTTAAATATAGATAAAATTTTGCTTTTGTCTCTATCCTGTTACAAATGTGTGTTCATAATATGCATTGTATATGTTGTACAAAGAATTCTGAAATAAAAATGTGCTTTAACCAAGCAATTACAATGTTTTTTATCAGAAGACGTGACATCATTACCTAAAGATAAATGCTGAATAGATTTTAAGAACACCTGGCACCTGCGGGACACTGTTTCAGTTCTAAAATAGAATAAAAAGTTACCTGATTTACAAACAAACGGCAAACTCGAGTGAACAAATTTGATTGATCTAAATGCTCAAACGGCAAACTCGAGTGAAAGGGGCTGTAACATCTTGAAAATTAGGAAGATCAGGGTTTATAGTGCTATTTCATACAAAATCCTGTTTTTGGAATTTCCAGCCTGGACCAGAAATACAGAAATATAGTGAAACACCCTTAGCAAAAATAAATGCATTGAAATTGTCTTCCATTGACATTGGAATAAAACCATTTATTGAAGAGTGCTGTTGTCTTCCCTTTTCATGATTCACATTATAAATGGTCCCTATACAGTAACAGATAGGGAACATTTAAATTGTCTGGTTTCGAGAGTGAACCAGTCTGTTTTTTTAATTCTAACACCATTGAAAATAGGCGAAATATGCAAATGAGATGAGGATTTATATGACATCATTTTCCATGCTTTTATAAATGGTATTTCCATGGTTCTTGATATCAGCCCCTCCATTTAAATGACATCATAACAATGGTGGATCCATACTCTTTAAATGGCCATAAATAACCCCTGTGGCATGAGAAAATATGCTTTTCCTGCTTCTGCATATTTGAAAATAAAAACCCAAATCAGCTGCTGCTCAGTTACAGGCAGCTCATCAGCCCTTTTGTTTTTGTTATATTTCCTCTCTATTTTCTGAAACTAAAGTTTGAAACCCCTATCAATCTTCTATGGCTATTTGCTGTACAGCCAGGTTTGTGTTGTATACCTGGTAGGAAACCCTGCAGACAGACTGCTCTCATATTATATTAGCAATCACACAAAGAACACAATTTCATTACTTAAGAACTTATTTGCCTCAAAACAGTACTGTAATTAATAAGTGAATTATTGTTTGCATTTCATTTCTATCTGATGCTATATCAGATAACAAGCTGAAAAATTCAGGTCATGAAATAGACAGTGCAAACAAAATCCTACCCTTTGCATACATACAGTGCAGACCACACTAGTTTATATTGATAATAAATACAAGCACCAATTTTCAGTGATATCACTTAACAGCAGCTGTCGCCACTAATCAAATTGTTTGCTGGCTGAAAAGATCTATGTAACACTATCTACCATCTTGTTAACAGGCAGAACATTGATAAACAAGGCCATCATGATTTCACCTGTTGCAGCTATTCTACAAAACTATTTTAAAACATCCCTTTCTATGCCACACATTGTTCAAATAACATAACTTCAATCTGCACTTTCACTTAGATGGTTTTGCATAGTTAAGATATAGCATCTTTTTCTTGATAAAATTCTGTATCTTTCCTATGATCGGAGGACACCTTCTTGTATGTTGGTTTTCTGAATAAAATAGTCTTGATTCTTGATTCAATAAACTTCAACCTGTTCCTATTTTAATGTATATAAAAGAAAATAAATCAGATACAAATGTTAAATGAGCCTTCACATGAAAAAACCAACAATTCGAGTTTCAGACAAGGCATGACACCAACCGGGCTGCACAGTGACAGAAGATAGCTAGAGGCTTGGAAATGTATTCAGGAAGAAGAGGGAATGTACTATCATTTTGTGTAGCGATCAGCCGTGGTTACAGCATTATCTTATCTGCGCCTTTGTTTCACATATGCAAATTGTTGTTTTTCTCATGCAGTGGCTAAATAATACTTTTCATCCTCAACTCATACAGCTTAGCATGGCATTTATCCTGCTCATGATCATGTTAAAATGCTGGGATTGTTGGCAACTTTAATAGAATCTGTCTTTGATAATCTCACTCTTATAAAGGTAAGTTATAACTTTAACAACTAGTATGCATTAAGGAAAAAGTTTTATGATCTTGGATCCAGGTCATGTTTTTATAACATTTGTCTTTTCGTTTCGGCTATAGAAATTGTCACATATACATTCCAGGTTTATGTCAGTCCAGTCTTTGCATGAAAGTGATTCCATTTCATCCTGCGAGGCACTTGATTCCATTTCCATTTCATCCTGAGTGGCATTCGATTCCATTTCCATTTCATCCTGAGTGGCACTCGATTCCATTTCCATTTAATCCTGAGAGGCACTCGATTCCATTATGATTTTCGTCTGTCTCTGTCTCTTTGTTAGTCTGGGCCTATTGATAAACCTGTAGTTTCCAATTTTATTTTGCACTAGCTTGGTATAGATACCCTCAGTACGAACAAGTTCCAAACTCAAACACTTTGCATTTATGTACTCTGAAAAGAAAAGAAAAAGAAAACTGATGCATCACCTTTGCATAAAATCACACACACGCACCGCACGCACGTACACACACACATTTTCATGGGCATTAATGCTGTAAACATTACTAGGAGCTTACCAGAATTGCGCGGAAAAATAGATTCATTTCCGCTTCACGCAGTTGGTTTAAAATTATTGATGAAATTGATTAATCATTTGGCAATATTTTCACAGGTTTGTATCAAAATCCAATTAACATTTTCTGAAATATCTTGAATTTCTTACACCTAGGTGATCCTAGGTAAGGCTGACCGTAGCCTAGGCAGAACTTGGAGATGCATTTAGTCGATAAATTTTTAACTCGTTTTGCTTTTGTGACCATCTTTTGCCCTGATGAAAAAATTGTTATTGAAATTCCATATTTCATTTAAATTCTTCTTGCATTTCTAGGTAAATATATTTTATTAAATGCCAAATTGCAAAATTACAAAAGGTTAATTAATGAAACGTTTATACTATACCATATCGGTTTAAAATTATTTCAATACATATATCATTTTCGCATGTTAAGTTTTGATAGCTGACACATGTTAGCTGATATATCTAGATGTTCGCAATAACGCGATTCACTTATATCGCGGTCCGATTTTATGGACCCCAATGCCCGCGTTATAACGAGGTTGCCCATTGAAATTGGCTCCAAAGAAGAAAAAATGTAAAAAAAAAAAAATGTTACTATCACAAAATAAATGCTTATATTTTCCACTGAAAAATCACAATTTCTCACTAGTTTTGGCCTTATGAGTGACTTTCTACCATGGTATTTTTGAGTCAGAATTATCCTTGAAAAGTATTCTGTCCTCCATATCAACATTATTCCATCTGCATTAAACGAAAAAATAAATGCATTTAAAAAACTCACACATGCAGGCTCTTCTAACCATGGGGGTAATACAAATGGGCTGTCTACCGAGACAATACTGAATATATGGCTGTCAACTGAGAATTGCAGTTATGGAACAAGCCATAAGGGTAAACAAGTTGGCTTCTTTAAAACGAAACCAATGAAAAGGTCAGCAGCCGTTTGTATTAAGAGATTCCCTTTTGCTCTAGATTTCAGTGTTGTTGATTCTCTGGTTCGTCATTAATTTCGATTCTCATACATCTTAGTTTCGTTTCCTATATGTGAATGTCGTTTCTTGTAATGAAGCTTGAGTCCAGTGTGTGTATCTATTGCTCAAGGCAATGACAAAAAATTTTGATGTTATGGAATCAAAGCCAATAATAAAGGGAACACGATTACAATCAATATGTCGATTTGTAGAAAACCATTTTGCAGTGCAGTCTGTCAGAAGAAACAAAAATGAACCATCCTTTTACTCTAAGGTTGCATGTACTTTCTAGAAATAATACATGGAATCTATTATTTCCGGGGTGAGAGAGATGTTTGTGTATGACGTCAAGAGTTATTCATTGTAAAGTAGGTGTGCAAAAGGGAGAGTTCCAGAGGATGTCGCCTTATATGGATTGTGCGGGCAGATTTACTCATGAGGTGTGTTAGTTTGGGTGGGTGAGTGAATTACATAAATATGGACAATTTTTGGACATTGGCAGTTGAGTTTCAGAAGTTATGAGAAACGTTAATTTGGAGGAGGGAAAGTGAAATATCGGAATAATAGATGAAATGGGACAATAAAAGGTTAGTGCTACATAGGCTGTGAAATCCTAGTTTCTTAAACTAGAGGACAATCGTATAAGTACCAACGATTTGTTAAATTGCAAAAGCACATAAAAGAGACATCCTAGCAATTAGCTAGAAGATTATAAGTATCAACAATAAGATTCAAGACATTGTCATTGAGTATACGGGACATTGTCATCATAGAAACGACGATTCGTTATTTATTGTTGCATCAAATTCAATAACCGACATACGCAGTAAAACGACGTTGGACAACAACGACGCGGTTAAAACGACGTTGGACAACAACGACGCGGTTAAAACGACGTTGGACAACAACGCTAACAACGAACTGACATTATAATACGGGGAACAACATCAGCAGAACAACATTGTGGGACTTACGAACATTTGTAACAAGTAAACTGCCATCAGAACATTTTAGACGATTAAGTGTGTGAGTTTGTTTAATTGATTTTTATCTTGCATGTATGTTTAAATGAATAATTCTATCTTTCTTTATTAAACTTATTTTAGTTACAGCTAACTTGTTATTTTGCCCATCTGACCGAAACAGATAATCAAAGGCACTGCCACCGTACGAACAGATCCGACATAAACGACCATAGAAAGACGCTGGTAGCAATAACCTCAGGGTCTTTTTATGACAAGTGGGGGCTCGCAGCCGGGATAAAATTGTTCAAACGGTAAACTTTCTGTTTCGAGCTGATGTGTGTTTATAGCAAGTTACTGTAGGAGTGTCTGATATTCAAGATAAGATCACTTTCTGAGTCAATGAGCATTAATGAGTTTAACATCTGTTATATGTTATCAAAACTTGAGTTCTGAGTAACAGGTCATGTTTATTTAATGATTTATTTACATTCCTGTCTAAGAATTTTACTACAAGGTTAAATTTACTATAAGTGTCTGACAAGTTCGAAAACAAAGCATCACTGAGACTAGCTGCAAGAATCTTACAGTATTTTCACCAATACATAGATTTTTAGAGAAAAAAAAAAATTAAGAGTTTGTGGTCAAAATGTCTGACAATTTTGATAAATGGCTTGAGCGTGGGGAACGGTTAGGGTATACTGGTACTGACCTTCAGGAATTTGTTAAGCAGCAGCAGCAAGAATCTTTTGATCGCGAAGAACGGGCATTTAGAAGGGCACAAGAAAGGGAAGAGTTGTTGAAATTGCAAGATGAAGAACGCGAGCGCAAACGAGCTCTGGCGGCTCAAACTGAATTAGAGCACGAAAGGGCATTGGCAGAAATTAAGCAGAAAGAATTAATGATGCAAAATGAGGCTAAGGAAAAAGAATTAATGTTGCAAAGGGAAGCAAAAGAAAGGGAATTTTTGTTTCAAAGGGAAGCTGAAGAAAGGGAGATTGAGAAATTAAAGTTACAAATGCAGATCAAGGAGATCGGCAATGATACTCCGCTTACATCTTTAGATTTAGGGGTTAAGGCTTTACGACCAAAACTTCCAAAATTCGATGAAAATAAAGATGATATGGACGCATTTTTGGAACGTTTCGAAAGGTTTGCCATAAGCCAGTCATGGCCTGAAAATCAATGGGCTGTAAGTTTGAGTCCCTTATTGACAGGTAAAGGTTTGCAGGTGTATTCTAGTATGCCAGCATCTGAGGCAAATGATTTTAAAAGTTTAAAAACAGCACTTTTAAAACGTTATCAGCTTACCGAAGATGGGTTTCGTAATAAATTTAGGACTTCGAAACCAGAGTCAGGGGAAACAGTGTTTCAGTTTGTGGCTAGACTAAAACGCTACTTTCAGAGGTGGGTTGATCTTACTGAAGTCACTCAAGATTATGACGGTTTGTCAGATCTTTTGGTCAGAGAGCAGTTTATAGGTACATGTAGCGAGGGCATGCGGCTTTTCCTACGGGAAAGAGTGCCTGGTACAGTAGATGAAATGACAAGGCTTGCAGAGCAGTACATGGAGGCACATGGGGGTAGCATAACCATGTCAAAGAAGCCACCGCACTTTGAAAAACAACCGAGGCCAGCGATCCCGCCAGTAAGACCTCCTGTTGTGCAACAAAATACAGGTAACAAGGACAAAACATGTTATTACTGCGGCAAAAAGAATCATGTAATAGCAGAATGTCGGGTACGAGAGCGCGATATGAGAAAACAGACTGCAGGGGCAGCCCAAGGTAGGTCTGATGCCAGTAATTGGCGTACAAATAGCCAAAAGAAGGAAGACAAGAAAGATGAAACGATACCAAAGACGGGTGGACTGTGTACTATAGTGCCAAAAGACAAAGACTTTCTACTGAGTTGCATTGATCAAGGTAAGTTAACTCTTGCAAATGACGTAGCTATACCATATATAAGTGGAGCATGCAATGCAGACGGAAAAGTAAAATTATCAGAGGATAATATGCCAGTCTATGATGGCCTGGTAAATGGAGAGAAAGTGAGATTTCTTCAGGACACTGGGTGCAGTACTGCTGTGGTGAGGGAAAGTTTAGTACAACGCGAACAATATACAGGTAAGTCATCCTGGTGTGTTCTAATGGATGGAACCATTAAAAAGTGTTCGCTTGCAAAGATTCAGGTAGACTGCCCATTCTATACTGGTGAGATTGAAGCCATGGTGATGGAAAATCCAATTTATGATTTGGTTTTAGGCAATGCGCCTGGTGTACGAAAAACACCAGATCAAAACTGGGGCAAACAGAGTGATCATATAGGTGCAGTGGTTACAAGGGCTCAAGCGATGCGTAATGAGGAGTCTATTAAACCATTGAACGTTGCGCACATTGATGTACCGTTTGTCAACGCTAGCAAATTAGAGGAAGCTCAGCGGAAAGACACTAGCCTAGGTAAATTGTGGGACCTAGCACAGAGCGGAGAAATACTGAAAACTAGAGGCAAACAGAATTACAGGTATGAGGTAAGAAATGGCATTTTATATAGAAATTATGAGCAGACACGGGGCTCAAACTCTGTTGAAATGAAACAAATTGTTGTGCCTACGGATTATAGGAACCAGGTAATGAAACTGGCACATGAAGCAATTGTCGGGGGACACATGGGGATCAGAAAGACATCTGACCGTATTACTTCTAGTTTCCATTGGCCAGGTATAATAAGTGACGTAACAAGGTTTTGCAGATCATGTGATGTCTGTCAAAGGACAGTGCCAAAAGGTAAGGTTTCAAAAGTACCTCTTGGTAACATGCCTATAATAGATGAACCATTCAAGCGTGTAAGTGTAGACCTGATCGGACCAGTAGCTCCTGTATCTGAGCATGGAAACAGATACATTTTGACAGTTGTCGACTTTGGAACTAGATACCCTGAGGCGGTTGCATTGCCAAGGATTGAGACTGAAAGAGTAGCAGAGGCATTATTTGAGATCTTCTCAAGGGTAGGTTTTCCTAAGGAGATTTTGAGCGACAGGGGCGGACAATTCACTTCCGAAATGATGGCCGAGGTATGTCGACTGGTAAGTATCAAACAGTTATTTACTACAGCTTGGCATCCAATGTGTAATGGCCTGTGTGAAAAAATGAATGGTACACTGAAGAGTATGTTGAAACGAATGTGCCAGGAAAGACCTAAAGACTGGGATAGGTACCTACCTGCAGTTTTATTTGCTTACAGAGAGGTACCACAGGTGAGTACAGGTTTTTCACCTTTTGAACTCTTGTACGGAAGGACAGTACGTGGTCCAATGCAAGTTCTTAAAGAACTGTGGACACAGCCTGAGGAGACGGAGCTTCAAACAACGTATCAGTATGTGTTTGACTTGAGAAACAAGCTTGAGGAAACATGTCAGATAGCAAGGAAAAGTTTAGAGGAAGCACAGGGTGTGTACAAACAATATTATGACAGAAAAGGTAGGAACAGGAAATTTTCTGTGGGTCAGAAGGTTCTTGTGCTCTTGCCGACAGAGCACAACAAGTTGACTTTACAGTGGAAGGGCCCATATGAAATTACAGAAGTCATCAACAAGATGGACTACAAGATCAACATTGCAGGTAAGACTAAGATTTATCATGCAAATCTGTTGAAGCTATACTTAGAAAGACAAGAGGCTGCACCAGTACAAACGGTAGGTATTGCAGTTATTGAGGCAGAAGATCACCTTGATGAAGGTGCGGTTGATGATGAGCAGTTGTTGGACATTAGTTATTTGTCTGGAGATGAAACCTACCATGATGTGAAGTATAACCCTTTACTGACGGACAGACAGAAGAAAGAAGCTAAGGCACTGGTAAGAGAATTTCAGCATATCTTTACGGAGACCCCAGGAACTACACACCTGGCTGAGCACTATATCCAGACGACAACGAATGAGCCTGTTCGTGTGAAGCAGTACCCAGTGCCGTACGCTATACAAAGTACAATAGATGAGGAGGTAAGTAAGATGCTTAAGGCTGACATAATAGAGCCAACTACCTCAGCATACAATGCACCTGTGTTGTTAGTACGTAAGAAAGATCAGACAAACAGATTTTGTGTTGACTTCAGGAGATTAAATTGTGTAACAAAATTTGACACAGAACCTATGGGCAACATTGAGGAAATCCTCACAAAATTCGATAAGGATGTGTACTTTTCAAAGATAGATTTGTCTAAGGGATTTTGGCAAATTCCCGTAGCCAAGGACTGTAGATACATGACAGCATTCACTACAACAAAGGGTGCATATCAGTTTAAGAAAACCCCGTTTGGCTTAGTTAACTCCCCTGCAACCTTTAACAAAATGATGCGAAAATTACTTTCTGATGCAAAAGACATTGAACATTATGTTGATGACATCATGGCTCATACCTTGACATGGGAGGGTCATTTAGCGGCTTTGAGGGACTTATTCTCCAGAGTTAGCTCAGCAGGATTGACAATTAAGCCGTCGAAATGCATGATAGGGTTTCAAGAAATTGATTTTGTAGGGCATTTGGTAGGCAATGGTAAGCTTGAAATGGAAGAAGAGAAAATTGACAAAATACGGAATGCACCTCAGCCGAAAACAAAGAAGCAAGTGAGATCATTTCTTGGTCTCACTGGTTTCTATCGCAGGTTCATACCAGGTTATGCACAAATAGCTACACCGTTGACAGACCTGACAAAAAGAGGACTACCAAACAACGTCCATTGGGGCAGTCAGGAACAAAAGGCATTTGAAACATTGAAAGAAATGTTGACTCAGTCTCCTATTCTCAGACTACCTGATTTTACACGGAAGTTTTGGGTTCAATCTGATGCTTCAGAATCTGGGTTGGGTGCTTGTCTGTTACAAGAATTTGATGATGGTATGTTTCCTATTGCATATGCAAGCAAAAAGCTTTTGCAAAGGGAGATAAACTATTCAACTATTGAAAGGGAATGTTTGGGGTTAGTTTTCGCAATAAAGAAATTTGAGATGTATTTATATGGTAAGGAATTTGTCTTACATACAGACCACAGACCACTAGCCTACATTCAAAAGTGCAAGGTAGAAAATTCTAGACTGATGCGCTGGTCTCTGTTTCTACAGAATTATAGGTTCAGAATAGAAGCAATTAAGGGTTCTGATAACGTAGGGGCTGACTATCTCAGTAGACTTTGAACTTTGTAAATAGCAAGAGCAATATTAAGATAATATGTTAATCAGTATGCGTTTTAATATTTGTATGAAATGTATAGTTATATTTTGTTCCTTCAAATTAGTTAGAAAAAAAAAACTATATTTTTTCTTAAAAGAGGGGCATGTATGTCAGAAGAAACAAAAATGAACCATCCTTTTACTCTAAGGTTGCATGTACTTTCTAGAAATAATACATGGAATCTATTATTTCCGGGGTGAGAGAGATGTTTGTGTATGACGTCAAGAGTTATTCATTGTAAAGTAGGTGTGCAAAAGGGAGAGTTCCAGAGGATGTCGCCTTATATGGATTGTGCGGGCAGATTTACTCATGAGGTGTGTTAGTTTGGGTGGGTGAGTGAATTACATAAATATGGACAATTTTTGGACATTGGCAGTTGAGTTTCAGAAGTTATGAGAAACGTTAATTTGGAGGAGGGAAAGTGAAATATCGGAATAATAGATGAAATGGGACAATAAAAGGTTAGTGCTACATAGGCTGTGAAATCCTAGTTTCTTAAACTAGAGGACAATCGTATAAGTACCAACGATTTGTTAAATTGCAAAAGCACATAAAAGAGACATCCTAGCAATTAGCTAGAAGATTATAAGTATCAACAATAAGATTCAAGACATTGTCATTGAGTATACGGGACATTGTCATCATAGAAACGACGATTCGTTATTTATTGTTGCATCAAATTCAATAACCGACATACGCAGTAAAACGACGTTGGACAACAACGACGCGGTTAAAACGACGTTGGACAACAACGACGCGGTTAAAACGACGTTGGACAACAACGCTAACAACGAACTGACATTATAATACGGGGAACAACATCAGCAGAACAACATTGTGGGACTTACGAACATTTGTAACAAGTAAACTGCCATCAGAACATTTTAGACGATTAAGTGTGTGAGTTTGTTTAATTGATTTTTATCTTGCATGTATGTTTAAATGAATAATTCTATCTTTCTTTATTAAACTTATTTTAGTTACAGCTAACTTGTTATTTTGCCCATCTGACCGAAACAGATAATCAAAGGCACTGCCACCGTACGAACAGATCCGACATAAACGACCATAGAAAGACGCTGGTAGCAATAACCTCAGGGTCTTTTTATGACACAGTCAATTTGTGACAGAGTTCTGAATTTTGACCTGCAGCCACACTACAAGAAACAGACCCATAGTGCAATGTGATGGACTAAAAGTCAGCAATATAGAGTTTCTGTAGTTTCTGAACCCCTCGCCAGGATATATACGATGTAAACCTAGATGCGCTATGATAAGCAGTCACCGCGATCGAGACTGCTTGCTAGATATTTACCGCTTAGTATTTGACGGGGAGTGACAACAATTGATAAATTAAATTGATTGTGGTGAACTGTCTAGTCCCTATAGACGGGTTCACTAGTTTTTAGTAAGCGCTTTACGTGACAAAACGCGTAATTGAGGGAGAGCAGTCGATCATGGGTACAATTTTCTTCATATTGAAAGTAAACAGTGTGGAAAAGGTCCTGAGGGGGACCTTTTCCAATAATGTACAATTATTGAAACTTTGAGGTATTGAATATGATGTGATGTCCAACTACCAATATTGACCGAAGTGAACTTAAGCTGAGGTCAATATTGGTAGCCTCTGTTGGATATCTCATCATATTTAATGCCTCAAATTGTTTTATTATGCAACACTTTTTGTGTAAACTTGATAAAAAACAACAGTTAGAAAGAATCAATTCTTTCGATTACAAAAGCAGTACTATTAGTCAAGCAGCACCACTAAAATTTGGAGTAAAATGGAATCATTAATTAAGCTTGGTGGGATGGGCCCAACCCAGGGTCGCCCCTAATTCCCCATTTCAAACTTCCCCAAGCAGCCCAATGTTCAATGAAAGCAAATAACCCAAGTGTCTTTCTGTCCTTCTAAAGTTCCTGTCTGTTTCTAAGTAGGAACATATGGATACAGTATATTTGATATTTCTATTTAACATTCAGGTTATATACAACAGCATTTTTGGCCTTCTAAAATTTCTAGAGTGCCTAAAACAATGGAACTGGTGAAATAGGGCTAACAATTTTGGACTAGTTCTGAACCAGATATTAGGCCTAAATGAATTATATGTGTGGTTCCTGTTTCATGCCCCCAAAAATTAGGGTAGGTAGGTAGGGAAATTATTTAATTTAATCAAAACATTTAACACAGAAAATGGCATCGAAATCTTAAAATGAGCCTATTTCTAGGCATTACTTTCTACAAAGACCATTTCAATGCTTAGTGTAGGGTGAAAAAATTGGGGTAGGTAGGGAAACCCGAACCACATATATAAATCATTTAGGCCTTACTGATATATAGTGCTTTGTGTGCTATGGTAGCAAAAGTTTGCATTTTATTTGCCCTCATAATAATGGTTTGCACACTGCTAAAACTTAGCTCTACAACTGAATAAGCATTGATTTTTGATACTTACTAGCAGTGGGCATTGGAAATCTTGACCTTGGGTCTGTTTCAGTTCCTTCAGGAACCCTCATGGGTAATCTTGATCTTCCATTAGTCACATTAGGTTCCCTTTCAAATCCTTGCCCTGGGGACTGAAGTAGGGATCTTTTACTATTTCCTTCTGCAGGCCTTCTTGGTGTCTCAGAGTGTGTCATGGGGGACCGTGGTCTTCTAGCAACTCTTTCAGGATCGAGGTTTGTACCAGTATTTCTCTGATCAGGTTCCAACTGTGATCTAGGTCTAGGTGTTGTTAGCGAGGATCTTTCAGAACAATTTCTTTCCATAGACCTTGGTGTATCAGAATATGTCATGATGGGGGACCATGGTCTTGCAGAAGATCTATCTGAAATAGGCCTCTGATCAGGTTCCCATTCAAAATGTTGCATTATTTGACTCTCTTCAGAACCAGTTTCTCCTACAGACCTTGGTGTCTCAGAGTGTGTCATGGGGGACCCTGGTCTTCTAGCAACTCTATCAGGATCAAGGTTTGTACCAGTATTTCTCTGATCAGGTTCTAACTGTGATCTAAGTCTAGGTGTTGTTAGCGAGGATCTTTCAGAACCAGTTTCTCCTACAGACCTTGGTGTCTCAGAGTGTGTCATGGGGGACCCTGGTCTTCTAGCAACTCTATCAGGATCGAGGTTTGTGCCAGTATTTCTCTGATGAGGTTCCAACTGTGATCTAGGTCTAGCAACTCTATCAGGATCAGGCCCCTGATCAGGATCCCATTCGAAACCTTGCATCATTCGGCTCTCTTCCTCCTCCCTTCTTGACGAACCAGACTTTATCATGGGGGACCAGGGTCTTCGACGAGCCCCCTTATCAGATACAGAGTCTGTCTTTGTCTACGGCTTTTTGTAGTTGGTCTATTGAACTGACAAGTTCATCAACAGTTGATAAAATTTTTGTAATTTGATTTTCTAGGTCAGCCATGGTAGCTGAAAAATAGTGAAGCAACGTAAGGTTTTGTTTGAATTTTAATTTTATCTAGATTTTTAGCTTTCACTAGATGAAGAAAAATTACATGCCGTTTAAATGTATGCAAAGACCACCTAGTTTCATGTAACGTGATTGTAATGAAAACGTAAATATTAGGAATGATTAGGTGCAGTAATGGCTTTGGCAGAAAAGATAATACAATATATGTGTCAGATGTGTTGAAACGTTAATTTATAATGTAAATCTAAAACTAATTGATAAACAGAAAAAAAAATACTCACAAAGATCAGGTAATGACTATCTCGGTCCAAAGAATACTAGAGAATGACAATTTTAGTTCACATATTTGTAGCTAAATGCTCATTATGTAACGAAGACGGGTTATTGGAAAAATTGCATTTTGCATGTGAAAAAAAGTATATTGAAGTTGATGAGTGCTTTTATCTGTATCTGCCAAGTACTCCAAACACCTCTATTGAGTATTACATGGTATTATTTTTGTCAACAGATTTTAGAATTGATTTAATGTTGAGATTTGAAGCCACCAATGTCCTGTTTGATGTGACAGGCTGGTTTGTGGTCTCAAATACAGAGACAGGTTTTCTCATACAACAGCTCACAAATAGAGTTCATCATAATACAGGATTATGAATAGTAATTATGAGCTGTACCATGACAATATGCTCTGCAAAGGTTTAATATACTGAACAAAAAACAAACAATCTTTTCTATATAATTTAAAAATTATAACCTTATGCAGCAGTAATATTGTATATAAGAATGAAATAATCTACAGGTACTTTTTTCGTTTAGTATAGTATGATACAGTTAACAAATATTGTACGAAATTTAAAGTTGTTACCAAGAGTGCAACATTTTACAGGGTTGCCACGGTCAGGCGGAATCAAACTTCAATCACATTTCCGTGACAATTTCCTGACGGAATTTTGAATTTTTCTGATAATGATATTTTGGCACACAATTAGTACTACAAGGTTTGACATTCAGAACAATCACAGGCGATTAAAAACTTGTAAATTCAACCGAATTAACTAACATAGAAACAGTTGAATTGACAAATGGAAAAGCGAAACCTTCATATCTGTCGACATGATTGCCGGTGGTATAATCAAGGTTTCTGCTTTGGCAGCAATTGACATTAACTTTTATTTTCGCCATCATTTCATTCTTCCACAAGTAAATATAGTATTTTCGCTATGGTCTTATATAAGATATTGAAATGCGAAACTAATCACAATTCAATAAAACGGTACAAGTAGGCAAAGATCAGGAAAAGGCGCAATCACAAAAAGATTCCCACTCCAAAAACCGAGGTGGGAAAAAAGCCAAACTAACAATCAGGTACTTACACCATGAAACAGAAGCCTCCGTGGCGCAGTGGCTGTGTCACTCGCCATGCAAACCAGGGATGGCAAGTTCGATTCCGCGCTTCTCCAGTTTGTCGGATGGGATTATAAACTGAGGTCCTGTCTCAATATGACGTTACTTGTTGGTAGGACGTTAAACCCCAATCAAGCAACCAGCAGTTCAATAACCTGTGTAAATACAGTTGATATTAGTGATGTTTTTGTTCTTTGTCTTTGTTTTTGGTTGAAAGTTGCCGAATGTCACATCACTGGGAAAGAGCTAGTCATTTGGTCTTGAAGTGTGATGTTGGAAAATTGTTTGTTTGCTTTGGGACTTAACCTCTGTCAACAATTTTTCATCGATTTTGCAACTGAGCCAAGACTTTCCGGGTTTAACCAGTATTGCAGAGGCAACCTTTCAGGGTTGAACCAGTATTGTTTGGAGGTTAATTGTGTCTTCATGATGAAGAACACAATATGGTGCCAACGGTGGGGAAGAAACTCAGAACCTCTGGATTCGGAGTATGCTTTGCCACTGTGTTACTGCACTCCCTATTGGAAAAATATTTTGTGATGCATTGTATTTTCTTTTACGCTAGGGGTGTATGTTGGATTTTTTAATTCAATTACAGCGATTCTTAGTTCCTTTATTATTACTTTGTATTATCCAAGAAGTAACTAATTTCTTGTTTGTTTGTTTTCTTTGTGTACCAGTCAATTGCTATGGTTATACTGGGTCGTTCACTCCATTTTATGGGTTTTCTGCATGTCCATCACATTGATGTCATGATATTGGTAAAGTGCAATAAAGTATAACCACCGAAATAAGCAACTTAGACATAATACCTAAAAGTATGGATGGTTTGACTAAACAAATTTTCGTGGGAAGAATCAGACATTTTAAGTGGTACACTAGTAATCAGATGGTCGGTCAGTCAGTAATAATGTGACAATGAGGAAATAGCTGCTCACTTGACCTTTTATATGATATTTTTTTTTTTTTTTTTTTTTGTATAAGTACGGTACCTGATTATCAATTTAGTTTTACCCAAATGGTTTTTGACATGGGAATTTCTTTTTGATTGCGCCATTGTCTGGTCATTGCATACTTTTACTTTTTCCTGGTCCTAGTCCTGAATCTTATTGCTATGTTATATATACTACTCTAACTTTGATACTGTGTATAATAACTGTGTATAATAATGTATATATATGAATCGTGTTACGAGAAAACGAAGGTGGTGAGTAACTGTTAAGCTGATCAGCGCCTTTGTTTTCGCTATACAGATAGTACAATAACTCTAGTTTGAAATCCAAAATTTCCATTCTCTCACCTGCTTCTTTGACTGTACAGGCCAATTTGTCTTGAACCTATTTGAAAATCACATAGTTGGTTTTGTCATGATGCAAGTCATAGGGTTAGTAGAAATACTATGCTTACAAATGTTACCTTCTCAAAATAAAGACGATTATTATTATTATTATTATTATTAATCAGAATCTTCTTTATTCTGTCAGAATTGTTGAAAGTAATAATAGTACATGTTCTAAGTACTGGTTATGAGCTTATAGTGTTTGCTCACATAAAAATGTAGTATAGGGTAACTAATTGTCCTGACATGATCTTAGCTGTTAATGGTGGAAGTTAAAGCAAGGGTAAACTTTCTAAATATAAAGTAACAAGTTATTAACACTTGATTAGCTTTAATGACAAAGAATTAATATAATAGATATTGTAATACTTCTGTGGTGGTTCTTTTTGTTTTATGTCTTGGGTGTTTAATAGTTTTGTGCTGTTGGCGCTTTGTGTATGTTTTCATATTTTTAGTTAAGTTAAGTAACTGAGTGGCCACCTATTGGGAAAATAGCTGCTCATGCGGCTTACGAAATGTTTTCATGGTAAAGGTACATGGTAGTTGGTTTGGTTTTTTCCCACCTGGAGTGGGAAATTTTTGCTGATTGCCTCTTTTCCTGATCTTTGCCTACTTGTACCTCATTTGATTCACTTGTTACTTATTAGAATTTATCATATGACTTCACTGTTATCCAGTAGATAATTTTATGCGAAATTATGTTAATGACCACACATGTATTAACATTTTAGCGGGAATTTGAATTTCATTGATGATGTACATTGCAACAACATTACTTTTCATTGAATATATGCCTAGTTATTTATTAGTCTTATTTTAAACATGATAAAACTAATCTCACACTTGTGTTTATTTCATATGAAATTTGCTAATGGCTTGAAGGTGTATTCAAACGTTATGTAATAAAAAGATACGTAAGACAGACACATGTATTCTCTTACAAATAATTTGGAAACCTAAAATTTGTGAAGAAAAGTCGCAGTACAAGTAAATCATGACAAAAAATCTCATTTTGGCAAATATCTATGCAAAAAAGTAATTTGATGCATAGTAAATCTGTACTATCATATCCATTACCAAAGTAATGTAAACCATCTGCATTTCAAATTCCAACATTAAAGTAGTAGCTGACTGTCATTAATGTTAAGAACTTATCGTCATTGCCAATCACAGAATCTGTGGTTGTTTCTGTGCCTTCAATATTTTCATTCTGGTTTGAAGCAGTATTACATTGTTCAAGAGCATTGTTATCATTCAAAATTTATACATTAACACTGGTATCATTCAAAATTTTTACAGGCGGCCCCTGTGGCCGAGCGGTTAAGAGCACTGTTTCTGAGCGGTTAAGAGCACTGTTTCTTAATCACGTGATCATCTCACCGCTGTGTCAGGTGTGGGTTCGAGCCCCACAATGGCCACGTGAGACTGGCTAAGTTCAGTTTGCGGGTGTGCCAGGTGGTTTTTCTCGGGGTTCAACCGTTTTCGTCCCACCTACCAATTGGCCAGTCTCATATGAGATGAAATAATCTTGAAAGGAAAGTTAAACTGAATTAAAAAAAATGTACATGAACAATGCTATTATTGAAAATGTGTACATGAACAATAACATTATTCCACATTTGTACATGAACACTGCTATTATTCAAAATTTGTACAAGAACACTATTATATATAATTGTTCAAATTTGTATAAGAATACTGTTATTATTATTCAAAAATTGTACATGGACACTGTTTGCATTACAAATTTGCACATTATTTATGTATTAAAAATTTGTACATGAACACTTTGCATTTAAAATGTGTACATGAACACTGTTGGCATTAAAAATTTGTACATTAACACTACATTAAAAATTTGTACATGAACACAGTATTAAAAATTTGTACATTAACATTCTTTGTGTTACAAATTTGTATATGAACACTGCTGTCATTAACAATTTGTACATGAACACTTTATGCATTAAAATTTTGTACATGAACACTGTTGGCATTCAAAATTTTAGAAGAATACTACTGGTATTGAAAATATCTACATTTCACATTCAGAATCTTTGTGTACAATTCACATCAGGAGTTTTTGTCTCGAGTGAATTTATAATGTTCCATTTGTGACTAGGGGATAAGTTAAGATGGCATATATTGGTTTGTGATCTAAAAATGGGATTCAATCACTCCAGCACTTGTCTGGAAACTAGATTCGCTGATTTAAATGTGATCCAAGAGGGAATTGGTATCCGTTGTTGGTTCATGAATATGTTGTTGTAAACCAATAGTACCTGTGATTGGGTGCTTTGGCATAGCCAGAAGATCATTATTAAAATACCCACAAACAATTGTCGTAGTTTGAGGCTGGCTTTGAAAAGAATCTTTGTTTTTCTCTGGAAACTTCTTCAATTCTGCCGAGTTAATTTTTGGTGAGACATAGCATGCAACCACCTTTACTTCTTCATTTGTTGCCAAGTTGGTTTTAGGTGTCAATGTAACCATTTCTATAGTTCCTGAAGGAGTTTTGTCTACAGTATGGTGAATGGAAGATTCTGGAATTTGGTCTTTTGAGTATACAGCAATGCCATATGGTTGTTGAACATTCTTATCTACAGGATGATCAAATCGGTATGATGAAAATTTTGCAAAGCAAAATTATCAGTTTGATCTGAATGCTTCAGCTTGGTCTCTGTGAATAGCAGGATGTCTGAACAAGAAACATATTCATCAGGCCTCATGTCTGTTATATGTTTCCGTAGGGATCTCACATTCTGGTACAGCAGTCTAAAACATGGTTGTTTTGATTCTGTGTAATTGCAAGTGAATGGTTGTAAAGGCATATCTTGATTGGGACGATGAATTTCTTTTTCTACTAGTTCACTTATAGGAATTTCTTTTCATTCAGTACCCGAATGTGTAGCCGATCTTATGTTCTGACTCTGCTCAATGCGACATAGTGGGAGTGGGGGAAACATCTTCCTGAGAAATTTCATTCATTGTATTACCCTGAGTACGATGGGCTGTCTTAGCTGGTGCACAACGTAGTGGAAACTGTTCTCTTAGTACTAACACAGATTTGTAGCGACCTACTGGAAATTGTCTTTTTATCTTAAATATTGGCGTCCAGTTCTTGTCGATACCTGGTGTGTATAATTCACTGTTATTCTCTCTACATTATCTTACCAATCATTAGACCTTACCCATGATGCAACTGGAAAATGTTCTTTTAATTCTGAAGACATCTACAAAAGAAACAAACAGAAAAAAAAACGAATCTTTTTACACCAGTATTATGTTAAAATGAAAGAAAGGGCGGCAAATGCCAAAGATCCACATGTGTCAGTATATAGACATAAACGTTTGGCACTAATTATTTATGTATTTTTAGTCTTTATGTGTGAAATATCAATCAATGCTCTGCAAGTTACATATTTTTTATTGGGAAAACATATTTGTACCATAAGCATCAGTTGTATAATAAAATTATATCAATGCAGGCTTAACAGTGAAACCTCTGTGGCATAGTGTTTAAGCCACTCACTTGCTGGTCAGGTCAGTTTAACTGCTACTGTAACATGTATTCAGTACTACCTGTTGTCATGCGGTGCAGATGGGGCTCGTTAGCCTTGGAAGGCAACTCATCTAGGAGTTAAGCTAGTTCTCTACACAAAAATCTAGCTGGGCAGGGGGAACTCATTAGTCTTGGTTGACAGTCCTCCTAGGAGTTTACAGGTCTCTAAACAAAACCTAAGAAAGGGTAGATGGAGCTCTTCAGCTGTGGCCAGCAATTCATCTAGGAGAAGGAAACTCAAAAATCAAACCTGTGTGTCTGGATATGCCTAGTCCAGATATGCAAAGACTGTTTCGGTAGATGGAGCGGAAGAAATCACCTGATTCAACGGTTCAGAAAGCGATACAGCAACATGTTGTGGAACATGCAGAGCGTGACAAGGCACTAAAGATGTTACGGTCATCCACTGCATCCAAACCCAACTCCAGACGTCTTGACCTGTGTCTTGCCTCTGGGCGCAGCTGGGCGAGGACTAGAGAGTGAGGTTGACGTTGCGCACCTCTTCCTCACTATAATCTAATTTCATAGCGCATGTCATCTTATTTCTCAACACACAAGCACTTGCATACACAACAATTTCATCACACTTGCACCCACATACCTACAAAGTCCTGTGGCGATGGGCGAGTGGCGAAGCAGCAGGTGTAGGACACACTGGGAGCTGTAGTTGCAGACCTGCACACAGGCGGCTCAGTTCTAATGGTCGTTTTCTGTGAGGAGAAGCAGTAAGCAGAATTCGGCAGTCGGCTGAGCGACTGAGCAGACCTATTTAGGACCGCACTGCTCACCCCCGTAGCATGGGGAAGGGGCTAGAAAAGGTGCCCTAAACAATTGCCTGCTTCAAACCCCTGGCTGGTTAACCGCGATCAGCGGGGATCCCCTTAAGCGGTCGAAATACAAAGAAAAAAGCTAGAGTAATCCCCTTACGGATTGGCGCATGGAATGTGCGTACTTTAATGGACAATGCTGGGTCAGATAGACCACAGCGTAGAACGGCCCTTGTGGGCAGAGAACTTGGGAGGTATGATATACAGATAGCTGCATTGAGTGAGACTCGGTTCGCAGATGTTGGGGAGATCAAAGAAGTTGGTGCTGGATACACCTTCTTCTGGAGTGGACGCAAAAGTGAAGAGAGGCGTGAAGCAGGAGTTGGCTTTGCCATCAAAACAGAACTTGTTGGTAAGCTGTCAGGATTGCCAAAAGGCATTAATGACCGTCTAATGACATTGAGACTTCCTCTGTCAGGCAATAAACATGCAACTATTGTCAGTGCTTATGCACCCACAATGACCAATCCAGATGAGGTCAAGGACAAGTTCTATGATGACCTAGACAATGTTATTTCTGCAACACCCCGCACAGACAAGCTTATCCTTCTTGGCGACTTTAATGCCAGAGTGGGTACAGACCACCAGACCTGGGAAGGAGTTATAGGTCCAGAAGGGGTTGGAAAGTGCAACAGCAATGGTCTCTTGCTTCTCAGGAAGTGTGCTGAACATGACCTTCTAATCACCAACACAGTCTTCCGTCTACCTAATAGGAACAAAACATCCTGGATGCATCCCCGTTCCAAACACTGGCATCTCATAGACTATGTCATAGTGCGGAGAACAGACAGGCAGGATGTTAAAGTGACAAAGACTATGTGTGGTGCAGACTGCTGGACAGATCATAGACTGGTTGTCAGCAAACTCAACCTAAGAATACAGCCTGCGAGGCGACCTCAAGGCAAGAAAGCTCCTAAGAGACTGGATGTCTCAAAGCTGAATAAAGACAGCATGAGACAAGATTTCTTAACAGACGTTTGCAACCAACTGGATGCAATGAATCTCAGTTCAGAGGACCCCGAAGAAAACTGGACAGTTTTCCATAAAACAGTTCTTTCTTCAGCTGCAAGCACCTTAGGCCATCCATCTCGCAAACATCAAGACTGGTTTGATGAGAATGATGACGAAATTCAGAGGCTTCTTGAAGAAAAGCACCGATTGCACAAGGCACATCAAGATGATACTAGCTCAGTATCAAAGAAAGCAGCCTACAGCAACATTTGTAAGACAGTCCAGACCAAGCTTAGGGACATGCAAGATTCCTGGCTGAGGAAGAAAACAGAAGAAATTCAGTCTTTTGCGGATAGAAAGGACATGAAGAAATTTCATGATGCACTGAAAACCATTTATGGTCCAAAGAGTTCTGGAGCCACCACATTGCTCAGTGCAGATGGTAACACTCTTCTCACAGATAAAGAAGCTATCTTGGAAAGGTGGGCAGAACACTTCAATAGTGTGCTTAATCGACCATCAAGCATCAATGAGGATGCAATCGACAGACTTCCACAGATAGAGTGCAATGTTCTGTTAGATGAATTTCCTACCGTTACGGAAACAAGAAAAGCAGTTCAACAACTATCATCTGGCAAAGCCCCAGGTGCAGATGCAATTCCTGCCGAAGTTTACAAGGCTGGGGGGCTACCCATGGCAGAGAAACTGACAGAGTTGTTTCACTGTATGTGGAGAAAGGAGGCTATCCCACAAGAATTTAAGGATGCATCCATAATCCACCTATACAAGCGGAAAGGAAATCCTCAAGTCTGTGATAATCACAGAGGCATCTCCCTCCTATCAATTGCAGGGAAGATACTTGCAAAAATTCTGTTGAATCGTCTGAATGTTCATCTTGATCAGACGGGACTTATCCCAGAAAGTCAATGTGGATTCAGAAAAGACAGAGGGACAATAGACATGATCTTCACAGCAAGACAGCTTCAGGAGAAATGCCAAGAACAGAATGTAGATCTATACATGACGTTTGTTGACCTCACCAAAGCTTTTGACACTGTTAGTCGTGATGGACTCTGGAAAATCATGGCCAAGTTTGGCTGTCCACCCAGATTCATAGCAATGGTGCGGCAGTTTCATGATGGCATGCAGGCACGTGTGCAAAATGATGGAGAGTTCTCTGAACCATTTGAAGTAACAAATGGGGTCAAACAAGGCTGTGTTCTGGCACCAACACTGTTCAGCATGATGTTTTCTGCCATGCTTATGGATGCTTTTCAGGACAGTGACACTGGTTTTCCAATCAGGTACCGTTTTGATGGCAACATATTCAACCTCAGAAGGTTGCAAGCCAAAACTAAGGTCCAGACTGATGTGCTAGATGAGCTCCTCTATGCAGATGATATGGATAAGAATGCCAGCACAGAGGCAAAAATGCAAAGAGCCATGGATCAAGTCTCACAGTCATGTGATAACTATGATCTCACAATCAGCACAAAAAAGACAGAGGTTGTACACCAACCAGCGCCCGGAAAGCCATATAATGAACCAACCATCACTGTGAATGGGCAAAAACTGAAAGTTGTTGACAAGTTCACCTACCTGGGAAGCACTCTCTCCAGAGCAGTGCATATTGATGATGAGATCACTGCCAGAATTGCAAAGGCTAGTGTGGCATTCGGACGACTCCGTGCAAATGTCTGGGAGCGAAATGGAATCAAGCTTGACACCAAGCTGAAAGTCTACAAGGCTGTGGTACTGCCAATCCTCTTGTATGCATGTGAGACCTGGACAGTATACCAACGCCATGCAAAAAGACTTAACCATTTCCACTTAAGCTGTTTGAGAAAGTTGTTAAAAATCAAGTGGCAGGACAAGATTCCAGACACAGAGGTCCTGACGAAAGCAGGGATGCAAAGCATGCATACAGTCTTAAAGCTAGCACAGCTAAGATGGACTGGCCATGTTATAAGAATGCCTGATGCGCGACTTCCAAAGAAAGTTTTCTATGGAGAACTACAGGAGGGAAAGCGCTCTCAAGGTGGCCAGAAGAAACGCTACAAAGACACCCTCAAAGCCTCTCTGAAGGATTTCGAAATACCAATGGGGTCCTGGGAACAGACTGCACAGGAGCGATCAAAGTGGCGAGGTCTCATCAACAAAGGAGCAGCTCTTTATGAAAAGAAGAGAATCTGTGAAGCTGAAAGAAAGCGAAGAGAGCGCAAAGCCAAAACAAATGTGCCACCATCAGACTCTATGACATTGACTTGCTCTACTTGCAACCGACAGTTTAGAGCCAGAATTGGCCTAGTCAGCCATCAAAGAACTCACCAACACACATCAGCACTATTCAAGAAATAATGATGGTCTTTCTCATTAGTGAGAGACGAACTATCATCTTACCAATAGACGTATTTTCAAATTCTACCCAAATAAATGAGAGATTTTTATCAGACGTGATGTTTCCAGCTGCTTTGACTACACACCAAGCTCCATTCACAAGACCATCACTGACATCTATATTACATGGCAACTCATTTCGGAGACCAATTGCTGATTTGAAGATTGTCGGTAATCCCATGGTCTTGCTGAGTTTAGATGGAATTGTAGCTAGAACTTTTTTCTTTACTTCACTTGATGCATCTCTTAGTACTATATCAACTGCTCTGACTTTTATTCTGTGACAAGCTGGCGCACGTTCATACGTTAAGTTGTTGTAGTCATCAACTCTTGAATTGGTTAACCAGAGGACCAATGGTCCTGTAAACGCTCACCTGAGTCTGCTGCATATACCAATAAACATGTTTGAATATTATGGTATTTAACCCCAGTGCAGGGGCAGATGAAGCCCTTGGGCGGTTTTCCTTTTTTCAGAATAATCAATATTCTGTCCATTTGCCAATTTCTTGGCGCTTGCTGGCTTTTCCCTTCAAATGACATTTTAACAGTTTTTCCCATTCAAATGCATGGGCAACCCATGTTGACCTTGCCATAAACTTGGTCAAGGTCATCACAGGGTCATGATTTATATATACATTGTAGTACTTTAACCATGGATGCTTCACACCAAGTTTCATTGAAATCAATCTATTGGTTTCAGAGAAGATATTTGAAGGGTTTTTACCATATATGGGCATGGCGGCCATCTTGGTCATGTGACCTAGATTATTAATATACACATTGGTTCCCCCATCCTACAGATGCTTCACATAAAATTTGGCTTCAATTGGCCAAGTGGTTTTAGAGGAGAAGATGTTTGAATATTATGGTAATATACATGTATGTTGCCCCGGGGTATGGGCATATGAGCCCTTAGGTCCATTTTTTTTTCAGAATCATTAATATTTAGTCCTACTACCCATTTCCTGCAAGATTTTCACCTCAAATGACTTTTTAAGTTTTTCCCATTCCAATGCATTGGCGATCTATGTTGACCTTGTCATAAAATAGGTCAAGGTCACCACAGGGTCATGATTTATATATACATTGTAGTACTTCAGCCATTGGTGCTTTATGCCAAGTTTCTTTGAAATTGGTCCACCAGATTCGGAGAAGAAGATTTTTGACGGGTTTTTACCATATATGGGCATGGCAGCCATCTTGGTCATGTGCACCAGATAATTTATATATACATTAATTCCCCCATTCCATAGATGCTTCACATAAAATTTGGCTTTGATTCGCCAAGTGGTTTCAGAGGAGAAGATGTTTGAATATTATGGAGATATACATGTATATTGCCCCGCGGTGGGGGCAGATGAGCCCCTGGGGTCCATTTTTTTCAGAATCATTAATATTCAGGCCTACTGCCCATTTTCTGCAAGACTTTCACTTTAAAAGACATTTAAAAGTTTTCCCCATTGAAATGCATTGACGACCTATGTTGACCTTGCCGTAAAATAGGTCAAGGTCATCCTAAGGTCATTATTTATATACACATTGTGGACCTTGAGTCACTTATGCTACATGCCAAGTTTCAAGATCCTAGGCTTTTGGGTTCTGGAGAAGAAGATTTTTAAAGGTCTTTACCATATATGGGCATGGCGGCCATCTTGGTCATGTGACCTGTATTATTTATATAAACATTGGTTCCCCCTTCCTATAGATGCTTCATATAAAATTTGGCTTTGATTGGCCAAGTGGTTTCAGAGGAGATGATGTTTGAATATTATGGAGATATACATGTATATTGCCCTGGGGTGGGGGCATATGAGCCCCTGGGGTCCAATTTGTTTCAGAATCATTAATATTCAGCCCTACTGCCCATTTCCTGCAAGACTTTCACTTTAAATGACATTTTAAAAGTTTTCCCCATTCAAATGCATTGGCGACCTATGTTGACCTTGCCGTGAAATAAGTCAAGGTCATCGTAAGGTCATTATTTATATACACATTGTGCACCTTGAGTCACTTATGCTACATGCCAAGTTTCAAGATCCTAGGCCTTTGGGTTCTGGAAAAGAAGATTTTTAAAGGTTTTTACCATATATGGGCATGGCGGCCATCTTGGTCATGTGACCTGGATTATTTATATACACATTGGTTCCCCCTTCCTATAGATGCTTCATATAAAGTTTGGCTTTGATTGGCCAAGTGGTTTCAGAGGAGAAGATCTTTGAAATTGTGAACGGACGACGGACGGACGGACGGACGCCGGATCATGGCCATCCTATAAGCTCACCTTGTGAGCCTAACGGCTCAGGTGAGCTAAAAATATATGCGAGAGATGAAGTGGGTAGTTTGGAAGCATAACATTTGATGGGATGATTCATTCTGGTGTTCAATGTATCAATGTCTGATTTGCTATGGTTTCCTCGTCGAAGTCTGTTTAAAAGTTTTGCAAAGTCTGCTGAATCTTTCTGACGCATGATCTGTATCAAATGATAGACTTGAAAGAGATCTGTCCACAGATTCATAGCTAATGGACCATAGTCTTCTGTAAGATTTTCAAAGATCCATCCGTCAAATACTGGTTTTAACTGCAATATATCTCCAACAGCTATTATAGATAAGCCTTCAAATATCTTGGTGGTACAGTTGATCTGCTGGAATCTGAGATTGATGAAGGATAGCATTCGGTGGCCTACCATAGATACCTCGTCAATGATGAGAAGTTTAACATTTCTGAATTGGCAATAAAGTGTGTTCAATGTGTCACTTGTTCAAGCCTTATATTTATCGCTTTGGCTGGCTGGTATTCTGAAGAGGCTATGGAGAGTGTTTCCTTTAATCAGATATGCTGCTACACCTGTAGGAGCTCCCATGTGTATTTTCGGGTAATCTGGATTACTTTCTGGAGATCTATTGTAGTATCTTGTCATAGCTTGAAAATCTTTCTGTATACAACCTTGAACCATGAAGAGAAATCAGCTAGACAAAGGTCTTCAAGCTGCCCAGGTCTCTCAGCATATCGTTGTATGATGCCTTTGGTTTCTACATCTGTAGACTCATCTGGAAGACGTTCTATAAGCTTTTGACTCTTCAACATTATAACTCTTTAACTTTCTGGAGATGTGTTTACAAAGACAACCTTACGTGAGGAGTTTTTGAGTGGGTGCTGAAGGATGAAGTAAACAGCTTCTTGTGCAGAAACTTATAAATAAATAAATAAATAAATAAATAAATAAATAAATAAATAAATAAATAAAGGAATAACACAAAATAAAAAAATAAATAAATAAATAATAATAATAAAAAAAGAAATAAATAAAATAGAAAAAAATGAATAAATAATTTAATAAATAATTAAATAAAAAAAATAAATAAATAAATAAAATAGATAAATAAATAAATAAATAAATTATCAGTATTCGAGAGTTTTCTTAACAAGTGACGATCAGGGATGCTATGGTTCTGCTATTTCCATTATATTTTCAGATTATGAGTGGTAGGAAGCGCAAAGCTCCAACAGGAATGAAGAAGCCTACTACAAAGCGGCCTTCCAATAGAACTTCAGACCAAACTACTCCACAGTTACAAACAATGCCAACCCCAGAACAGTAAGCAGAATCAGTGACTAAGACTGTTATTGAATATTTAAAGACCAGTGGATTAGTTGCCACACTGCCAAATGACACTGAGGCCAACAAGGAAGCAAATGGGATCCAGAATACTGAGGACAAAGGAAACAAAGACACTGACAAAAGCAATGAAAGTGGTACAAACACTGACAAACCTTTCACCTCTTCTCCACCCTCCTGCAAACAGGACAAATCTAAATTTGTTTCATCAAGAGTCCCATTACATGCAACCGTGAGCCAGAAGAAGAAAGAAAAAATATGGGCCAATGAGTTTATAGAATTGTCTACACTGCAGGAGGATGAGGTTGAGGATATATGCTTTAACATACATACTGGTGCTGTCTCCTCACACCAAACTACTAAAAAGAAATTTCTCACGATTGAACAATGGACTGATGCATTCAATATCTATGCTTCGGTCCGCCGTGTAAAGTATCCTGACGAAGCCGAAGGGCTATCAGCATATATGGGTATCGTACGCCGCATAGCGCATGAACACGGAAGCTGGCACTATTACGATACGAATTTCCGTCGTCTAAGGCAAACAACCAACTATGCATGGGATGAAATTGAAAACGAGCTTTTCCTCGTTGCTCTTTCCCAGAAATCGTCTTCCTTTCGCCAATTTAGGCAACCTGACAAGAAACAGCCACCACAGGGACCCCAATCAACTTTTCGGAGCTGTTATAAGTTCAACAAGGGGGCTGCAAATTCCCACATGTCTGTGCCGACTGTGGCCGATCAAACCACGGTCGTCTCAGATGCAGGGGGGGGGGGGGGTAAACCTCTGTCCGATACAGTTAAGTTGTCACTTCAGATGAGTTTATATCGGCCTTCGGTTTGTGGCAGATTTTACCCCATCATCTGCTGATTGTTTATATGCTGAATTTTATATTGTGTATTTCAATTTGTGACACACTGATTATCATATACTTTGCCACAACTATATAAAGATTTTGAACGTTCTACGATACATTATAGTATCCCAACCTCAATCATGTCTTTCTTGTTATTTTATTTGGAAACAGGAACTCTCGCAAATCTGTGCACCGGTTCGCGTGAGTCACTGCGAACCATTTGGCGGTAGGAGGAGGATAAAAAATATTATTTATCGCCAGTACGAGCAGACAATTAAATTTGCCAAAGCAAACGCAATGAAAAAATGCAAGAAAAGACTTTTGTCTTTGCAAATAGCTATTTTTCGCTGTTGACTGGAGAAAATAATTTTGTCACCGCAATTACCTTATTCAGGACACATTTGACTGTTTCAAACATCCAAGAGGTCTCGTTTTTCTGGCAAATAGGACATAGTTTAAAAAAAAACTGTTTACCGTATCTCGGTATCTACCGTTCCCCATATTATTCCATCGCCAGAATGAATAAACAAATATTTCGAGATTCGACGATGTTAATAGATGGTTTTAATTTAACACGGTTGCGTTAGTCCCTGTGCACTCCTTAAAAGATACGCACTCATAATCAGTTCAATGATAATGCTGTCACGAAGTAGTCATGTCAAATACTCCAGACAACTCATTGTTTTTGCTTTTGACTGGAGGAATTCCAAATTAGGTAATAAAATTTTGCACTTGCACTTTAAAAAAGCATTATGCTGAATACATTTTAAAGTTTTAATTTCGAAGCCACGAGTGTAGTATCTGTTGACAGTAAGTTCGGTTAATGTCTTTACAAGTGAAATATTAAAACAGTGTAAACAAGTTTTTGTGTTTAAACGTCCAAGTGTTCGCATTTTGCAGAAAACAACAAATATTCCTCCTATTCTCGACAGTTAAAATAGACATATCTGATCATAATTAGGTATGATCGTTAACATGACTTTGTCAATTTCCTTCTCTATGACATTGTGCGTCACCAAGTCCGTACCACGTGTTTACCAGCTGTGATACAACCTGGCGAATAAAACATGGATTTCAAACACCAAAAGATAATAAAGCAATAAATATACCCGAATGAATAAATAAACGTGTGTTTTTATATACAATGTGAGTAAAGCAATATGAAAAAGGACGTTAACTGTTCAAAAACCAGAAAGGAAAAGGAAGGAAGAAAGAAAATCACCCCGTCTTTATCGCCGGCATGAATACACAATTCATTATTATTTACCACCTGTCGCCTGCATGGATAAACATGACATAACACTTGCCCGAACAAAGTTTCGAACATTGTTAACATGTCTCGCTGTTGACTTGAGAAAATGCAATACTTGTTTTCAAGTCGTAACATGTAACGCGTTTTAATGAGTCTCCGACGTGCTTCAGTGTTTTTGACAAGGTTATGCCAAACACATAAAGTCCAGTGCCGCGTGTATTGCAGTAACCCTTTGGAATACTGAACAAAAGTGAAAACATTGTAATCTAACTTTCTATTACGTATTTCAGTTTATTGCAAACTTTTCATTGGACATAAGAACTTCAGTCTTCGGCTAGAATATGCGCTTTGATTTGATTATGTGAATGCTAACAGAGAAAGAGGTTTCTGTTGAGCGTGAAACCGAACATGATAAAATGAGCGCACGATACCGGCAACGCAAGAAGCCAACTGCCGCCGATTTCATGCACATATTTTGTTGAGTTTTTCTACAGTGCTACTGAATAAGTAACACGGTCTTTTTTTCTAACCACATTGCGTGTAGGACAGCTTGTTTTGCTTCGACAGAAACGAACCTAAGTGCAAGCACTGGCCAGAGCATAATAGTCGTATGTGTGAAGAATCCTTGGCAATAAACTTAAGTCTAAATCCGGGATAAGCATTCGTGTATGAAGAAAATAAATTGTTTTGTTTGTTTGTTGTTTAGCGACGCATCAACCCTGATGGGTCATTAGCGTCTAACAAGGTAAAACGTTAAAATATATTGAACTCGTATTAAAAAGTAACACTAAATAAGATATAAATGTCGTTGTAAAGAAACGATATATGAAATGATAAGATTGAAGATTTAAAAATTATATTTTATAAAACAGATTTACTTGTCTAAGAAATGATAAAATCTTTCCAACGGGTACATCTTTGAACAATTCTTTCAAGTTGTTAGCTTGAAAACAAGAAATTCGCTCTGCTGCAAAGTCAGTGCATTCTAAAAGAAAGTGTTTAGCTGTGAATGGTGTATCACAGCCAATGCATTTAGGTTCATCTTCTCGCTTTAATAAGTGGGAATGTGTTATTCTTGTATGACCAATTCGGAGACGAGCAAGAACGATTTCTTCTCGTCTCGAAAGTTTATGAATTGCTTTTGGTCGTTTAACGATCGGTTCGACTTCCCTCAACTTATCAAACTTCGTTCCGTTCCAGATTGTTTGCCATTTGTCAAAGATGTACTCGTTAATAAAAGGTTTAAAATTGACATAAGGAATTTTAAAAACTGTTTCTTCTAGATTTAACGATTCCTTAGCGTTCTTATCAACTTTCTCATTTCCATATATACCTATATGACTGGGAACCCAGCAATATATAATTGTTTTCAATTCCGAGATGGTGTGATGTTTTATTAATAGTTTTTGTATTTGAGGGTTTTTGGATGATGTATGGTTTAAGGCCTGTAAAACTGACATAGAGTCAGAAAAAATAATAAATTTGTCCTTTAAGTTACTTTCATTTATGAAGTCTAAAGCTAAGTCTATAGCTTTAGCTTCCGCTGTGAAAATTGAAGAGCCATCAGGTAAACGTAATGTTTTGCAATTGCCGTTTGTAAAAGTAGCACAACCAACTTTGTTTTCTTCTTTTGAACCATCAGTATAAATACATTGATAGTCAATAAATTGAGATTGTAGTTGATGAAAACTTTCTTTTAGAAGGTGTGGATTTGAGTCGGATTTTTTCCCTGTATGTAGAGTCAAATTAACTTCTGGTTTTCTAATGCACCATGATGGTATTTCGGAAACAAAATGTTCTTCTATTTTATTTTTTTGGATGTTTGCTGATTCTAAAAGTGGTGCAACCCGTAAACCAAAGGACCGGATAGCCCTTGGTTTACTTTCGTAAAGCTGTACGACTTCTTCAGAAATATATGGCGGAAAAGACACCTTATGAACTGGATTTGATGGATTAGCAGCAATTCTAATGGCGTACTGTAGGGCAAGTTTCTCTCGTCGTAAATATAGAGATGGCTCTTCAGCCTCAACATAGAGGCTTTGTACAGGTGATGTTCGAAAAGCACCCAGAGCTAATCTTAGGCCTTGATGATGCACTGTGTCAAGAGAACTGATATATGATGGTCTTGCCGATCCATATACGATGGATCCATAATCTAATTTTGAACGAATGAGGGAACGGTATAGCTGGAGAAGGACAGTGCGATCAGCACCCCAGTCTGTGTGTGATAATACTTTCAGTAAGTTTAATGCTTTTAGGCACTTGGCCTTTAAGTACTTGATATGTGGTATGAAAGAAAGTTTACGATCAAAAAGAACTCCAAGAAATTTAAAATCTTCAACTACTGGAATAAGAGACCCATATAAATAAAGTTCAGGATCGTTGTGTACTTTCCGTAATTGACAGAAATGCACACATTGTGTTTTCGACTTGGAAAATTTGAAACCATTATGCGAGGCCCAGTTTTCTATTCTGTTAATGCACTGCTGTAAGTGCCTCTCGATAGTTCTCATACTTTTTGACCTGTAACACATACAGAAATCATCTACATATAAGGATCCATCTGTTTTAGGATCCAGACAGTTCATTATGCTGTTTATCTTAATATTGAACAAAGTTGTAGACAAGATGCTCCCTTGTGGAACACCCTGTGCTTGATCAAACTTTTCGGATAAAGTCGATCCAACACGAACCTGGATCCAACGATCCGCAAGGAAATTTTCAATAAATGTAGCTAATCTGCCTCGTATTCCGAGATCATGTAGATCTCGCATAATACCATGTCTCCAGGTGGTATCATAAGCTTTTTCCAAGTCGAAAAACACAGCAACAACATGCTCCTTTGCAACAAAGGCATCACGAATAAAGGTTTCCAGTCTAATTAAATTGTCGTTGGTACTTCGTTCAGAACGGAAGCCCGACTGAACAGGAGATATTAGGTTATTACTTTCTAAGTACCATACAAGTCTTACATTTATCATTCTCTCTAAGGTTTTGCAAAGACAACTTGTAAGTGCTATCGGTCTATAGCTGTTCGGTTCTGCATGATCTTTTCCAGGTTTAGGAATTGGTATTATAGTGGCTAGTTCCCAACTTTCGGGAAACTGGACTTTCCAGTTTCCCACATATCATTAAAAATATCTAAGAGAGCCTGAAGTGATTTTGGTGGAAGATGTTTTAACATTTGATAGTGAACTTCGTCGGGACCTGTTGCTGTATCATGGGCTTTACTGATGGCGTCTTTTAGTTCATCTAAATTAAATGGAGAATTATATTCTTCATTATTTGAGGACTTAAAGTTTAATTTAGTCTTTTCCTGTTCTTTCTTGTATTTTTGAAATTCCTCCGAATAATGACTGGTTGAGGAATTTGAACAAAATTGTGATGCCAAAGTATCTGCTATATCTTGTTTTGTGGAAGCTGTTTCGTTCGCATTGTTGAAGTTGTAATTAAGATGATGATAAGTAGCAGATTTAGATTTACCGGATATTTTCCTAACCATGTCCCAAACTTTTTTAGTCGGTGTTTTATAATTCAAATTAGATACGTATGTTCTCCATGATTTGCGTTTTGCAGACTTTATAGTCCGACGGGCTTTTGCTCTAGAATTCCTATAAGTATTTAAATTTTCATGCGTTGGGAACTTGCAGAACTTCAACAAAGTGTCTTTTCGTTGTTTGATAGCCTTTTTACAATCGTCATTGTACCATGGGTTACTTTTCTTTGGGTTTGTCGAGGTTTTGGGGATACATTTCTCAGAAATAGTTATTAAAGAAGAGGTGAAGTAAGTTATAGGATCAGAAGAATCAGACAGAGTAGTATCAGTAAGGGACTCATTACATAAGGTATTAAATAAATCCCAATTTGCTTTATGTAATTTCCATTTGGGGTTATGGGCTTCATCATGAGTCCGAACGCTTTCAATCAAAATTGGAAAGTGGTCAGATCCACGTTGATCTTCACAAACAGACCAGTCATATTCAAGATAGAGAGAGGGGTGACAGAGTGAAAGATCAAGAGATGAGAAAGTGCCTTTACCAGAATCTAGATAAGTGTTCGATTTATCATTCATCAAACAAATGTCGTTTTTCGTGATGAAATCCTCGATTAATTCTCCTCTGGGATCATTGTCATTACAACCCCAAAGCACATTATGACCATTGAAGTCACCTACTAACATATAGGGTGAAGGAAGCTGTTCAAGTAAAGAAGTCAGTTGTTCAGATCTTAAAAGATAAGAGGGAGGGATATAGATTGAGCAGAAAGTTATCTCTTTCTCGAGTGTAACGGAAACAGCTACCGCTTGTAGATCCGTTTTAAGTTTAATTTGACGTTGTGGTAATGTTGAATGGACAAGTAAAGAGGTTCCACCAGATGCTCTTAGACAATCCAAGTGAATGTGATTGTAAACATTAAAGCCTTTCAAAGTAAACGTGTCATTAGGTTTGAGGAAAGTTTCTTGTAGACAGAAAACAGAAGGTCTAAGTAGTGACAAAAGAAGTAGTAGTTCTTCAAAACGTGGTTTTACACCTCGACAGTTCCATTGTATTATTTTATATTTGCTACCCATTAAATAATTTAGTGAGGAGATTTAAATGCGTGACCTTTCGTTTAAATGTAGACTGAAAAATTCTACTTTGGAGCTGTGATTGGTGACCGAGGACGATGGCCACGGGAACCAGGGCGCGAGGCAACCTCGTCCATCTCCATGGCATCGTCATTAGCCAGAGCTCCAAATTTGTTATACTGTTGGACGGGATCATCTGATCCCTTCTGCACCCTACTGGATGCAGAATGTGGTTTTTGCGTTTGTACTCGGTTGATTTGGTTTTGAACTAACTTTTGCTTGTTCTGACAGAGATTTGCTTGATGTTACGTTCTGATTTTGAGAAATATTGTTCCTGTTTGGTTTCCTCGCAATGAGAACTTTTGAACTCTCTGTAATCTTACAGTCTTCGACACTGTATTGTGTAGCAGCTGTTTTGGTTTCTGGTTTGGCAGCAAGTGATTTGACTATATGTGAGAAACTAAATTCAGGCTTCTGTTCAAGTTGTTTTCGAGCTTCAAGATATGTCAAGTTCTTTGTTATCTTCAATCGCATGATTTCTTTTTCCTTCTTCCATGTTTCGCATTCATTTGATCGTGATAGATGTGCTCCGCCACAGTTGACACATTTTGTGGGGTTTTTGCAGTGATTTGTATGATGGTCATGGTTTCCCATACCACATCTTTCACAGACTGACCCGGGGTCAACTGGGCATTTGTCCTCATGGTGTCCAAACTTCTGACAGTTAAAACATCTCAAAGGGTTAGGTATGTATATGTCAACAGGTACAATTTGATAGAAAATTTTGACTGCTTTTGGTGGGACGACTGAGTTGAAAGTAAGTAGCAAAGTATTGGTGTTGATGGTTTCCTGTCCTTTCTTAACGGTAAAACGTTTAACTGCCGTTACACCTTGATTTTCTAAATATTCCAGGATGTTCTTTTCTGACTCTCCTTTGAGGTTTCTATCTCTGATGATGCCTTTCGAAGAATTCAAAGATTTGTGCGGGTTCACTTCTACTGATAGGTTAAAAAACTTTTTTGTTTTCAATAAGATGTCCGTTTGCATTTTTCGTGTTGTTTCCACAAGCAACATTCCATTTTTTAATTTCTTGACGGATTTTGGCGTACCTATCATGCTTTCTATCTGCTTTTCAATCACAAATGGTGACAGTGACGTAACTGGTGTTTCTTTAATAGTTGATTCAATGAGTAAAAACTTTGGAAAAGTGTCTTGTGCTCTAAACAGTGTCGAAGCGTCTATATCATCGTCGGAATCCGGTCGTTGTCGTTTGTTATTTAAGGAAGCCATATTTTCAGTTTTAAGTCTCGACGGCTATGCGCTTCACCCTCCTTGGAGCCCTACAAGGGGACGCTATACGGAAACGGCTCTCCAGTTTCCAGCGCCAAAGCTACATACCCGTCATACTCGCCGTGCAAGATTCCAAAGTACTTCAGACTACCCAAGCTTTAACAACAAATGAATATTAAGTCAGATGTCTATTAAAGAAAACCGAAATAACATTCAGACGTTGTACCCACCCTGCCTCTCAACCTAGACCCAAGTAACCCAGAAATACCGAAAAACAAGCCCGTCGATTGACCCTTAAACCACCGCCTTCTGAGATATAGGGAAAAGGATGATTAAATGAAGAAATTTGGAACACGGTTGCGTATCATTCGATACTGAAAAAGTTAGAAGGAAGAAGAGATCTCAGGGCAAGGCATGGCAGCCGATTGACCGTGTCGAGCCTCCACGGCCTCCCGTTTACACCGAATCCGAGGCCAAAGAGGCGTGTTGAGACAGGTGAAGATCTCTGGCCTGTCCCTCAACCTCCAGGATCCTCTTCTCCGGCTTACGGGTATCCACCCACGGCAAACAGGTGGCACCTCTTTTGACCGGGTTTTACGGTTCCGCATGAGGGAGCGACCGGCCTATTCTAATCCGGGTCCGGTACGGGCCAAAAAATAAATTGTGTACCGTTTTCGCTTTTCTTCAGTATATTCATCGCCCACTCTTATTGTTTATCGCCAGTATGAATAATCCAATTTTTGTTCTGTATACGTCTATTTTCATCTATGACAGATTAAAATGTTCTTGTCATTTCAGAATTATCAACATTTGACGATGTCGTCGGTTCAACCACAGCGAGACTTATGTCATCAGACAAACTAACATACAATATGACAATTTATCCCGTATGATGGTATGTATACATCATCCCGTTTTTTACATTACTTCGTTCATCTGGCTGTACATTCTCAGTAATTCAAAGTTTCCATATATTTTCTACTCTGATGATCAGAAATGTTGAGCTGTTTCTTGAGTTCTGAGCCAAAACGTTTAAACAGTGCCAGGTTCTCTATAATAAGTGTCATTTTACATTATTATTATTAAATTTCATTATTAAAATACATGAAACAAAGTTGCGTAAAGAGAATATTTGTGGGTTGTCGATGAATTTCGACACAAATCGACCTAGGCTGTCACAACTTTTTAGTTCAAATGTCCATTCAGTAAAAGCGCTAACAGTTTTCACAGCTGTGCTGCGAAGATTTGGAATCCATGTGACGAATGCGAATAAATGCTATTTGACTGCATGTGTATTTTTCATAGACGTGTAAATCTACTATTTGTAAGAAATTATTGACGTATTTGTATCAGCGCTACTGCGTGAACCCACTTCACTGATGCAGCGTACCTTCATCAGAGCACAATATGTCAGCTTTTTTTATAAATGATCGAATGACAAGTCTTTATTTTAAATTACAGACTTGGCCGGGGAGATACTACACAGAATAACAGTTGAGCAGCTGGAGACTGTCATAATGGTAAGGTGAGTTTCATGTTTCTATGTCTATATTTAGTAAAAGTTGAAAACATATTTGTATTACTTAACATGCAGCTTTAATCAGAGCAGTATCGTTAATGCCTGTTTTTGCCTCAGATTTTGCTGATACTTAATTTTTGGAAAGTAGGTGCGAAAACTATTCCAAAAACAGCCATATGTCTCCTTTTAGAAACCAGAACAAGTTCTTCATTTATCCTACAAGCATTGACATGGCAACGTTGGGTAACGTTTGAAGTCATACTGTATGCACCGGTATTTCGATTTTGGTATTATAGTTAAGCAGACTAATTGTACTTTTCAGTTCAACAAATATCTTTCGGAAAACAAATATGTTGTTGTTGTTTTACATACTCTATGCAAACATGTGATATGACAACGACACATTCAGGACAAAAAAGTTAATCTTGAAATCCCAAATTTGATATAGAAGCCTCCGTGGCCAGATACATGTACTGTCTTTGTAAACCACGTGTTGTGGGTCCGACCATGGCCTAAAGAATCCAGTCTTTCGGATGAAACTTAAAACTTAAACTCCATATCACCTTAGCTATTGAGTGGGACGTTAAATACCACATCATTGTGTCTATCTCATAGACCATTGTTTCACATCCGTTACTCGCACGTTCTTATTCGTGTCTTGCCCGTTTGATATCCGGTTATCGACCGGTTTAACCGTTGGATGTCCGGTAGTTGTTCGGTTGCTTCTCAAATACAAACCGGGTGGCTAACTGACGTGGAACGAATGAGATCCGGGCAAACCGTGTACCAACGGGCACGTAACGAACAAGTAACGGTCGTCCAACGGTCAATTTCATTCGTTGGCGTCCGTTCCCAAGTTTTGAACACGTTCAATGTTTGCCACCGGATACGAACGGGCAAAACGAATATCACCGGGCACGAAACGGTTAAACCGGGTGAGGAACGGGCGAGAAACGAATGCGAACGAATGTCAACGAACTGATAATTTTACAACCCGTTAGGCGACCGTTCGCGTTATCCGTTGATATGTGACTGAGGCTTAAACAAGGCTTTGTGTAGATCCGCATCTTGTCTTTGCATCTAAATGGTTAAAAGCAATATCATAGGACGGGACCATGTTTTGGCTGCAATCATACACTGGACCAGGTAGGCTAGTGATTCCAAAACTTGCAAGCTGCAAAATATTTAAGACTTCTGTGAAAATTTCGTATGCATTTCATATGCATTTCTGTCTTTCCAATGCCATTTTTCAGTCTTAGTCGTAAAAACAAATAAAGCTTCTCTTTGTAAGATTTATAAGGTTTATCTCCGGTATGTAGTGGCTCTACTAGACGGAATTACGACATTAAATGATGCACATTATTGTGATATTACAATGTGACCCCATCTTATTTTTGGTCGATTGTCTTGGTGACAGTTTTGACCTGGTTTCAAAAAGTGTGCAATGCGTCGGTAAGGCAAGTGCTGATACATGTAATTGCCAGCAGTTGTGAGCTTCCTGAAAAATAGACACTGTATGTGTTTCTTTTTTGTTAGTTATATATCAATTTGAAAACTGCACCTTAAAGACCATAGAAAAAGAGACGGTTTGGGTTTATCCCAGTCAAAATGTCACAAAATTACTTCTCTAAATCGCACTACAATTGACGAAAATTTATTCACTTTCATACATCGCTGCAATAGACGAAATGCGAGATGAAATAAGTAAGACGTTAACTTGTGTGTCACACTCCTATATTTTTCAACAGAAGTTGATAATTTGAGTCACTTTTTAGCTCACCTGAGCCACAGGCTCACAAGGTGAGCTTAAAGGATACCCATGGTCCGGCGTCCGTCCGTCGTCCATCCACCAAAAAGATCTTCTCAGTAACCGCTGGGCCAATCAAAGCTAAAGTTTACTTGGCGCATTTATAGTAAGGGGGAACCAATGTGTATATAATATATATAATGTAGGTCACATGACCAAGATGACCACCATGCCCTAATATGGTAAAAACATTTAAAAATCTTTTTCCAGAACCCTTAGTCATATGATCTGGACACTTGGCATGCAGCATTGGGGTATCAAGCCCCACAATGTGTATAATAAATCCTGACCTTGGGATGACCTTGACCTACTGTACTGCAAGGTCAACTAAGGTCGCCTAGGCATTTAAATGGGGAAAATTGGTAAAATGTTATTTAATGGGGAAAACTCACTGGGAATAGGCAAAAAGACAGAATATTAATGTTTTTGAAAAAGAAAATTGCCCCTCCCCGGGGGTTGTCTGCCCCTGCCCCGGGGCTAAATACATGTATATTTCCATAATATTCAAACATCTTCTCTGAAACTGCTTGTCCAATCAAAATCAAACTTCATATGTAAAGGTACAAGTAGGCAAAGATCAGGAAAAGGCGCAATCAGAAAAAGATTCCCACTCCAAAAACCGAGGTGGGAAAAAACCAAACTAACAATCAGGTACTTATACCATGAAACAATCGTAAGCCGAATGGGCAGCTATTTTCCCAATAGGTGGCCACTCAGTTACCTTAACTTAACTAAAAATATGAAAACATACATAAGGCGCCAACAGCACAAAAAATTTTTAAACACCAAGACATAAAACAAAAAGAACCACCACAGAAGTATCGACTTGGAACGATCAGTAACACAAAGTTACTGGCGGGCTTAAACCGGTTTTACATGGCCATAACCTCACCCTCAGCTTCCGCAGTGGTTCATAACATTTAGTTAGTTATTCGGTCCTCGTGGTGAATCTCTAACTAGTCAATGAATCATCAAGAATAAACAAATAAATCATGATAAAAATCCTGATGAATCAAAAACCAGGACTCACAGACTGAGTAAGCTGCCCGACGATGGAGATCCCTGGGCGCCGAATAACCTACTAACTCCGGAGCAAAAGAAAAACACAAGTTGGACCCCGGTGGGCCAAGCAACAGACAAGAAGCTCCGGCCCCAACCAACTAAAATGAATAGCTTTATGTCGGGGCCATCATAGAGTCTGACGCCCGACCCACCGGCGTGCAATTAAAGAAGGCAGCATAGTTATCAACCATGATTGGGTTAAAAACTAAGCATGCAGACTGTCGCATAACATTCAAGTTATAACCTATACGTTTGTAACGTGTTATGATTTTTCTGAACTGAAAAGAAAAATCATTAATTCCTTTAAGTTTCTTAAATTTGTAAACCAAGTCACCATAAAATTCAGGTTCCGAAAGGCCCTCACTTAAAAGCGTCTTTAACCCAACATTATATTTGGAAATCAATTCATAGTGTCTACGATAAAATTTAGAAAATGTTTTTCTAAGTTTATGATACCGATAGCCCTGTTGGAGAAGTTTTGCCGTTAAACATTTATTTCGAGCGTTGAAGTCTGTAACATGATTGCAGACTCTAGCAAACCTAGTAGTATCTTTATGAAGCGGGAAAGAAAGTTTATATAAATGGTTTAGGTCACATGACCAAGAGGGCCACTATTGCTATTAATAGAAAAAACCTTTTAAAAAGCTTCTTCTCTAGAACCAGAAAAAAGAACGTAGTACAAAGCATCAGGGGAAGAAGGGCTACAAAGTTTATGTAAATCATGATTCTTGGATGACCTTGACCTTTTTATGGCAAGGTAAACTTAGTTTGTCTATGCAAATGGACTAAAATGTATGAAATGTGTTGTTTGCCCTTGCCCAGGGCTTTGCACAAGGACATTCATGAAAGTATTTGCGTATGTACCAGATCTCAGGTGAGCGTTTGCAAGAACATTGGCCCTCTGGTTGGGAAATATGACGCTTAAGGCAGAAAAAGACTTGACTTCATAACATAAATCATCATCATTTTAATAACAGTTTGATAAAACCAATATGAGCTACTTGTAAAGTCTCTTTCATTCAGGACTCGGCAGATAAGCATATCCCATCAAAAACAAGTCGCTCTGTCTCTTCTGTCCCATGGATAACTCCTGAGATAAGGAGGAAGATTCGCAGGAAAAATATAACTCATGCAAAAGCTAAGAAAACTGGAAGTGCAAAAATTAGATCTAAATTTGAAAACTTAAGAAGGGAAATCAAAGCTGATATAAGGAAGCAGCATGACCTTTATGTCAATAACTTGGTAGGGGACGTTAAGGCTAATCCCAGGGATTTTTATAGGTATATCAATAGTCAGAGGAAAGATACCCAAGGCATTCCCCCTTTGAAAAAGAAAAATGGAAGTGGTATTGCTCAATCAGATTTCGAAAAAGCAGAAGAATTTAATGGACAGTTCACAGATGTATTCACCAAAACGGTACACAACCAAGTCCCACTTCTGGATAGGTCGGCCCCATTCATGGATGAAATTGTTGTAACAAAGGAAGGAGTATCAAAACTCCTTAAAGGTCTGAACCCATCTAAAGCCTTAGGACCTGATGAACTCCATCCTGCTGCATCATGTTGCATTTGACAGGTTGAAATCTCATGCCCCATTTTCGGGCCCAGCTCCCTAAAAGGTCAATGTCTTTCTGAAGTTTATATGTATCTTCTACTGTTTTAATTTCACGGTAACACAGTCATCAGCAAAAAGCCTGATTTGAGAGTCAATGCCAACGGGTATGTCATTTATGTACAAGGAGAACAACAATGGACCGAGAACGGTGCCCTGAGGGACACCAGACACAACAGGGGCCCAGTCAGATTTAACACCATTAACTACTACCCTTTGCTGCCTGAAGCACAAAAAAGCATTTATCCATTCCAATGTCTTTCCACCTATACCATAACTAAACAATTTGCTTTTAAGAAGTTCATGTGGAGGGGTGTCAAAAGCTTTTTCAAAGTCCAAAATAAAAGTGTCAACCTGACCCTTTTTGTCCAGTATTTTTGCCCAATCATTTATCACTGTAATTAACTGAGTTTCACAACTATGCCATTTCCTGAATGCATGCTGTTTGTCCTACAAAAGATTATACTGGTCAAGATGACCCATGATATTTGATCAGACAATATGTTCTAGAAGTTTGCAAGGAATACAAGTCAAAGAAACTGGGCGGTAATTACAAGCAAGGGACCTGTCACCTTTCTTGAAAAGTGGACAAATATTAGCAAGTGACCATTCCTTGGGGATTTCACCCGTATTGATTGACTGCTGGAAGAGATGTGCAAATACAGGTCCTAATTCTTTTGCCAATTCTTTAAGGACTCTCTTGAGGGAACGGTTTTGGAAAATGTTGATAGCATTAAATATCTAGGTGTAACAATTACAAATGACCTCAAGTGGAATACCCATATCAATAATATCTGTACTAAAGCCAACAGAACACTTGGATTCTTGAGGAGAAACTTATTTTCTTGCCCCCAAGATGTTAAAGAAGCAGCTTATAAAGGACTGGTGCGCCCAGTCCTGGAATATGGAAGTTCTGTTTGGGATCCTCATACTAAATGCCTCAAGGAGGAATTGGAGAAGGTTCAGAATCGTGCCGCTAGATTTGTAACTAGGAATTATACTTTCGAGGAAGGTAGTATGACTGGCATTCTTGAACAACTCAGATGGGAATCTCTCAAGAAAAGGAGGACGGATAATCGACTTATATTACTATACAAAGGTCTGAAGGGTAAAGCCAAAATACCTACAGATGACCTTATCCCAAAGACTAGGCGTTGTAGAAATAGCCACTCGAAGGCATTTCAGCTTCCATCTGCTAGTATAGAGGCCTATAAATGTAGTTTCTTTCCCCAGACTATCAGGGACTGGAATGACCTCCCTGACTCTCTGTTTTCTACTGCTGAAATGTCAGATGATTGTGTGTCCAAGTTCGCTTCACTCGTGCGTTCAAGGGACTAATTCCCCCCCATCCGAACCCCCTGGTGAAATAATGTCATTTGGCGTGTCACCAGTAAACTATTCTGATTCTGACTTTGGCGTGTCACCAGTAAACTATTCTGGTTCTGACTTACAATGAACTAGTTGCTTTCACGACCAATTATATCACTTTCACTTACTGTCCTGTGGCTCATAATGTTGTTGAATCATTATTGAAAGACATCAAACGCCAATGCTCACCAGGTAAGCTTTTTACCAGTATATCTTTGTTTTTTTTGTCGGGCATGTCATTCTTGAGTGAATGGCTTTGGGTCTGTAGAAAAGCCAGAAAGCACTGAAACACCAGAATTCACAGGTTTTCTGGAATGCATTGTAGGTATTGGAATGTTTTGGATTTTCTCTGTTCGTAACTAAAGTTTTTAAGCTTACCCTTAATCCTAAGGATGGGGTATGTCAAGAATGGGGGCTGAAGCCTAAGACACTAATAAGTGCAATTTAGTCACCATTTTGAATGTAATAATGCTGATACCATGGCCACAATGTGCTTTGGGGTAGTAATGACAATGACCCCAGAGGAGAATTGAGGATTATACAGTACAGTTGTCGCGATGCTTTGAGCGTACGCGCATTTGCGCGTGGTTGCGCGTAGGGGATTATCTTTACTCGCGAGTCAGTCGCAAACTTCGCGCAATCTGGCGCCATCATCTCGCAAACGCGCAAAACCACTTGTCAAACACGCGCGACCTGAATCAGATATACGCAATTGACATGTATAATACAATTTAAACAATCTTGCTCGTTAGGTGTGTTGTAAAAAATGTTTCATGTTGAATTCTCATGCCCGCCTGATGTCAACATCTATGTCAAATTTGATTGCATCGATTACTGCCTGGTCCCTCCAATTATTCATATTTAATACATGTAGATATGCTTCGCACAAAGGTAGTACAAAGCGACTAGGCTAGAGATACATGTACATGTAGAATATTCGTCTGACCCGAAGGAAAATTGATACACTGTATATTTTCTATCTAAATAATGAAAAGAAAATAGTGTAAACAGAGGGTCTGCGGTGAGCCCCGTCACATACCTTAGCTATCCCAAATACACGTATGGAGAAGAATTTTTTTTTAAACCAAGCATTCTTTTTCTCAGTCTTGGTAATTAAACAGATACAAGTAGGCAATGAGCAGGAAAAGGCGCAATCAGAAAGAAATTCTCACTCCAAAAACCGAGGTAGGAAAAACAAAATGACAATTAGGTACTTATACTTAGAGAACATATCGTAAGCCGAGTGAGCAGCTACTTCCCAATAGATGGCCCCTCAGTTAGCCGAACTTAACTAAACATCACGAAAACATTTCAGTGTAATGTATACTCACTTGAACCCCGCTTTGCTAATAGCAAAACTGTGGTATACAGGGGTATACCTAATTTTCTTAGTTTTGGCTCCAAAACATAGATCGTGGGTATTCGTTAGAACCGCCTCGCCTCGCGGAGGCGGTTCTAACGTATACCGACATTCTATGTTTTGAGCAAAAATAAAGAAAAATAAACAAAATCTAAAGAAAATTTTCAATTTTTACAACTTTGGAAAAATCAGTATATTACATGGGCACATTTTCGTAATGACTATAAAATCGTGCATAAATTAGTTACATTGCAGTCGTTCGATCCTCGTGGTGAATCTCTAAATACCATTGAATTTCAACACACACACATGTACAGTATGTCGTGTATGTATATTTATATGCAGCTGTAAACCCAACTTGTTACAACATAAACCTTTGTTATTTTGATTTGCTGTTCTACGTCCCGATTAACAATTTCAGTTACACGAAAAACAAAAATTATAAAAGGAAAACATCAATAAAACTCCAGCACGTTCATATGCGAATACTAGTCTTAACTTTTTGCGCGCATGCAATTTTACGCGGTGGGCTGTGGTTTAATTTACGTAGATGATGGTAAAAATAAGATAAGCAAGATGAGCCTCAATCATTTTTTTCATTTGATAAAAATGACTTGTTATGCTTCAAACAATTTTGATGATTGACTAACACCAACTCACTGTCATACAGTAGCCGGGCTAATTGGCTAGCATGTACTTCACAGTGAACAAGTTAATTGTTTTGTGTTCTTTTATGTCCGAAATAGCCCCAAACATAAACCGAAATAGTCCCAAACATAAAGGACAAAACAACTGATTAAAGGAATAGGTTTACAAACATTATCCTTCATTTCAAAAGAAATAGATCATAATAAACGAACATTTTGACACCCAATTTATTAAAATCGGTTGAGTGGTTTTGAAGATATGAAAGTTTTAAGATTCAACAATGGCCGACTATGGTGGCCGCCATTCTGTTTAGCTAGTCACGTGACCAAAAAGGAAAAATGCTTATTTACACTAGTAGGCTTACTCTTTACATTCGAAAATAGATCAGTATGATTCTATTAAGTGAATGAAAAGTATTTCAACAACTTTCATACTTTAATTTGCATGGAAATGGCAGATATTTATAATTCCATGATTGTGAGGGAGTGACGTCATACCCTCACAGCCTCCTTTTGGATTTGGGTCATCAAACTTTTCAAACCGCTATAATTTTCTTATACCTTGGTTGATTTTCATGAAATTTGTTGCAAACTGTTCAGCTACATGAAGGCTTTCATAAAACACACATGCAATAGTTTGTGAGCCTATTCATTTAATAGCCAAACGAACATGTAGTTGTAGTTAATTTGAGCGTCATTTACAAAAAAAAAATGTTGAAACCCAGAGGACCAATGGTCCTGTAAACGCTCACCTGAGATCTGCTGTATATACGAATGTTATAGAAAATAGTCCCAGTATAGGGGCAGGTGAAGCCCTTGGGCCATTTTTTTTTTCAAAATAATCAATATACTGTCCATACAAGTTTTTCCCTTCAAATGACATTTTAACAGTTTACCCTTTCAAATACACAGGCAACCCATGTTGACCTTTCCTTAAAATAGGTCAAGGTCATCACAGGGTCATGATTTATACATAAATTGTAGTGCTTCATGCCAAGTTTCTTCGAAATCGGTCCACCGGTTCCGGAGAAGATTTTTGAAGGGTTTATACCATATATGGGCATGGCGGCCATCTTGGTCATGTGACCTTGATTATTTATATATACAATGATTCCCCCAATCTATAGATGCTTCACATGAAATTTGGCTTTGATTGGCCAAGCGGTTTCTGAGGAGAAGACGTTTGACTATGGTAATATACATGTATAATGCCCGGGGCTGCGGCAAATGAGCCCCTGGGGTCCAATTTTTTTCAGAATCATTAATATTCAGTCCTACTGCCCATTTCCTGCAAGACTTTCACTTTAAATGACATTTTAAAAGTTTTCCCCATTCAAGTGCATTGGCGACCTATGTTGACCATGCTGTAAAATAGGTCAAGGTCATCCAAAGGTCATAATTTATATATACATTGTAGTACTTCAGTCCCCGATGGTACATGCCAAGTTTTGTTGACATTGGTCCATTGGTTCAGGAGAAAAAGAATTTTAAACGGTTTTTACCATATATGGGCATGGCGGCCATCTTGGTCATGTTTTGGAATGAAAATCTTAATTTGTGGCTTTTTGGAACACGAACATATTAACATTAATATTATCAATTTAACCTTATTGCAAATCCCACCCCACTATACTTGTTTCAACAGAGAATAATTTTATTTACATAAAAGTTAATTTACGAATTTAGAAATGCAAGGTAACTAGTTACTACAATATCTCTCAATATGTAAATAATGTAACATACATACTATCACCAGTATCACTTAAGTCGTTGCTAAGGTGCTGCTAAGGGCAAATTTCTATGAAGGAGATATCCTACAACTATGAAAGTGGCTCTGGAGGAACAGTCCCTGAGGCTGTAAGCTTATAAGTTCTACTGTGGGTAGAAGATGTGAGGTATCCGGTGTCTGTACACATTTTCAAACGACTTCTCCTCTGAAGCCGTGAGGCTGATTCTTTTTATAGTTTACATATATCATTTACCGGTAGTGGGAACGAATAATTGTGTTTTTCTTCCGATCAGATAAGACCTATGGCTGTTATAAATGGCAATTTATACTTTCCATTGACTTTTATTTGGAAAAGTAGACATTGGAAAGGGGGTGTTACAGATGTGCCCACGCATGGATTTTCTTTAAATTTTACACATAAGTAGGTCATCAAATATGAGCTATGAAAATGTATATATTGAAGTTAATAATTAATTATAGAACTCAGGAGGCAACCCTGGCTTACTCCCACAATGACATGATACCTGCCCTCATCTTTGTGTGCCCTAAATCTTCAGTTTTATAATTTTCTAAGATTTGTCAGGTGGATGGGCTCGAGAACATCCCAGGCATTATACTTATACCGTAAAAATATTTTACAGAAGTATTATATTGATTTCCCGATTAAATAATTTAAAATTTCTCATTTTTTTCTCTTAAATTTACAACAATTACCAAATTCAACGTCAAAGATAATTATTTTCCAGTCTTTGTCAAGATATCATATTTGCATAAAAATATATCACATATATCCTCTTGATTTGAGCAAAATTTCATGATAATTTAAAACCGGTAACATTGTCATTTTTCACATTATATACATGTAGGTCACTTTTCATAATTTTAACAAAATGTTGAAATTTCTCCAAAACATCATAAAAAGTTTTTGGATTATGATCATAATGCACATTTCTGACACACATTGTGCTAAGACAATCCTGAATGACATATATTTAGTTACGTTTATGTAACTGAGTGGCCACCTGTTGGGAAATAGTCGTTCTCTTGGCAAACTGTACATTTTCTTTGTACAAGTAACTATTTGTTATTTCGATTGTTTCCCCAATGGGAGTTTACGTGGAACCTTGGTTCTAATAGCATCAGCTCCTGGCCATTGCTTACTTTTGCCAAAAACATGTTATTCGTGATGGTTTTCTACCATCTGTTTTTCACACTTGACTGTTTTCTTTAGGTTTAGAACGATATAAAGTAATTCTAAAATAGCAGTGAGACCAAATGGCTTAAAATTTGCCTTCAGTTGAATCAATTCTAAAAGCTCTTAACTTATTCTAATGAGGAAATAATAGAGGATGTTTAACTTTGTTTAACTGATAATCAGATGTTGTGCTTCTCATACAGGAGTGATAAACTGAATCGGATATTAATATTTCTTACTCTTTTAAAACTTTGATTTTCAACATACGATCTGATTTCGTCTTTACATGAGATTAAAACAGATCATAAATTCTGTAAAGTCATATGCCATGAGAATTTTAAAACTTTAAGCCTTCAGTCAAATGCAACATCATTGCATTACATATGTTACCCACATAAACGCTTGCAAAATAAATGTCAAACCAAAATCTCCTATAAAATGTATGTATTTAGGCTAATTATGAAGTATGCTTCATCGTTAAGGCAAATCCACTTCCTATATTCACATTTAATGGATCTTATTCAGCCTTTTAAACGTATATTGTACGTTACATACATACATCCTTCAAAACTAAATATTAAAGTTAATATTTTCTCAGTAAAAATAAAATTAGTAAAGTACATTCTGTCATATCATGACAAACATCTTGTAGACAATGATTTTTCTTTCATACAAAATACAAACATTTATCTTGCATATTATGTGTTCTTATCGGTTACACAATCCTGCTAAGTACTAAGAAAGCGTTTACATCAAAATAAAGCATTCAATGATGAAGGAATGTCAGAAAAGCAGATTAAGTAACGAGCTTATAATCTTTTCTTAAGATAAATATCATGGTACATGAATTGTGATGTTCAATGAAACTTGATTTCTTAATTTGTGATTTTTGTAACATGCTAATAAAATTAGGATAAGATGAATGCAATTGAACAACCCCATAATTAAGTATGTGTATTAACAAGTTACATATTAATCATCCTTTCAAAATAAGAAGAAAAAAATCAACTCTTATCATATGATTTTTACAGTACATGTTTGCGCTAAATGTAACATATGTAACAGATTGAAAAAGGTTACTCAGACAACCTCTCAATTCAGGAAGATCAATTATAGTGCATTTTAAACCCTGCAGTCATACTTATGAGATGTTTAAAGCACAAAACTTTATTGAAATCTATAAATTATATTGATTGATTGATGTTTAACGACACGTCAACCCTAATGGGTCATTAGCGTCTAACAATTGTAAAATGCATAATTTAGTTCAGAGAAAAAGCAAAATATATGATAAGAATTATCAAAGTTATAAATAACTATTCCGCTAGATGAAAGATACATAATTAAAATGAAATGATAGAAATGGAGAAAGGTATAAATATGATTTGTGTTAAAAATTTATAGTTTGTTAAAAAGGTTAGTTCGTTTTAAAAATGACAAAATGCGTTCAACAGATACACTTTTGAACAAATCTTTCAAACTGTTACTTTGAAAGCAGGAACGACGTACATCTATAAAATCAATGCATTCAAGCAGAAAGTGCTTGACAGTTAATTGTGTGTCACATCCAATACATTGAGGTTTATCTTCTCGTTTAAGTAAATATGAATGTGTCAATCGTGTATGACCAATTCGAAGACGAGAAAGAACAATCTCTTCCCGTCTCGAAAGTTTATGAATTAATCTTGGTCGTTTTACATGAGGTTCAATTTCTTTCAATTTATTGTCATATGCTCTGCTCCAAATTGATTGCCATTCATTAAAGACATACTCGTTGATAAAAGGTATAAAATTGATAAAAGGAATTTTAAAATCTGTTTGTTCTAGGCTCAGTCTTGTCGACTTGCTCGTTACCATATATTCCTACATGACTGGGAACCCAGCAATACACAATAGTTTTAAATTCAGAAATGCTATGATGTTTCAGCAATATATTTTGTATTTGTTGGTTTTTGGACATTGTATGGTTTAGGGCCTGAAGGACTGATAGAGAATCAGAGAAAATAACGAATTTGTTGTACGAGTTACAATCATTAATGCAGTCTAAAGCTAAGTCAATAGCCTTAGCTTCTGCTGTGAAAATTGAAGAACCATCAGGTAGACGTAAAGTTTTGCAAGCGTCTTTGGAATAAGTAGCACAGCTACTTTGTTATCTTCCTTTGAACCATCAGTATACATAAAATGATAATCAGAAAATTGTGACTGTAGTTGGTTTCTTAGAGAAAGTGTGGATTTGATTCTGATTTTTTCCCTGTATGAAGTGTCAAATTTACTGTTGGCTTTCTAATGCACCATGGTGGAATTTCAGAAACCGAATGTTTTTCTATTTTATCTTGTTTGATTTTTGCTGATGTTAAAAGTGGTGCTACTCGTAAACCAAAAGACCTGATAGCATTTGGTTTACTTTCATAAAGCTGTAAGAGCTCGTCAGAAATATATGGTGGGAAAGTTACCTTATGTGCAGGATTAGAGGGGTTTGCTGCAAGTCTGATGGCATACTGAAGAGTAAGTTTTTCTCGACGCAAATATAGTGATGGTTCTTCTGCCTCAACATAGAGGCTCTCAACAGGTGACGTTCGAAAAGCCCCAAGAGCTAGTCTTAATCGTTGGTGGTGAACTGTATCAAGCATACTCAGGTATGATTTTCTAGCTGAGCCATACACAATGGATCCGTAATCCAACTTCGACCGAATAATTGACCGATATAGCTGCAGAAGGACAGTGCGGTCAGCACCCCAGTCGGTATGCGATAAAACCTTTAGTAAGTTTAATGCTTTTAAGCATTTTGCCTTTAAATACTTGATATGCGGTATAAAGGAAAGCTTTCGATCAAATAGAACTCCTAGAAAGTTAAAATCTTCAACCACTGGAATAAGAGATCCATATAAGTAAAGTTCAGGATCATCATGTACTTTCCGTAGGTGACAGAAATGTACACATTGTGTTTTCGACTTGGAACATTTAAAACCATTATGCGAAGCCCACTTTTCTATTCTATTTAAGTGTCTTTCAATAGTTCTCATACTTTTCGATCTATAGCACATGCAAAAGTCATCTACATACAATGATCCATCTGTTTTAGGATCCAAATAGTCCATTATGCTGTTGATCTTGATATTGAATAATGTTGTAGACAGAATGCTCCCTTGTGGGACACCCTGTGCCTGATCAAATTGTTCGGATAAAGTCGATCCAACTCGAACCTGGATCCATCGATCCGCAAGGAAACTTTCTATAAATGTAGCTAATCTGCCTCTAATTCCGAGATCATGGAGAGATCTCGTAGAATGCCATACCTCCAAGTGGTATCATAAGCTTTTTCCAAGTCGAAAAACACGGCCATGCTCTTTAGCAACAAATGCATCTCGTATGAATGTTTCCAGTCTTACCAAATTGTCATCGGTACATCGTTCATATCGGAAGCCCGACTGAACAGGTGAAATAAGATTGTTACTTTCTAAGTACCAGACAAGTCTAACATTAATCATTCTCTCTAAGGTTTTACAAAGACAATTTGTAAGTGCTATTGGTCTGTAATTGTTAGGTTCTGTGTGGTCTTTTCCTGGTTTAGGAACTGGTATAACTGTGGCTAGTTCCCAACTTTCGGGAAACTTCCCAGTTTCCCACATATCATTGAATATTTCTATTAGAGCTTGAAGTCATTGATTGATTGATTGATTGATGTTTAACGACGCGTCAACCCTAATGGGTCATTAGCGTCTAACAATTGTAAAATGCATAATTTAGTTCAGAGAAAAAACAAAACATATGGTGAGAATTATCAAAGTCATAAATATTATTCCGCTAGATGAAAGATACAGTGATTAAAATGAAATGATAGAAATGGAGAAAGGTATAAATATCATTTGTGTTAAAAATTCATATTTTGTTAAAAAGGTTAGTTCGTTTTAAAAATGACAAAATGCGTTCAACAGATACATTTTTGAACAAATCTTTCAAACTGTTACTTTGAAAGCAGGAACGACGTACATCTATAAAATCAATGCATTCAAGCAGAAAGTGCTTGACAGTTAATTGTGTGTCACATCCAATACATTGAGGTTTATCTTCTCGTTTAAGTAAATATGAATGTGTCAATCGTGTATGACCAATTCGAAGACGAGAAAGAACAATCTCTTCCCGTCTCGAAAGTTTATGAATTAATCTTGGTCGTTTAACATGAGGTTCAATTTCTTTCAATTTATTGTCATCTGCTCTGCTCCAAATTAATTGCCATTCATTAAAGACATACTCGTTGATAAAAGGTTTAAAATTGATAAAAGGAATTTTAAAATCTGCTTGTTCTTGGCTCAGTGATTCTTTTGCTTTCTTGTCGACTTGCTCGTTACCATATATTCCTACATGACTGGGAACCCAGCAATACACAATAGTTTTAAATTCAGAAATGCTATGATGTTTCAGCAATATATTTTGTATTTGTTGGTTTTTGGACATTGTATGGTTTAGGGCCTGAAGGACTGATAGAGAATCAGAGAAAATAACGAATTTGTTGTACGAGTTACAATCATTAATGAAGTCTAAAGCTAAGTCAATAGCCTTAGCTTCTGCTGTGAAAATTGAAGAACCATCAGGTAGACGTAAAGTTTTGCAAGCGTCTTTGGGCATCCTTCAGTTCATCTAAATTAAATGGTGTATTATATTCTTCATTATTAGATGACTTGAAATTTAATTTGATTTTTTCCTGTTCTTTCTTGTATTTTTGAAAGTCATTTGAGTAATGGCTTGTTGATGAATTTGAACAAAATTGTGATGCCAAAGTGTCTGCTATATCTTGCTTTGTTGATGCCAATTCAGATCCGTTGTTAAAATTTATATTAAGATGTTGATAAGTAGCAGTTTTTGTTTTACCTGATATTTTCCTAACCATATCCCAGACCTTTTTGGTTGGCGTTTTGTAATTTAATTTTGACACATATGTTCGCCATGATTTACGTTTGGCTGATTTAATTGTCCGACGGGCCTTTGCTCTAGAATTCCTATAAGTATTTAAATTTTCATTAGTTGGAAACTTGCAGAACCTATATAGTGTTTGTTTTCGTTGTTTGATAGCTTCTTTACAATCGTCATTGTACCATGGGTTACTTTTCTTTGGGTTTGTCGAGGTTTTTGGAATGCATTTTTCAGATATACTTATTAAAGAAGAAGTAAAAGTTGCAATAGGATCAGAAGATTCTGAGAGAGAAGTGTTAGTAAGGGATTCATCACATAAATCCCAATTAGCTTTATTTAGTTTCCATTTAGGATTATGATCTTCATCGTGATTCTGAATGCTTTCAATTATTATCGGAAAGTGATCAGACCCGCGTTGGTCTTTACATACAGACCAATTATAGTCAAGATAGAGGGATGAAAGAGACGAAAAAAGTACCTTTTCCAGAATCAAGATTAGTTTTAGATTTATCATTCATTAAGCAGATGTCATTCTGTGTGATAAATTCCTCGATTAACTCTCCTCTGGGGTCATTATCGTTACTACCCCAAAGTAAATTGTGACCATTGAAGTCACCTAATATCATAAAGGGAGAAGGGAGTTGCTTAAGTAAAGAGTTAAGATGTTTAGATCTTAATTCAAAGGAAGGCGGGATATAGACAGAACAGAAAGTAATCTCTTTGTCAAGAGTAACAGAAACAGCTTGTTTTCAACTTAATTTCACGTTGAGGTAAGGAAGACTTAACTAGAATAGAGCTTCCACCAGAAGCTCTGGCACAATCACAGTGGATGTGATTGTAAACATTAAAGCCTTTGAAAGTAAAGTTGTCGTCAGTTTTCAGAAAAGTTTCTTGTAGACAGAAAACAGAAGGTCCTAGTAGACTTAATAGTAATAGTAATTCTTCATAACGTGGTTTATATAAATTATTTTAAGTCTGTCCAAACGGTAACTTATGTAACAGAGTATAAGGTCTGTGGGTTGGGTTTCATTAAAAGCATGCTATAATTATATAAATTGCTTATAATAAGCCTACAAGAAAAATCCTACAGTCATAAATCATTTATTAAAGTACTTTGTAATTATTAGTGAACAACTTCACATTTTGATGAATAAGGATCATGTGTAATTAATGTAACAAAGCACCATGTAACCGGTCCACGATTTTCGTGAAATTTCACGAATATATTCCTTACATATGTGGGCAGTTTTTATATTAAAATGGTGTCTTGACAAAGACTGGAACACAGAAAATTTTAAATTCAAATTCTACCTCTTTTAAAATAAGCAGGTGAAAATTGGGGTTACATGTACATAAAAATGACTGCTCCGCCACTATCGTGATACTTACAAAGTCATTTATAGTATCAGCAAAGTTACCAATGACTACTATAATTCTGGAAAGATTTCAACATTTGCGTCACGAATCGTTGATCACTATATAAATGTTTAAAGTGGGGTACCCTCAGCCATGGTGATGACGTCATATATTACGTCATACTTTGCCAATGGAATTACATTTACAAGGGAATACACCATTATTATAGCAGTCATAACTAAGACAATTAATGCACATAATTTCATAAAATTTTGTAAGTGGGCAAACTCCCATGTTAATTTCCTATACCCTGTAACAGGCCCTTTATGCCGTCTAGTAGATATTTAGACTTTGTTTTTACATACATGTACATGTTTGTTCAGTATTCCACGACGTTTCTAGTGAATTTCGTCAAAATTTGGTTGCTATGGCAATGTAAAGGGTAAGTTTATGAAAAATCTTACATTGTTACAATTTCATTGCTGTTACACTTTTGTCACACTAATGGCATTTTCAGTAATATCTGCTATGCTGCAGACACTAACCAAGTATTCCTGGTGCCAAGCATATGCATCACCATGCAATATTTGTCTATTAGTATTAGCATTAGATGATTTTATCTCTGCCAGTAAGCCAACACTCACTGTGTCAAATATAATGTTTTTATGCTTTATTGCGCTTAAAATGCTGAACTTTGTATCTGGCTTTGAATGTTATCCTCAAGTTGTTATGCCATAACATTTCATTAGTTTGAGGAGCCTGTAATGATGTCATGGCTCCAGATATGGTAATCAGATCCATGGGTTCAAATGCAGTGAAACTTAAGAATGCTGTTGTTTATGTTAGTTGGATTCAGTGCTTTACAACCAGGGTAAATAGCTAAGGTCATGTTGTGAATGTCAGCCAGGCAGGCCAATACTAAAGATTTAATTTATTCTGAACTGACATCATGCCTCAGGATTGTGTTAAGCGCTTAGGACCTGGGGGTCAACTGTTTTTGTGTTGTTGTTGTTTTTTACCATTACATTTGGTATTGTGGTTAAACAGCCTAGTCAACAATTATTTAGTTTTGTTAAGTGGGAACCACATTTTCTTGGTTTTACCCAGTCTGACTTCAACCCAGGACCTAGATTAAGGGTAGGATGCTCTACCGAAGAACATTTGCACTCAGTTGTTTTGTCAAATGCAATTATGATTGTTTAAAACCTGTTTTTCCAAATAGTTTTGTTTTTTATGATGTGTTTTGTACATGTCACTTGATATTATAAATTGTTTATATTAGTATATCTGTACTGATATCATGGCTCGTATATCCTGTAATGAATTATGGCTCAAGATACGGGCTCTCAGGTTGTTTTACCATTTTCCGTAGGTTTACTGCGTTTTCTTATTTGCGGAACATGAAATTCATGTTCAAATTGAAATTTGGTGAGAGCTCTTTGGAAGAATTTTTAGTGCAAAAAGTGATGACTAAGTTTTTGTCCCGAAAATGAGATTATTGTCCAATTTGTTTGAAAACGCGATTATTTGAGTTCCTTATTGAGAGGCAAAGATATCAAATTTAATTGGTTAGACAAGCAACATTCTTTACCTCCAAAAATGAGATTCAAAAGTTTGCGTTTCTTTTTGTTCTACCTATACTTGTAAAAGCAGACATATGTCTCTAGTTTAAAATCAAGAATGATAATTTTCATTCATCTATTGAACGTTGCTATGTAAATGCCCAACAGAAAAAAAAAAAAACATTCTTCACAACCAACCCGCGCTAAAATATAAACAAAACACCTTTGCTTACAACATGTTTGGATAATCTGATAACCAAATAAATAAGTAGAAAGCAATACTTAACAGTGACCAGAAACATAATAAATCTATTAAAACATCTACGTAACGGGCAAGAAACTTAAAGCCATGCTCCTCACTAAAAGAAAGCTACACAATAAGCTTCAGTATTATATACAAACGTATTTTCCTTTCACAGGACATATACTTATCCGCAAAAGAAGCGCAAAAAATTTAAATCTTATGTTTTGAAAAGTTGATACCTTATGTTCTTGAAAGGATCATGTTAGCGGAATTTTCATCGATATAACTAATAAGTATCTACAGTAAGCAACAATCATCCAAAATTAGACTTTTGTAGCATAGTTGAATAAGACATTAAAATGGCATTAGCGTACAAGCACATGTATTACAAAGGCATTCATGCTTAATAGATTTGTAAAGTAATAACCGGTTGTCTAAACCGAGAAATCGTAAAAACATATTGGAATATGCCTCTTGTCGGTGGTACTTATGTGATAATTATTCATTGTTTTATGTCTTGGTGTTGAATTGTTGTGCTGTTATCATTTTTTGTGTAATTTCGTGACTTTGGTTGAGTGTGGATAAATGAGTGGTCACTTGCTGATAGAATGGCTGCTCCCTAGGCTTATGATGGATTTTCTTAGTATTAGTGCATAATTGTTGATTTGTCTTTTGCAAATATCGGTTTGAAATGTGAATGTCCTTTTAATTGAGATGTTTTCTGAGCATTGTACTATTTTTTTACCTTAAGAATGAGATTTACTTATAACTGTGTTAGTTCCTGGTTAAAATATATGTAATATAAACTACGATCTATGATATTCTAATTGCTTTACAGGATCGTTATGGCAACCTTTACAGGATCGTTATGGCAACCTGGATTTTGGAGACTTGTGATACACTTCTAAAGGAAACAATTAACTTATAATATTGATCATATGCTGTGTGACACCGTCAATATGGAACAGGCTCTACAAAGGAAAATGGAGTTATTATCCGAATACCAAACAAGTAAATTCAGAGAATATATGTCCCCCGCCTTGATTGCTTAGTTGAGAATAACTTTTATCCAAACAAAATTCACTTTCTCAGTGTACACGCCCGAAAAAAGGACTAAGTTTAAATTGCGAGAAAGTAATAAAAAATAAAGGATCTAGGAAGACTTAATAGGTTTCCCGCCGGCTTCTGTATTATTTGTATAGACTATATGTTGCATTCTCCGTAAAATTAAACATATGATAAATGCAATAACATGGTTGGAACGTCTTGATGTTACATACCCGCAGCATAAATCAGTGTCAAAGGGGGAGGGGTCATATTTATTCAAAAATATGATGCAATATTCTATTACTTGTTTCACAAATGGCACAAACATTGGTCCTTTGGTCTGATTAGTCGCTTTCCTAGTGGCTGTTTCCTGCTAGTAAGCACCATTTTTGGTGCTTTCGCAGACTTATTCATGATTATGCTTGTATTAAACAGATAATATCTCTTTGGTACCAAAGAGGCTAGTCCGTCCCTGCACCGTCAAACAATGCGAAGTATCAACGCCACTGCAAAGTATCAGGGACTGAACTTCTGAGACGCATTGAAGGCCCAAAGGCCACATCAGCATCGGTCATCCAGCAGATGCTGCGTATAGGCAAAGGCTCTTCAAAGGCCAAATCTCTCCAAGAGCTTTTGAGCAGACTCAACATTTAGAGAAGGACTAGTTCTGCCAATCTGTCCTTATTCAGTATTTCAACAAAGGTTGGTACCTGTTGACCAAGCTCATGGTTGTGTTTAGATTTAGAAGTTTAGCCTATTTCTAAGCCTCAAAATCCATTTTGAAGAGGAAGAAGAATTTTAAGAGCACTATTGTAATAAGTTGTTTACATATAGAGACGTAATGATATACACAAAACAAAACAAAAAAAAAAAAAAAAAAAAAAAAAAAAAAGAAAGAAATACCACATAACACCACCTATTTTCCTATTTTCATGAAAAATGCAGTACAAACAAGCTCATAATTGAAACGATAAAAACACTACTTGTTTATTACAAGGGGTATAATTTAGTTCTTATTGAAGTTGTAAGATAACTGCTTAGCGGTACATATTGATTAATTTTTTGGAATAGTGGTACATAGGCAATTTTAATTGTGACATGGTTTCAATGCTTGCACAAAGTGTATTGCATCATATACTTTGTTCAGCATTTCTTTGTCGATTATGAATAACTCTGGTTATACTCGTCAGAACGAAAGTCACAACTATCTAAATGTTGTGATCCATTGCAGAAAGGTTGAGGTTAGGCGCCTGTAAACCGGTTTAAGCCCCCCAGTAATTTTATATTACTGATCGTTCCAACGCGATACTTCTGTGGTCGTTCTAATTGTTTCGTGTTTTAGAGTCGTGTGTTTGAGCCTTATGTGCGTTTACATATTTTTTAAAGTTCTTTTCGGGCAACTGAGTGGCCGCCTATTGGGGAATAGCTGCTCACTCGGCTTACAATATGTTTTCTTGGTATAAGTACCTAAGTTTCATTTATGTTTTTCCCCATCCCTCGGTTTATGGAGTGGAAATTTCTGTCTGATTACGCCATTTCCTGATCATTGCCTGCTTGTACCTTCTTGCATTTGGATGTTTCATAGCTAAACTGTATAAAATACACCTGTACAATATCATACATCTGTACAATATCATTTCTTTTTAGTTCAGAATATATGAACTATTATTCATGACTTTATAATTGCAGTCAGATTGCTCATATGACGTTTAAACTGTGGTCGTGCCCTTTTAGTGTTTATTTCAAAACTTAAATCCAGCTGTATAACCAAGATCTACCGTAAACCCTCGGATGCATTTTTGAAAGAAATTGGCATGCCTGTACCAAAGTTGTAATCGTCGGGGATTCGCGTTATGAATGTTACGGAACATCGGGAGTCGGGTGCCACACGATATGAAGTTTCACAGCTTGCCTCCGCCATGCCTCATGATGCACGCACGGCCGAACATTATACTAGGGCAAATCCAGTATCGCAGGACCAATTGCCCACCCAACAGACGGACAGCATGCGCGAGCTTCGAAAGCAGGTGGGAGCGAAGCAGTTACAGCAGTCCCACCTGGCGTCTGTCAGGGAGCGCTTGCAAAGTCCACGTCAGCCTCCCGAGACCGAGCCAGAGTCCGATGAGTGAGTCCGATTCATCTGGCATTGTGGCACCGACCCCTCTTTCTTATCCGGTCCGTTCGACGGGCGGTGTTCCGCAGAGGCAGGCTCTTGGTGCCTCTCCAGTGCCGGTCTTGAGCTTCCAGGAAGACCCCATGGGCCTGATGAGCCTGTTGTCTCCCCCAGCGGCTCGCTGGTCGGCGATTCTCCCCAATGCTGGTACTTGAGCTTGAGGCATCCCTTACCCCTATGCCGTCGATGAGGAGTACCTATTTGGTACCTTATCTGACGAAGCATGACGGGACTATTTGCATTAAGTATTTGGCAAAACGATCTGCTAGTGGTACGCCTATGACTCGACACCGATTTCAGATTTGACAACAGTGAAGGGTGCAGTACCTCTTTCAAAGCGGGAGATTGAGAATACAATCAAGCAGTCAGAACATCCGATTTGGATTCGACTGACTCCCATGCTCAGTCTTCCCCGCCATCCAGTAAAAGAGCGTCAAATGGTTGTGCGAACAGATAACAAGCACAAATTTAAAGACTAGGCACCTATAAGAAATTTCGTGAAGAGTATTCGAGTATGAGGTATTTCTAAACCCGAACTGACAAACTAAACCTAAGTTGACTAAGGTCTGTAAACTGTGGTAAGGTTAGCTTTGACGCATTTAGTGGCCTTACAGAAATGATTACGCAATCCAATGGGGTGGAGCCTAACGTCCAAGAAAACATCATTGTGATTGTGAAGGCCGAAGCACCGTTCATAAACAAAGACATCCATGATATCCTACTGTGTGATGATAGTTGTACATGCACGGAGACAGGTTACTTTCCCACTTTGACTAAACATTCGCATAGAGGTGACTATATTTTAGATGACAAAAAAAAAAAAAAAAAAAAATGGTTGGAGGATGTATAAAGAGATCTTCATCGCATAAAACCCTAACTCAAGGTTTGTTTACTCTGTCATGCGTACATGGTTAAGTATTCTCAAACTAGCATAATTGGAGAGCATATTGCTTAAGCCTTGTTTTAGTGCACTTTTAACAATGAAAGGCAGACGATATAGCTGCATTTACATGAACTTCCCTTTTATGCATGGAAGATACCTTTTTGTGAACATATTAGCAAGGAAATGCTTGTTATTGATTTAAAACCTACTTTAGTGAGTGTAGCAATTATAATCCCAAATTTCATAATTATTCCTGATATTACGATGTGTGTAAAGGTTTCATTTTGACGCACTTGCACCTAAGAAACACTAAACAGTTGGCCTGACATCAAATAACTTGTGCATACAGTTATATCATCTAATTTATAGATCATTCATTCTTCCTGCTATTAATGTAGGATTGTGATCTCATTTACAAGAAAGTGAATAAAAGTGCTTGCCTTTAAGGGTCATGCCATACACTGCATAATTATTTTGAAATATCATTCATCACAGATATCATAACGACTGACTGCACAAAGAGATGCAATCATGAGCCATCCTTACATGTATTTGTTGTGTTGGACGATGACCATTTGGCGAATGTTGACATTTCGATGGTAATACAATCTATTAAATGCTACCTGGTAATGTATCACCGTTCTGTGTGCAATGACATTGCGTCTGTGAGCAAGGACAGGGTCACAGAATTTATCTCAGATGATAAGATCCACTAACGATTCCACTTACGAGATGCTTTCATAAGTGAGGAAGTAAGACCCCTGTATATCTGGAAATCCGGAAATGCAACTCAGGGTTAAAACTTCGGCACTTGCAACGTTAGAAGATAGTGAATGTTCAAAGTGTTTGGTGGAAAGTGAACCACTTTCTGTTTATAATTTTAATATTTTAGACGAGTGGTTTAAAAGTGCTCCAATTCATGTTCAGCTACTTCTGGAATCATTTATAAATAAGGACTATGTTCGAAGAAGTGAGCAAAAGGACATTTACTTACGAGATAAAATAAGAAGTACGGCTGTCGGTAAGGAGTGAAGCTCAGAAAACCTCTCTATCATGAAAACGAGGTCCGTCAAGCTCCAAGGCGTTCCAAGGAGATACTTCTGTGGTGGTTCTTTTTGTTTTATGTCTTGGTGTTTAAACTTTTGTGCTGTTGGCGCCTTATGTATGTTTTCATATTTTCAGTTAAGTTAAGGTAACTGAGTGGCCACCTATTGGGAAAATAGCTGCTCATTCGGCTTAAGAAATGTTTTCATGCTACAAGTACCTGATTGTTGTTTTTTTCCCACCTCGGTTTTTGGAGTGGGAATCCTTTTCTGATTGCGCCTTTTCCTGATCTTTGCCTACTTGTACCTTTTGGAAACTGAACGGCCTGACAGATTGGTCATAACCCCGTCATTGCAAATTCAGTTGGCTATACTTTAAAGCAAAAATAGAAAAAAACATCCCCGTAATTGTACCAGATACTCAGAGACAGAACAATGGCACTGATAGCAGAATGTTTGCGATTGCTCACATGTTTGAAGTTTGCTTGAAAGAAATATCTGCCCAAATGTTATATTTGATACAACGAACATGAGAAAGCATTTAGCTTCATTCTTTGAACCGGTTGAATTATAGAATTTCCAAAAACTACTCAAGCTTTGAATTTGAGGAAAAAGAAGGCACTCAAAACCTTTGAAATAAATCCTTTTTGCAGTTGCAACTTACCTGAATGTTTAGATAATGTCAATGTACACGTACTACCCTCATAATTTGTTTCTCTTGTGACAGTCCTCTAACTCTTTCTGGTAGTACGCGTACTACTCTAAAGTTTCATCTAAGTTAGAATCTATTTGAGCAAGGATTCATTCTAATGACTGTTTACTGAGAAGGGAATAGTACACGTAGTACACGTACTACCTTAAGTTCCAAGTGATCATACTAGCTAGTTTGCATTAAGAGGGAGTACTGCGTGTACTACTCTTAATGTTTAACTGATAATTCTATTATGAAATGATTTATTTTTTATAGTTTATTGACTTTGTTGGGTAGTACATGTACTACACTACATAAGAGCATAACCACATAAAACTATCAAAAATGTATAATTATATTTTAAGAAATGAATGTTACAAAGGCAACTACTAATGTTTAAATTTAACACGAACATTTTATATTTTTTCTTTTATCTTTTCAGACAATTGAATGGGAGAGTGTTGATAAAATTGTAAGTACATGTATTGTTTCTCAAAGGCATTGAACTCTATAAGTGCATTAGAATTTCAATAATTTTTCTATCATAGTAAATAAGACGTGCTTTCCTATTACCTCAGCAGTGAAACAGTTCGATTTGATTGCCTTTATTACCAGATTTAATGTTTTAATATTTTTACTTTTCTTCAGTACTGATAAAATCGCTAATATTTTGAATCAACAAAATTGATAATTCTTACAGCCGATGCGGTTTTAACGTGTATCCATAATCATTCATTTGAGCAAAAATAGGAAAAATATCAATTTTTACAGCTGAAAAAAACGCTGTATATTGTATGGGTGTATTTTCGTAATGCCATTTATTGTATCATTTCAGAAACGACAAACGAACTGGCAATTATAAAAATGGAAATATAAAAAACTGGATAAAATATTAGAATAAAATGAACCTTTGCGTGAGAAAACCAACAATTTGAGTTACTGTGCAGCTGTTCAGTGTCTTTGTGTTTCTTCTCATAGATAGTATAATTCCTCCTTTTTCTAACTTCAAAATTTCAAGCCTCTTACAATTTTCTGTGGCTTTACAGTCCGGCTTGTATCGTGCCTGGTCTGAAACCCAGATTGTTGATTTTCTCAAGCGGAGGCTAAAAAATAAAAAGAAAATAAATGTTTATCAAAGACAACCGTGTACGAGTGTTGCATTACAATGCCATAGATCAGCCTGTATATTAGCTGCGTTCAATCATGAGTAAGAACTCACAAATATTTCAAGTGTAATTTTTTTCCGTTCTGAAGGCACATACATAAAACACTTGAAAGATTGCCGTATAGGGTACTTGTAAATAATTTATGTTCAAGAAATAACGACAAAAGTCCCAATCAGATGGTAAGGCATCTAGATCTCTCTCCCTCTGACTGAACATAACGTGGTTTATTAATGTTTGATATCTCTTTGGTGCATTCTCGTTGAAATGCAAGAGATACTTACAAGCTTACAAATAAATGGCCTACCTTTTCTCTATCCTAAAATCCTTTTAAACAATTTACCTGATTCTGAATGCACCAAAAATGACAATACTATAACGTGAGTCTACTTGTATTATAAAACAATGCGACTTACGTTGAGCCGTGGGAGCGTCTCCTCTTATATATGTTGTATCGCTTTCAAGTGGTTCAGGCACTTGACGTTATCTAGTAGCGTCAATTTCCATAGGATACGTTTAAATTAACCGTCATTCTGAAGTGGTGACGGTACTCGACATATGTGATGACTCACGGTCGCGTGATGTCAATGCCGCCTGACGTTGATTGACTAGAACTTCGAATATCCGTCATTGTCGAGTGGCGTCGGTACTTGACGCGGCATGACGCCTGGCGATGATTGGTTCTGACGAGGCGTCGGTACTTGACCCCCTTGTGACTCATCGCGTGACTCAACATCGCGTGACGTCGATGACGTCATTATCCACATGAAAACCACTTAACTACATCCGGAGTTGGGCTTAGAGTGGCCCCTATGTAGTACGAGTGATAGGTCAAACAAAACGACCGCATCATATCTGTAAAGCGTGACACGCGAATTGCGCGCGTGACATCGCCAGTACAGTGAGCGATGTCACGCGCTCTGTTCTGTTTCACTTACTAATTTTTATGACATCTAACTTATTTGGTTGCTTTGTTTGCTTCCACAAACCTAGTGTCAGTTTTAGCCAAAGAATAAAAGTCGGATTGCGATGCAATTTTTACGAGAATGTTATTAAATAAAGTTGCAGCGTTTTCGCTTTTGTTTTCAGAATACTAGGCCGTGTAAATCTAATAAATTTGGTCTTTAATTCCTTATAAGCCGAGGTTTTGAAATTTTACTTTATTTTTTTGTTCAAATTTTGGCGTATCTTTATTAGCAAATTTACCGGTTTACAGAATGTCTCATCAGAAGCAGGAGGTGCCCGGAACTGTCTCAGGCCCTAAATCCTAGGCGAAGGAAACTAGCGGTAAGCTCGTTCCTAGTCCCACGGAGACTCCCGTGAGGGTAGCCCTGCCGATTGTCAGCTTTGTCAACTCGTTGAAAATGATCCGCAAACTCTAAAGTTGCTAGATTTCGGTAATATGCTTGTCAAAACTCAGGCGCTTCAAAATCAACTCGATCGAACGGAAGCCCAGTTTAGTGATACCGTGTCGGACACCGAGCTCCTCGCCGCATGCGAAGAGGTTTCCCGCGCTCAACACTCTGAGCAGGCAATCCCCCAACAAGACCATTGGGATTCTAGTCTGACCGATTCCCAGCTCAACTCCGCCTATGACCAGGCGATGCATATCCACGCCCAACCCCCTGCACCAGCCCAATCCTAGTCTGTCCGATTCCCAGATCCTCTTAGCCTGTGACCAGGTATTCCCTCTAAAGCAAGGCGAATTGGATTCAAGTTTTTCCGAATCACAACTCGCAGCCGCTTGCGAGCTGGCCGAGCGCATAATCTCATAGTCAGCCAAACGCATTTTTTCTCCAAATACCTCTCCCCCGCCAAATCTCATGTCAGGTTGCGATGAGCTGCTGTCGGAAAGTCTGTTGATCGGCATGTGTGATCAAAACATAAACTGGGATGCACATCGACTGGCTTCCTTTGGTCGAAGTTCTGGCTCTAACCCGAGCGTACCCATCGACTCTCGAGAAAACGTTACAAATTTATCAGCCTGTAGTTTAAATCGACTTCTCCATTTTCAAAATTTGCAGAATTTAGCACCAACGAATTCGAAGCGCAATATAACAGCCTGCTAGCCAATGACCAGAAGGCTGTAATTGACCGCTACTGTCCCCAAAATAGCGACTCAGGCGATGAGGTGTTTTCACAGACTCATCCTACTGACGGTCCTATACATTCTTCCCCCATTCAGCCCGGACTACATTTTTTTTTTTATTTCTTACAAAGGGAGAGAACAAAATCACGCGGGTTTTGTCCCTTTGAAGCTCTTCAACGAGGAGGTAGTAAAAAAACAAGGAAGTAAACAAGGCAGGATTTTATGTCATATACGACGAGCAGGTGTGTTTTTAAGACCGATGCTAACAAAACTATATACGGGATAGCAGTTTTTATTGATCATCAACCCCTTGACTGCTCCTAAGGGTTTCTCGTGTGTCGCGCCTCAGCGCGCTGTTCACTGCATGGCAATGACTATTGGATGCGACTGCAGCCTCATCGTTTCCATTGGCTAGCGGTATTTTACTGATTGCTTAGCTCACTTCACAATTCAACCTCGTGGCCAACGTACATAGTTGCCCAAAATTATTCCTCTGGAGCGTGGAAATTGAAATTTAGCCGAGCGATCCAGTACGCTGACTCTCGTTTCACTTTCATCCGTACTGCCGCCCCAATTTTGAATTAGAGCAATGCATGTTTGAGTTTTTCGGGGACGGTGGGTGACAAACCTGAGTGTCTGGAACATGTGCAGAGTAAATTGCGTCCAGTTTTCCGGGCGAGTCGCTTTGATGCGGTTGTCATTCATTTGGGGGATGACGACTGTTGCAGCCTCAAACTTAACCCTTTGGATTTTGCGTCCTTGTTTCTACGATTTTGCACAGTGGATGGTTGCAGAGTTTGGCGTGAGGGTCGTATACGTTTGCCAGCTATTTGCGAGGCCCAAAGCACGGCATGTAAGCCCTGAGGTGTATGAACAGAGACGAGTAAAGGTCAATGAGTATTTGGAAACTTTATTTGACACGCCCTTCCTACAATTTTGGAGGCATAAGCGGGTTTCCGAGAGCCCGCTGGAAATTTTCGATGAAAATGGGTGCCACTTAAATGTTATAGGCATGAAAAAATATTATAAATCTATTAGACAGGTTATTATTTTAGCTGTTGAGGATGTAAGGAATGCATGTAGCTCCTAAATCATGGTACGGATTTTCTTGCGTTTGCAGGACGAGGGAAGATCTATTTCAAGACGCACAACAGGACACCCCCAGAAAGGGGCTGCCGGTCAAACGGAAGCTGACATTCCAGGAAGAATTGCCAGGTGTGTACAGATACGTTTCACAAGGTATTAATATGCTTTGCGATTCTCACATTATTTTGTTTTCGCGAATGAAGCTAGTTTCCTCTAAATTAGAAGTTTCTTTTCTGAACTTTATATCAAGGATTTTAACTAGTTCCAATGAAATACATATTTAACTCAGCAGTGTGAGAGAGAGGGGTGGGCTCATTCTTCCCCATGATGCTCTGATCTGCTCGTTGGCTGTGCGTATCATCAGATAAACATGTCAATGTAAAGTATACCCCTGAAACCCCCACTTTTATATAGCAAAAAACTGGGATTTGAAAAGGTAGACCTAATTTTCTTAGTTTTGCTCCAAAACGTAGATTGATTGTACTCGTTGGAACAGTATCGGCGAGACGAATCAAGCGTCTAGTTCCAATGAAATACATATTTAACTCAGCAGTGTGAGAGAGAGGGGTGGGCTCATTCTTCCCCATGGCGCTCTGATCTGCATTCTCGTTGGCTGTGCGTATAATCAGATAAACATGTCAATGTAAAGTATACCCCTTAAACCCCCACTTTTATATAGCAAAAAACTGGGATTTGAAAAGGTAGGCCTAATTTTCTTAGTTTTGCTCCAAAACGTAGATTGATTGTACTCGTTGGAACAGTATCGGCGAGACGAATCAAGCGTGTACTTACAATGTTTTGAACAAAAATACTAAAACATCTTTTTTTTTTTCAATGAAAATTTAATTTTTTACTGCTGAAAAAAATATATGTATATTCTATTGACAAGCTTACGTAATGTGAAAATTTGCAGGACATTGTGGCCAGTAAAAACAGACAAGATATGCACAATGCCTTTGCCTGCGAGGAAACAATGGCGATGGTCAGCTAAGGATCACCTCCTTCGTTTTCGCTATAACATAGCTAGTAAAATTATGTATCAAGCTTCTAGCCGTCTGCAGCTACGGAGCCTTGTTTGTGTTAGACCTGGTCGGAAGACAAATTTTCTCATGATGATAGATTGATTGTTATCATTGCATTCTAGCGCGCTGTATAACAATGTATAAAAAGAATTTTTGTGCTGTTGGCGCCTTATGTATGTTTTCATATTTTTAATTAAGTTAAGGTAACTGAGTGGCCACCTATTGGGAAAATAGCTGCTCATTCGGCTTACGATATGTTTCATGGTATAAGTGCCTGATTGTTAGTTTGGTTTTTTCCCACCTCGGTTTTTGGAGTGGAAATCTCTTTCTGATTGCGCCTTTTCCTGATCTTTGCCTACCTGTACCTTTTTCTTTGTGTTATTATTTTCAGATGATTCAAATGTAATACCACCTTCAGACACGCCCACCAATCAGGTGATGGTGCCATCAAGCGCCAGTAGTCAGGCATTCAGTCATCTCCAGAAGATCTCTGGCCTGTCCCTCAACCTCCAGGATCCTCTTCTCCTGCTTACGGGTATCCACCCACGGCAAACAGGTGGCACCTCTTTTGACTGGGTTTCACGGTTCCGCATGAGGGAGCGACCGGCCTATTCTAATCCGGGTCCGGTACGAGCCCAAGAAGTTCTACTAGATTCTTTTCTCCAGTCACTTGGAAATAACGAAGGGGCAGTTTTTAGGGATGCCTTGACTTCCTCTGAGTTTTCTAGTGAGATGGTGGAAGTAGAAATTTTTGGAAGGTGTGGTGCCCGCCAGTTAAATAGACCGGCAAATTGTCCTGGCTTGATTCGTAGGAGTGCTGAGCTCACCTTTATCGAGAGTTTTGAAGAATTTCAGAGTGTTGAACGGATAAAGGCCAGAAGATGATGCCTACTTCTGTGGTGGTTCTTTTTGTTTTATGTCTTGGTGTTAATTTTTTTGTGCTGTTGGTGCCTTATGTGTGTTTTCATATTTTTAGTTAAGTTAAGGTAACTGAGTGGCCACCTGTTGGGAAAATAGCTGCTCGTACGGCTTACGATATGTTTCATGGTACAAGTACCTGATTGTTAGTTTGGTTTTTTTCCCACCTCGGTTTTTGGAGTGGGAATCTATTTCTGATTGCGCCTTTTCCTGATCTTTGTCTACTTGTACCTTTTTTCAACATTGAAAGCCAACATAACACATGAACTTTGATTACTTGGGAGCGGACATGATTTGTGAGACAGACGGACGGATGGACAGACGCAATGGGCGAACAATATGTCTCCCGACCCTAACGGGGGGAGACAAAGTGACTATGAAGCACTTGTTCAAACAATGTCAATGAAAAACAAGATGCAACAGCAGCAGGATTGTTGAAGAAGATTCATTGTTGGCATATATATTTTGGACTCTTTTCTTCCAGCTACTGGTGAGGTTTTGCCAAGTCAAAGTGGAAATAAAGATTACCTGTACCATAAAACTGGAGATATTCACACTGCATGTTCTAAATTTAAGCATTATTAGTATGCACAGAATAATATTATTTTAGCAGTAAATCTTTGTAGAACCCTGCCCTTAATTATAAGACCAAGACTGCAGCTGTTTTCTTTTTTTTTTTTTTAATTTTCTTGCAGATTGGGATTACCATGTGCAAAGACAACAGATGCTTTCACGCTGGACCGGATCCACTTTAATACCAAAGACACAGGTGCGGGGGATGAAATTGGATGGGACTTTGCTGATCATGTCATGAGATCAAAAATTTCTTTTGGGGCATACTGCGATATTATGAATGATAGATACAGACGTAGAAATTCCAACTCTGCTTCATTTATTGCTTCATTTATGGCTAATAAACCCTTCATTGCATGGTGGTTTTGTTGGATTACTAAATGTAAGATTGATTTTAAAAAGCCATGTAATTTGTGTATGTACCAGCCAAAGTATTTGGCGGCAGATGACACCAAAATTGGAATCAACACAAAAAGTGCAACAGTTTTACCTATTGAGACACCAACTTTTGACAGTTTAGAGACATTCCTAAGCACACTGTGAATAGTTTCTCAGCTAATTATGATGATGAGCCAGCTAGATCAGAAGACACATGCAATAAAGGTTATGAAATTGGTAGGAAAGTTGTTGCATTTCTGTTTTTGTGGTTTGATTACATTATTATGGCCATTGCTATGGCTATCACATGATACCAGGATTTGAAGGGAGCTTGCTGTAACCCAATTTTTATCCAATGCTTCAATTTGAAGGTAGGATTCAAATCATTTTAGTGGGTTGAATAGCGTTTTGCGTTTTAGAGATGTACTTTCGTTTTACTGTTGTACTTAGTATAAGCCGTTGCAAATATACAGAGTCGTCTCGAACCTAAATCACATCATCCGCGCGAATGACTTTTATATGGGACATCTCGTGTGAGTTTGTTTACCTGTTTATCACCGATATGGACTATCGGAACTAACTTTAAAATATAAAAGACTTAAATAAGATCGCTCGATTCTAATCTAGGGTCACGCCAAGGATAATATCTGTCGCCACTATGTTTAATGTAATTCATTAATGAGTGCATTGTATAAATGTATGATCCAGTATTTCTTTATCTCAAAACTATATAAAATTTTATTATTCTTTCCATTGTTTAAGAATCATAATTAGAGCACAATCTGGCAAAAGGGTTCAAACTAGCTAAGAAATTTAGGGAGAAGTTTTGTTTCTCCCCAAGAAAATTTGGGAGAAGTTTTTATTTGAATTTCAGGTTTGCCTATACATTCTATACATTTTAACTTCTCCCTCAGCTGAAAATAGGGAGAAGTTTGTTCATTTAGGGAGACTTTTAATAATCATTTCTCCCTAGTCGCCCTGTAGGCTATTCCTTGTGGCAATGAAGAAATCTCTAAAATTCTTATGAGTAGCCACTAATTTGTAGGCAAGCTGTTCCTGTCGTTTCTTTCAGAACTTAATTACCTATTCAAAATTGACTTGTAGTGGAGATGGAAATGACATGAATCCTGCACTTCCGGATACAAGCATGAAACTTGGCACATATGTTTATAAGCATGAACTATTTGAAATTTTCTTGTTAGCCAATCAAAAGTACTCCAATTTTCAAGATGGCTGCTCGAAATTCCAAGACGGCTGCCAAAATAAATATTAAATTAGAAAATGGTGTTCTAGTCAGTGAGAAAAAAACTTAATAATGCTGAAAATAATATTTCTGGATTATTTGCAAATAAGTAAATATTTAATTGAGTCAATATTGTCTTTGTGGGATTTTAGAAGGGGCCCACAATGGGGAAAAGTAAGGCAATTTAGCTGAAAAAAGCTGTTTTGCAACAAAACTCGTTTTATACTTAAGTGAAAAAAAAAGAACTAAATTCAATTGTCATTATTGCCTTTACTCAAGTCATGAATAACATAGTTTCAGTTTTAATGGGTACTGGAAATAAGGTCTATTTGAATTATGGGGTTGCTGAGGGGCAAAATTTGAAACTGATAAGAATGGCTTTTATAAAGAATCGTGAAGTTTCTAACCTTTACTGGGAAATATGAAAGTTTATAATGCAAATACACTTTGCTCTACACATTTTGATAATACAATTCTTCTTCGTTTACTTCTTCTTCTTCTTCTTATTATTATTATTATAAAATATCATGATGAACGATTTTAACATGAAATGAACTATATACAGCCAAAAAGTGCTACTTAGGATTGCAATAAACTTAAGCTGGCTACTGATGCTTCCAAATAGTTTTCGTTCACACCAACGACGACAACAGAAACAACATGTGCATGTACTACTAATACTTTTCATCTTTAATGTACATTCTGTGCACATTTTTAATCTTTAGTGGTACATTTTTGATAGTGGATGAATAGGACAATTTAAGCTCTAACCTCCCGCTTGAAAGTTAAGGAAGTCTATTAGAAAGTTTTCATTCATTCTGGATTTCATCTATATGCTTGCATCGTCACAGATTCTATTTTCTTCATAATGTGCTGCTGTTCTGTTGGAGGAGTAGCACCAGCTTGATTGTTTCATGAAGCCTGGTCGCTAGACTCTATCGGTGTCTTTAATTCTTAATGAGACTTAACGGGTGTCTTTGTAGCATTTCCGTTTTTTCGCCTTGAGAGTGGATTCCATCCTATAAGTCTCTGTAGAAAACCTTTCTTTAGATGTTGCTCATCAGGCATTCCTATATAAAGTTGGTGCATCTTAGCTGTGAAACTATAATATCATTTGTTTTTTTTTGCGTCCTTTGATTTCTCCAGACCACTGAGTCTGTAAGCTTGTTTTAACGCTTGATTTTAAGTTTTCTCAATTACCTTAAGTAGACATGGTGATCTCTTTGAATGATGTTGATATAATAGCCATGCCACGCATGAATATAGGAGAGTTGACTGAGCCATGTAGACTTTCAGCTTGGTATCGACATTTGTTTCATTTCGCTTATAACATTTGCACATATTCTTCCAAATGCCACACTGGCTTTTGCCGTTCTAGTCATCAATACGCACTGATCTGAAGAAACTGCTTCTCGGGTAGATGAATGTGTTAAACAAATCAGTATTTGTCCTCTGTGTCTGGTGTGGGTTCGAGCCCCGCGCTGGCAACATGTGAGACAAGCCAACTTCTGCTTGCGGGTGTACCAGGTGTTTTTTTCTCGGGAAACTTCCGTTTTCGCCCACCTACTGATTGGCCCGTCTCATATGAGCTGAAATAATCTTGAAAGGGACGAAAAATGAATTAAAAAAGTATTTGTCTATTTGTAGTAATTCGCGGATTGTTGTACAGCTTTCCGGTGCCGATTGGAGCACAGCATTTGTCTTTTTTGTTGATTGCAAGGTCATAGCTATCACAGGTAATCCATGTGGATCTGTTGCACCATGCTTTTATGCCTATGAGCTGGTATTCTTCGCCATTTCCTTTATCTTTGTCATCTGCATAGAGTGTATCATCCAGCACATCTATGTGCACCTTAGTTTTAGATTTCAACTTCCGTTGGTCGAATAATTTTCCATTCAAAAACGTTCCTGATTGGAAAATGAGTATCAAAGACTTAAACGGCTTCAATGAGTATCGCAAATGATATCATACACAAAGGTGTTGTCCCCTAGCGCAACCCTGTTTGGCCTCATTTGTCATATCACAAGGTTAATTGAACTCCCTATCGTCCTGTGCATGCATATCATCATTCCCACAAGATGACCATTTGACCATGATTTCCTTTGACAGCCCATATCTTCGCAAGTCTCTCACAACTTTGTTTAAATTTTTGATGAAGTTGACAAGCGCCATATATAGGTCTGCTTTCTGTTCTTGACATTTCTCATAAAGTTGTCTTGCTATATGAAAATCATCTATTGTCTTCCTGTCATCTCTGAATCAGCATTGAGTTTCCGGAATAAATCCTGTCTGTCAAAGACTTCAGGATTTCCTTTCTGTGTGTAAAGATGAATGTCTTGTGGGAATTCTTCCTTCCTCCACGCAGCCACGGTGAACTAGCTCTTTCAGTCTCTCTGTCATGGAATGCCCCCAGACGGTAGCGGAACTTGCATTTGAACATAGAAATTTGCCAGCTGAGAGTCTGTTGAACTGCTAGAGACGCCTTTAAATTACCCTTGCATATTTGATTTTAATTTGAAGTATATTTTTCTGGCTATCATTACCGATTTATAAGAGATCACTGATGACGATTTAGTACTTTATTAGTATTTTATTGTCTTTCATCTATGACGGTTTGGTATTTATCAAGCGAACAAACTGAATTTCTTCTATTTTCTTTCAAGAGTCCTGCATGTCTCTGACTTTTGATATAGATTGACACATATTGCTGCTGGTTTGTCTTCTTGAATAAGGAGCTAGTATCATCTTAATGCTTGTGCTGTTCCTCAAGATTCTAGAAGCCGCCGAATATCTTAACCAGTCTCATCAAACAAGTAACTGAGTTTTCGAGATGGATGTTCTTAAAGTTCTATAGCTGAAGAATGTTCCAGTTTTCTTCTGTGTCTTCCAAACTGAGATTGATTGTACCCAGTTGGATGCAAATGTACATTCTATTTTGGTTCAATTTCGAGACACCCAGTCTCTATGGTGGTTTCTTGCTTAAAAGTCGCCTCTAAGGCTCGTGTTTGATGACACCAGTCTATAATCTATCCAGCACCCTGCTCTACATTACATTTGTCACTCTGACACCCTGCCTGTCTTTTTCTCCACACTATGACATACAGTTTATGAGACGCCCGAGTTTGGATCGCAGATGCACCCATGATGTTCACTTGTATATCACTTCATCTGGACTGATCATGGTAGGTGTATGAGATGGACAATATTGACATATTTATCGCCCGTCAGAGGAAGTATCGAGGTCATTAGGTGGTCATTGATGCCTTATGGCAATCCTGACAGCTTACACAAAGCCAGCTTTTCTCACTTTGGCCTCCACACTAGGAGAAAGTACAGCCGGCACCAACTCTTTTTCCATAAACTCTACAAACTAAGTCTCACTCAGTACAGCTATCTGCTTAACTGTGACTTACAAGTGACTGTTCTACGCTGTTGTCCAGTCGACCCAGGATTATCTATTAAGGGGCGAACATTCCTCTGCCGATCTTCAATGGTGTGACTACCATCTCAGTATTTGGGAGACAATATTAACTGCTTAATAAAGGTGCTTTACATAAATTCATGTTAAATATTATGCTTTCCTACAATTATGACCAGGGGAGAGTGGTAGCCTTGCGGTAAAGCGTCGGACTGACTGCATCGAGAGGTCCTGGATTTGGTCACCACTGGGGGCGTCGTGTTGTGTCCTTGAGCAAGACACATTTACTCACCACAGAACTGAATTATACCAAGTAGTGTTAGTTCAGTGCAGGCATGACTGCAAAACATGTTGACTCAATACAAAGAAGAAAAACAATATTGACAATCCGTACATGTTGACTGTAGCTAAATATACCCCTATACTACTATGATTAAAATAAAAGATATCAGTTGTTCAACTTTGAAAGATCAGTCGAGTAGATAATAAATATTTGTTATGCTTAAATCATATTTATCTTGTGTCTTTTCACACAGGAGCCCGTAATGATCCATATGAATGTGTACTTGTTGAGTGATGCTTAAATTATGGCAATTTACGGTATTATATTTTCACAAAAGCAGTTTTATGGCATTGTTGGACACGTTGATGAGTCCCAGAACAATGGCTTAAGCAATGACAATCAGTAGTGCAATACAATCCACCCATTTACAAATTCCAGTAGTATAGTTTGTCAATTAATCGTAAAATCAAATGATTTTGACGGCCATCTTGAAAATTGCGTTAGCCACCTTGAAAATGGAAAAATCTGAGATGGCTAACGAGGAAATATTTATTAGAAAGGATTAAAGAACATATTCTGAAAGTCTCATACTTGTATCCGGAAGTGCAGGATTGTCTCAAAATCCTGACGTTTCCATCTCCACTATTGCCAAATCACAGGTAATGCTCACTTCAACGATAATACAAGGCTCTAAGCCTAGAGCTTTGATAATTTGCATGTAGTATTGCCTAGTGTACCTCTACGAAGTTTACTAAAATCATGATCCCCGGGGGTCAAACTGGCCCCGCCCCAGGGGTCACTTGACATACTTTCTTATTATTAAAGCTACGGCAATGAAATTTGAACCATGTGTATAGTTTTGCTTTTGAAACTTAATCAGCACCTTTAATGACCTTGACCTACTGACCTACTTATTACTAGACCTACGGCAATGAAATTTGAACCATGTGTATAGATTTGCTTTTAACATTTAATCAGCACCTTAAATGACCTTGACCTACTTTCTTATTACTAGAGCTACGGCAATGAAATTTATTTGTTTGTTTGTTGTTTAACGACGCATCAACCCTGATGGGTCATTAGCGTCTAACAAGGTAAAACGTTAAAATATATTGAACACGTATTAAAAAGTAACACTAAGTAAGATATAAATGTCGTTGTAAAGAAACGATATATGAAATAATAAGATTGGTGATTTAAAAATTATATTTTATAAAACAGATTTACTTGTCTAAGAAATGATAAAATCTTTCCAACGGGTACATCTTTGAACAATTCTTTCAAGTTATTAGCTTGAAAACAAGACATTCGCTCTGCTGCAAAGTCAGTGCATTCTAAAAGAAAGTGTTTAACTGTGAATGGTGTATCACAGCCAACGCATTTAGGTTCATCTTCTCGCTTTAATAAGTGGGAATGTGTTATTCTTGTATGACCAATTCGGACCATTTGTATAGTTTTGCTTTTAAAATTTAATGAGCACGTTTAATGACCTTGACCTCGACCTACTTTCTGGAGATATTCACACTGCATGTTCTAAATTTAAGCATTATAAGTAGGCACAGAATAATAATACTGTTTTAGCAGTAAATCTTTGTAGAACCCTGCCCTTAATTATTAGACCAAGGCTGCAGGTTTTTTTTATTTAATTTTCTTGCAGATGGGGATTACCATGTGCAAAGACAACAGATGCTTTCACGCTGGACCGGATCCACTTTAATACCAAAGACACAGGTGCGGGGGATGAAATTGGATTGGACTTTGCTGATCATGTCATGAGATCAAAAATTTCTTTTGGGGCATACTGCGATATTATGGATGATAGATACAGACGTAGAAATTCCAACTCTGCTTCATTTATTGCTTCATTTATGGCTAATAAACCCTTCATTGCATGGTGGTTTTCTTGGATTACTAAATGTAAGATTGATTTTAGAAAGCCATGTAATTTGTATATGTACCAGCCAAAGTATTTGGCGGCAGATGACACCAAAATTGGAATCAACACAAAAAGTGCCACAGTTTTACCTACTGAGACACCAACTGTTGACAGTTTAAGAGACATTCCTAAGCACACTGTGAATAGTTTCTCAGCTAATTATGATGATGAGCCAACTAGATCAGAAGACACATGCAATAAAGGTTATGCAATTGGTAGGAAAGTTGTTGCATTTCTGTTTTGTGGTTTGATCTCACTAGAATGGTCATTGCTATGGCTATCACATGATACCAGGATTTGAAGGGAGAAGACCCAGCATGTGCTGCATATTTATATCTTGACTATTTGTGCATAAACACATTTCCTTTTACACAATCATCGTCATGTATGTATTTTTACGACCCGTTGTTGAGGCCTTCTTCCAGTAAGTCACTGAAATCCATAAAGTTCAAAAATGTTCTTAGAATATTTTGGAATGGAAGACGATTTATCGCATCCAACAAAAATTTAACCACCTACGTGTGATTGTTACTGAAAAGAATGTAGTGAAACAGGTGTCAATCAGAAAGGGACCAGAGGCGCAATAAAAAAAACTAATTTAGGTTTAGTAAGAGAAGGCTTTGTGATGGTACAACGTCCATCTTGGTGATGGCAAAGCTACCGTATTGCAATTTAGTGATTGTCAAGATTACAGGATTTCACGGATGCCATGCAAACACATGTTTGTAATATCTAAGAAAACAGATAAAGATTGGGACGACCTCAGTCTTAACTTCCGCAATAGCCCCTATATAACACTAGATCAAGACATGCTGTCCGTAGACATTTTTGAGGACGATATAAGCGCAGCATATTATACTGTATTTATTTTCAGCTTGGTTATTCACATCAGACAATATCAAAGCTTTCAAGGCACCCATATCTTGACTACCAAACATCAGAAAATATTTATTTTCAGACCAGAGGTACCGTGTAGACTTTTATGTTATGGACTCAATGGTAGACGTATGATGTTTGCAGTTCTGAGGGTTTTCTTAAGTCAATATACAACAATTACTCTGTAGAATCTATTCATAAGCACTCCAAGAATACAGTACAGTCAAGGGGGATTTTCACCAGCCCCCCCCCCCACCCCCGCGGGGAGGGGGCTGCAAGAAAAAGGATTAAAATTTTAATATCCACCGCGGAAACGCCCTAGTCGGCGGGATTGCGGAGTTTCCGCGGCGGGGTAAAGAAGTAGAAATTTTAGCGTCCGCGCTTACCTGTATTTTTTTGTCTCTAACTTGATGAATAAGGAAAGTGGGCGGGGCTTGTTTCCAATTTATTGTAATGCATACTTGTACTTAGACCCGAGTTTAAATCTAATTCGATTGTTATTTTTGTTTCATGTATCTTAATTAAAAATACATGTTTTACGATCATAAAGTGTAAATGCATTTCTGTCACGAAAATCCCAGATTCTGCATGGTTGTAGAATCACTCCAGTGAAAGATATAAGATATGGTACGACGCACACACACCTAAAGGCAAACAGAGAGAGAGAGAGAGAGAGAGAGATTGCATTATCTAGAATTCAGCACTCTTTTTTGTCATTTATTCTAAGTCCTTTTCATCTTTGATAGACAAAAGAAGTTTCGGCAAATTGTAATTGGGCGGTTGGACCTTTACTCTACTGATTGGCTTGTATAATGTTTCACCCTTAGAAGCAATTAAAATTAATAATTAAGCCGGTCCATCTGTTTACCTGTCAATCATTTTGACGTCATTACTTTTCATTGGAAATCCTCCGCAAATCCGCGGTGGAATTATACAGGTAACGGGAGGATCCTCCGCGGATCCCCCGCAATCCGCGGCGGGATTAAAATATTCCGCGGTAGGATTATAAGCGGACAGGTGAGAGAGATTACGGGGGGCTCAGAGAAATCGTCCACGGGGGTGGGCGGGCTGTTGAAAATCCCCCTGGACTGTACTGTACTTGAATGTTTGGCTTTATTCCATGAGAGCTTGCTCCAATGTCCATGCCTAGGGATGGGGTTAACTGTCAAACCATAAATAGTATGTATTGTGGTAGAGGATCTTATTGGTATTGGTCATTTATATGACCGATTTTAAGATTTTATACCTTAATGATATTGATTTTGAAAATATATTGACAATGTTTTCATTGAAGGCACCCTTCGCCTATGTTGATTTTCATTTCCTAAGGTGACATTTCTTATAATCAACATCTCAGCAATGAAGTATTTAGGAAAGGCATCACACGCTTGCGGAAGTATACCACGAGACGTTTTCTAATGGCATATCATCGTTGGAGGCACCTAATTTTTCGGAGTCTGGATGAATGCCAGAAGGTGATACCTTTACAACGGAGGCTCCGAACACGTCTTCTTCATCGGAGGCACAGGAGAGCAGCTGCGGTGCGGGAGCGACGACGGACGGGACCGATGGATCGACGCAAACGGTGATTGTCAAGGGAGTCAACCTATCCCTTGTCAAAACGACTACAACACATCTTGATGGACTGGTAGAGGAGCAGAGGATCGCGTTTGTGGGTTATACCAACTCCGTTGACCTAAGGGACATAGACCCACAAGCACTATTTGACTACATACAGCATGAATTCTTTTGAGTATACTATAGTAAAAAATGATAAACTGTGGAATAAACTGAAACTTTGGATTGTGTTAATGAGTGATTGGGGCTATTTAAATGCTTTATTCATACGAACTGGATTATTTGATATTCTTCTGTGACAGGGAAATTTTTGTGTTTTTGATTTGTATCTCTCTCGCATTCAGATCGTGCCACCCCTTCAACACTGAACAGCGGAGGTTCAGTCTTGGGGGAGGGCTGTGTACCGGAAATGCGTTAAAGGCAACGATTCCCCGGCTTGTCCACGTCATACTTCAAGGGAGTTCAATGTGCTGGAACTCCGCTGCGGCAGTATGCACGTGGAGGAGTCAGCGGAGCTTGTTACCATCTGCTCCCAGCAGATGGGAGGACTCTGACAGGAGACTCACTGGAGCTCCTGTCAGAGTATATAAGGCACGGCCCTCTGAATGCTAGGCAGACTTTCGTTATGTTGTGCTTATTATAGCTTGAAATAATAATCAGGAATTTGAAAGGGTAGGTGTATTCCTTGGACCAAATCCACTTGGACCGCTGGACTTGGACCAGTCCAAGTGAATATCAGCTGGACCAAACAGGGTATTCCTTGGACCAGGTAATCCTTGGACCATCATTGGAAGTAATATACATGTTAAAATATGCTGTTAAAATACATACTTGAATTAATTAGGAAGCTTTATCTGAAAGTGGATCCAAATATCTTGTGGGTCTTAGTTTCCTTAAATATTTTTGGGGAAATAAAATATCCTTTGAATTTATAGATCTGACAAAAATTCATGAATCTAGATTTGTTTTTCATTTCTGTGTTGTTGTTTTTTTTTCATCTCTTTTCAGAACTGTGTTAGTTTTCATCTGGCATCTGCATGCCCTAATTATCCCAAAGTAACTTTATGAGAGTTTTAATCTGATGGACATGCAACATGACACTTCTAACACCTTATATAAATATCCCTGTGTGTATGTTGTTTCAACTTATTTTGACACTTTTGACACCACTGTATATTTAAAGATGATCTTTAATCCATGTAGAATATATGCTTATATCCTTAAATTTGGGTAATGTGGAAAAAACTGTTGAATTATGTTTTAAATTCAGCATTAACTAATAAGTGTTTTTTTTTTTTTTTTTTTTTTTTTTTTTTTTTTGTTGTTGTTGTTGATTCATTGTTATTCTTTATACTTGTTGTTCATACTGATTCAATAAATACCAAATAAATTTATAATCTGTTCAAATTTAGTGTTTATTATTCATTAACTATTGACCTAAATCAAATAGATAATGACTGGCCCAACAGGTATATCTGGTCCAAGGATTACCTGGTCCAAGGAATACCCTGTTTGGTCCATCTGATTTTAACATGTATATTACCTCCAAATGACTGGTCCAAGGATTACCTGGTCCAAGGAATACCCTGTTTGGTCCATCTGATATTTACTTGGACTGGTCCAAGTCCAGCAGTCCAAGTGGATTTGGTCCAAGGAATACACTTACCCAATTTGAAACGTGCTGTGTGTTGCTTTGTTGTCTATGTCCGTCTATGCTTACTTTCACACGAATCCGTTTTACGTCCCAGTCAACAGCAATGGTCATGTCGGGACGTTGCCTCCATTTCTAGGGACTTTTACCAAGCATTTCGATGTCATATGACACTCAAAATGTGCTTCATAAATACAACCCTGCTATTACTGTAGATGGTGTTGTGCAGTGTGGCGGCCGTAAAGTGTCACCATATATCATCCATAGTGCAGATTATATTTCCTCTTTGTCCTTTTAGATCAGCTAGTGTATTCTGAGAAATCAGAAATTTATTATCGGTTTACATTCATTTTCTTACCAACTTTTAATGTATTTGGACCTATTTCGATTATACTAGGCATTGTTTCGACTACCCTGTTAAAATTGCAAAACTAAAGTAATTCTCCTTGGCTCCATTTTGCCAAATCTATAGAGGCTTAAGTAACCAAAACCGCGGTATGGCTCATCCCTTTCTCATTATTATGTTCACTGCTTTTAAAGGATCTCATTTTGAGTTCTTATTTGCTATAACTGCAGCTGGTGTTGCGCAGTGTGGCGGCCTTAAAAAGTCTCACCGTACATCATCCATACTGCAGATTATATTTTCTTTTTGGTCCTTTGAAATCAGGGAGGGTATTCGCAGAAATCAGAAAATTATTGTCGGTTTAGACCCATTTCCTTACCAACTTTTAGTGTATTTGGACCTATTTGGCTTATACAAGTCCTTATATCGACTCCCTTTCAAAAATTGCAAAATCACAGTATTTCTCTTTTGGGCGGTCGAGTGGTTAATGGCGCTGATATTTCATTACTGCACTTAACCATTCTATCATATCACCGCCGTGTTTGGTGTGGGTTCAAGCCCACATGTCAGACAAGCCAAGTTCTGCTTGCGGGTGTGTCAGGTGGTTTTTCTAGAGGTTATCCCGTGTTCGCCACACCTACTGACTGGCCCGTCACATATGAGCTAAAATAATCTTGAAAGGGACGTTAAACTGAATAAAAATATATAAAAAAAAACTAAATATGTCTGCCATCTTTGGCTCCATGTTGTCAAATGTAGAGGGTTATTGCAGGGTTCGACACTAAAGGGACAAGTAGGCAAAGATCAGGAAAAGGCGCAATCAGAAAAAGATTCCCACTCCAAAAACCGAGGTGGGAAAAAACCAAACTAACAATCAGGTACTTATACCATGAAACATATCGTAAGCCGAATGAGCAGCTATTTTCCCAATAGGTGGCCACTCAGTTACCTTAACTTAACTAAAAATATGAAAACATACATAAGGCGCCAACAGCACAAAAAATGTTATACACCAAGACATAAAACAAAAAGAACCATCACAGAAGTATCGACTTGGAACGATCAGTAACACAAAGTTACTGGCGGGCTTAAACCGGTTTTACATGGCCATAACCTCACCCTAAGCTTCTGCAGTGGTTCATAACATTTAGTTAGTTATTTGGTCTCTTAAATTATTATGCTGGACTCCTTGTTTTTGTTTGGAGGCAGTCCAACGGACTACTTGAAACTGGGGGAAAATATGATACTAAATTTCTTGTCTTGTCTTTTTTTTGTAGATTCTAATTTCACTAAACTTAATATAGCTTTCAAAACACTCCCAAGTTTAGTTTGTATATTTTTCTACTACACAGTTAACTGCATTTATGCATTAACATGATGAATTGTTAAAATAAGCTGTTAACATTTTCTCCTGGTTCAAGTTTGGACTCCTAAATTTGTGTTTGGACTCCTTTTTTCTGAAGTTAGGAGTCCGATGGAGTCCTAATCTAAGCAGTTAATGTCTAACCTTGTCATTGAAGAGGCTTTAGTAGCCGAAACCGCGGTATGGCCCATCCCCTTTCTCATTATGTTCACTGCACTGCTCTTAAAGGATTTCAGTTTGATTTGTATTTGCTATTACTGCAGCTGGTGTTGTGCAGTGTGGCGGCCGAAAAACGTTTCCCCGTACATCAGCCATAGTTCAGATATTTTCTTTTTTGTTGTTGTTTAACGACGCATCAACCGTGATGGGTCATTCGTTTCTAACAAGGTGAAACAACAAAACATATTGAAATCATATTAAAATGTGACACTTAGTAAGATGGGTTGTAAAGAAACGATATATGGAATAAGATTGGTGGTTAAAAGTTTATATTTTATAAACCCGGTGGTGTCACTCTTGAATTTTTTTGGGACCATGCTTGTTCCAAAAATCGCGGAAAAGGGGGTACTTTTGAGGTCAAAACCCGGACCGCGTTTTCGGGGAAAAAGGGGGGTAATTTCAGATCGGGTTCCTCGTTTTCCATATTTAGGTGTTTTTCATTTCACTGTATTTCCGCGCTTAGGGGTGTTTAAAATCTCTCGCCGCATTTTTCGATGGAAAGGGGGTGTTTTTATCTGATTCTAATTCCGCGTTAGGGGTACTTAAATTCCGCCCCTCCGCGTTAAGGGGTATTTTAATTCTGCCCCTCCGCGTTTCCCACAGAAATGGTGTTTTCGTTTACGCTTACGGGAACGGGAGGACTTTCCGTAATTATTTTTGGAAACCAAACCAGTCAAATTTTATAAAACGTTTTTTTATTGGACAATGATTTTTAAAATCAACAAATAAATGATGAGATGCATATTTGTTGTTGTTGTTTGTAAATCCCGCCTCTGTCAGGCGAACCTCGTAAAACGAGTAAATCCTTAGGTTCATAAAATCAATACTGGTAAAATGGTAAAATGTCACAATAAAAAAGTTCTCTCATGCTATAATCCAATGTAAAATCACAACAATCCAATAAAATCACACAAAAGAGTTAATAATTGTTCAATCAACAGGTGATAAAATGCCCGAGGCTAATCCATAGGTACATGTAACTACGATAAAACGAGTGAGTTGTTAAAAGTGTTCACTAAAGCTATGTCCATGCGAATAAAATCCTGAATAAACGTGCACAGTATTTACAAGTTATTTACACAACCGTTGTCCTGCCACAATTGAGCATGCGAATTTATGTTCTTTCCAGTTTTCTCTCTGACACTGTAAACTACAATATTTAGAAAGTTTGCATTTAGAACACTTCCTAAGGTTCACTTCAGGAGGTCCCATATTGCAGTTTGCACAGATGTCTGGCATTTCAAAATCACATGCATCATCGCTAACGTCATCGTCACTGTCCAGGTTCGAACCCGAAGGGGCAGAGGTAGATCCTTCTTCCTCGCAGGTGTGAACTGGATGTTCCGAACGTCGGGATTGCTGACATTGGGGAGATCTATCCTGTACTTTGGCAAAAATGACAGGCTGTATGTCCAAAGCAGACGGGTTGGTATCCACATTGCTGGTGACAACCTGATCAATAGCCTTTGGGTCAGTAACAGGCTTGGGGTCCGCCCTGGCACAGAGCTTACGCTTCCGACGCCACCGGTTCCAGCGCTCTCGGACACGCTTCCGTCGTGAAGGGGATTTTCTCTTCCGCTTGACAGAGCTGCTAACGGGGGAGGCTTGGTCCTGACCCTGTCCGCATAACCTTTGTCCAGTGGCGAGATGTTTCATAGGACTAGGAGAGTGAACAATGTTCAGCGAGAGCTGCCCATTCCATGATTTCGTTAATGTCCATGAAATCGGAGATTTTCCTTCCTCTAAAACATTAAGTACGCTTAAGAACACATCTGGTAAAATATCTGGACGATTAAAAGTCGTTTCCATAATATCTTATTTAAAATCCAGAGAGCTCATATTTTATAAAAAGGTACAAGTAGGCAAAGATCAGGAAAAGGCGCAACCAGAAAAAGACTCCCACTCCAAAAACCGAGGTGGGAAAAAACCAAACCAACAATCAGGTACTTATACCATGAAACACATCGTAAGCCGAATGAGCAGCTATTTTCCCAATAGGTGGCCACTCAGTTACCTTAACTTAACTAAAAATATGAAAACACACATAAGGCGCCAACAGCACAAAAATTTTAAACACCAAGACATAAAACAGAAAGAACCACCACAGAAGTATCGACTTGGAACGATCAGTAACACAAAGTTACTGGCGGGCTTAAACCGGTTTTACATGGCCATAACCAATCAACCAATCAACGAGGATATTCCATCTTGTGTCGGATTTTTTCTCGGCTCCAAAACTTACTAAAATGGATGTCGATTGTCGGGGCAATGCCGAAATTGCCCTGACTGTAGCTTCATAAGTGAAATTGGGGCAGTTAGGTGTGCATACTGCGGTTGCCCACCGGGGCAGCACGAGCTTGGTAAGGATGTAGAGTTAAAATAGCAATTTCGCACATGAATTTGGATGGTTCAAAAGTTGGTCAATCACGGAGTTGGTGGCGGGGGTGGTTGGGTTTGACTTTACTAGTTGGTTGGATAAAAGGGGGTGATAATTTTGTACAATGTACTGGTTTTCGAAAAAAAAAGGGGGGGTATTTTGACAGTAGGTTTTCCTTGTTTTTACGATAAAAGGGGGTGATAACTTTGTACAATGCCGTGATTTTGCCAAAAAAGGGGGTATTTTGACAGCAGGTTGTCCTTGTTTTTGCGATATAAGGGGGTAATAATTATGTACAATATCCTTGTTTTTCTGAAAAGGGGGTTATTTTGACAGTTGGCTGTGTAACGAACAGCCGAGCCAAGCCACAGAAACCCCGTCGGTGGAAAAGCATGCTCATCCACCAAGGGTGGTTTACTGCGCTATATACCTAACACTTACTCTAATCACAAAGTTTCGAGTTTCTAATTTGCATATTACTACCCGCTAATATACCGCTAATACGTTGCACCAACGTATTCTACAAGGGAGACTATCCCGTTACATTACTTCCCCCTCCGAGAAGACTCGCCCCGAGTCTTGGCCTAGGGACTACATGGGTAAGGCAACTCCGTTCTGGCAGTTGTCATCATCCCACCGCTGCCACCAAATGTAACGAACAGCCGAGCCAAGCCACAGAAACCCCGTCGGTGGAAAAGCATGCTCATCCACCAAGGGTGGTTTACTGCGCTATATACCTAACACTTACTCTAATCACAAAGTTTCGAGTTTCTAATTTGCATATTACTACCCGCTAATATGCCGCTAATACGTTGCACCAACGTATTCTACAAGGGAGACTATCCCGTTACAGCTGTCCTTGTTTTTGCGATAAAAGGGGTATAAAATCTGTCAAATATCCTTGTTTTCGCGTGAAAGGGGGTATTTTTACAGCAGTTAGTCCTTGTTTTTGCGATGAAAGGGGGGTAAAAATGCTCCAGGAAGTCCTTGTTTTTGCGACATAAGGGGGGTGTTTTCAAAAACGTGGAACGAGCATGGGGTCAAAAAAATTTTAAGAGTGCCACCGCCGGGTTTATACACAATGAACTTGTCTTAGAAATGACAAAATGTTTCCAAAGGGTACATCTTTGTGCAAATCTTTCAAATTATTAGCTTGAAAACAAGGAATTTACTTTATGCTCTTTCTTTTTGATTTTTATTTAACTTTAAATTAACACACCGCTACAACCCATCAGAAAATGTAAGCGGTAACAGGTCGTTTCGGTCTTTTCTATTGCTTTGCTAAAGGGTCACCGCTAATGGTTGTCTGGCTGGCCAGCCGGCAAAACGAATTAATCATCTTATTCATTATATCTAATGGATCGTTTTGCCGTCTGGCTCCAGCACATTGAAGAAATGCCAAGCAATTGGCCAGTTTTGGGTGACGACGATAATTTTTACATTTCATCTTATTTGACCATATTAACTTACACAATAAATGAGGAAACTCTTACCTAAGTTGTTTGCTAAAAAAAAATCCACTTTTTCCCGTAATTTTTTGATTTAGCAAAGGAAAATCCTTTCATGACTTTGCTATCGATCGACAACAAGTTTATTTTAGCGTGTATGAAAAGGCGATCTCTGATTGGTCTAGAATTTGGAACAGCGAGGTCGTACGGTGGAATCCGGGACGTTTCGCTCCCAAACCATTTCGCCCCCTAGTCGTTTCGCCCCCAAGACGTTTCCCCCCTAGTCGTTTCCCCCCTAGTCGTTTCGCCCCCACTAGTCGTTTCGCCCCCCTAGTCGTTTCGCCCCCCTAGTCGTTTCGCCCCCAAGTATATAGATAAAGTATAATCACCTTATGTACATATAAAACTATCATGCTTCTTATTTTAAACTTATTTTCATGAGTTTGGTATCATTTGATAGGCAAATGAATTATGCAATAAACCACATATTTTCGTTAAATTCTATCCATGCGTTTTAAAGCAGCAAATGATTAAAGCGAATTTTAGAATTTTTCGACAAACGTTGGGCAACGTTGCAATTGATGTCAATAAATAATAAATAAATAAAAACAAATAAATAAATAACAGCCAGGAAATCGTGAAAGAGAATAGAAAATAAATACAAGTATTACATATACATATCCCTAAAATACATCGCCGTATTTATTAAATACATTAATACAAAGTTTAATGCATCTGTTTCTATCAAGCATTATCCTATAAAGAAATAAGATTATAATAAAACATTGTAAGTTTTAGAACCTGCAATTTATGAAAGACATTACGAAAACACGCCCATGCAATATTACGAGATTTTTGTAAGTTGCAAAAATTGAAAATTTCAAAAGAGAAAAATTTATATTTTTCATATTTTGATTCAAAACATTCATTGTGGGTTCATGTTAGAACCGCCTTACTGAGGCGGTTCTAACGAGTACCCATAATGTATGTTTTGGATCAAAAATGAGAAAATTATGTATATATCCCTGTTTTCTATATAAAAGTGGGGTTTAAGGGGGTATACATTACACGGACATGTTTTCCTGATGGAACGTAAATGAGCAATAGTTAGATATATACAAAATATACAAAAACATAATATTACGAATAATTAATTAATAAATAAATATTTACCTGTATCACATATGCGATGATGCCAAAATAATAGATAATTAGATTTAAAATTCCACTGAGTCATTAACTTCTCTTAAAGACAAAGCCTGCCGCATGCCGACAAAACCATAGGATTCGGCAAGCAATCCTTGATTAAAGAATCTATTTTTCACACTTTAGTTAATCATCCTTCAGAAGTCGGTGTCAATAATTAATGACATTAATTCTGCACATTATTATACCGTAAGTTTTTCACACCTTCACTTTATTACCACACCAAACCTGATATCTATCTATCTATCTATCTATCTATCTATCTATCTATCCATCCATCCATCCATCCATCCATCCATCCATCCATCCATCTTCTATCTATCTATCTATCTATCTATCTATCTATCTATCTATCTATCTATCTATCTATCTATCTATCTATCTATCTATCCTAATTGACCTTAATAAATAAATAAATAAATAAAAATTGGGGGCGAAACGACTAGGGGGGAAATGGTATTGGGGGCGAAACATCTAGGGTATTGGGGGCGAAACGATTAGGGTGGAAAATAGAGGCGAAACGACTAGGGGGGAAACGACTAGGGGGGAAACGTCTTGGGGGCGAAACGTCTTGTGACCGTACGGTATAGTCTTTATCCGTTAGTACAATGGAGGATGCTGATGTTAGGCAAATGTACCAGCAGCTGAAAACTAATTATCCCAGTTTTCAGTTTGATTTGAAACAAGAACAAATTGATTGTCTAAGAAGTTTGTTGCTCGGTGATCATGTATTTGCGCTTTTGCCAACGGGCTACGGGAAAAGCTTGATTTACACAATTTTTCCCCTTCTAATGGAGCAGGTAAGGTCATTGACTCTTCATGTAAGAATCGAAAGACCGAGTACTTTAGTGACATTTATACACTCATGGTATTTGATGTGTGTGCGATTTTTTTGGTACCGGTGGAAGGCCAGAGCGTGAGGCCTCACTAGAGGGTCCTGGGCTTTTGAATGCTTGTTGCAGAAAGTTGTTTTAGTAGACAGTACCGTATGATCATGAAAGTGTTATGTACAGTGAATTTTCTAACATAAATGAGAAAGCTCTAGACCCCAATTATAAGTGCTAAGCCTCGCTACGTTACATCATGCAAACATATCCATGCAAGGAACGCCCCTTTTAACCCCACTTTTATACAGTGAAGCTCAGGTTTACAGCAGTATACCTATTTTCTTGATCCAAAGGTACTCATTAGAACGGTTCTAACGTGTATCCACAATCAATGTTTTGAGCAAAAAATACTAAATGCTTTAAACTTTGAGGTCCTTGACTTTGATCATCGCAAAATAGGAACATTGTAGTGAAACACCTCCAAAATCTGTTCACATGCTCCACGAAGCTTATGCTCGTTTGTAGGGTGACCTATATTGCCAACCCAAAATAAATCTTGTCTTGTCCTACGGTTGATTGTCACAATTCAGTCCAAAAATATTTGTTTACGTCCCAGTCAACAATTTAGTCTCAACGCTTTCTGAGCATTGATCAGAATACAAAACGGCGCCCGGCTCCCATGTGGGGATCGAACCCAGGATCTGTCGATTCATCGTTTATGTTAGTATATGTATGCATAATGGTTACTCTCTTAATAGCGCATATGGAACGGCGCTAAATTATCGATGTCCGTAATGCAAGTGTTTTGTTCCACAGTTATCAGGGGGGAAGAGACGTACTGCCCTGGTCATTACCCCCATGAATTCTCTTATTCGTGACCAGCTCCACACTCTCCAGAATCATGGCATCAAGGCTGGGTGGTTACAAAAAGAGTCATACGCAGGTAGACGTTTTAGCTGCATCGTACCCATGAATCAAACGTTTCATACTGCACGGAACTCGGACTTCTTAAAGAAATCATCATGAAATACGATCATTTTGTCCGTGTGATGTATACCCCCATACACAAATCTTTATATAGTAAAATTGGAGTGATTGTTTTCTTAATTTTGCTCTAAATCATAGTTTGTGCCCGTTATATTCCCTCAATCTGATTCTCATTGAGGCGGATCTAACATAAGCAAAAATAAGACAATATTATATATAAACTCAAGAATTATCATTTTAATGCTTTGAAATCGCTGTCATGCATGTTTTCTTAATGCAAAATTAAGTGCATATAAAAGGGATGAATACTTAAAGTCTAATGTTTACAGCCATAGAGAAAGGAGATTTCCAGATCTTAATAGCCACTCCAGAAGCAGTCATGATGCCAGAGTCAATCAGACTCCTTACATCAGCACCCTTAAAAGAGCAATTATGCCTTGTGTGCTTTGATGAGGCACACTGTATTTCGGAATGGTAAGTAAAGGTAAAAATAAGCAATGATCAGGAACGGGTGCATCAGATTTGATGTTACTGAAACATGTTGCTCAACGTGTGCTGCAATTGTCTATAATCTTGAGTGTTCTTTCTTCGGTTTCCTTATATTTTAGATGCGTTGTACATATATCTGAGACATGTTAAGAGAAACTGTGACTTTTGGGTTTCGTATCGGGAGTCACCAGACACTACAAAGAGGGCAAATAAAGAACTCAAAACTGGTTTCTTTTTATAAATAAGCTCTTCGCCTTAGCATCATACAGAACAAATTATTAGTTAATATGTGTGTTTTATATGTGTTTTATGAATAAAACATTCATAACAGCCACAACATATCATTTGTCACAGGGGACTGGATTTGCGCCCAGCTTATCGAAAAGTTTCAGAGTTGGTCAGTATTGTAACAGTTCCATCTGTTACAATGAGTGCAACAGCCACAAAAGACGTGTATGACGATCTGAAAGCCACCCTCGCCATACCGGATAGCCACACTTTGATTTCTAAACCTCCTGACAGGTAATCAAGTAAAAAATGTTTCAAATACCCGGATGCCTCAGTTCGCACATTCTCGCAGCATCTGGCGAGACACATTCTCGCGAGATCAGACGAGACCTATCTTGATCTATGGCGCTGGACGTTTTGAATAGTGGGATCACTCTTCCGGTGTCTTCCACATTCAAGCACAGATTCCGACCGCAATAATGGCACGACACAATTCGTGACCAGTGTTCGGTTCGAAAAAACTCACATTGAGCCACATTTTGGGGGATTTTAACCACATGATGGTCTCGGGGTGTGTGTCTGGGTCCACGATGTAGGAAATTCTCCACTATGGTATGAAGGGGTTAAGTCTATATTAGGACTGGATACCAGATAGAACAACAACAACAATAATGGTCGATTTGGGATAAAAACACACACTAAGAACAAGCAAGAGCACCCGCTTGAATTTCCCATGGCCAGCTGTTTACGGGTCATCAACTGGTAAAGCGCTGTCAGCGACAATGGACGAGACAGGGTATACTTTGGGGCGTAAATTATACTTTTGTATAACTCTCTCTCTCTCTCTTTTTCAGGCCAAACATATTTATAGATATTGAAAGAGTTGTTGAAAACATCCCAGATTGCCTTTCTTGGCTGGTGGAACATATAAAAAAAACACTCTGATTCATCAAAGAAGGTCATTATCTATTGCAGAAATGTAAAGAGTTGCGAAAATATTTTTATGTTTCTTCTTGAAGAACTTGGTAGTAATGCTTATCAAAGAAGCATGAAAAGTGCCAACACCAGATTAATTGAAATGTACCATTCAAGAACTGATAAAGGATCCGTTGATCGTATAATGAAGGGGTTCGTAAACTCTGGGGGCAAGATACGCGTTTTAGTAGCTACTGTTGCCTTCGGTATGGGTATAGATTTGCCGGATGTAGATGTAATAATTCACTGGGGCGTAGAGGGCACAGCTCTATCATACTGGCAAGAACTCGGGAGGTGTGCCCGTGATGGCAGAAAAGGGATTGGAAAAAAGGTACAAGTAGGCAAAGATCAGGAAAAGACGCAATCAGAAAAAAGATTCCCACTCCAAAAACCGAGGTGGGAAAAAACCAAAGTAACAATCAGGTACTTTATACCATAAAACATATCGTAAGCCGAATGAGCAGCTATTTTCCCAATAGGTGGCCACTCAGTTACCTTAACTTAACTAAAAATATGAAAACATACATAAGGCGCCAACAGCACAAAAAAATTAAACACCAAGACATAAAACAAAAAGAACCACTACAGAAGTATCGACTTGGAACGATCAGTAACACAAAGTTACTGGCGGGCTTAAACCGGTTTTACAGGTACCTAACCTCACCCTCAGCTTCTGCAGTGGTTCATAACATTTATTTAGTTATTTGGTCCTTGTGGTGAATCTCTAACTAGTCAATGAATCATCAAGAACAAACAAATAAATCATGATAAACATCCTGATGAATCAAAACCCAGGACTCACAGATTGAGTAAGCTGCCCGACGATGGAGATCCCTGGGCGCCGAATAACCTACTAACTCCGGAGCAAAAGAAAAACACCAGTTGGACCCCGGTGGGCCAAGCAACAGACAAGAAGCTCCGGCCCCAACCAACTAAAATGAATAGCTTTAAGTCGGGGCCATCATAGAGTCTGACGCCCGACCCACCGGCGTGCAATTAAAGAAGGCAGCATAGTTATCAACCATGATTGGGTTAAAAACTAAGCATGCAGACTGTCGCATAACATTCAAGTTATAACCTATACGTCTGTAACGTGTTATGATTTTTCTGAACTGAAAAGAAAAATCGTTAATTTTTTGGAATTTTGTACTTGTATTCAAGGTCTCTGTTTCTGTGCTCTGACGACAAAATGAAAGCCTTGTGTGAATCGACAGGCTGTTATCGGGTAAAAATACTAGATTTGTTCAGAATGTCGGGAAAGTCTATCACAACAGAAAAAGACCGATGTGACAACTTGTGTAGTGAATGCGTCTGTGCGCTTTGCACATGCTGTTCAATTTGTTTGAAAGAATGCAATTGTACAGGAAAATGTGACAATATTCTTAAACGATATGGCCTCACATGACTGTAACTGTACCGGAAGTTTGAACATTGTTTGATAACATCGGGGCATGATTAAAAACTCGTATGCTATTTCGGTAATGCATGTTTTCTGTATACAAGAAACAAGATTCACACTCAATTATACATGAATTTGCACAAGTAAGAAGTCTTTCATAGACACAGTTTCTAATTTCCAGATTTTATCAACAGACACCTTAATTAATCCCTACTGAGAACCACGTGGTATTGTATATATGCATACAAACCGATAAACGATCGGTGACACACATTGCAAATGAGACCGAAGTTGAGATTAGATTTTCGAGTTTTCTCCAATAGCGTTAACTCTACTGACTGAAAGATAGGTGCGGACAGTACAGAAATTGAACATTTATTGAAAGGAAATAACATACGAACTCAGTTACCTGAGACACAATAACAATTACCTCAATTTCCCAATAGGTGGCCACTCAGTTACCTAAGAAACAATAACAGAGAAAAATGATTCAAGTCTTGTACTTTTAAAGAGAGCTATGGCACAACAAAAAGGTACAATTAGGCAAAGATCAGGAAAAGGCGCAATCAGAAAAAGATTCCCACTCCAAAAACCGGGGTGGGAAAAAACCAAACTAACAAGCAGGTACTTATACCATGAAACATATCGTAAGCCGAATGAGCAGCTATCTTTAGTGGTTCTACTTTAGTCTACAAAGTCTATCTTTAGTGGTTCTACTTTAGTTTCAATAAAACAAAGACACAGATCAGCTGCTATGTTGTCCCACATCTGGTCTGTTTATACAGTAAGACAAAGTCACTTTTCAACTGTCCATGGCCCCATTTGGATAATACTAGTCTTTGTACTGCTTACTGGCATTAATGGGGGACATCAGTGAGGAAAGTGTAAATTGGCTGTCTCTGGATATAGCTCTTGAAGGTGTTTGATTGAATACTGGGAAGGTTTCATCATGGTTTTGAATCTTTTCATATTTATGTTACTTGCATTTACTAACACCTGATGTGAGTTTTCAATTGACCATCATTTCTAATCTTTTAGCAAGCTTCTCCGTGTGTTTGTTGATCCGCTTGATCAGACCATCTCTGTGCATGAATTGTCTCTGCATAACAAAAGATTCAAAGCCATGATGGAATCTGCCCGGTATGCAGTCAAACACTTTTAACTCCAAGAGCCGCTTAGTTAGAGACATTATATCACGACTTCTTGAAACTGCTTTTCTTGATGTCTTCACTTCCTTTACTTTCGCTACCTCTTTGTCAAATAGCTTTGCCATATCCTTAGAGAGGCCCACCATCTGACTATGTCTGGCAATAGTATCCGTTGTCAAATTTCCACCAGCACTCTTAACAGCTTCTTTATATTCCCTGTTAAAAAACTCCATTTGTAAGTCCATTTCGATATTGTGGCCTAGACCCCCTCTATTATTAACTGTACGATTCCATTTGAGCTGATGTTTTATTCTCTCAGATGTACCCCCATTGACATCAGTGAGCAGTCTATGGGCACAGATGAAATACTTCGGATGATGCTGTTCGTAGAATTCAAGCAAATCGTATCTCCAGTGACGGATCATACGATCGCCGTCATTCTCACGAACAGCATCATTCCGAACCATTTCACCCAGCCCCCGCCACATCAGTGCCTTGGTGTATTCATATCTGTGATCTATATTTGTTTCTTGATCAGCATCATATTGTTTTTCAAGTTGAAACTCTTCAGAGCAAAACCAGTCACCGTCTGGTACGTCTTCTTGCTGTAGATTGACACACTCGAGATGGAACCATCTCCCGTTTGGACAATGTGGGTTCTCACATAGCACCATGTCGCCATCATCCTCACCGTTACACACACAATAAGTTTCCTGTGGCTCGTCATCACTTGGAAGTATCTTCATCGGATGAAAGGCAATTTGTGTGATTTCCTGGCATAAATTAAAGAAACGCTCCCATTTTTCATTTTCATCTCCGCTGAAATCTTCAAGGATTTTGTCAGGGTCTTCTGCTTCACTTAGCTTGCATGCTGCCGCTATTACATACGATTCCGTGGCAAATCGTAGAAGATCAGTTGCGTGATTAAAGCAATGCATAACTCGACTTTGGACGTTTTTGTGTCTGTACACATTTCTTATGTTGTACAACGTACCAGCCGCTCTGGCACTTTTGCAGCTGTACAGAAGTTTGTAGGTGTCCTGCAAAAAACATGTATAATTGGCTAACTGTAAATCACGCCTGGGAAACGGTCAATTTATACACCATTGGTGCACAATGGTAAGAGTAGTTGTCGGTTTCCGGTGTAGGAGTTGACTGACGCAAATAGTGGGGATTTTATTAGGTAGGACAGTTCAAGGTAAAAAAAAATGTTTATTTCTTTAAAATAGCCAAAAGCCATCAAACAATCACCTTGGTCTGTTTCATGTTTTTAAAACTAATTTTTGAAAATAGAAATCAACATCTGTCAATTCCATCTTACTGTGGCCAATCAGAGATATACATGTATAAGGTGATGGTGTACAAGGTAGACATAAGTATTAGACAGGAAATGCCAATTTCAACTTTTTGACTACTAGTTAAAAGATGCTTGAAACACATTGATAAGCTGCTATTCGCGTGGTCGAAAGTCTAAGATTTAACTTTGTTTTCATCTGTCAACTTCTACACCAGAGACCATCAACTACTCTTTCCATTGTACACCAGCGGTGTAGAAATTGACCGTTTCCCGGCTGTGTAACTCCTCTGTACAACGATATTGCTCTGCGTTTAAAAGACATATTTCAGCTGTATGTTTTCGCTTCGATCCAAGAAAATATACATGCCACTTGTAACTTAGCTTTCTCTACAAGTTGACAAACAGCAATATAATTATATGAAATCTCATGGTAAGTAAAAACAATATGAAAGTTGAAACATATACATAGAGAATCAAAATCATCTTTAATCAAGTTCAGGTCAGATTCTTTGAATGACCAAACCTAACAACTTGTAATGTACCTCGAGCAGAATGCCTCTCTTGTGCCATTCTTGGATAGCTGGCGTAAATGCCTGTAGTCTATCCCATGGATTGGCAGCTGTAATTCTTGCCAGCGGTGCATCTCCTACACGTTCGCAGCTCAAACCATCTCCGTATAACAAGATGCCTGCAGGTGAACCGTCACGTTTTTTTCCAGGATTTTGGCGTCGGGAAGAAGGCAATGAAAACAAGAATGCTAGTTTGGAATGTTTTTCCAAGTACATGATCAAACAGTGCAACGGCGAGGCCTAGAGAGACGCCCCCCCCCCCTCTGGCAGAGACCTTACGCAAAGAACCACCCCCTAATATTATTTTACCTGGGCAGAGAAAACTACAGAAGTACAATGTAACAATGCTATCCACCCACCCGTTTTAGAATTTAGACCTAAACTAAAGACAAGCTCGACATTGCTCCCAAGAGAGAGCTTGAGAGAAAAGTGGCAGTGAACTTATCGAGCAGCTCGAGTTTAGTATATACAATGCGACAACACAGTAGAAGTAGTAGTAAAGTGCAGGCTTTCAACGCCATCCTGGGCCGAGCGGACTTAATCCATGGCTCCACCTCAAGGACGTATGCGACAACACAGTGAAGACGGCGGCTTTTATACGGCCAGGCTAACTTGCACGTGCTACCGGACCAATGAATAAGTGGTTTACAATCAAAGCCAATCGAACAAGTTCGTCAAAGTTCGTCATTTCAAACTGAAATGGTGGATGGAAAGCACGGAAGTGAAAGATAAAATAGTGAGAAAACAAGAATAAACGCCATAATTTAGAAGACTGCAGGAGAAACAAAGCATGGATAGCGAGACATGAGACTGCTAAGTAAAATAACACAAAATGCAAGTAGGGGCTACTGCGACATTAGTCTGACTGGTCAGCCGTCAAAATGAAGTATATCATACCCAGTGGTCAAAATGATAAATCAGTTATCAAAAATTCATTTTGACGGCTGACCCGCCAGACTACTGCGACATAAAATGTTCTTAAAATGTGAAAATTAAAAATGCAATGTAAATAAAAAATAAAGACAATAACCTGCTTGAAAGACATTTTTCACAGGAGTTGACACCATTCTGCGTTTGCTTGTCCGTGCTGTTGGCGTCGGTGGATTGTGGAGCAGCAGCTTCCCTCCTATGTAGGTTTCTGTCTTTGCTGTTTTTTTTATTTCTGAGACAGACTCGTTGCATTTCGTTCTGCTGGTTTGAATCCTTCCGATTTTAACTCTACATGTTGAGCATATGGATGGATTAGTTTCTGGCGTGAAACATAGACCTAGATCAGTAAGAACATCTCTCGCCGTTGCTCCTGATCTTTTGAGCTTGGCCGAAATACTGAACTTATCATACCTTTTTCGGCCAAGCTCGCTGGCACACAAACTGCACTGTTCCGCCATTAGTTGTAGTAGTAGCAGCTAGTGTTCCGCCGTTGACTTATCGGCGAACCTCGTTTTCAAGGGTATAACCATCACTAGACCCCAATGATAGATCTACAATGCTGGCCACCAACTATCACCTTAACATATTTACTGTATTTCTATCATTGAGGTTATCATATTTACAGCCCTTTTTGGAGAAGAGAAGCCAGTACTTACCATATAATGCTGAGCGCCAAGCAAGGTAGCCACGGCCAGGGATCGAACCCTCGACCTCCCCCTTCCGAAGCGGACGCTATCGGTTACGTTATTCAGTTTCCAGCTTCCCGTTTTCAGAAAACAGACTATAGTTTGAACTGTCCTAGCCGTGAACTCTCGGCGACCAATCAGATAAAACTTCCGATGGGAAATTCCATTTAATCTGTGTCATCTCCATTTTTTGATCAAAAAATGATACATACTGTTGGATTTCCCTTCGATTTTCAAACAATTCTTTACTTTTTGGAAAAAATTATGACTGTGACTTGAGGTAAGCATTATTTGTGACATTAAGAAAGGTTTGTTACAGAGCCGTGGGCGTTGAGTACGTAATAAAATCGATTTAAAATACACATTCAGCAACTTGGCATATGGTCGATGTACGGAAGTCAGACGTGAAAATGATAACCATCAAAAAAATATCAGATATCAAAAATTCATTTTGACGGCTGACCCGTCAGACTACGCTAATGGATGCAATATTTTGATACTTGTTTCACAAATGGCACACACGTTGGCCCTTTGGTCTGATTAGTCGCTTTCTTATTGGCTGTTTCCTGCTAGTAAGCACTATTTTTGGTGCTTTAATAGTCTTACTTCATGATTATGCTTATATTTTACAGATAATATCTCTTTTGTACAAAAAAGGCTAATCCCTGCACCGTCAAACACTGCTAAGTGTTAACGCCACTGCAAAGTATCAGGAGCTGAACGTCTGAGACGCATTGAAGCCTCAAAGGCCACATCAGCGTCGGTCATCCAGAAGATGCTGCATATAGGCAAAGGCTCTTTAAAGGCTAAATCTCTCCAAGAGCTTTTGAGCAGACTCACATTTAGAGAAGGACTAGTTCTGTCAATCTGTCCTAATTCAGTATTTTTACAAAGGTTTGGTACCTGTTGACCAAGCTCATGATTCTTTTAGATTTAGAAGTTTGCCCCAAAATCCATTATGCAGAGGAAGAAGAATTTTAAGAGCACTATTGTAATAAGTTGTTCACATATATTGACGTAATGATATACACAGAACAATAAAAAAAAATAAAGGAATACCACATAACACCACCTATTTTCCTATTTTCTTGAAAAATGCAGTACAAACAAGCTCATAATTGAAACGATAAAAACACTATTTGTTTATTACAAGGGGGATAATTTAGTATTTGTTGAAGTTGCAAGATAACTGCTTAGGCTTAAAAAAAATGTAATGTTTCCGATTTCCCGACCGACTGGTCAAAATCTGCGCCGACTGCAACTTTTTTAGCGCTCAGAAAAAAAAAAAAGTCGGCGACCGACCCTGTTCAACGATTCCAGTTTTTATCAAAAGTCAAAACCATTTCGTTACGAGAATTTGTCCGCGCCGATTTTCGGATATTTTCGGTCTTTAACAATTACGATCAAGAACAACAACATGGCTACTGTGTAGTGTGTTGACACGACCAAGCACATAAGTCGCGATTTATTTCGACAAATGTAGCCACATACCTGCTTCAAATGTAATAAAAGCCTTGCGGCACAATGCCCCGTTATCCCTGTTATACGAAGACGGCCATCCTCGGTGTAAAGGTTTCCGATTTGGAGTAAAATGTGCGGTAAGAAGAAAGTCTGGTAAAAAAAAACAAAAAAACCTACCGACCCCGATTTTCCAAGGAAAAAAAAAAAAAAAAAAAAAAAGCCTACCTACCGACCCTATGCTAAATTTATGATGAAATCGGAAACATAACATTTTTTTAGGCCTTAGTGGTACATATTGATTAATCATTTGGAATAGTGGTACATAGGCATTTTAATTGTGACATGGTTTTGTAATGTTTGAACAAAGTGCATTGCATCGTTTACTTTATTTAGCATTTCTTTGTCGATGATGAATAACTCTGGTTACACTCGTCAGAAGGAAAATCACAACTATCTAGCTGTTGTGATCCACTGCAGAAAGGGTGAGGTTAGGCGCCTGTAAACCGGTTTAAACCCCACAGTAATTTTAAATTACTGATCCTTGTAAGGCGATACTACTGTGGTCGTTCTTGTTTTGTGTTTTGGAGCCAAAGTCCAATGAGTCTGAGTCCGATTTATCTGGCATTGTAGCACCGCATTATGAAAACTTGCGCATGCAATAAACAGGAATTGTTTTAGCTTTATAAATTGAAAATTTTCAGCTGAAAACTATTTATATTTTTCTTTTTTTTTTTTCTTTTTGCTCAAAACATAGATTGTGGGTGCAGGTTAGAACCGCCACGGCGAGGCCTCTCCAGTGCCAGGAAATGGCAAAAAGCAATACATATTTTCGCATCTGGTGGAGCTGGTGTTGGAAAGACGTTTTTGCTCTTTGTTATAGCAGAATATCTACACCAGTTTACACCTTTAAAGTATGAAGAACGTCCAGCTGTATTGGTTGCTTCTACTGGATCAGCAGCTCGATTAATTCGTGGCCACACATTGCATTCTGCTTTATGTCTTCCAGTCGAAACTGTAATGTAATGTTTTCTCTTTAACTGCTAAAACATTAACAAAATTGCGTCAGAAATATGCATTTGTTCACACTTTAATTATTGATGAAGTAAGCATGAAGAGTGCAGAGACATTGAACTCAATTCATGATAGATTATGTGCAATTGCAGATTCGGATGAAGTGTTTGGCAACTTTAATATTATTTTATATGGAGACTTCTTTCAGCTAAGACCAGTTTCTGGGTACTTCGCTGTTGAAAATCATATGCTATGGAAATATTTTCAATCATTTATTTTGCGCAAAAATATGAGACAATCTCCAGACTTCACCTTTACTAGTTTACTCAACAGAATTAGGTTAGGTGTTTTAAATGAGCATGATGTTAGTTTATTAAAAAGTTTAGTAGATAAAAAGGAGCTTCCACATTCTTTAAAAAACAGTGACTGCTTGCATTTATTTCCAAAACTAGATCGTGTAAAAGCTTTAAATGAAGCTATTCAGTCATGCCTTGAAGAAGCAGACGTTACAATTGAAGCAACACATATTCTTTTGCAAATGATTTAGCACAAAGTGAAGATTTTGATGACTGACCGATTTCAAAGGATGATCGAGATGCTGGAGGAATGCCAAATATTCTTAGACTGTCAGTTGGGAGTAGGGTCAGAAATATATATACGTCGCAAGATTTAAAATCAATTTAAGCCCGCCAGTAACGTTTTGTTACCGATCGTTCCAAGTCGATACCTCTGTGGTGGTTCTTTTTGTTTTATGTCTTGGTGTTTAATATTTTTGTGCTGGTGGCGCTTTATGTATGTTTTCATATTTTTAGTTAAGGTAACTGACTGGTCACCTATTGAGAAAATAGCTGCTGATTCGGCTTACGATATGTTTTCATGGAATAGGTACCTGATTGTTAGTTTGTTTTTTCCCACCTCGGGTTTTTGGAGTGGGAATCTTTTTCTGATTGCGCCTTTTCCTGATCTTTGCCTACTTGTACCTTTTTAGTAAATTGTGAACTTTGAACCGTCAAAGACATTGAGTTTCCTAATTCTGTGAATTCAGAACCAAACATACCATCTAAAATTTACATTCTGTTTGATGATCCATCAATAGGATTAATATTTCAAGATCCTACACATCACAATTCTAATCCAATTGAGAGATGTGATCAAGAATGTTTTATTCATGGACATACTATAATTAGAAGACAGTTTCCAATATGTTTAGCTTGGGCAATTTCAATCCATAAAGCACAAGGACCTACAACAGAAAAGATTTTTGTGATGTTGGGTCACAAATTTTTGAACATGGAATGATATATGGTGCATTAAGTCGAGTAAGAACATTAGATGGTTTGCATTTGTATGCCTTTGCTCCACAAAAAGTTACAGCTGATCCAAATGTCTTATTCAAACTTAACATTAAAACATAGCTGTATAAAAGCATAGCTGTGCGCTCCCATGACTATAGTGTAATACAGCCAATAACCTTAGACTTGATGGATTTTATTACAAAATAGAGGATTTTTGACAGTTATTTTAAAGGATTAAACAAGTTACTTTTTTAATACTTCTATGAAAGCTCGAGATATACTCAAAATTTACAGATAGTTTAATTTGTACAGTCCCGTTAAAGAAAAGCCAACATATATCTCGTTTCTCCGCAACCACGCCAAACGTGAAATTCTTATTTCTCGGAGAAAACCCGCAAAATAAGCCAGGTAGACGATATCGTCCGCGCGAAATCTCGGTGACATTTTTCATTTTTGAGAGAGGTAATTACCTTGATTTATCAATCAAAATCTATTTCTCGGAGTTTCTCAGAAGAATTTAAAAGAAAAATAAAATAAATTTAAAAGAAAAATATGTACATGTGCATTTTTGATAGTTTTGATATCAATATTCATAACATATATATATGGCATTTGCCACCTGTGTTGCTTTTCACTTCGTGCATAAGTGCCCGATCTTTGAAGGAAAAATGTATGTAAAACTCATTTAATAATTAAGGGCATCATTAGGGCAAGACACATTAACTCCCTACAGTACTAGTTAAACCCAGGAAGCGTTGACACCGTTCCGACATGACTGATAAATTGTTGATTGGGACGTTAAGCATCAATAAAAACAAACAACCCTGGAAAGAAGTTAATGTACCGACATAACCATTTCTGTGGACTAAGACAGTAGTAACAGCACTATTGCACATTGATTTTTCTATTCACGTACATGCATAGTTTGTTTAGACGGTCCCGGTTATCATTTTAAATCAAACACCAAAATATGAGGTCATGCATTTACAGTTTTGGCCAATAGGAAAAGGCGTGTCATTCATATTTATAACGGTAAACCTGTGAAGAAAGTCTACTAGGGTCGTCCGGGAACCATATCCCCCGTCAATCGAAACATGAAACATATTGAAAAATTAACCCCATGCATTCTAATGACCTACTTTGCATAGAGAAAAATTAACCCCATGCATTCTAATGACCTACTTTGCATAGAGAAGAAACAATAATAGAGGTAGAAGGGATAATATCTGTTTTATAAAAATCTGGAAACTTATTTTCTGAAATAAGGACATATAAAATATTCAAAACAACGTATTTTCACCTATATTCAAACAAAACGGAATAGACAACTAATGTATAATATTGTAAACAATAAGGCAAATGCAAAGACTATTTTCCCAATAGGTGGCCACTCAGTTACCTTAACTTAATTAAAAATATGAAAACATACATAAGGCACCAACAGCACAAAAAAATTAAACACCAAGACATAAAACAAAAAGAACCACCAATGGATAAGTTCACTGCTGGAACCAGTCTTTTACTCCAGAATATAATAAAGAAATCGAACTACCTGATTTTCACCGTGAAGAGCTTGGCATCATTTACTCAAAATGTAGATTAAGGTATTGCGTTCAACTGAAAAAAAAAGTACTAGCCCGACAACATTCGGTTAGTGTCAGGCTATCAACTAGTAATAATGTTTATCACGGTACACATACACAATGTCTAAAAAGGTACAAGTAGGCAAAGATCAGGAAAAGGCGCAATCAGAAAAAGATTCCCACTCCAAAAACCGAGGTGGGAAAAAACCAAACTAACAATCAGGTACTTATACCATGTAACATATCTTAAGCCGAATGAGCAGCTATTTTCCGAATAGGTGGCCACTCAGTTACCTTAACTTAACTAAAACTATGAACTTAACTAAAACTAAAAATTGTACACATTAAAAAAGTACTGAGTGTTACACAAAACATGAAAATTTTCAACATCCTAAGAAGCATAATTTCTATCCGTTTTACTATAATAATTTTCATACATGTATTAAGTATGTTGTAATATGTAGCAGACATTTATGCTTTCGGTTTCTTTCATGCAATTATTATTTAATGACGATTTTCCAGTAGCTATGTTTGATTTGTTCAAGTCTACCTGTCTTTCTTGTTTTCATGACTATATGAAAAGTGGAAGTTCATGTCTTCAAAGTTTGGGGTATTGTAGAGAAATGTTAGGTATACCATGTCTTTAAGTTGATAGAGAGTCAGATCGAATAACTATTTTAATTTTAATTTCAACCCAATCACGATTGATAGCTATGCTGCCTTCTTTAATTCAGTTACCCGAACTTACCTAAATTATGAACAAATACACGTACATAAGGTTCAAACAGCACAAAAATTTGAATCCGGTACCTTAATCCAAGATAGGTGTGAGTGATATCCAGTATGTCAAGACATGCTTGAACTTATAGCCTCTTTCCAGTACCTGCTTAAGAACTAAAATCAACAGGGCTGCTGTCAAACTGGAAGTCAACGTTATGTGAGGAGAATCAAAGAGATGGCTGGGGAGGAGTAAATGTGGAGACTGAATCCAGCTACGACAACCGACCTCAAGCTGGATATGAGGCTACAACTTGGTCCTTCTGTACAATTCTGGAACAGGGAAGTTGTTGAATAAGCCTTGCATTTCTGTTTATTTGAGAGACATAATAGGGGAACTGATTGTGAAGGCCGAAGCACCGTTCATAAACAAAGACATCTATGATATCCCCCTGTGTGATGATAGTTGTACATGCACGGGGACAGGTTATTTTCCCACTTTGACTAAACATTCGCATATAGGTTACTTTATTTTAGATGACAAAAAAAAAAGAAATGGTTGGAGGATGTACAAATAGATCTTCATCGCATAAAAAAGTACAAGTAGGCAAAGATCAGGAAAAGGCGCAATCAGAAAAAGACTCCCACTCCAAAAACCAAGGTGGGAAAAAACCAAACTAACAATCAGGTACTTATACCATGAAAACATATCGCAAGCCGAATGAGCAGCTATTTTCCCAATATGTGGCCACTCAGTTACCTTAACTAAAAATATGCAAACATACATAAGGCGCCAACAGCACAAAAATATTTTAAACACCAAGACATAAAACAAAAAGAACCACCACAGAAGTATCGACTTGGAACGATCAGTAACACAAAGTTACTGGCGGGTTTAAATCGATTTTACACGGCCGTAACCTCACCCTCAGCTTCTGCAGTGGTTCATAACATTTAGTTAGTTCTTCGGTCCTCGTGGAGAATCTCTAACTAGTAAATGAATCATCAAGAACAAACAAATAAATCATGATAAACATCCTCATGAATCAAAAACCAGGACTCACAGATTCAGTAAGCTGCCCGACGATGGAGATCCCTGGGCGCCAAATAACTTACTAACTCCGGAGCTAAAGAAAAACATCAGTTGGACCCCGGTGGGCCAAGCAACAGACAAGAAGCTCCGGCCCCAACCAACTAAAATGAATAGCTTTAAGTCGGGGCCATCATAGAGTCTGACGCCCGACCCACCTGCGTGCAATTAAAGAAGGCAGCATAGTTATCAACCGTGATTGGGTTAAAAACTAAGCATGCAGACTGTCGCATAACCCTAACTCAAGGTTTGTTTACTCTGTCATGCGTACATGGTTAAGTACATGTAACTATTGACAGGAAAGAGGATCTGCGAAAAAACAATTTGCAGGACGTATATATAGCTAGGTCATACCCTTCATCACAAGAATTATCTTAAAACTTTGCAATATTGTAAAATTATTGTTGGTTGTTTTCTTTGGGCATTCCATTATGGAATGTGCAATCCATTAGCTGATTCACTACTTTCTGTTGTACATGTGATGTGGAACCAAGATGCTGCCATTAAATATGTGTACGTACCACATAACACTTGAACAAATGACAAATCTTTGTTCAATGATTTAGGCCTCAAGATGAAGACATTATATCATTAGTAGTCATTATTGCTTGACTGACATCTGTAATAATGTAATGGTGTATTTTCATAATGATGAGACATAATTTATAAGATAGTGTTTCTCCCCCCTTTTTTCAGATAATTTATACTATGAAAGATGACTTTATAGTGTCATTCTTCACGGATGTAGAGAATGTTAACAAAATCGGGACACTCCCTGAAGAAAATGCTGTCCCAAGGAGCCAAATCTCTAAAAAGGATAAAGCCGCCTGAGAAAGTAAAAAGACAAAGAATGAGTTTGTATCAATTTAAAATAACAATGTTTTTGCTAAGTATGCTGAACAAATGTGAAGACACCTTTAAACATGATTGTTTGCCCCTAGGTTCACATGACACACTATCGATCAATTCATCACAAAACTGAGGCTCCTAGGTAAATATTGCAGCTATATCGACGAAGAGTAAAAGATTCGTGACAGAATCGTGTTTGGAGTGTCAAACCAAACTTTTTAAAGAATGGGAAAAGTTTACACCTGACAAAGCACTGATTGATTCATTGATGTTTAATGAGGTACAAGTAGGCAAAGATCAGGAAAAGGCACAATCAGAAAAAGATTCCCACTCCAAAAACCGAGGTGGGAAAAAACCAAACTAACAGTCAGGTACTTATACCATGAAATATATCGTAAGCCGAATGAGCAGCTATTTTCCCAATAGGTGGCCACTCAGTTACCTTAACGTAACTAAAAACACGAAAACACACATAAGGCGCCAACAGCACAAAAAAATTTTAAACACCAAGACACAAAACAAAAAGAACCACCACAGAAGTATCGACTTGGAACGATCAGTAACACAAAGTTACTGGCGGGCTTAAACCGGTTTTACATGGCCATAACCTCACCCTCAGCTTCTGCAGTGGTTCATAACATTTAGTTAGTTATTCGGTCCTCGTGGTGAATCTCTAACTAGTAAATGAATCATCAAGAACAAACAAATAAATCATGATAAACATCCTGATGAATCAAAAACCAGGACTCACAGACTGTGTAAGCTGCCCGACGATGGAGATCCCTGGGCGCCGAATAACCTACTAACTCCGGAGCAAAAGAAAAACACCAGTTGGACCCCGGTGGGCCAAGCAACAGACAAGAAGCTCCGCCCCCAACCAACTAAAATGAATAGCTTTATGTCGGGGCCATCATAGAGTCTGACGCCCGACCCACCGGCGTGCAATTAAAGAAGGCAGCATAGTTATCAACCATGATTGGGTTAAAAACTAAGCATGCAGACTGTCGCATAACATTCAAGTTATAACCTATACGTCTGTAACGTGTTATGATTTTTCTGAACAGAAAAGAAAAATCATTAATTCCTTTAAGTTTCTTAAATTTGTAAACCAAGTCACCATAAAATTCAGGTTCCGAAAGGCCCTCACTTAAAAGCGTCTTTAACCCAACATTGTATTTGGAAATCAATTCATAGTGTCTACGATAAAATTTAGAAAATGTTTTTCGAAGTTTATGATACCGATAGCCCTGTTGGAGAAGTTTTGCCGTTAAACATTTATTTCGAGCGTTGAAGTCTGTAACATGATTGCAGACTCTAGCAAACCTAATAAGTTGCGAAATGTATACACCATAAGAAGCACGACGAGGAACGTCACCATCCAAAAAAGGAAAATTTACTATATCAAAATCAAAGTCATCGCGCTTATCATAAATTTTAGAAGAAACAAATCCATTTGCAACAGAAAGATGTAGATCTAAAAAGGGGGCTTCAGTATCTGAGATATTGGCTTTATTCAACTGAAGTTCAGGTGGATAAATTTGATTGACCATACCTTCAAAATAAGGGTTGTCAATGTTCAAAAGGTCATCGAGGTACCTAGATGTGGAATTAAAAGCCTCGATAACATCAGCTTGATTATCATGGTTAAGAGAATCCATGAAATCTCTTTCGTAGCAGTATAAAAATAAATCAGCTACGAGAGGTGCGCAATTTGTACCCATCGGAATTCCAACAATTTGTCTGTATAACTTGGTCCCAAATCTAATATAAATATTATCAAGGAGATAGGATAAGGCGTCGCATACATTCTGACATGACCAAAGTGTATACCGACTTTGGTCAGAGGAAGTGAAAAAGCCTTTCTGTCATTACATGCCAAATAAAGTGAACCATAGTTTTTTAATGCCCTTTTGAAGGTCCACTCTATCAAATCCAGAAGTTTTTCTTTAATTAGATTATGTGGTAATGTTGTATACAGAGTAGAAAAATCATATGTGGACAAGCTTGTCGCACGGAACCCTCTACACTTCAATTTACTGAGCACCTCACCAGAATTTTTAATTGACCAAAACCAATTTTTATTTGAAGTTTCATACACTGTCTCACAGTATCTTATAACATGAGATTTGATAGCAGTAAGACAGGAAGTTAATAATTTAGAAAGTTCAGTGGTAGTACAAGAGCTAGAATTTGCAATAAATCTAGCTTTGTATGGTCTTTTGTGAAGCTTAGGTAACCAATACATCGTAGGAAGTTTGTCTTGGCCTTCATTGACACAAACAGAAAACTTAACAGGTAAATCGTTTAAGTGGGCATTAATGAGTCATTAGTGTCATACAAATTAAAGCTGAATAATTTAGTTCAGAGAAAAAAACATATGGTATGGTAAGAATTAATTCAAGACGTTATATAAACAATTATTCCACCAGCAGAAAGATAATGTGATTAATCTGAAATGGTATAAATGGAGAAATGTATACATATGGCAATTCGTTTAAGTGAGTAGTAACTACAGCCATTTCATCAGTATCAGTTTATCTAGCTCCTAGTTAAAGGTGTTAACGCAGTGAAGCCTACAAACGGCACCATGTTTTCGCCTTTGTCTGCCGGAAACCAGACATACTTTTTATTCTGTTTCAGATGGAAAATGAAGTGAGTTCGCACTCAATAACATTCTGCGATTTCTAACAGGCTGTTCTTCAATTACACCAGGGGGACTATTCAAGAACATTAATGTGGACTTCACACCAGAGGAGAGACACTCTGTAGTCTCAACTTGTGATTTGGTAAGAATGAATCAAAGTTATAAACAATTATTCTGCCAACAGAATGATAATGTGATTAAATTGAAATGATATACATGGAGAAAGGTATGATTTGTGTTAAAAATTTATATTTTGTTAAAAAGGTTTCTTTGTTTTAAAAATGAAAATAAATGCGTTCAACAGATACGTCTTTGAACAAATCTTTTAAATAATTTACTTAAAAACATGAAAGCCGCTTTTCTGCAAAATCAGAACATTCTAAAAGAAAATGTTTAACTGTAAAATCTGTATCACAGCCTATGCAGTTGGGGTTGTCTTCTCGATTTAATAAATAGGTGTGCATTATTCGTGTATGACCGATTCTTCTCGTCTCGAAAGCTTATGGACTACTCTTGGTCGTTTAACAATCGGTTCAACTTCCCTCAATTTATCAAACTTCGCTCCATTCCAGATTGTTGGCCATTTGGCATAGACGTACTTGTTAATATCAGGTTTAGAAATTGACATTAGAATTTTAAAAATGGTTTCATCTAGATTCAAAGATTGAGAGCGCTGTTTCTTAATCACTCGATCATCTCACCGCTGTGTCTGGTGTGGATTCGAGCCCCGCTCTGGCCACATGTGAGACAAGCCAAGTTCTGCTTGCGGGTGTGTCAGGTGGTTTTTCTCGGGGTTCTCCCGTTTTCGCCCCACCTACTGATTGGCCCGTCTCATATGAGCTGAAATAATCTTGAAAGGGACGTAAAAAAAGACCCCATTTTGATAATACTAGTCTTTGTATCGACTTAACCCTGTTGAAAGTTTCAAAAGAACAGTAATTCTCTTTGGCTCCAGGTTGCCAAATTTAAAGGGTCACTGAAGAGGCTTGAATAGCCGAAACCACGGTATGACCCATCATCACCTTTCTCATAAATATGCTCACTGCTCTTGAAGGATCTCAGTTTTATTTTTATAAGCAATTACTGCAGCTTGTGTTGTGCCGCCGTGTGGCGGCCCTTAAAAGTCTCCCCGTACACCACCCATAGTGCAGATTATATTTTCCTTTTGGTCCTTTGAGATCAGAGAGGGTATTTTGCGAAATCAGAAAATTATCATCAGTTTAGATTCATTTTCTAACCAACGTTTAATATATTTGACCCCATTTTGATTATACAAGTCTCTGTATCGACTTAACCCTCTTAAATGATCTCAGTTTTATTTTTATTTACTTGTCTAAGAAATGATAAAATGTTTCCAACGGGTACATCTTTAGACAATTATTTCAAGTTATTAGCTTGAAAACAAGAAATTAAATAATTTTGGATGTTTGCTTATTCTAAAAGTGGTGCAACTCGTAAACCTAAGGACCGGATAACCTTTGGTTTACTTTCATAAAGCCGTACGACTTCTTCAGAAATATATGGCGGAAAAGACACCTTATGAACTGGATTTGATGGATTAGCCGCAATTCTAATGGCGTACTGTAGGGCAAGTTTTTCTCGTCGTAAATATAGAGATGGCTCTTCAGCCTCAACATAGAGGCTTTGTACAGGTGATGTTCGAAAAACCCATAGAGCTAATCTTGGACCTTGGTGGTGTACTGTGTCAAGAGAACTGATATACGATGGTTTTGCCGATCCATACACGATGTATCCATAATCTAATTTTGAACGAATGAGGGAACGGTAAAGCTGGAGAAGGACAGTGCAATCAGCACCCCAGTCTGTGTGTGATAATACTTTCAGCAAGTTTAATGCTTTTACGCATTTGGCTTTTAAGTACTTGATATGTGGTATGAAAGAAGGTTTACGATCAAAAAGAACTCCAAGAAATTTAAAATCTTCAACTACTGGAATAAGAGATCCATATAAATAAAGTTCAGGATCGTTGTGGACTTTCCGTAATTGACAGAAATGCACACATTGTGTTTTCGACTTGGAAAATTTGAAACCATTATGAGAGACCCAGTTTTCTATTCTATTAATGCACTGCTGCAAGTGCCTTTCGATAGTTCTCATGCTTTTTGACCTGTAACACATACAGAAATCATCTACCTATAAGGATCCATCTGTTTTAGGATCCAGACAGATCATTATGCTGTTTATCTTTATACTGAGCAATTTTGTAGACAAGATGCTCCCTTGTTGGACACCCTGTGCTTCATCAAACTTTTCGGATAAAGTCGATCCAACACGAACCTGGATCCAGCGATCCGCAAGGAAATTTTCAATAAACGTAGCTAATCTGCCTCGTATTCCGAGATCATGTAGATCTCGCATAATACCATGTCTCCAGGTGGTACATGTATCATAAGCTTTTTCCAAGTCAAAAAACACCGCAACAACATGCTCCTTTGCAACAAAGGCATCACGAATAAAAGTTTCCAGTCTTACTAAATTGTCGTTGGTACTTCGTTCAGAACGGAAGCCCGACTGAACAGGAGATATAAGGTTATTACTTTCTAAGAACCAAAACAAGTCTTACATTTATCATTCTCTCCAAGGTTTTGCAAAGACAACTTGTAAGTGCTATCGGTCTATAACTGTTAGGTTCTGCATGGCCCTTTCCAGGTTTAGGAATTGGTATTACAGTTGCTAGTTCCCAGCTTTCGGGAAAGGTTCCAGTTTCCCACATATCATTAAAAATGAAGTAATTTTGGTGGAAGATGTTTTAGCATTTGATAGTGAACTTGTCGGGACCTGTTGCTGTATCATGGGCTTTACTGATGGCGTCTTTTAATTCATCTAAATTAAAAGAAGTATTATATTCTTCATTATTTGAGGACTTAAAGTTTGACTTAGTTTTTTCCTGTTGTTTCTTGTATTTTTGAAATTCCTCTGAGTAATGGCTGGTTGAGGAATTTGAACAACATTGTGATGCCAAAGTATCTGCTATATCTTGTTTTGTGGAAGCTGTTTCGTTCGCATTGTTGAAATTGTAATTAAGATGGTGATAAGTAGCAGATTTAGATTTACCGGATATTTTCCTAACCATGTCCCAATCCTTTTTAGTCGGTGTTTTATAATTCAAATTAGAAACATATGTTCTCCATGATTTGCGTTTTGCAGACTTAATAGTCCGACGGGCTTTTGCACTAGAATTCCTGTAAGTATTTAAATTTGCATGCGTTGGGAACTTGCAGAACTTCGACAAAGTGTCTTTTCGTTGTTTGATATAGCTTCTTTACAATCATCGTTATACCATGGGTTACTTTTCTTTGGGTTTGTCGAGGTTTTGGGGATACATTTCTCAGATATAGTTAAAAGAGCAGAGGTGAAATCAGTTTTAGGACCAGAAGAATCAGAGAGAGAAGTATCAGTTAGGGACTCATTACATAAGTTATTAAATAAATCCCAATCAGCTTTATGTAATTTCCAATTGGGATTATGATCTTCACCATGAGTCTGAACACTTTCAATCAAAATAGGAAAGTTGTCATTTCCATGTTTATCTTCACAAACAGACCATTCATAGTCATTGTCATTACTACCCCAAAGAACATTGTGGCCATTGAAGTCGCCTACTAACATATAGGGTGAGGGAAGTTGTTGAAGTAAAGAAGTCAGTTGTTCAGATCTTAAAGAATATGAGGGAGGAATATAGATAGAGCAGAAAGTGATCTCTTTATCAAGTGTAATAGAAACAGCTACCGCTTGTAGATCTGTTTTAAGTTTCATTTGACGTTGTGGTAAAGATGAATGGACTAGTAAAGAGCTCCCACCAGAAGCTCTGAGACAATCCGAATGTATGTGATTATAAACATTAAAACCTTTGAAAGTAAACTGGTCATTAGGTTTAAGGAAATTTTCTTGAAGACAGAAAACAGAAGGTCTAAGTAGTGACAAAAGAAGTAGTAGTTCTTCAAAACGTGGTTTTACACCTCGACAGTTCCATTGTATTATTTTATATTTGCTACCCATTGAAATATTTGGAGAGGAGGTTCAACTATTTGACCTTTTATTTAAATGTAGACTGGAAACTTTTACTTTGGAGCTGAGGACGATGTCCACGGGCTGGGCGCTCGGCCGCCTCATTTATTTCCATGGCATCGTCCACCGCCAGGGCTCTTAATCTGTTATGTTGTTGAACGGGATCATCTGATCCCTTCTGCACCCTACTGGATGCAGATTGTAGTTTTTGTGGTTTGGGGTTCGTACTCGGTTGGTTTGATTTTGCTTGACTATTTGTTAACTTCTGATTTTGTTGTGTATTAGTTCTTATCTGTGAAACCTTCCTTGGAATGATCACCTTTGAACTTTCTGTTATTTTATAGTCTTCGGCACTCCACCGAGTAGAAGTCGTTTTTGTTTCAGGCTTTGCTGCCAATGATTTCACAACTTGGGAGAAACTAAATTCGGGCTTTTGTTCCAACAGTTTTCTAGCTTCAGGGTAAGTCAAATTGTTCGTGACTTTCAATTTCATAATTTCTTTTTCTTTTTTCCAGGTGGCACATTCGTTTGACCTTGACAGATGTTCTCCGCCACAATTCACACATTTTGTAGGGTTTTTGCAGTGGTTGGTATGATGATCACGATTTCCCATTCCACAACGTTCACAAACCGATCCGGGGTCAACTGGACACTTGTCTTCATGATGTCCGAATTTCTGGCAGTTGAAACATCGGAGAGGGTTTGGAACGTACAGCTCGACATTAATAATTTGATAAAAGATCTTAACTGTCTTTGGTGGAACAACTGTGTTGAATGTTAGAAGTAGCATGTTGGTTTCGACGTATTCATGACCTTTTTTAACTTTAAATCTTTTGACCGCTGTAACACCCTGCGTTTCTAAATATTCTTTGATGTTCTCCTCTGATTGTCCTTTCAAATTTCTATCCCTGATGATTCCTTTTGAAGAGTTTAGCGTTTTATGTATGGTAACTTCCGAAGGCAAGTTGAAGAATTGTTTTAGTTTCATAAGGTTTTCAGTTTGAGTTTTCCGTGTTGTCTCTACAAGCAGTGTACCATTTTTTAACTTTTTTACAGATTTAGGAGTGCCTATTGTCGCTTCGATTTGTTTTTCGATGACGAATGGCGAATGTGACGTTATTGGTTTCTCTTTGTTTGTTGATTCAATAACAATGAATTTCGGAAAGGTTTCTACTGCTCGAAAGAGTGTTGAAGAATTAATATCATCGTCGGAGTCCGGTCGTTGTCGTTTGTTGTTTGAAGTAGCCATATTTTTAGTTTTAAGTCTCGACGGCTATGCGCTTCACCCTCCGTGGAGCCCTACAAGGAGACGCTATACGGAAAAGTTTCCAGCGCCAAAGCTACATACCCGTCATACTCGCCGTGTTTTTAACTGAAAAAATGTATCGCAGCGAGAACACCAGACGAAGCCAGGGACGTAGCCGTAGTCGGGGATAACCTTGTAGAGTACAAAAATCGACGCCATACAGCCGTTCAGCCGAGAGGACCATGGCACGGGCGAGAGACAACCTCCGCCTTGCGAAAGAATGGGGCTAGTGGTTTAAGACGGCATATGATGACAACAGTATGTCGCTACCAACACCAAAGTGCAACCACCTGGTTCGAAACATCGACACACTTAAAACTTAAACCTGGTGCCATTCTTCTTCATGCCAGTGACAAATGCACAGACACCATCGAGGAACACTGTCTCCGACTAATCGGTGAAGTGGAACAAAAATTCAAGAATCAGCTGCTTTCACTAGAAAGGTACAAATAGGCAAAGATCAGGAAAAGGCGCAACCAGAAAAAAATTCCCACTCCAAAAACCGAGATGGGAAAAAAAAACTAAATTAACAATCAGATACTTATTCCATGAAAACATATCGTAAGCCGAATGAGCAGCTATTTTCCCAAAAGGTGGCCACTCAGTTACCTAAACTTCACTAAAAATATAAAAAAACATACATAAGGAGCCAACAACACAAAATCTTTAAACACCAAGACATAAAACAAGAAGAACCACCACAGAAGTAGCACCTTGGAACAACAGATTTTCACACATATGCAACTGAGTACGAATAGGGCTAAATCTATTCAGAATTCGCTTTACAAGGTTTATTTCCAACTTATGGCGGATGCAAAAAGGACAAGTAAGTTAAAACGCAAGTACTACACATCCTCCAGAATGCGGGATGATGCTCGTTTCCTGCTGTACCTCAGAAACATCTGTCAAACATCGGAAGATTTAAGTTTTTTTTTCTTAAACCGGATAATTTTGACCCGGTTATTATAGGCACATTAACTGCGTCACCTGATATGGATGATGAAGAAGACCACAGCTCTTAAACTTAAATACGAAATAAAAAAGACTGGCAGGAGTGGGCTACCAAAGTCACAATTGCTGCACTAATTACTCTGCAGGTTCAATGCGGAACGGTCACCGCCTCTCCTAGAAGATTTATTCATGCTTAATGATCATGTGAAGAAAGAACTAAAATCCTTAGATCTATCAGACACTGACTTCATCAATTTCCGTAGAGCTGAAGTGCTGGCACAAACTAGGCTTCTACTATTCAACAAACGCAGATCAGGAGAAGTTAAAGTGATCAGGCAAGTTAAGTTTTTACTTCTGAAAGACAATTTAAATTAGCAAGAAATTTGGCAAGCTGATAATTTAGCGGGAGGTATTTAGAAAGCCTTGCTTGCAGCCAATTTCTAGTTTGATCTTGTTTCAGAAAGAGGCCAATTAATTCATTCTGGAGTATCACCATCGGGCACTGAAGATGTCAATGTAAAGAAAAATATTTGACCTATTTGACCGTTCTACTGTGGTATGTGCAACGTTTGCACAGACAGCCTGCCCAGTATGAATAACCACCTGGAGAGTGCCGTACATCAGAAGAACACCAGCCGCCGTGAGAGCAGTTTAACGAAGGAATCTTTTGTGAACATTGCGGGGGACGCTTCAATATCTCGAAGAGGGGAAGTTTATAAATCCCTGACCCCTGAAGAAAGCGAGAAGGTTTAAGAAGCTAGAAGAAGGCCGGCCCAACGCACAGTCACTGCTACAACTTAGGGCCAACAGACACCCACCACCTGTACGGTTGGGAATCTAGATGATCTTGAGACCATTGATTTAAGTGATCTGATGAGATTCTATGAAACTCAGGCCACCCTATTGCAGGATGTCAAGGTTCCAATACCGCGCACTCCAAAGACATCGGTCGTGAATTCACCAGTTATTTCTATACGAGCACCACCCGCTTCCTCCTCTACACCTGAATCCGAGAAGTTGGAATTGCTAAGGGCAATCGCCGGGAGTATCGATTAAATACTTATACAATGCATAACAAATTAACATGGTTGGTATTTTGAAACGACTTACAGAATTTACGGAATAAACCGCTACTACATTTTCATGTACTTTTTACGGAAAATACAGCTTCATTATACTTATTTTAAACTTTACGTACCGCGGTGTATGTTTATTTACACAATAATACACAATAATGATCGTTTCGTATAAATATTAATGAATAAAGCAATACATTAAACTTTAATTTAAGCTATTGAAAATGTTCAGCATCAAATGCTCATTGAATTTTTAAACTTTACGGAATAAACCGATACATTGAATACTTATAATTTCAGATTATTTTAAGACCAATTGTGACAACACATAAACAGAGGTAGCAGTGCTACAAGATTAAGGAAGTTATTTTGGTATTATTTTAACAGATGAAAGACCGTTCGTTCCAATAGTAATATTATTATAATGAAATTGCAATTGCGATGCATTGTATGGTTTTGTTTCATGTAAGGACATAACTGACGGCACCATTTACCCTAGTAGCTTTGCTGTGGGGTTAGGATTCTGCTATTATGATGTATGATATGCGCCATGTAGAGATGTATGCACCGTCTATGTTGAATATATCATGTAAGATGCACATTAGTTGTATGAGTGGCCTCTTTATATGGAGTCGACATGCATCAGTAGCAGTTTCCTTCCGGTATAAAAAATAATTAAAGGTCACGACAGCATGATTATACATAACATTTACTTGTGAATGAAAGCCACATGGAGTATATTATAGACCTATAATACAAATTGCGCCATGTAGAGATGTATGCACCGTCTATGTTGAATATATCATGTAAGATGCACATTAGTTGTATGAGTGGCCTCTTTATATGGATAATAAAATTAAAACTGAGATCCTTTAAGAGCAGTGAACACATTAATGAGAAAGGGGATGGGCCATACCGCGGTTTCGACTATTGAAGTCTCGTCAGTGACCCTTTAGATTTGGCAACATGGAGCCAAGGTGAGTTACTGAATTTTTTCAACTTTCAACAGGGTAGTTGATAAAAAGACTAGTAATATCTAAATGGGACCAAATATATTAAACGTTGGCTAGAAAATGAATCATAACCGATAATAAATTTCTGAATTCACAGAACATCCTCGCTGATCTCAAAGGACCAAAAAGAAAATATAACCTGCACTATGGAGTCGACATGCATCAGTAGCAGTTTCCTTCCGGTATAAAAATATTGTTTGTTTTGTTTGTTTGTTGTTTAACGACGCATCAACCCTGATGGGTCATTAGCGTCTAACAAGGTAAAACGTTAAAATATATTGAACTCGTATTAAAAAGTAACACTAAGTAAGATATAAATGTCGTTGTAAAGAAACGATATATGAAATAATAAGTTTGGTGATTTAAAAATTATATTTTATAAAACAGATTTACTTGTCTAAGAAATGATAAAATCTTTCCAACGGGTACATCTTTGAACAATTCTTTCAAGTTATTAGCTTGAAAACAAGAAATTCGCTCTGCTGCAAAGTCAGTGCATTCTAACAGAAAGTGTTTAACTGTGAATGGTGTATCACAGCCAATGCATTTAGGTTCATCTTCTCGCTTTAATAAGTGGGAATGTGTTATTCTTGTATGACCAATTCGGAGACGAGCAAGAACGATTTCTTCACGTCTCGAAAGTTTATGAATTGCTTTTGGTCGTTTAACGATCGGTTCGACTTCCCTCAATTTATCAAACTTCGCTCCGTTCCAGATTGTTTGCCATTTGTCAGAGATGTACTCGTTAATAAAAGGTTTAAAATTGACATAAGGAATTTTAAAAACGGTTTCTTCTAGATTTAACGATTCTTTAGCGTTCTTATCAACTTTTTATTAAGCTGAGGGTGAGGTTACGGCCGTGTAAAATCGATTTAAACCCGCCAGTAACTTTGCGTTACTGATCGTTCCAAGTCGATACTTCTGTGGTGGTTCTTTTTGTTTTATGTCTTGGTGTTTAAAATATTTTTGTTCTGTTGGCGCCTTATGTATGTTTGCATATTTTTAGTTAAGTTAAGGTAACTGAGTGGCCACCTATTGGGAAAATAGCTGCTCATTCGGCTTACGAAGTGTTTTCATGGTATAAGTGCCTGATTGTTAGTTTGGTTTTTTCCCACCTTCGTTTTTGGAGTGGGAGTCTTTTTCTGATTGCGCCTTTTCCTGATCTTTGCCTACTTGTACTTTTTTCTCATTTCCATATATACCTATATGACTGGGAACCCAGCTATAGATAATTGTTTTCAATTCCGAGATGGTATGATGTTTTATTAATAGTTTTTGTATTTGAGGGTTATTGGATGATGTATGGTTTAAGGCCTGTAGAACTGACATAGAGTCAGAAAAAATAATAAATTTGTCCTTTAAGTTACTTTCATTTATGAAGTCTAAAGCTAAGTCTATAGCTTTAGCTTCCGCTGTGAAAATTGAAGAGCCATCCGGTAAACGTAATGTTTTGCAATTGCCGTTTGTAAAAGTAGCACAACCAACTTTGTTTTCTTCTTTTGAACCATCAGTATAAATACATTGATAGTCAATAAATTGAGATTGTAGTTGATGAAAACTTTCTTTTAGAAGGTGTGGATTTGAGTCGATTGTTTCCCTGTATGTAGAGTCAAATTAATTTCTGGTTTTCTAATGCACCATGATGGTATTTCGGAAACAAAATGTTCTTCTATTTTATCTTTTTGGATGTTTGCTGATTCTAAAAGTGGTGCAACCCGTAAACCAAAGGACCGGATAGCCTTTGGTTTACTTTCGTAAAGCTGTACGACTTCTTCAGAAATATATGGCGGAAAAGACACCTTATGAACTGGATTTGATGGATTAGCAGCAATTCTAATGGAGTACTGTAGGGCAAGTTTCTCTCGTCGTAAATATAGAGATGGCTCTTCAGCCTCAACATAGAGGCTTTGTACAGGTGATGTTCGAAAAGCACCCAGAGCTAATCTTAGGCCTTGATGATGCTCTGTGTCAAGAGAACTGATATATGATGGTATTGCCGATCCATATACGATGGATCCATAATCTAATTTTGAACGAATGAGGGAACGGTATAGCTGGAGAAGGACAGTGCGATCAGCACCCCAGTCTGTGTGTGATAAAACTTTCAGTAAGTTTAATGCTTCTAGACATTTGGCTTTTAAGTACTTGATGTGTGGTATGAAAGAAAGTTTACGATCAAAAAGAACTCCAAGAAATTTAAAACCTTCAACTACTGGAATAAGAGATCCATATAAATAGAGTTCGGGATCGTTGTGTACTTTCCGTAGTTGACAGAAATGTACACATTGTGTTTTCGACTTGGAAAATTTGAAACCATTATGTGAGGCCCAGTTTTCTATGCTGTTAATGCACTGCTGTAAGTGCCTTTCGATAGTTCTCATACTTTTTGACCTGTAACACATACAGAAATCATCTACATATAATGATCCATCTGTTTTAGGATCCAAACAATCCATTATGCTATTTATCTTAATATTGAACAATGTTGTAGACAAGATGCTCCCTTGTGGGACACCCTGTGCTTGGTCGAACTTTTCGGATAAAGTCGATCCAACACGAACCTGGATCCAACGATCCGCAAGGAAATTTTCGATAAATGTAGCTAATCTGCCTCGTATTCCGAGATCATGTAGATCTCGCATAATACCATGTCTCCAGGTGGTATCATAAGCTTTTTCCAAGTCGAAAAACACAGCAACAACATGCTCCTTTGCAACAAAGGCATCACGAATAAAGGTTTCCAGTCTTACTAAATTGTCGTTGGTACTTCGTTCAGAACGGAAGCCCGACTGAACAGGAGATATTAGGTTATTACTTTCTAAGTACCAAACAAGTCTTACATTTATCATTCTCTCTAAAGTTTTGCAAAGACAACTTGTAAGTGCTATCGGTCTATAGCTGTTAGGTTCTGCATGGTCTTTTCTAGGTTTAGGAATTGGTATTATAGTGGCTAGTTCCCAACTTTCGGGAAACTTTCCAGTTTCCCACATATCATTAAATATATCTAAGAGAGCATGAAGTGATTTTGGTGGAAGATGTTTTAACATTTGATAGTGAACTTCGTCGGGACCTGTTGCTTTATCATGGGCTTTACTGATGGCGTCTTTTAGTTCATCCAAATTAAAAGGAGTATTATATTCTTCATTATTTGAGGACTTAAAGTTTAACTTAGTCTTTTCTTGTTCTTTCTTATATTTTTGAAATTCCTCCGAATAATGACTGGTTGAGGAATTTGAACAAAATTGTGATGCCAAAGTATCTGCTATATCTTGTTTTGTTTTTGTTTGTTTGTTTGTTGTTTAACGACGCATCAACCCTGATGGGTCATTAGCGTCTAAGAAGGTAAAACGTTAAAATATATTGAACTCGTATTAAAAAGTAACACTAAGTAAGATATAAATGTCGTTGTAAAGAAACGATATATGAAATAATAAGATTGGTGATTTAAAAATTATATTTTATAAAACAGATTTACTTGTCTAAGAAATGATAAAATCTTTCCAACGGGTACATCTTTGAACAATTCTTTCAAGTTATTAGCTTGAAAACAAGAAATTCGCTCTGCTGCAAAGTCAGTGCATTCTAAAAGAAAGTGTTTAACTGTGAATGCTGTATCACAGCCAATGCATTTAGGTTCATCTTCTCGCTTTAATAAGTGGGAATGTGTTATTCTTGTATGACCAATTCGGAGACGATCAAGAACGATTTCTTCTCGTCTCGAAAGTTTATGAATTGCTTTTGGTCGTTTAACGATCGGTTTGACTTCCCTCAATTTATCAAACTTCGCTCCGTTCCAGATTGTTTGCCATTTGTCAGAGATGTACTCGTTAATAAAAGGTTTTAAATTGACATAAGGAATTTTAAAAACGGTTTCTTCTAGATTTAACGATTCTTTAGCGTTCTTATCAACTTTCTCATTTCCATATATACCTATATGACTGGGAACCCAGCAATAGATAATTGTTTTCAATTCCGAGATGGTATGATGTCTTATTAATAGTTTTTGTATTTGAGGGTTTTTGGATGATGTATGGTTTAAGGCCTGTAGAACTGACATAGAGTCAGAAAAAATAATAAATGTGTCCTTTAAGTTACTTTCATTTATGAAGTCTAAAGCTAAGTCTATAGCTTTAGCTTCCGCTGTGAAAATTGAAGAGCCATCAGGTAAACGTAATGTTTTGCAATTGCCGTTTGTAAAAGTAGCACAACCAACTTTGTTTTCTTCTTTTGAACCATCAGTATAAATACATTGATAGTCAATAAATTGAGATTGTAGTTGATGAAAACTTTCTTTTAGAAGGTGTGGATTTGAGTCGGATTTTTTCCCTGTATGTAGAGTCAAATTAACTTGTGGTTTTCTAATGCACCATGATGGTATTTCGGAAACAAAATGTTCTTCTATTTTATCTTTTTGGATGTTTGCTGATTCTAAAAGTGGTGCAACCCGTAAACCAAAGGACCGGATAGCCTTTGGTTTACTTTCGTAAAGCTGTACGACTTCTTCAGAAATATATGGCGGAAAAGACACCTTATGAACTGGATTTGATGGATTAGCAGCAATTCTAATGGCGTACTGTAGGGCAAGTTTCTCTCGTCGTAAATATAGAGATGGCTCTTCAGCCTCAACATAGAGGCTTTGTACAGGTGATGTTCGAAAAGCACCCAGAGCTAATCTTAGGCCTTGATGATGCACTGTGTCAAGAGAACTGATATATGATGGTCTTGCCGATCCATATACGATGGATCCATAATCTAATTTTGAACGAATGAGGGAACGGTATAGCTGGAGAAGGACAGTGCGATCAGCACCCCAGTCTGTGTGTGATAATACTTTCAGTAAGTTCAATGCTTTCAGGCATTTGGCTTTTAAGTACTTGATATGTGGAATGAAAGAAAGTTTACGATCAAAAAGAACTCCAAGAAATTTAAAATCTTCAACTACTGGAATAAGAGAACCATATAAATAAAGTTTGGGATCGTTGTGTACTTTCCGTAGTTGACAGAAATGTACACATTGAGTTTTCGACTTGGAAAATTTGAAACCATTATGTGAGGCCCAGTTTTCTATTCTGTTAATGCACTGCTGTAAGTGCCTTTCGATAGTTCTCATACTTTTTGACCTGTAACACATACAGAAATCATCTACATATAATGATCCATCTGTTTTAGGATCCAAGCAATCCATTATGCTATTTATCTTGATATTGAACAATGTTGTAGACAAGATGCTCCCTTGTGGGACACCCTGTGCTTGGTCGAACTTTTCGGATAAAGTCGATCCAACACGAACCTGGATCCAACGATCCGCAAGGAAATTTTCGATAAATGTAGCTAATCTGCCTCGTATTCCGAGATCATGTAGATCTCGCATAATACCATGTCTCCAGGTGGTATCATAAGCTTTTTCCAAGTCGAAAAACACAGCAACGACATGCTCCTTTGCAACAAAGGCATCACGAATAAAGGTTTCCAGTCTTACTAAATTGTCGTTGGTACTTCGTTCAGAACGGAAGCCCGACTGAACAGGAGATATTAGGTTATTACTTTCCAAGTACCAAACAAGTCTTACATTTATCATTCTCTCTAAAGTTTTGCAAAGACAACTTGAAAGTGCTATCGGTCTATAGCTGTTAGGTTCTGCATGGTCTTTTCCAGGTTTAGGAATTGGTATTATAGTGGCTAGTTCCCAACTTTCGGGAAACTTTCCAGTTTCCGACATATCATTGAATATATCTAAGAGAGCATGAAGTGACTTTGGTGGAAGATGTTTTAACATTTGATAGTGAACTTCGTCGGGACCTGTTGCTGTATCATGGGCTTTACTGATGGCGTCTTTTAGTTCATCCAAATTAAAATGAGTATTATATTCTTCATTATTTGAGGACTTAAAGTTTAACTTAGTCTTTTCTTGTTCTTTCTGATATTTTTGAAATTCCTCCGAATAATGACTGGTTGAGGAATTTGAACCAATTTGAAAATTATGATGCCAAAGTATCTGCTATATCTTGTTTTGTGGAAGCTGTTTCGTTCGCATTGTTGAAATTGTAATTAAGATGGTGATAAGAAGCAGATTTAGATTTACCGGATATTTTCCTAACCATGTCCCAAACTTTTTTAGTGGGTGTTTTATAATTCAAATTCGATACGTATGTTCTCCATGATTTGCGTTTTGCAGACTTTATAGTCCGACGGGCTTTTGCTCTAGAATTCCTATAAGTATTTAAATTTTCTTGCGTTGGGAACTTGCAGAACTTCGACAAAGTGTCTTTCCGTTGTTTGATAGCTTCTTTACAATCGTCGTTATACCATGGGTTAATTTTCTTTGGGTTTGTCGAGGTTTTGGGGATACATTTCTCAGATATATTTATTAAAGAAGAGGTGAAATCAGTTATAGGATCAGAAGAATCAGAGAGAAAAGTATCAGTAAGTGACTCATTACATAAAGTATGAAATAAATCCCAATCTGCTTTATTCAATTTCCATTTGGGATTATGAGCTTCATCATGAGTCTGAACGCTTTCAATCAAAATTGGAAAGTGCCTTTACCAGAATCTAGATAAGTGTTAGATTTATCATTCATCAAACAAATGTCGTTTTTCGTGATGAAATCCTCGATTAATTCTCCTCTGGGATCATTGTCATTACAACCCCAAAGCACATTGTGACCATTGAAGTCACCTACCAACATATAGGGTGAAGGAAGCTGTTGAAGTAAAGAAGTAAATTGTTCAGATTTTAAAAGATGAGAGGGAGGGATATAGACTGAGCAGAAAGTTATCTCTTTCTCGAGTGTAACAGAAACAGCTACCGCTTGTAGATCCGTTTTAAGTTTAATTTGACGTTGTGGTAATGTTGAATGGACAAGTAAAGAGCTTCCACCAGATGCTCTTAGACAATCCAAGTGAATGTGATTGTAAACATTAAAGCCTTTCAAAGTAAACGTGTCATTAGGTTTGAGGAAAGTCTCTTGAAGATAGAAAACAGAAGGTCTAAGTAGTGACAAAAGAAGTAGTAGTTCTTCAAAACGTGGTTTTACACCTCGACAGTTCCATTGTATTAATTTATATTTGCTACCCATTAAATAATTTAGAGAGGAGATTTAAAAGCGTGACCTTTTGTTTAAATGTAGACTGGAAACTTTTACTTTGGAGCTGTGATTGGTGACCGAGGACGATGGCCACGGGCACCAGGGCGCGAAGCAACCTCGTCCATCTCCATGGCATCGTCATTAGCCAGAGCTCCAAATTTCTTATACTGTTGGACGGGATCATCTGATCCCTTCTGCACCCTACTGGATGCAGAATGTGGTTTTGCGTTTGTACTCGGTTGGTTTGGTTTTGAACTAACTTTTGCTTGTTCTGACAGAGATTTGCTTGATGTTACGTTCTGATTTTGAGAAATATTGTTTCTGTTTGGTTTCCTCGCAATGAGAACTTTTGAACTCTCTGTAATCTTACAGTCTTCGACACTGTATTGTGTAGCAGCTGTTTTGGTTTCTGGTTTGGCAGCAAGTGATTTGACTATATGTGAGAAACTAAATTCAGGCTTCTGTTCAAGTTGTTTTCGAGCTTCAAGATATGTCAAGTTCTGTTATCTTCAATCGCATGATTTCTTTTTCCTTCTTCCATGCTTCGCATTCAATTGACCGTGATAGATGTGCTCCGCCACAGTTGACACATTTTGTGGGGTTTTTGCAGTGATTTGTATGATGGTCATGGTTTCCCATACCAGATCTTTCACAGACTGACCCGGGGTCAACTGGGCATTTGTCCTCGTGGTGTCCAAATTTCTGACAGTTAAAGCATCTCAAAGGATTTGGTATGTAAAGATCGACAGGAATAATTTGATAAAAGATTTTCAGAGATTTAGGTGGTACAACTGAGTCAAATGTTAAAAGAATGGTATTCGTGTTGATTGTGTCTTGTCCTTTTTTAACTGTGAAGCGTTTTACCGCTGTAACACCTTGATTTTCCAAGTACTCGAGTATGTTCTTTTCCGATTCTCCTTTGAGATTTCTGTCTCTGATTATGCCTTTGGAAGAGTTTAGAGTTTTGTGTGGTTTAACCTCTACTGGTAGATTGAAGAACTTTTTTGATTTTAAAAGAATGTCTGTTTGCATTTTCCTTGTTGTTTCTACTAACAATGTTCCGTTTTTTAATTTCTTCACAGATTTTGGTGTGCCTATCATAGATTCAATTTGTTTCTCAATAACGAAATGTGACAGTGATGTAACTTGTGTTTCTTTGTTTGTTGACTCAATAATAATAAACTTTGGAAAATTTTCTTGTGCTCTAAACAGTGACGAAGCGTTTATATCGTCGTCGGAGTCCGGTCGTTGTCGTTTGTGTGCCATTGAATCCATTTTTTTAGTTTTAAGTCTCGACGGCTATGCGCTTCACCCTCCTTGGAGCCCTACAAGGGGACGCTATACGGAAACGGCTCTCCAGTTTCCAGCGCCAAAGCTACATACCCGTCATACTCGCCGTGCAAGATTCCAAAGTACTTCAGACTACCCAAGCTTTAACAACAAATGAATATTAAGTCAGATGTCTAATAAAGAAAACCGAAATAACATTCAGACGTTGTACCCACCCTGCCTCTCAACCTAGACCCAAGTAACCCAGAAATACCGAATAACAAGCCCGTCAATTGACCCTTAAACCACCGCCTTCTGAGATATAGGGAAAAGGATGATTAAATGAAGAAATTTGGAACACGGTTGCGTATCATTCGATACTGAAAAAGTTAGAAGGAAGAAGAGATCTCAGGGCAAGGCATGGCAGCCGATTGACCGTGTCGAGCCTCCACGGCCTCCCGTTTACACCGAATCCGAGGCCAAAGAGGCGTGTTGAGACAGGTGAAGATCTCTGGCCTGTCCCTCAACCTCCAGGACCCTCTTCTCCGGTTTACGGGTATCCACCCACGGCAAACAGGTGGCACCTCTTTTGACCGGGTTTTACGGTTCCGCATGAGGGAGCGACCGGCCTATTCTAATCCGGGTCCGGTACGGGCCATTTTATTTTACTGATTCATCGGTCTCAGTCTTACACGATGCATTTCTGTGTCACATATTAAATTTTAACAACATCTATGATGCATACAAAAGATGCTTATCTTACTGTTTTTCATGCTAAGTAAATAAGTGTGCATTTACAGAGCCGTTTGGATACATATTTCAATAAAGACACCACAAGACTGTGTTATACTTCTTAGTTTACGGTCAAGAATTAGAAAAAACAAAAGGACTTTAAGAATGTAATGAGTTTTCGTGGCAATCTTGTATCTACCTGTCAACTTTATAAACCATTAGCTGAAAAACACAAGTGCTGTAAGTATTCCAGTTGACTTCAAACGGGAACATAGAAGGGTTTTGCACATCATAGTGGACGCCAATTTTGTTAACTCGGCTTTGTTAAATTTCACGAGAGCAAAACAAGTGATACTTACAATCCAAGGACAGAGGATGTGGAACGTCGCATTCGTAACAATCTCGCCGAAGCATACGAAACTCCATAACAGCCTGCATTAACATTCCAAGTCGTATCAATAATCACGATTAACAGTTGGGTCCCCGTGACTATGATATTGTCAGGGCTATTGGTGTCATTATTCTATCATTAAGTTCTCTCTGTTTTTGTCTGTAGGTACCTGCTGGAGGATCATGTTGTTTACAGTGGCTATGGCAGCTATGGTGCTGCTCATAGGTGTGAGCCACCATAGCATTGATCTTTTATTGGCAGTAGCATTGGTAAGTGTCATTATTCTATAATATTAATATTGTAACGAAAGTTCTTTTCGATTGTTGACAGAGAATCCACACAACACTAGTTGAAAAATCCCCATTTTATCACAATTTTAAAGGCATTATTTTTCTGAGTACGAAAATTGTTTGCGTACCGCTAATTTTACTGCGTACATGGTACGCACAGGTCTTAATCTTTTATTCGTTCAGAGCACAAACTCGTATGTACATACGCAGTACGCATCGTTATCTACTTCGGTGGCCGGTATGCAGCCAAGATCTAGAGCTCTCTAAAAGAAGTAGTTTAAATGATTTCCTTAACACGTGTGACTAGCCCTGTAAAGAAAATTTTACAGAGTGCCTGGGTAGAGGCATCAACAAAGTCTTAACAGAGGAGACATAATTGACGGAGTTGTGCATACTGTTGCCCTTGGACAGGAAGAGGACCTTTAAGCAACATTTTTACAGAACCAAGGCATAGAGGCAACCCCACTTGATTCTTAGCTTAGTTGTCCCACATTATCAATTTCAGACTAAACAGCACTTCATACCGGATTTGACGAAATACAAATAAACTGCTGCATGAAGCACAGTTTAAGCAAAGGGTCTAGTCTATCTAGAACATTCAAGAGACAAAAGCTAGTTATTTTCTTACGCCCCTTTCAAGATTATTTTACTCATATCGAGACGGGTGGAAGAATACGGAAGTAACCTTGGTAACACCACCAGAACTTAGCCTGGTTTGTCCCAGTTGTATCCCTCGTGCCGGGACTCCAACCGACACTAGCCACATCGGTGAGTAGATTGAATGATAAATCAGCGATCGTAACCACCGTTATGGGGCGGCTTTCTTACTTGCTAAACCAATAATATATGCGAAACAATCGACTTATTAAAGCATTTCTCCTTTCATTACACAAACTTTGGGAAGTGGATGATGTCATCAGGAAGGAAGGAGATAAAGTACTAGTAAAATGGAAGGATCCGGAAGGGCCCAACAGCTGGGTCCACTCACACATAACCCAAAGCTCAAGACGTTCTTGGAGGCAAACAAGGGAAACCCACACTCAAGCTCCCTGGCAAAGACACAGTTGGGAAGAATAGAAGACAGCTGTTATCTTTGACAGCCTGTGACATACAATACACACCTGATTTATCTATTGAAAGACAAAACCGCGGTTAAAGTGCCGTTTAGACAAGAGTTCGAGAGGACATTTTATGCCAGTTATAGGGAACCGAGTAGCCGACTCATCCAACGATAACTCTCACGTTACATGCGAGGAGCTGAACCGTGTGTTTGGCGGGGAATAGTGGGCAACCAGGTCCTATAAAACATCCACAGTCACATTTGTCTCAGCTCGGGAGTATGTCATTTTGGCATGGGGTTAGAGTGAGAGAAAGATGTTTGATCATAGCATTTGTCACAGGTAATAAATAAATGATTAAATATACGCATATTTTGGGAATTATCGATTCTATTGAATACTGATCTATGTCCCGTTGTTATACAAACCAGCAAAATGCCGTTTCGTGGACAGGCAGCACATTTGTATAAATCTGTATTCTTTCGTGTAAGTCTCATGTCGGTACAGAAAAAAACTTTTACCTCAGAGGCAGGGTCTACTGTAAATTCTCTTTCAGAAGCTATAAGTACTGATACAGGAACTCAAAAAAAAGAAAGGGGTAGTCAGGAAGAAGAGATTTAAGAAGAATCCTCTGTATGCCTGTAAGGCGTTCTTCAAGGAAAACTAAGGCTAAGCAGTCAAACCCATGTAAAGAACCGAGGTCAGTGTTGGGTACAAAGTTTGAGAATCACACAATATCTGTGAAAGATATTGGTACCTTATATGAAGAGTTCACTAAATCAGTAGTAGCAGTTCAGAACAATCAGGTAGCTTTAGCGCAACAAGCTCTGCATATTTTGAAGTCGGGGTTCAAAGATTTTTGTAAAGGATCAGCTGAGTTTTAAGGTCAATGAGAAGAGTAGGAAATGCTTATACTGAAGTTTTCGTGGCCAGCCATATCTACATATTTAAAGTCATGATTTTTTTTTTTTCTTTTTTTTTTTGCATTTCTAGTCATTAATATTTGAGATTATTAGCAAATGATGTAATACCTGATATTATTAGTGTATGGTGTTTTATTTTTTTTCTCTGTACATGTACATACTTATGAAACATTGACAATTGAGATAGGCCTAGGGAGTTTGTTTTTGCATGATGGTTTGTGCATATATGATTCATTAAAGTTAAAATGCTAGAAATTCTGCATTTTTGTGTTCAATGTTATCAAGGCTAGCTGTCAAAACTTTGAATTCACACTTGCAGTAACTTATCCTTTTTCGACCCTTTTATGCATAACAGTATTGTCACAGTCTGGTTGCAAGAAGGCTTCAAGTTTGTTTAATGTCAATGTTATTTTGCCGAATACCTGTTTAAATGATAATTATTGTATGCCATTTTGTTCTGGAGGAGCAAGTCTGTCCTTTTTCGACCCTTTTATGCATAACAGTATTGTCACAGTCTGGTTGCAAGAAGGCTTCAAGTTTGTTTAATGTCAATGTTATTTTGCCGAATACCTGTTTAAATGATAATTATTGTATGCCATTTTGTTCTGGAGGAGCAAGTCAGACTTGCTAAGGAGAAAAAGAACCAACAGTGGTTGAAGCAAGCGACCGAGCTGGGATACGGAGTCGAGAGTGGATATGCCATAACATCTACGACATTGGACCCCGTCGACAGCGACCACAGACAGTTCGTGATCGGGAGATTGAAAGAATCAATGAATTATACACAACCGGAGGCACACGGAAGGATTGCAGAGAAGAGGATCCACAGGTGTCTGACGCCCAGGATTCTACTCTTAAGGAGAAGTCTCCTTCAATCACTTTGGAAGAAGAGGAGAGGTTACTATCTTCCAGTCCGGATGTGTCTATCCATGCGGGGGAGGGTTTTGCGTCCGACTCAAATCCTGTGTCTGAGGTCAAAGATCAAGCATCCCAGCCACCTGAGTCCAGGGACCAATTAGCTCGACCACAAGAGGACATATTTAACAACTATCGACGATAAAAATGTACAAGTTGGCAACGATCAGGAAAAGTCGCAATCAGAAAAAAAGCTTACCACTCCAAAAACCGAAGGGGGGGGGGGACGAAACTAACAATAAGGTACTTATACCATGAAAACATTTAGTAAGCCAAATGAGCAGATATTTTCCCAATAGATGGCCACTCAGTTACCTAAACTAAACTAAAAATATGATGACATACATAAGGAGCCAACAGCACAAACATTTTAAACACCAAGATATAAAACAATAAACCAATGCCCGTAGCTCAAATCGGTTTTCTGTTCCATACTCGCGGCCTAAAGGGCAACGTTTTAAGCGAAATAAAATTTTTGGGTAAAAAGTCGTGTTTTTGACCAAAAATCACAGATTTTTAAAATTTTCCAAAAGTGCATTTTAAACACAAAAGTATCGACATTTCGATTATCAAAACGGTTTTGCAGTTGAATGAACCAGTAAGAGGAGCTAAATGACCGAATTGGATAGGGTAGGCAACACCCAATGAAAAATGGCACCTCTAATTTCAAGGGGTTTCCATCGTTTTTGCAAGTCTGCGAAAAGCGCTCGCACGCAACGCGAAAAAAAGATGGAATGTTTGCACAGTGATGGTACTGCTTCATATCTATAGCAAACTTTCGGGTGTTAGATTACAAGAATGTCATGTGAACAAAAATAAAGTTTTGATGCTTATTAAACTTTGAGTAGTATATATTACAGAGTTTAGAATTTACAATCTGCTCTTGTAGTATCAAAACAGACGCTTTACAAATAACAGGTGAAACTGCCCTCAATATTACTTATAGCTGACCAAGTGACAATATCTGGATATTTTTAGTTTATATCAAACTGTGATATTAACAAGCTATGTTTAAAATGTAATGATCATGTTTTCTCAGCTGGTGACTATGAAGAAGACCATGCAGCAGCTGGAATTCCAACAGAAAATACACAACCAGCTTCTAACAAGCGGAAAGATGGCAAGTTAATATTTTATACTGCCACACATGTAAACGAACTGCATGTTGGTATCTTATAAGCTGTGCTTATTATCTTTACAAGGTTTCAAGGTTTCAAAGTGAACAAAGGGAGTGTCATTATTCATAATCTGATGCAAATTGGTGAATATTGAAATATAGCAGGTAACACTTTCACAGAATTTGATGCATTTTGTATGCTATGCTTGTGAAAATATCACTAGTGTTTGTATTTTTGTCTGGTGTAGCAGAGATACTGTAGAAGTACAACTGAATTATTCAAATTCTCTAGTATTCAGGTAATGCCATGGCTATGTTATAAATTGAGAAATAACAAACTGCTAATCAGAAATCTGTTTCATATTTTAACGAAGGAGTTTTAATCTTTGCTTTTTGATTTTGCTACATGCAGTGATAAAATCAAAAAACAAAGATGGACAGACATTGAAGGTAGATGCTTCAGGGAAAACTAGATGAATATATATCATTGAGAACAATGGCACCTTGGAATGTCATAGATAATTTAGCAAAGGAACTACCTCAAAGATCAAAGGCACAGATCCGCTCAAGACTACACAACATTATTACAGGAAAACTAATAACATATTAGTGAGCTCAGTTAAGCTCCAGGTTTTACCAATATGTACAACACATCTGAATGTCTTGGTAGGCATTCCATCTATCTAAAATAAACTTTCAGTTACTGGAAAGGCTTTATTTTTACAAGCCATTTTGTTTATGTATGTATATACTTTTGTCTCTATTGTTTTCATCTGGGTCCACTTAAAGCATAGAGATGAATATCAGCACAAAGGTTTGTAAGTGTGTGAACATGGTTTGTGCACTGTAATATATATGGTACTTAAAGTGTTTTGGTACCCTAAATTAAAGTGTGTCTCAACTTAAAGAGCTTGTTAAAATATAAATTTTGATAAAAAGCTTATTAAATTTGGTTGAAAAGTAAGAAAGTTATGGGCAATTTAACTGGTGGGACACCGCCATTTTGTTTACTTGGCAAATTTTTAAATACAATCAAAACGAGCACTAAAAACTAAAAAGTTTTTCCTGTCAAATGACATTTTGACAATTTTCCCCATTCAAATGCATGCGCGACCTATGTTGACCTTGCCGTAAAATAGGTCAAGGTCATCCCAGGGGCATGATTTATATAAACTTTGTAGAGCTCCTCCCCCTGAGGCTTCATACCAGGTTTCAAAATCATAGGCCTTTTGGTTCTGGAGAAGATTTGTAAAGGTTTTAATTATTTATAGCCATGGCGGCCATCTTGTTCTTGTGACCTTGATTATTTATATTACCTTTCATTCCATCATCCTAAGGATACTACATATACAATTTGGCTTTGATTGGTTGATTGGTTGAGCGGTTACTGAGAAAACTAAGTTTAACATTTAATTTGTAAATGACCTTTGGCCAAGTTCAAAAAATGACCTTGACCTTTAATACTCGCATCACTTCATTAGCTCAACATGTTGTCTGTATCTTCCAACTTTCAGGTCACAGGCTACAAAACTTCCTGAAAAATTCAATGTTTTCACTTTTTTCCATTAAAAAGCCTATGTAACCAAAATTGACCTTGCCGTAAAATATACCAAGTTTCGTCGAAATCGGTCCACCGGGTCCAGAGAAGAAGATTTTTTTATGGTTTTTACCATATATGGGCATGGCGACCATCTTGGTCATGTGACCTGGATCATTTATATAAACTTTCGTTCCCCCTCCCTAAGGATGCTCCACATGAAGTTTGGCTTTGATTGGCCCAGTGGTTTCAGAGGAGATCTTTGAAATTGTGGACGGACGACGACGGACGGACACCGGAGCATGGCCATCCTATAAGCTCACCTGGGCTCAGGTGAGCTAAAAAGTGAAAAATTAAGTGTCAGGTGTGGATTTAAAATCATTGAGACTGTCAGTCAGTTACCGGAAAGATTTCTTAAAATATTGTTTGCTTAAATACACAGGTATACATTAATCATAAAAATAATTAATACCTGTTGAGACCAGTCACCAGTTTAAAGCAGACTCAATTTTTTTTCTGGAAATGATCACTGCTTATAGACGTCACATGTATATTTTTCAGCCAAGTCCTATATTTGCGAGTAAAGCAAAGAAGTTCAAAAGACTTAACGTAAGTAGATGTTATAAATATGAATGGTTCCGCCACTGTAACTTGTGTATCAATATATGAGCCTCAATGCGAGAAAAAAGCCCTCATAACACATGCGAAAATCAAAGATTCAGGCGAGCCTAGGCATCCGCTCAGTCTCACCAGAACCTTTGTTTTTCTCTTAAGTAATCTGTTGACTAGGAAGAAGCTTCATCCTTAGAAAAATACGTGTAGCTCTACTAAGGGGGCTGAGCATGCGTGCTTGAAGTTTGATATTATGGAGGGTCCGAAGAGACATTTTTTCTTTATGAGGCACATATGCTGCTGTGTGACCTTAAATAATAGCATGTATATATTATTCCAGTGGTGATGGTTTAGTTTGTCTTGCTAGAGCTCATTTTAACCATCTGTATCCTTGCACCAGTTGTGGATCTACAAATGTAATCTGCATATTTAACCCAATAGATGATTTCCAATGTATTGTATGCCTAATTCACTTTCATAACCTTCTTTGATGATGCTGTAATGATCCTAAATTTTTGGACAGTAAGATAACTGCAAACATTGCATTATAATATCCGGATCAAACTTTCCTAAACGATCAATTTGATTTATAAATACCAAATATTTTGTTGCTTTACAAGGTATTTATCCAAGGCAATTGGTAAAGAAAAAAAATTGATGTATTCAGGTACATGTAGTCATAAAATTGTTAGTTTTCTGTGCACCTAAAAGCCCATGCGCAAGCAAACCTTGTCCAGTTTATAGCTTAACTTAGTCACTATGTTGTAATTGCTTTGCTCTGTCTTAACAACACGGGTAGAAAATGTTAAGATGAATGAGAATACATTTTGTTTTATATAATACACCAAGATAACAAGCATATGATAAATGTCCCAGTAGACCTCACTTATTAGCTCGCCTGAGCATTTGGGCTCATAGGTGAGCTTTTAGTATGGGGAAGCCAGTATTGTCTGTCGTCGTCGTCGTCTGTCGTCAACATTTTCAAACATCTTCTCCTCTGAAACCACTAGGCCGATTGAAGTCAAATTTCATATGAAGCATACCTGTGATGGGGGAAAGAAAGTTTGTGTAAATTATGAAGATTGTCCAATTACTTTGGTTACTATGGCAACTTTAAAGTTTCCATTGACTTATAAGGGGGAAAAGTGGAAATGTTTGTTAAGAAGTTCTCCACGTTTCTGGTGACTTTCGGCTAAATATTATATTATTCGATTGGTTGCTATAGCAATATAAAGGGTAAAATTTCATAAAATATTCAAAAATTTTCTTCTCAGAAACCACTGGACCAATTGAAGTCAAATTTCATGTGAATGTTCCCTGGGATTTGGGGATGAAAAGTTATATAAATTATGAAGATTTTTCAAGTACTTTGGTTGCTATGGCAACTTATAGTTTCCTTTGACTTACAAGGGGAAAAGTGGAAATTGGCATCTCATTGGATATATCTGAATTCTGTCTTTACATTAATGATTATTGTGAAGTTCACTATTATATGTTTCTGGTTGTGAAGTCCACTATGTTTCTGGTGATTTTCGTCTAAATATTTTAATTTCTTTGGTTGCTATAGCAATGTAAATGGTAAATTTTCAAAAATATATTCAAAAATCTTCCCAGAAACCACTGGGCCAATTGAACTCATACTTCACATGGAACATTCATGGGAGGAGGGATATATAAGTTATATAAATTTTTGATGTCACATGACCAAGATGTGCTCTTAATCATTCGATCATCTCACCGCTGTGGGTTCGCGCCTCGCTCGGGGCGCGAGTCACATGTGGGACAAGCCAAGTTCTGCTTGCGGGTGTGTCAGGTGGTTTTTCCCCGGGTACTCCGGTTTTCGCCCCACCTACCGATTGATTCGTCTCGATATGAGTGAAAAAGCTTGAAAGGGACGTAAAACTGAATCAAAAAAAAAAAAAAAAATGACCAAGATGGCCGCCATGCTCGAAAATGCTCAAGAGTCTTCTTCTCTAGAACCAGTGGGCATTTTCCATGAACTTGATATTTAGCATCAGGGACATGGGTCCATCATAGTTTATATAAATCATGATCCTAAGATCACCTTGACCTATTTTACAGAAACATTAAATTTGGGGTCTTCAGAGACCAGGTGAGCGTCTAAGGACCAATGGTCCTCTGGTTCGTCATGTATTAGCTGCACAGTGAAAAATATCTGTGTTTGGGTTTTATGACCTAGCATGACACAAACTGCTGCAGTATATATGGCTAGAGGTTGGAGATTTGCTACCCATTAAATAATTTAGAGAGGAGATTTAAATGCGTGACCTTTCGTTTAAATGTAGACTGGAAACTTTTACTTTGGAGCTGTGATTGGTGACCGAGGACGATGGCCACGGGAACCAGGGCGCGAGGCAACCTCGTCCATCTCCATGGCATCGTCATTAGCCAGAGCTCCAAATTTGTTATACTGTTGGACGGGATCATCTGATCCCTTCTGCACCCTATTGGATGCAGAATGTGGTTTTGCGTTTGTACTCGGTTGATTTGGTTTTGAACTAACTTTTGCTTGTTCTGACAGAGATTTGCTTGATGTTACGTTCTGATTTTGAGAAATATTGTTTCTGTTTGGTTTCCTCGCAATGAGAACTTTTGAACTCTCTGTAATCTTACAGTCTTCGACACTGTATTGTGTAGCAGCTGTTTTGGTTTCTGGTTTGGCAGCAAGTGATTTGACTATATGTGAGAAACTAAATTCAGGCTTCTGTTCAAGTTGTTTTCGAGCTTCAAGATATGTCAAGTTCTTTGTTATCTTCAATCGCATGATTTCTTTTGCTTCTTCCATGTTTCGCATTCATTTGACCGTGATAGATGTGCTCCGCCACAGTTGACACATGTTGTGGGTTTTTTGCAGTGATTTGTATGATGGTCATGGTTTCCCATACCACATCTTTCACAGACTGACCCGGGGTCAACTGGGCATTTGTCCTCATGGTGTCCAAACTTCTGACAGTTAAAGCATCTCAAAGGATTTGGTATGTACAGATCGACAGGAATAATTTGATAAAAGATTTTCAGAGATTTAGGTGGTACAACTGAGTCAAATGTTAGAAGAATGGTATTCGTGTTGATTGTGTCTTGTCCTTTTTTGACTGTGAAGCGTTTTACTGCTGTAACACCTTGATTTTCCAAGTACTCGAGTATGTTCTTTTCCGATTCTCCTTTGAGATTTCTGTCTCTGATTATGCCTTTGGAAGAGTTTAGAGTTTTGTGTGGTTTAACCTCTACTGGTAGATTGAAGAACTTTTTTGATTTTAAAAGAATGTCTGTTTGCATTTTCCTTGTTGTTTCTACTAACAATGTTCCGTTTTTTAATTTCTTCACAGATTTTGGTGTGCCTATCATAGATTCAATTTGTTTCTCAATAACGAAAGGTGACAGTGATGTAACTTGTGTTTCTTTGTTTGTTGACTCAATAATAATAAACTTTGGAAAATTTTCTTGTGCTCTAAACAGTGTCGAAGCGTCTATATCGTCGTCGGAGTCCGGTCGTTGTCGTTTGTGTGCCATTGAATCCATTTTTTTAGTTTTAAGTCTCGACGGCTATGCGCTTCACCCTCCTGGCATACTTCACCCTCCTGGAGCCCTACAAGGGGACGCTATACGGAAACGGCTCTCCAGTTTCCAGCGCCAAAGCTACATACCCGTCATACTCGCCGTGCAAGATTCCAAAGTACTTCAGACTACCCAAGCTTTAACAACAAATGAATATTAAGTCAGATGTCTAATAAAGAAAACTGAAATAACATTCAGACGTTGTACCCACCCTGCCTCTCAACCTAGACCCAAGTAACCCAGAAATACCAAAAACAAGCCCGTCGATTGACCCTTAAACCACCGCCTTCTGAGATATAGGGAAAAGGATGATTAAATGAAGAAATTTGGAACACGGTTGCGTATCATTCGATACTGAAAAAGTTAGAAGGAAGAAGAGATCTCAGGGCAAGGCATGGCAGCCGATTGACCGTGTCGAACCTCCACGGCCTCCCGTTTACACCGAATCCGAGGCCAAAGAGGCGTGTTGAGACAGGTGAAGATCTCTGGCCTGTCCCTCAACCTCCAGGATCCTCTTCTCCGGCTTACGGGTATCCATCCACGGCAAACAGGTGGCACCTCTTTTGACCGGGTTTTACGGTTCCGCATGAGGGAGCGACCGGCCTATTCTAATCCGGGTCCAGTACAGGCCATTTTATTTTACTGATTCATCGGTCTCAGTCTTACACGATGCATTTCTGTGTCACATATTAAATTTTAACAAAATCTATGATGCATACAAAAGATGCTTATCTTACTGTTTTTCATGCTAAGTAAATAAGTGTGCATTTGTTTGTTTGTTTGTTGTTTAACGACGCATCAACCCTGATGGGTCATTAGCGTCTAACAAGGTAAAACGTTAAAATATATTGAACTCGTATTAAAAAGTAACACTAAATAAGATATAAATGTCGTTGTAAAGAAACGATATATGAAATGATAAGATTGAAGATTTAAAAATTATATTTTATAAAACAGATTTACTTGTCTAAGAAATGATAAAATCTTTCCAACGGGTACATCTTTGAACAATTCTTTCAAGTTGTTAGCTTGAAAACAAGAAATTCGCTCTGCTGCAAAGTCAGTGCATTCTAAAAGAAAGTGTTTAACTGTGAATGGTGTATCACAGCCAATGCATTTAGGTTCATCTTCTCGCTTTAATAAGTGGGAATGTGTTATTCTTGTATGACCAATTCGGAGACGAGCAAGAACGATTTCTTCTCGTCTCGAAAGTTTATGAATTGCTTTTGGTCGTTTAACGATCGGTTCGACTTCCCTCAACTTATCAAACTTCGCTCCGTTCCAGATTGTTTGCCATTTGTCAAAGATGTACTCGTTAATAAAAGGTTTAAAATTGACATAAGGAATTTTAAAAACTGTTTCTTCTAGATTTAACGATTCTTTAGCGTTCTTATCAACTTTCTCATTTCCATATATACCTATATGACTGGGAACCCAGCAATATATAATTGTTTTCAATTCCGAGATGGTGTGATGTTTTATTAATAGTTTTTGTATTTGAGGGTTTTTGGATGATGTATGGTTTAAGGCCTGTAAAACTGACATAGAGTCAGAAAAAATAATAAATTTGTCCTTTAAGTTACTTTCATTTATGGAGTCTAAAGCTAAGTCTATAGCTTTAGCTTCCGCTGTGAAAATTGAAGAGCCATCAGGTAAACGTAATGTTTTGCAATTGCCGTTTGTAAAAGTAGCACAACCAACTTTGTTTTCTTCTTTTGAACCATCAGTATAAATACATTGATAGTCAATAAATTGAGATTGTAGTTGATGAAAACTTTCTTTTAGAAGGTGTGGATTTGAGTCGGATTTTTTCCCTGTATGTAGAGTCAAATTAACTTCTGGTTTTCTAATGCACCATGATGGTATTTCGGAAACAAAATGTTCTTCTATTTTATCTTTTTGGATGTTTGCTGATTCTAAAAGTGGTGCAACCCGTAAACCAAAGGACCGGATAGCCCTTGGTTTACTTTCGTAAAGCTGTACGACTTCTTCAGAAATATATGGCGGAAAAGACACCTTATGAACTGGATTTGATGGATTAGCAGCAATTCTAATGGCGTACTATAGGGCAAGTTTCTCTCGTCGTAAATATAGAGATGGCTCTTCAGCCTCAACATAGAGGCTTTGTACAGGTGATGTTCGAAAAGCACCCAGAGCTAATCTTAGGCCTTGATGATGCACTGTGTCAAGAGAACTGATATATGATGGTCTTGCCGATCCATATACGATGGATCCATAATCTAATTTTGAACGAATGAGGGAACGGTATAGCTGGAGAAGGACAGTGCGATCAGCACCCCAGTCTGTGTGTGATAATACTTTCAGTAAGTTTAATGCTTTTAGGCACTTGGCCTTTAAGTACTTGATATGTGGTATGAAAGAAAGTTTACGATCAAAAAGAACTCCAAGAAATTTAAAATCTTCAACTACTGGAATAAGAGACCCATATAAATAAAGTTCAGGATCGTTGTGTACTTTCCGTAATTGACAGAAATGCACACATTGTGTTTTCGACTTGGAAAATTTGAAACCATTATGTGAGGCCCAGTTTTCTATTCTGTTAATGCACTGCTGTAAGTGCCTCTCGATAGTTCTCATACTTTTTGACCTGTAACACATACAGAAATCATCTACATATAAGGATCCATCTGTTTTAGGATCCAGACAGTTCATTATGCTGTTTATCTTAATATTGAACAAAGTTGTAGACAAGATGCTCCCTTGTGGAACACCCTGTGCTTGATCAAACTTTTCGGATAAAGTCGATCCAACACGAACCTGGATCCAACGATCCGCAAGGAAATTTTCAATAAATGTAGCTAATCTGCCTCGTATTCCGAGATCATGTAGATCTCGCATAATACCATGTCTCCAGGTGGTATCATAAGCTTTTTCCAAGTCGAAAAACACAGCAACAACATGCTCCTTTGCAACAAAGGCATCACGAATAAAGGTTTCCAGTCTAATTAAATTGTCGTTGGTACTTCGTTCAGAACGGAAGCCCGACTGAACAGGAGATATTAGGTTATTACTTTCTAAGTACCATACAAGTCTTACATTTATCATTCTCTCTAAGGTTTTGCAAAGACAACTTGTAAGTGCTATCGGTCTATAGCTGTTCGGTTCTGCATGATCTTTTCCAGGTTTAGGAATTGGTATTATAGTGGCTAGTTCCCAACTTTCGGGAAACTTTCCAGTTTCCCACATATCATTAAAAATATCTAAGAGAGCCTGAAGTGATTTTGGTGGAAGGTGTTTTAACATTTGATAGTGAACTTCATCGGGACCTGTTGCTGTATCATGGGCTTTACTGATGGCGTCTTTTAGTTCATCTAAATTAAATGGAGAATTATATTCTTCATTATTTGAGGACTTAAAGTTTAATTTAGTCTTTTCCTGTTCTTTCTTGTATTTTTGAAATTCCTCCGAATAAAGACTGGTTGAGGAATTTGAACAAAATTGTGATGCCAAAGTATCTGCTATATCTTGTTTTGTGGAAGCTGTTTCGTTCGCATTGTTGAAGTTGTAATTAAGATGATGATAAGTAGCAGATTTAGATTTACCGGATATTTTCCTAACCATGTCCCAAACTTTTTTAGTCGGTGTTTTATAATTCAAATTAGATACGTATGTTCTCCATGATTTGCGTTTTGCAGACTTTATAGTCCGACGGGCTTTTGCTCTAGAATTCCTATAAGTATTTAAATTTTCATGCGTTGGGAACTTGCAGAACTTCAACAAAGTGTCTTTTCGTTGTTTGATAGCCTCTTTACAATCGTCATTGTACCATGGGTTACTTTTCTTTGGGTTTGTCGAGGTTTTGGGGATACATTTCTCAGAAATAGTTATTAAAGAAGAAGTAAAGTAAGTTATAGGATCAGAAGAATCAGACAGAGTAGTATCAGTAAGGGACTCATTACATAAGGTATTAAATAAATCCCAATTTGCTTTATGTAATTTCCATTTGGGGCTATGAGCTTCATCATGAGTCCGAACGCTTTCAATCAAAATTGGAAAGTGGTCAGATCCACGTTGATCTTCACAAACAGACCAGTCATAGTCAAGATAGAGAGAGGGGTGACAGAGTGAAAGATCAAGAGATGAGAAAGTGCCTTTACCAGAATCTAGATAAGTGTTCGATTTATCATTCATCAAACAAATGTCGTTTTTCGTGATGAAATCCTCGATTAATTCTCCTCTGGGATCATTGTCATTTCAACCCCAAAGCACATTATGACCATTGAAGTCACCTACTAACATATAGGGTGAAGGAAGCTGTTCAAGTAAAGAAGTCAGTTGTTCAGATCTTAAAAGATAAGAGGGAGGGATATAGATTGAGCAGAAAGTTATCTCTTTCTCGAGTGTAACGGAAACAGCTACCGCTTGTAGATCCGTTTTAAGTTTAATTTGACGTTGTGGTAATGTTGAATGGACAAGTAAAGAGGTTCCACCAGATGCTCTTAGACAATCCAAGTGAATGTGATTGTAAACATTAAAGCCTTTCAAAGTAAACGTGTCATTAGGTTTGAGGAAAGTTTCTTGTAGACAGAAAACAGAAGGTCTAAGTAGTGACAAAAGAAGTAGTAGTTCTTCAAAACGTGGTTTTACACCTCGACAGTTCCATTGTATTATTTTATATTTGCTACCCATTAAATAATTTAGTGAGGAGATTTAAATGCGTGACCTTTCGTTTAAATGTAGACTGAAAACTTCTACTTTGGAGCTGTGATTGGTGACCGAGGACGATGGCCACGGGAACCAGGGCGCGAAGCAACCTCGTCCATCTCCATGGCATCGTCATTAGCCAGAGCTCCAAATTTGTTATACTGTTGGACGGGATCATCTGATCCCTTCTGCACCCTACTGGATGCAGAATGTGGTTTTGCGTTTGTACTCGGTTGATTTGGTTTTGAACTAACTTTTGCTTGTTCTGACAGAGATTTGCTTGATGTTACGTTCTGATTTTGAGAAATATTGTTTCTGTTTGGTTTCCTCGCAATGAGAACTTTTGAACTCTCTGTAATCTTACAGTCTTCGACACTGTATTGTGTAGCAGCTGTTTTGGTTTCTGGTTTGGCAGCAAGTGATTTGACTATATGTGAGAAACCAAATTCAGGCTTCTGTTCAAGTTGTTTTCGAGCTTCAAGATATGTCAAGTTCTTTGTTATCTTCAATCGCATGATTTCTTTTTCCTTCTTCCATGTTTCGCATTCATTTGATCGTGATAGATGTGCTCCGCCACAGTTGACACATTTTGTGGGGTTTTTGTAGTGATTTGTATGATGGTCATGGTTTCCCATACCACATCTTTCACAGACTGACCCGGGGTCAACTGGGCATTTGTCCTCATGGTGTCCAAACTTCTGACAGTTAAAACATCTCAAAGGGTTAGGTATGTATATGTCAACAGGTACAATTTGATAGAAAATTTTGACTGCTTTTGGTGGGACGACTGAGTTGAAAGTAAGTAGCAAAGTATTGGTGTTGATGGTTTCCTGTCCTTTCTTAACGGTAAAACGTTTAACTGCCGTTACACCTTGATTTTCTAAATATTCCAGGATGTTCTTTTCTGACTCTCCTTTGAGGTTTCTGTCTCTGATGATGCCTTTCGAAGAATTCAAAGATTTGTGCGGGTTCACTTCTACTGATAGGTTAAAGAACTTTTTTGTTTTCAATAAGATGTCCGTTTGCATTTTTCGTGTTGTTTCCACAAGCAACATTCCATTTTTTAATTTCTTGACGGATTTTGGCGTACCTATCATGCTTTCTATCTGCTTTTCAATCACAAATGGTGACAGTGACGTAACTGGTGTTTCTTTAATAGTTGATTCAATGAGTAAAAACTTTGGAAAAGTGTCTTGTGCTCTAAACAGTGTCGAAGCGTCTATATCATCGTCGGAATCCGGTCGTTGTCGTTTGTTATTTAAGGAAGCCATATTTTCAGTTTTAAGTCTCGACGGCTATGCGCTTCACCCTCCTTGGAGCCCTACAAGGGGACGCTATACGGAAACGGCTCTCCAGTTTCCAGCGCCAAAGCTACATACCCGTCATACTCGCCGTGCAAGATTCCAAAGTACTTCAGACTACCCAAGCTTTAACAACAAATGAATATTAAGTCAGATGTCTATTAAAGAAAACCGAAATAACATTCAGACGTTGTACCCACCCTGCCTCTCAACCTAGACCCAAGTAACCCAGAAATACCGAAAAACAAGCCCGTCGATTGACCCTTAAACCACCGCCTTCTGAGATATAGGGAAAAGGATGATTAAATGAAGAAATTTGGAACACGGTTGCGTATCATTCGATACTGAAAAAGTTAGAAGGAAGAAGAGATCTCAGGGCAAGGCATGGCAGCCGATTGACCGTGTCGAGCCTCCACGGCCTCCCGTTTACACCGAATCCGAGGCCAAAGAGGCGTGTTGAGACAGGTGAAGATCTCTGGCCTGTCCCTCAACCTCCAGGATCCTCTTCTCCGGCTTACGGGTATCCACCCACGGCAAACAGGTGGCACCTCTTTTGACCGGGTTTTACGGTTCCGCATGAGGGAGCGACCGGCCTATTCTAATCCGGGTCCGGTACGGGCCAAGTGTGCATTTACAGAGCCGTTTGGATACATATTTCAATAAAGACACCACAAGACTGTGTTATACTTCTTAGTTTACGGTCAAGAATTAGAAAAACAAAAGGACTTCAAGAATGTAATGAGTTTTCGTGGCAATCTTGTATCTACCTGTCAACTTTATAAACCATTAGCTGAAAAACACAAGTGCCGTAAGTATTCCAGTTGACTTCAAGCGGGAACATAGAAGGGTTTTGCACATCATAGTGGACGCCAATTTTGTTAACTCGGCTTTGTTAAATTTCACGAGAGCAAAACATGTGATACTTACCATCCAAGGACAGAGGATGTGGAACGTCGCATTCGTAACAATCTCGCCGAAGCATACGAAACTCCATAATAGCCTGCATTAACATTCCAAGTCGTATCAATAATCACGATTAACAGTTGGGTCCCCGTGACTATGATATTGTCAGGGCTATTGGTGTCATTATTCTATCATTAAGTTCTCTCTGTTTTTGTCTGTAGGTACCTGCTGGAGGATCATGTTGTTTACAGTGGCTATGGCAGCTATGGTGCTGCTCATAGGTGTGAGCCACCATAGCATTGATCTTTTATTGGCAGTAGCATTGGTAAGTGTCATTATTCTATAATATTAATATTGTAACGAAAGTTCTTTTCGATTGTTGACAGAGAATCCACACAACACTAGTTGAAAAATCCCCATTTTGTCACAATTTTAAAGGCATTATTTTTCTGAGTACGAAAATTGTTTGCGTACCGCTAATTTTACTGCGTACATGGTACGCACAGGTCTTAATCTTTTATTCGTTCAGAGCACAAACTCGTATGTACATACGCAGTACGCATCGTTATCTACTTCGGTGGCCGGTATGCAGCCAAGATCTAGAGCTCTCTAAAAGAAGTAGTTTAGATGATTTCCTTAACACGTGTGACTAGCCCTGTAAAGAAAATTTTACAGAGTGCCTGGGTAGAGGCATCAACAAAGTCTTAACAGAGGAGACATAATTGACGGAGTTGTGCATACTGTTGCCCTTGGACAGGAAGAGGACCTTTAAGCAACATTTTTACAGAACCAAGGCATAGAGGCAACCCCACTTGATTCTTAGCTTAGTTGTCCCACATTATCAATTTCAGACTAAACAGCACTTCATACCGGATTTGACGAAATACAAATAAACTGCTGCATGAAGCACAGTTTAAGCAAAGGGTCTAGTCTATCTAGAACATTCAAGAGACAAAAGCTAGTTATTTTCTTACGCCCCTTTCAAGATTATTTTACTCATATCGAGACGAGTGGAAGAATACGGAAGTAACCTTGGTAACACCACCAGAACTTAGCCTGGTTCGTCCCAGTTGTATCCCTCGTGCAGGGACTCCAACCGACACTAGCCACATCGGTGAGTAGATTGAATGATAAATCAGCGATCGTAACCACAGTTATGGGGCGGCTTTCTTACTTGCTAAACCAATAATATATGCGAAACAATCGATTTATTAAAGCATTTCTCCTTTCATTACACAAACTTTGGGAAGTGGATGATGTCATCAGGCGGGAAGGAGATAAAGTACTAGTAAAATGGAAGGATCCGGAAGGGCCCAACAGCTGGGTCCACTCACACATAACCCAAAGCTCAAGACGTTCTTGGAGGCAAACAAGGGAAACCCACACTCAAGCTCCCTGGCAAAGACACAGTTGGGAAGAATAGAAGACAGCTGTTATCTTTGACAGCCTGTAAGACATACAATACACACCTGATTTATCTATTGAAAGACAAAACCGCGGTTAAAGTGCCATTTAGACAAGAGTTCGAGAGGACACTTTATGCCAGTTATAGGGAACCGAGTAGCCGACTCATCCAACGATAACTCTCACGTTACATGCGAGGAGCTGAACCGTGTGTTTGGCGGGGAATAGTGGGCAACCAGGTCCTATAAAACATCCACAGTCACATTTGTCTCAGCTCGGGAGTATGTCATTTTGGCCTGGGGTTAGAGTGAGAGAAAGATGTTTGATCATAGCATTTATCACAGGTAATAAATAAATGATTAAATATACGCATATTTTGGGAATTATCGATTCTATTGAATACATCAACAAGGCAAACATCAACAAGGTACCCACAACTGAAAACGTACATAAGGATAACATGCCTGTAACTGAATCACTTCCGATTCTGGTATTTCTGTACCGGCGTTTAGCCAAATTTGGGATTTGCGGTATTCTGTAAACCCTACGGGATCGTTCATTTGTATTTGCATTTTATGGCAGTTGTGAATGCGTAACATACAGATGGTTGCTATATTTTAATGGTATATTTTGCCAAGCAGTTGTCATTGTTGCAAATGCCTTGAAGTTTTTGCGTTCAGGGATGTAATATACTACTCAAAGTTTGATAAGCATTAAAAGTTTATTTTTGATTACAGGACATATTGATAATCTAACGATCGAAATTTTGCTACAGATATATAGCAGCACCATCACCGTGCAAACATTCCATCTTTTTTCGCGTTGCCTGCGAGCCCTTCTCGCAGACTTGCAGGAACAATGGAAATTCTCTGAAATTGAAGTTGTCACTCTTGCCTACCGTATCCAATTCTGTCTTTCACCCCCTCTTACTGGTACATTCATCTGCAAAATTGTTTTGATAATCGAAATGTCGATACTTTTGTGTCTAAAATGCACTTTTGGAATGTCGATACTTGTGTCTAAAATGCACTTTGGAAATTTTCAGAAATCGGTGATGTTTGGTTAAAAACACGATTTTTTACCAAAAAAAATTTTTTTCGCTTAAAATGTTGTCCTTTGCATGGTGAGCATGATGCTGAAATACGCACTCTAGTTAGCTCAAACGAGCGTTTTTAAAAATTGTTGTCAGATGTTTTAATCACAAAGCAAATTTCCATTAAGAAAACTTTCAGTCAAATGACATGTTTTAAAACGCTGTAAAATCTAAACCAATGCCCGTAGCTCGAATCCGTTTTCTGTTCCATAGTCGCAGCCTAAAGGGCAACATTTAAAGCGAAAAAAAAAAATGGAAAAAAATCGTGTTTTTAACCAAAAATCACAGATTTTTGAAATTTTCCAAAAGTGCATTTTAGACACAAACGTATCGACATTTCGATTATCAAAACAGTTTTGCAGTTGAGTGAACCAGTAAGAGAGGGTAAATGATAGAATTGGATAGGGTAGGCAACAATCAATGAACAATGGCAACAATTTTCAGGAGGTTTCCATCGTTTCTGCAAGTCTGCGAAAATAGCTCGCAGGCAACAAGAAAAAAATATGGAATGTTTGCACAGTGATGGTTCTGCTTCATACCTATAGCAAAATTTCGGGTGTTAGATTACAAGTTTGCAGGGCCGTCGTCGCGTTTTAAAAAGTGGTCCGGCGGAAGACATGGTCGAGTGCCGAAGGCACGAGAGGGGGAGAGCACGAGAGAGGGTTTGCCCCCTCTCGTAAGGGGGGTTCGAGGGATCCACCTCTGAGAAAATTTTGATAAATTGGTGCCTCTATTAAACCGCGTTCTGAGTGCGTTTTGGGGTCAGAGTTTCGATCGTTTTTGTTAACAAAAATGACCGAAATTCAGACAGTTTAAATGATAAACAGTTTCTTTTTAACAACTATTTCGACCCCTTTGCGTGTCTCATCTAGCGGTGGCCTACTGTCGAACCAAGACGGATTAAAACTTTTCAACCCGGAAGTACGTTGTGGGAACCCAAAAGTTTTAGGCTGATCTGGAACGGGCGGCACTTGCATATCCATAATGGAATTACATTGACACATTACTGTGAACATATAAAAATATACATGCATGCAAATCCACATTGTTTTTTATATCAATTATTTGCCAGTCGGCATTTTCTTTGATAAACTACATTTCGAGATTAACAGTGCACGGTTAACCCATGTTCCGTCTTTTTTCATGTCATTGTGGCATACGAAAAAAAAATAAAAATAATAATAATAATAATAATAATTATTATAATAAAATAAAACGAAGATTGGATTAAGAGGCAACAATTTAATTACAACTCTAATCTATTACTCCTATAATCCAATCAAATAGGTGTCATTTAATGACCGCAATGTTTTGACACGCCTCCTGATTCCTGTGATATTTGTTTTCGCACCTTTGCCTTGATGACACGAGTTTCGGTTGTTGATGATAATTTCATCATTAAGCCGCGACTCGTTCAAGATGAGACGATTAGAAGAACAAAGACCGGTAAGCACTGCTGCGGCGATCAAACAAAGTGGTACGGCGGATTCCATGGTCGGCCAAAAAAGTGGTCCGGCGCTCGCCGGACCTGCCGCAACGGCGACGACGGCCTTGGTTTGTCCTGTAAACAAAACGTTTTGATGCTTATCAAACTTTGAGTAGTATAGTTGCGCACGTGATTACTGACTTACAGAAATTTCAAATAAAAATATACAGATTTTGATATACTGAATCCTGAACGGTACCTGACTTCAAAAAAAAAAAAAAAAAAAAATCAAAAAAAAAAAAAAAAAAAAAAGAATTGCACCATTGAAATTCTCATGATAAGACCTTTCCAATGATGTATAATACATCTGGTGAAGAAAAATAGGTGGCCACTCAGTTACCTTAACTTAATTAAAAATATGAAAACATACATAAGGCGCCAACAGCAAAAAAAAAAAATTAAACACCAAGACATAAAACAAAAAGAACCACCACAGAAGTATCGCCTTGGAACGATCAGTAACACAAAGTTACTGGCGGGCTTAAACCGGTTTTACAGGATCCTAACCTCACCCTCAGCTTCTGCAGTGGTTCATAACATTTAGTTAAGTTCTTCAGTCCTCGTGGTGAATCTCTAACTAGTCAATGAATCATCAAGAACAAACAAATAAATCATGATAAACATCCTGATGAATCAAAAACAAGGACTCACAGATTGAGTAAGCTGCCCGACGATGGAGATCCCTGGGCGCCGAATAACCTACTAACTCCGGAGCAAAAGAAAAACACCAGTTGGACCCCGGTGGGCCAAGCAACAGACAAGAAGCTCCGGCCCCAACCAACTAAAATGAATAGCTTTAAGTCGGGGCCATCATAGAGTCTGACGCCCGACCCACCGGCGTGCAATTAAAGAAGGCAGCATAGTTATCAACCATGATTGGGTTAAAAACTAAGCATGCAGACTGTCGCATAACATTCAAGTTATAACCTATACGTCTGTAACGTGTTATGATTTTTCTGAACTGAAAAGAAAAATCATTAATTCCTATAAGTTTCTTAAATTTGTAAACTAAGTCACCATAAAATTCAGGTTCCGAAAGGCCCTCACATAAAAGCGTCTTTAACCCAACATTATATTTGGAAATCAATTCATAGTGTCTACGTAGATCTAAAAAGGGGGCTTCGGTATCTGAGATATTGGCTTTGTTCAACTAAAGTTCAGGTGGATAAATTTGATTGACCATACCTTCAAAATAAGGGTTGTCAATGTTCAAAATGTCATCGAGGTACCTTGATGTGGAATTAAAAGCCTCGATAACATCAGCTTGATTATCATGGTTAAGAGAATCCATGAAATCTCTTTCGTAGCAGTATAAAAATAAATCAGCTACGAGAGGTGCACAATTTGTACCCATCGGAATTCCAACAATTTGTCTGTATAACTTGGTCCCAAATCTAATATAAATATTATCAAGGAGATAGGACAAGGCGTCGCACACATTCTGACATGACCAAAGTGTATACCGACTTTGGTCAGAGGAAGTGAAAAAAGCCTTTCTGTCATTACATGCCAAATAAAGTGAACCATAGTTTTTAATGCCCTTTTGAAGGTCCACTCTATCAAATCCAGAAGTTTTTCTTTTATTAGATTATATGGTAATGTTGTATACAGAGTAGAAAAATCATACGTGGACAAGCTTGTCGCACGGAACCCTCTACACTTCAATTTACTGAGCACCTCACCAGAATTTTTTATTGACCAAAACCAATTGTTATTTGAAGTTTTTGTCTCACAGTATCTTATAAAATGAGATTTGATAGCAGTAAGACAGGAAGTTAATAATTTAGAAAGTTCAGTGGTAGTACAAGAGCTAGAATTTGCAATAAATCTAGCTTTGTATGGTCTTTTGTGAAGCTTAGGTAACCAATATATCGTAGGAAGCTTGTCTTGGCCTTCATTGACACAAACAGAAAACTTAACAGGTAAATCGTTTAAGTGGGTATTAACTACAGACACTTCATCAGTATCTGTCTACAGATAAGCCCTGGTACCATCAAGCTCCTGTTTTAGAAAATGGTTAGTTTGTTTGTTTGTTTGTTTGTTGTTTAACGACGCATCAACCCTGATGGGTCATTAGCGTCTAACAAGGTAAAATGATAAAATACATTGAAATCGTATTAAAATGTAACACTTAGTAAGATATAAATGTCGTTGTAAAGAAACGATATTTGAAATAATAACATTGATGGTTAAAAAGTTATATTTTATAAAACAGATTTACTTGTCTAAGAAATGATAATATGTTTCCAACGGGTACATCTTTAAACAATTCTCTCAAGTTATTAGCTTGAAAACAGGAAACTCGCTTTGCTGCAAAATCAAAGCATTCTAAAAGAAAGTGTTAAACTGTAAATGGTGTATCACAGCCAATGCATGCAGGCTGATCTTCTCGCTTTAATAAGTGGGAATGTGTTATTCTTGTATGGCCAATTCGGAGACGAGCAAGAACGATTTCTTCTTGTCTCGAAAGTTTATGACTTACTGACGTTTAACGATCGGTTCAACTTCCCTCAATTTATCAAAATTCGCTCCGTTCCAGAATGTTTGCCATTTGTCAGAGATGTACTCGTTAATAAAAGGTTTAAAATTGACATAAGGAATTTTGAAAACAGTTTCTTCTAGATTTAACGATTCTTTAGCGTTCTTATCAACTTTCTCATTTCCATATATGCCTATATGACTGGGAACCCAGCAATAAATAATTGTTTTCAATTCTGAGATGGTATGATGTTTTATTAATAGTTTTTGTATTTGAGGGTTTTTGGATGATGTATGGTTTAAGGCTTGAAGAACTGACATAGAGTTAGAAAATATAACAAATTTGTCCTTTGAGTTACATTCATTTATGAAGTCTAAAGCTAAGTCTATAGCTTTAGCTTCCGCTGTGAAAATAGAAGAGCCATCAGGTAAACGTAACGTTTTGCAATTACCGTTTGTAAAAGTAGCACAACCAACTTTGTTTTCTTCTTTTGAACCATCCGTATAAATACATTGATAAATTGAGATTGTAGTTGATGAAAACTTTCTTTAAGAAGGTGTGGATTTGATTCGGATTTTTTCCCTGAATGTAGAGTCAAATTAACTTCTGGTTTTCTAATGCACCAAGATGGTATTTCGGAAACAAAATGTTCTTCTATTTTATCTTTTTGGATGTTTGCTGATTCTAAAAATGGTGCAACTCGTAAACCAAAGGACCGGATAACCGTTGGTTTACTTTCATAAAGCTGTAATTGTGCAATATAGTCCATAATATCTCCCTTTGAATGTTTTTACTGCTTCCAAAGGATCAAACCTTTATATTTTATCCGTTATGATAGAAAACTTCTAAGTGCAACACAAATGTGCTAGACCAGAGGCTGTCATCGTTTCCACTCACACATTTTGTTTTTTCTCGAGTGACGGATCGATTCACGGATGATCAATAATGAGGTGAAATCATACATGAGTATCAAAAGGAACGATATGAATTTGGACTTGAGTGATACAAACATATCTGAACCTGAATTGTTTGGTGAAAAATGACAGATTGTATACATTTGGTAAGTTTGTAATATTTTATAGCTTAATTTAAATGTTAATCCTTTTTAAAAATAAGCTAGATCAGTTGCTAACATACGCCGTTTGTACTTTTGACACTTACTAAAACACATGTTTTGAGCCCAAAGAAGGTCAGTTGAGTTGCATAAGCATCTGCTCGATTACCTCGATTATTAGATTTTTTCGGGATCTCTTTTCTGGAGACAAGTCAAAGATGAGGAACAAACTACGACATTCATGAGGAAGGCTTTTGGAAACAATTCAACAATTCGCCTAGATTTTGAGATGATGACACATTGAGACGAGATTGTTGGCATACAGCTAGCCGAAAGAATAGGGGGACAACAAGGATACAATCTCCTCTGGGCACTGGTTAAAAAATGTTGCCAGTTTCTTTCCTAAATGGTGCCTCACTATATGCCCGCTTCCGTGTTAAATTATTGTATAAACACTGTCGGGCCAGATATTTTACAGATGTATGAAAGAATTTTTATTCACCACTCCACATAAAGGATAAACTTTACATTTTGCACTGGATGCCAAACGGGAATTAGTTCATCGTCATGCCATTAAACGTTTCCGCTCTTCGGAAGGTACAGAGTCCATATTCCCAAGGCTGTCACTCATTGATGATCTTCAAGTCATACGGAAGGTGAGGAATACTGTTTACTAGAATCCATGTGATATGAGTAAGGTTTCCAAACAAGAGCATCACTATCTTAGACAAACTATCAGTGAGAAAGACTTGAATGTTGTCTCAATATGTGTTATGGTTTTTAGGAAAGATCTTCTGAACAACAAACGATTCAGTTCCAAAGAACATGTACCAAAAGAAGCCACATCCTCTAACGAAGTGCATCTTAGATTCAGAGACAAATGAAATCGGACGTTTTCAAATGAAGAAGTATATAGGCAAAACAAAAGTAGGTGGAATAGATATCAGTTACTATCCAGACTTAAAAGAAGTTCAAGGGCCAAAAGAGTTGCTGAAAGAATTAAAACAACTATATGAACTCCTATTCAAAGACGAAAATTTGTTTCTTCTAAATAAAATATAAAGGTTTGATCCTTTGGAAGCAGTAAAAACATTAATAAAAGAGAGATAGTATGGACTATATTGCGCAATTTCAGGTAATGAACCCTCATCAGTAGCCCTTTTAAAACCGGCAACGAAAGCCAGACTAAAATTTATGATACGCGCGATGACTTATGATACGCATGTTTTGACGAGTTGCAGACTGAGCAATACGTTATTCAGTGTTGATTAAATAAACATCGTAGTGATGACAAGATTTGCACATTTTCAATATTATTTGGCACGCGATTTTAGATAAAGAACATTGTACATTTATATCTGATGCTTTTGCCATAAGAGAAGGTGATCACCCCGGTTTGTTGTTTTTCAGAACATCTTACAACAAATAAATGCGTCTTTCGTGTTCCCTTAGATGCCCCAAGTCTATTATAATAAAGTTCGACCTACATGTAATGCGGTTTAAGCACCTTGCTAGATGTACATGTATCATGTAATCATAAATTACATGTACGTTACAATTAGATTTACATGCAGTTAATTCATCTTAACTTCATTTTAAGAGTCGGTACAATGCCCCTGTGAGAAATCGGATACTCTTTCACTTGTTCTATTATCTTTCAAGCATTTACCAAAGTCAACAAAATCAAGGTATTCTTTATTCTTATATCGGCACAATTATTGTACACAGGATTTATAAGTGCTAAGTTATAATTAGCAACTCTAATTTGGTGCATAAAATGATAAATTATCCTAATCAAACAAACAATTCAGTTTGTGTGATAAGTGATAAAAGTCAAGCCGATCTTTCGAGATTTGAAACTTTAGAAAAACAAAAAAGTAAATAACTTAAAAAACGAAAACAAAAGAAATTATGGAAAACACAAACAAAAATACGTTTGCACGTGTCTTCATTGATGCGGAAATGTAACACATCATGCTGATTAGTGCATGTACATGTCTGTACACGGCAGAATTCCAGACTTTCAGCGGCGGAAATGACTTCACTGCTTTAATTAAGAGACATATTAATATATATAAAAAGTGAAAAGAATCACTTTTTTATCATGCCCCTTTCTCCTGGGTGTGAAACAAACGTGGAAAGCGTGAGCGAGCGTGGGACTGTTGATATCTCACGCAACTGTCTTAATCCTTTCCACGTTTCTTTTCACGCTACAGTTGTGCAGTTCCACGTTTCATGTCCACGCTCCACGCAAAACTCACGCTACTTCCTCGCAAAACTCACGCAAAATCCACGCAAAATCCACGGAAAAAAGTCACGTGACATGCGAGATTCCACGCTCGTAAGCGTGAGGGGTAGAAACATCACGCTGACCGTACTGTACATTTCGCAATGTATTAGGTTTGCTAGAGTCTCGTTCATGTTACATACTTCAACGCTCTAAATAAATGTATAATAGCCAAACCTCTCCAACAGGGCTCTCGGTATCATAAACTTAAGCCCCACATATGAAATGTCACGTTGAAAAGACAAACGTACCTTTCTTTTGTAGTATATGTAGCTTCTACAGGGAGGAGTTGCCAGAAGTAAATGCACCTCTGGCTACATTTCAGTTCTAGAATGTCTACAGAAACACCTGAAAAGGTGGACACAAAAACCTCAGAAACTGAAATGAGTCCTGTAAAAATGAATACTCCAACTACTACATTTCGAATAATAATAAGTCAGTATTTTTGGGTAATGCTTGATGAAACATGTGACATATCTTGTTGGAAAGCAATTATCAATATATATACTTTCATTGTGGAAAATTCACTGTTGCATTTTTGGATAATGGCAGCACAAGTTGGGGGATTGGTGAGAAAAGTGGATTGCCATCACGTAACCAAACACAGAAGTCATCCAAAGATAAGACGGTCCGTACCGGACCTTGATTAGAATAGGCCGGTCTCTCTCTCATGCGGAACCGTAAAACCCGATCAAAAGAGGTGCCACCTGTTTGCCGTGGGTGGATACCCGTAAGCAGGAGAAGAGGATCCAGGAGGTTGAGGGACAGGCCAGAGATCTTCACCTGCCCCAACACGCCTCTTTGGCCTCAGATTCGGTGTAAACGGGAGACCGTGGAGGCTCGACACGGTCAATCAGCTGCCATGCCTTGCCCTGAGATTTCTTCTTCCTTCTAACTTTTTTGTATCGAATGATACGCACCTGTGTTTCAAATATTGCAGCCTTAGATCTAAAATTTTGCAGAGGCAGACAAATCATGAAGCCAATAAAAGTATGCAAGTATTTAAGGCGAAGGTCATTTCATGGGACTAAATTTCCAAGGTCGGGTGAGCATCATCCGGACCATTGGTACTCTAATTTCAGAGAGCAGCAGACTTTGGTGGGCCTAGAAAAGAATTTTTCAGTCTCTTATTTCCTGAAATATATGAAAAATACTTTGAGAGCGGATTTAGAGAGTATGCCATAGATAACTATAAAACCACTGGCAAAATATTTGTTAAGTCTTATGTAATATAATTTTTAGTGTTTCCGTGGACAGTAATTTTTAGCTCACTTGGACTCACAAGGTATGTATATATACAATTGTTTTACCGGTTCCGGGGTCTTTGCCTTGTATCTCGGCACGTAATTGGAATATGAACATATTTCTTTCATAGTATGTTTGCGTATGACAAGACCTTTAACCCTTAAGTTGTCCTAGGTCAGTGTGACCTAATTTCAAGGTCCAGTGATTTTGCCATATACATGTAGCTCAACATTCAGTTGGTATATTTTCATACTTCTTTCAGATTATGAATGTGCATGACTAGACCTTTGACCTTAAAGTACTTACAGGTCAGTGTGACCTTATTTCATGGTTCATTGATTTTGCCTTTTATCTTGGCACTCAGTTTTGGTATATGACTATACTTCTTTCACAATATCAGTGAGGACTTTAAACCTTAGGTTGTTATATTTAACTGTCATGTTTAAGTGATTTTTGCCTTATTGCATCAAGGCAAAAAGATATATGGACAATGATGCTTTAGGTAACAGGCCGATTTTTGTGATTTTTGCCTTACTGCATCAAGGCAAAAAGATATATGGACAATGATGCTTTAGGTAACAGGCCGATTTTGACCTTATGATTGACAAAGGTCAGAAGCAGTCGAGGGCTCTGTCCTGCGACAGCTCTTATTGCAAATGTAAGTTTATAAGATGTGCTTTTTGAGGGTGCTCTCTTTGCTTCAGAAACTGAGGTTCAATGCGTCAGGAGTGAGCATGTCCAGGTCGGGGATCATGGGCTTGGGAGTGGGGGAGGTGGGCTGCCAGCCGGGGGTATACGTGCCTCTTAAGGCACTTTTTCTAGTACAAGATGCACTTTTTCTAGTACAAGATGCATTATATTTCAACCTTGCCTTTCACTTTAAGGATGGCCTTAGCTATATATATTTGAGAGAATTCATAGGCAGCCATTGCTCTTATTTTTCAGTAAACAAAAGATCTCTGTAGAAGTTTAGGTGTCATATCTATAAAAGACACAATTTTATTTCAGCTTTGAGCACACTGCAAAATGGAAAATTTCCAAAATTTGCGCAGATGGATGAGATTTTTGATAGTCCCAATCCTAGTCCATGTATACAGGCTGTTCGAAGAGGACTCGATTCAGTGGGCTTGTATAAGGTAGGGAGAAACAATCTAAGTATTTCAAAATTTCATCAAAACATATTGCCTCTGAAAAAGATAAAAACTTCCTATAAGTACCTTTAAGTCTAGGTGCATAAATTGTATGTCACAGGTAAGATCCTTTTAGCTCAAATGTATGAAGTGCAAATAGCTTATGTATTTCCAACTGTCATTAATCATAAAAACATACTGAAAAGATGAAAGAAAACTATGATCAGGAACTGGTGCAATCCAAACCAAAGCCTCACTCTAAAAACTATAGTGGGAAACAAACAAAAATATATGACTGATATATGAATAAAAATATTTAATCTGAGTGAGCAGCTTATTCCCGAAAGGTAGTTTAACTGAAGTTCCCTAGGAGTTTTCAGCACCAGCCTGGATCTATCTACAGGGACAAATATCAAAAGTGTATAACCAGGTATGAGGTGAGGGATTTTGGGATTAATGATCCTCTGATTTACTTAAATTATGGCACTTGTAAAATTTACCATCTGCCTGTCTTTGACGAATCATTGTTCAATATTGTATTTAAAAATCAATCAATGTGTTTTTGTAGAACTTAGTTTTTAACCCAATCATGGTTGATAACTATGCTGCCTTCTTTAATTGCACGCCGGTGGGTCGGGCGTCAGACTCTATGATGGCCCCGACTTAAAGCTATTCATTTTAGTTGGTTGGGGCCGGAGCTTCTTGTCTGTTGCTTGGCCCACCGGGGTCCAACTGGTGTTTTTCTTTTGCTCCGGAGTTAGTAGGTTATTCGGCGCCCAGGGATCTCCATCGTCGGGCAGCTTACTCAATCTGTGAGTCCTTGTTTTTGATTCATCAGGATGTTTATCATGATTTATTTGTTTGTTCTTGATGATTCATTAACTAGTTAGTGATTCACCGCGAGGACTGAAGAACTTACTAAATGTTATGAACCACTGCAGAGGCTGAGGGTGAGGCTATGGCCATTTAAAATCGATTTAAGCCCGCCAGTAACTTTGTGTTACTGATCGTTCCAAGTCGATACTTCTGTGGTGGTTCTTTTTGTTTTATGTCTTGATGTTTTATATGTTTGTGCTGTTGGCGCCTTATCAATGTTTTCATATTTTTAGTTAAGTAAAGGTAACTGATTGGCCACCTATTGGGAAAATAGCTGCTCATGTTTTCATAGTATAAGTACCTGATAGTTAGTTTTTTTTTTCCCCGCCTCGGGTGTTTGGAGTGGGAAATAAAAATTAAACTGAGATCCTTTAAGAGCAGTGAACGTATTAATGAGAAAGGAGATGGGCCATACCATGGTTTCGGCTACTTAAGCCTCTTCAGTGACCCTATAGATTTGGCAACATGGAGCCTAAGATTATGACTGTAATTTACATCGTTCAAAATGGCAGTCGATACAAAGACTAGTAAAATCCAAATGGGGTCAAATATTTAAACGTTGGTTAGAAAATGACTCTAAACCGATAATAATTTTCTGATTTCTCAGAATACCCTCGCTGATCTCAAAGGACCAAAAGGAAAATATAATCTGCACTATGGATGATGTACGGGGAGACTTTTTAGGGCCGCCACACGGCACAACACCAGCTGCAATAGGAAATAAAAATTAAACTGAGATCCTTTAAGAGCAATGAACGTATTAATGAGAAAAGGAATGGCGCATACCATGGTTTCGGCTACTTAAGCCTCTTCAGTGACCCTTTAGATTTGGCAACATGGAGCCAAAGATTATGACTGTAATTTACATCGTTCAAAAGGGCAGTCGATACAAAGACTAGTGAAATCCAAATGGGGTCAAATATTTAAACGTTGGTTAGAAAATGACTCTAAGCCGATATTTTTCTGATTTCTCAGAATACCCTCGCTGATCTCGAAGAGCCAAAAGGAAAATATAATCTGCACTATGGATGATGTACGGGGAGACTTTTAAGGGCCGCCACACGGCACAACACCAGCTACAGTAATAGAAAATAAAAATTAAACTGAGATCCTTTAAGAGCAGTGAACGTATTAATGAGAAAAAGGATGGGCCATACCATGGTTTCGGCTACTTAAGCCTCTTCAGTGACCCTATAGATTTGGCAACATGGAGCCAAAGATTATGACTTTAATTTACATCGCTCAAAAGGGCAGTCGATACAAAGACTAGTAAAATCCAAATGGGGTCAAATATTTCTTTTTCTGATTGCGCATTTTCCTGATCTTTGCCTACTTGTACCTTTCTTTAAAAATAATGATAACATTTCTAATTCCAGATTGTAAGTTGTGTTCCTGTGCTTAAGCATCTGTTTCAACAGTCCGAATCTGACAGACTAACAAACATACTAAGTCCGAACTTTAGTGAAGTTGGTACAAATAAAAGAACTAGAGAAATGGCATCTACAGACTTTTTAATAAATACGTAAGAGAAGTGGCAAGTGAGTATTTTATACCTAAGCATTGCAGGAGAATATTAATTTATGCATGTAAAACTCATAGCATAAAACTGGAAATGTTACTGTTCAATAAAAGCCTGTAACAGTTTAACACTAAACCCTGTCAATTGTGGCCACTTATAAGTTAAAATTCAACAAGATCCTACTTCTGATTGGAGTTAGCTGCCTTGAGTATTTGAAAAATCAATATTCGGTGTTGTGGAAGCTACATCTGCTTCATTTTAGATTGGATTTTTTACAGCAATGATAACAACCATAATAGTGTGCATGTGTTCATATTCTAACCAGATTTGAAACTGTAGAGAAAGTAGCCCTTGAGTTCCTTGTAAAATCCCCATACATTTATAATGAGAAAATGATGAGGCTTCTCAAGCACTTCTGGTTTAGTAGAGTTTGGAAGAGAATGAAATTCTGACGTTCCAGTTGCTGACTGGGAAGTTGTCTGTGTAATCTTTGCTATTTTAGCTCACCTGAGCCGAAGGCTCACAAGGTGAGCTTAAAGGATGGCCATGCTCCGTCGTCCGTCCGTCGTCGTCCCTCCTTCCACAATTTCAAAGATCTTCTCCTCTGAAACCGCTTGGCCAATCAAAGCTAAACTTCATATGGAGCATTCATAGGAAGGGGGAACACAATTTTGTATAAATGGTCCAGGTCACATGTCAAGATGACCGCCATGCCTACAATTGGCAAAAACCTTTAAAATCTTCTCCAGAACCAGAAGGCCTATGACTTTGAAACTTGGCATTAAGCATCAGGCAACTTGATAAGTACACAAAGGAAAGACATAATAGACAGCATGCCAAATGATCAACAGAAACAGACAGACAACTTGACAAGTAAACAAAGGAAATACACAACAGACAGCATGTCATTTGATCAATAGAAACAGACAGGTAACTTGACAAGTTCACAAAGGAAATACACAACAGACAGCATGCCATTTGATCAATAGAAACAGACAGGTAACTTGACAAGTACACAAAGGACGGATGCAACAGACAGAATGCAAAATGATCAACAGAAAAAGACATAACTTGACAAGTACACAAAGGAAATACACAACAGACAGCATGCCAAATGATCAACAGAAACAGACAGGTAACTTGACAAGTACACAAAGGACGGATGCAACAGACAGCATGCAAAATGATCAACAGAAAAAGACAGATAACTTGACAAGTACACAAAGGAAATACACAACAGACAGCATGCCATTTGATCAATATAAACAGACAGGTAACTTGACAAGTACACAAAGGACGGATGCAACAGACAGCATGCAAAATGATCAACAGAAAAAGACTGGTAACTTGACAAGTACACAAAGGACGGGTGCAACAGACGGTTTATTTGTTTGTTTGTTTGTTTGTTGCTTAACGACGCATCAACCCTGATGGGTCATTAGCGTCTAACAAGGTAAAACAACAGACGGTTTAGAATTGGCTGGTCGCCCCCCCCCCTCTTTCGGAACCGTAAGACCCGGTCGAATAGAGGAGTCGCTCGTTTGCCGCGAGCCGTGTCTTTTGGATGAAGGGATCCTGGTGACTGAGTGTGTCGGCTGTGCTGACGGACATGGTCGGCATGCAACACATCACTTTGGCCCTGATTTCGGCTTGACGGGAGGCTATGCGGGCTCGGGTATTGCCAATCGGCTTTATCGCGCCAAGCCCTAGGAACACCTTTTCCTTTCTCTTTTTCTCTTCTTGTCTTTAAGTATCGTCCCTGATACCTACCATATGCCCATAAACGTCTTTCTTTCCTGTCTTTATCATTCCTAGAAGGCTGCGGCTCAACGAGTCAATCGTGTAGGCATCAAGCTTGTGCGAGTATATCTCTGTGTATCTCTAACACTTTTGAGTTGGAAAGCCACTCATTTTATGTGTTCCCTTGTGGGGCTCCATGGAGGGCGGAGAGCACTTGAGATGAATCATCCCTCCATTTAATTATGGGAGCTTCGAATAAACAATCGTCATAAACTACAACCAAACTAAAGAAATTCGCTGAAGAGTAGGATGAATCTTCTTATTCTGAACCATCAACTCAACAGCCCATTACACAATCGACGTCACAATCAGCATCGAACATATCGCGCTTCTTAGTCGTGCAGTCGTCAGACCCAACATGTAAAGTATCAGACCTATCTCCTTTCGTGATTGCGAAATGTATTTTATCCATAGCAGGTCAACCGAAGGGCATTAAAAACTTAAATCGGGCGATCTGCTATTGGAAGTAGAGAAAAAACATGTCGTAAACCTGCTTCAAACAAAGAAATTATTTGACCTAGATGTCAACGTTGCACAAGACTCTCAATTGTTCTAAAGGAGTGATTCGCTGCGAGGACTTGGGTCCCTGTACTGACGAAGAAAAAGGTACAAGTAGGCAAAGATCAGGAAAAGGCGCAATCAGAAAAAGATTCCCACTCCAAAAACCGAGGTGGGAAAAAAACAAACTAACAATCAGGTACTTATACCATGAAACCCTGGAACATTTGAAGACACAAGGTGTTAGAGATTCGTAACATTCACGTTCGCAGAAACGGTGTCCTCAAACGAACAAACATCTACGTTTTGACTTTCAATACACGTATATTGCCAAAGAAAATAAAAGCAGCATATATATCTGTATGTACCAGGAAAAAAAAGTGTGTGTAAACTGTGGAGAGGACAAACACTGCAGTGATGATCGCAACTGTGAGAAAACAGCAAAGTGCGTCAACTGCAGTGGCCCACCCCCAATATTTTCACGTGACTGTCCGACTTGGCACAAAGAAAAGGAGAACCTTAAGATAAAATATACAAGAAATCTGTCCTTCTTCGAAGCGCGAAAAATCGTAGAAGAGCAATCGTCCACGGCAAACAAGAACTACGCCAGCATCATAAAAAGACACGAGTCAAACTAGTTGATGTGGTGATAAGTTTAGTGACATTAATTACACTCTATTTGGGAATGATTATTATAAGATTATATAAGACAAAAATACAAAACAAAAGACATAAAAAATTAGATAAGATAAGAGTACAAAGTTCTATTTATAAACCAACTATAATGCATATGATGAAGCTCAGTAGTTCATATATTGAAACACAAATGTTGTGAGTATTGCAGTGTCATATATAAGAACAAAGGAAATGTCAATCAATCTGAACTGCAGATCATCCTCGCAGCCTGATTAGTCTTCACTGCCCACATGAATGAAGCTTAAGCCCTTAGCTAGCCATTGAGCACAAGGTTAAGATTCTAGCCAGACTGTAAATGAGCAAGCTAATAGTCATTGCTAGGCACATGCGCTTGTAAGAAATGTCATGCTGCGGCTCATTTATTATTTCCACTTACGTATTAAGTCTAAATAATTCATAATATTGCTATATATATTTTTTTTAGAAGAGTCACAACTCATTGTATAAATTACCATTCCAATGAGTGTCATTCCATCCATTATCATCATCATCATCATCATCAAGAGAAAGAACGGGCAGGCGATTAAAGAAACTGAGATAGTAAATCTGCAGGATTCGTCAACGACGACCACTTCATTCACATCGGATACAGTCACCTATCCCACTGTCTACATCTTCTCCGGCAATTTTAGAGCAGGGTGATGATGAGCCCGTTTCAGCTAGCACGCGATCGGCGTGCAGAAGGGCATTGTTCAGAAACTAATATTTTCACCCATACTCTAAAATTGACGGAGAAGCTATTTGAGCATTAGTCCTGAATTTTTATAGATAGCATGACATTTCCAGATTTTTTTTCTGTTCGATCGGAGACTTGTGTTCAATATCTAGCTAAGGACCACCACATCATTAAACTGAATTTGAAGAGAGATCAAATTCTTCTCTGAGTAGACAAGTTTATTGTTAGTTAATCACTGTGCCTAGCTGCGAGGCTAGAAAGGTACAAGTAGGCAAAGATCAGGAAAAGGCGCAAAACCAAGGTGGGGAAAAACCAAACTAACAATCAGGCACTGATACCATGAAACATATCGTAAGCCGAATGAGCAGCTATTTTCCCAATAGGTGGCCACTCAGTTACCTTAACTTAACTAAAACTATGAAAACACACATAAGGCGCCAACAGCACATTTTTTTTAAACACCAAGGCATAAAACAAAAAGAACCACCACAGAAGTATCGCCTTGGAACGATCAGTAACACAAAGTTACTGGCGGGCTTAAACCGGTTTTGCAGGCGCCTAACCTCACCCTCAGCTTCTGCAGTGGTTCATAACATTTAGTTCTTCGGTCCTCGTGGTGAATCTCTAACTAGGGTCTGAACTGTATCCAGCGGGGGTGTTGTTCGGCGACATACTACCTAGAGGGTCAACAAAAGATTTCACCGGGCTTACGCCGAAAGGGTTCAACGAGATGGCGATCGAGTATAACACGGGCCTCAGAGAACGGTGGGGCAATCAAGTTGTGCCGTTCTACATACATACGACATGGAGGCCAGATGGGTCCAGAAGTGAATTCTTCTGGAAAGATTAGGTGCACCTATCAATACGGTCGGGCTGAAGAAGTACCGTAAGGTACTTCGGCGGTGCCTGCTATTAATGCAGGCATCTGCACCAACAGTCCTTTTCAGAACCACACATATTATTCGAAGAAAGCCTTATAATGTCAAAAATTAAAAACAACAGAAACACTCCCTACTTATCCCCGTCTATCAAAGCCAAACATCCTTTATTGATTTATTTATTTTTATTCACTTATTTTTATACATTTAATAGTTTAATAATAAAATCCAGTTTTGTGCATGTTAAACACACATATTTGTATTTATTTAATTATCATTGAAATGTTCAATTATGATCATTTTTAACATCATTCCCTTTCAAAAGTAAAAGAAAAGTATAAGTTCATATTTCCACTTTAAATTTAATGTCTGACAGATAGAAATCACATGATCTATTTTTCTAACAATGTTAGTAATTATTTGAAGAAAACCAATTATATAGTAGCTTGAAAGGCCTAGGGTGTTTAAGGCCTGATTTTGGCCTCAGATTTTGCTAAAAAAATAAATTTTGGAATTAAGTTGAGAAAACCATTCCTAAACAGCCATATGTTTCCTCTTTTAAAAACCAGAACAAGCTCTTCATTCATCTTACAACGTTGCCATGGCAACGCGGAGATTAACCATAGATAGAGCACATTTTGCACTGTCGGGTCTATTTTTTGACAATTTCTGAACACATTTTTAATTTTTAAGTGCCGGCCCACGCGACAAACAAAAACGATACTTTACATACAATATCTCTGGATGATACTTCATAATTGTTTCATAATAAGAAATTGTTGTGTGGGCCGGTAGTTGAAAATGATTTTATACGGTGAAAAATACCCCAAAATTGCAAAAAGTGGTATTTCTATGCTTTTCTGAGCGTTGCTATGGCAACATTTGTAATTTGAATGTAATAGTTGTGCTAGAACTTGTAAGCAGGTTCCTATACTTTCTATTTGCAATACTTTTCTCCTCAAAATTCCAAAATTCATTTTTTTACCAACGCATGTGGCCAAAATCAGGCCTTAAATCCCCTAGGCCTTTATCAAGTGTCTTGGGAAGTGCATGGACATGTCATCTTGACCTTTAATATCAAAATGCCATTTCTTAAAATGTATTTTGAAGCAGTCTGATAAAGGAGTGCATATAATATATATGTGGACCTTCATTTTCAAAGAAATCACAATATTCATACATATACATGCAAAGTTTTCATGCTTTGAAATTATAACAAACTCTTAATACTTGAAGTGAAAAGTTCTTAATGTAGAATGACCATCAGCTACTCCTGTATTTAAAATATACACCTGGGTCCAGAAATACAATCATTCCTTAACGTTCAGGAAGACCTTAGTTGAGATGAGGAATTTCAGTATCCATAAAGATGCATTTAAAACCTACTGAAGTCACACTTATCGGTTTTAGTATGTAAACTACATTTTGTTTCACACATTTGTATATTTCCGTAAAAGCAGTTATTAAGTTGGAAGTTGTCTGTTTAAAAAAAAAATGTAAGGCACTTTGTGCTATATGGAATTTCATTTTTGCAACTGGCTTCATTCATATAAAAAACAGTATGTTTTACAGAGAAAAAGTCTCTTCGAGACACTAGCAAGAGATACAAGAATGTGGTGCAACGTCTTGAAAATCATCTTACTCATTTTATTACTCAAGTTCAGACAGATGATTTTTCGAGCAAAGGATATCGAATGCATTGAGTGTTTCGTTTGATGGAAAAGAAGAAAGGTCTCAAAGATAAAACTAGTACTCCGGATTCAAGGTTTTCCCTCTGCTGTGTATGTATTCCTGGAGTCCCTTGCGAAGGCTGAATTTCCCCGCTTCGGTGCTAGACCCGAGATGTACTCGAGTTATCTGGCTGTGTTTATGTGGAAGCGAAAGCATACTGGAAAGGACCTCTTCATGCAGCTGATCAGGGACATAGCCAAAATTCACCCGGGCCCTGTTACTGAAGCTGTGCCGTCAAAGTAACTGTACCACCACTGAATTAATCAACATGTACATATGTTCTGCATTTAGTTGGAGTTTTATATTTTATGGTGTTATTGGATTTGATATTAACTTTAATTACGATTTACTGTGGATTTGTTGGCTGTAGAAATGATGGGCGCTACTGCATAGGAACAAAGGTAAGATCCATTTAAATCATGATTAATTATATAAGTATTCTTTTGTGGGGGGCAGAGCCCCCCACACCCCCCGTCCCCACACGGTACACCCACGTCGCCCACACAGATACCGATAGTATTGTTTTCTAGATTTTTAATATTTATATTTATCTATAGTATAAAATAGCTGGGAGTCAGAAAATCAATAAATTATACAGATAGTATTGTGTAAAATAGTGGCGGACAGATTCTAAAGTCTAGCCGATAAAATCATTGACTATTTTCAAACCAAATGTAGAGCATTCTTAAAAGCAGACCAAATGACCTCCACGCATTGCTGTTGGGAGATTTTTTTAATATTTCGTCCTTCTTTACATTCATGTTTGTCCGAAAGTCTGTCCAGTTTGCCTTGCTGTTGTAGATTCTTTAATATTTTGTCCCTCTTTACATACAGGTATGTCCGAAAGTCTGTCCAGTTTGCCTTATTTGAATAAAGGGACTTAACGGGGTATTTGTTTACTGATATTTCAAATTTTGGTAGGTCGATAATTTCAACATCTCATTAGAAATTGCATCGCATCCACATGCCTTTCCATTCTTTAATTCCCTTATTGCTTTTTTAACTTCTGTTGGAGATTTTTTAATATTTCGCCCTTCTTTACATTTGTAATAGGTCTGAATAACTAGGGTCATTAACTTTTGTCTAAATTTGCCGTATTTTTCAATATTTGTTTCAGTTAAATTTATTTACACTGCAGGCTACCATTTTGTGAATTCAACCGAACTTTTCTATAAGCCGTTCTGTGATTGGTCACTTTTGGACATTTTGAACCAATCAGGAACGTTGTTTCGTACATTTGCACTTTCTTGCTAAGATGAATAATCCGCTTGTCTGGTTATACAAAAGTTATCTTTCTTTATTTTAATGGCGGGTTATTCAAATAGAGCTGAATTAGCATTATTTCTATAAATTCTGTTATTAGCTATTTTAGTAGCATTTTATATTTTCCTGAAGGCATATTTAGTTAATCTTTATATCAGGGTTGATTTTCATCAACTTTCATTCAGTAACTTTCATAAATTAAGAGTCGCTTTGCTCTGCATAGCGAAGTTGGTTCACACTATTTTCACTTGAAATGACAGGCATATTAAATGATAGGTTTAAATTGGAAGTGTCGTCCTTCTATCGCTTGTTCCAGCGTCTTGTTTGGGGTTATCGGAGGTAAATCCGCTGATACCTGTCATCGAGCACTCACGAGTGCTCGTTCCTTCTTACTGAACGAATCTACTATAGATTCGAAACTTTTTTAAATATAAAACGAGTTTTCATTAACTCGACGTTTTCTAAATTATATTTTTTTTTCTTTCTCTTCTGCAATTTAGGAAATAAGGACAATTTTTGGCTTCATATTTTTTGGCTTTCGCATCTTGCATTTTTCATTCGGCTGACAGTTCAAACGGTTAAATTAGGAAACAGTGTATATTTTTTTTTTCTCAACCATTTTCACATTTCATCGCCTAATCACGCCATCTATTTTGAAATTCCTTGTCTAAAATTGAATAAAATTGAAATCTTTTGAATTGTATTTCTTGTGTAGCGAACGCATTCAGACTCTAGTGATCGAACCTCTATACGATACACGGGAGTGCACTTATTGTTAAGTGTACTCTGGGTGGCTCAGTATTCGTCTGGTGTCTGTCCGTCTATCTCTGGCGTTCGTCCGTCTGTCCATCTCTGGTGTCCGTGCGTCCGTCCATCTTTGGCGTCCGTTCGTCTGTCCGTCGTAGCCAGACTTCAGACCACCTACCACATTTGGTGCCGTGACCAGGATCTGTTTTGCGTTGCGTTACACATTTTTTTTTGATGTTTAAGGGTTTAATTCTTGATATTTTAATGCAGTTATAAGTACAGTTTGTTAATTTAATCTGAATAACTGTCACATTCATTCATCATGTCATACACTGGTTCAGATATGGTTTTAGAGGACAGCGATTTTGCTGATCCTTCATCGGTGCCCATGAGCACCGGGGCATACCAGCACCCATTTTTTCCTTCTTTAACGGTGCCTGTAAGCACTGTAGCACATACACCAACTTGTACCGGTGTGAATATACATACGTGGACAATTCCCACATGTACAGTCGACACGGGTGATGGTCTTAGTCGCCACGTCAGTTATACAGGTCAGACAGACACGAGAGGTAAGTCCGTCTCATTTCATAATGGAGGCTCAAAGGATTTCTCTGCCTTTGAGAATTCAATTATGATGAATAAGCTACAGAGCCCAGAGCAGCAACAGATGGCTGTTGGTGGGACTGACATTTGGGGACAAAATTATGGACATTCATTTATAGATAGAAGCCATGACACTTCAGTTTCCGAGGGCTCAAACTTTGAACTGTTGACTCCGTTACCATTCAACGGGCTCAGAAGCGAACCCGAAAGATTACCCAGTACACCTAATGATCTTGTTAACCCTTTAGGTTCCGTGTATACATATGGGAATGAAACTACTTCCAAATATTACATGCCTCGTACACCTGTAGGACTTACGGATACACTTATGATTCGTATTCCTGGGTCTGGGACTGCATCATGCTCATACCCTATTAGCAATAACCCAGTGACGTGTCAAGTTCATACATGTACAAATAACCGTACAGTAAACATGTTTGGAAATAACAGCAGTCAGTCATCGAATATCCAGTCGCATATGGTTCTGTCGACTTCTAGTGTCATCGGAACCACCGTTCCGTCGAGTTCTAGTGATTCAAATATTCATACACAAGCACAGCCTTTCGATTCGTCGGTTACAGGGAGTGTTACTCCGTGTGCCGTCGGACCGAGACAGCCGTTTAATAGTACTGCTTATATACCGGGTCCGTCGGTAACGACTGCTATTCCAGGCATGGGTACTAGGTGTAGCTTGCAACCAGGAAACAGCATGAACAATCAAACTTTGCCGAATTTAAGCAATAACATGCCTCCTGACACACGAACTTATACGCAACAACAAGCGAGGTCGGTCGGATTTGACAATTTTACAACACAAAATAGTTTCAGAATGCCGCATGTTTCAACAACCAGGGCTTTAGATACAAACATGTACGTGCATAGCGGGTATCAAGTGCCTTATTCAATGCCCTGTGTCGAACCATTTGTCTATCCCCAGTTTGAGTATAACAATAATGCACCGGTTAACCATTTTCCTGGCTCATTTGTTGGGACACGCCCAGTAACCGGAGCAATACCGTTACAACCGTACCCTAGCACAATTAATGCTTACCCAAATCAACCAAACACTTTTGGCAATATGAATACAGGGTTTGACCTACGGCAAGTGGGTCCTGGGTTCGTTCCCTATCCAGTCAATCAGGAATCAAGAATGGAGAGGCCCTATATGGGAAACTTAGATTATAGATCAGAGCCACGGGAAAGTGTTTCCTTTCCCCAGCCCATGTTAAGAAATCCAGTATTAGGCAGTACGGGTTTTCAAAATGTACCACCGCAGCAAGCAGACATAAATCAAAATGTGCCCCGTACTTGGCCCGAGACTCAAACTAGCTTCCGGACACTTGAAGTTCCGTCGGGGGTAAACATTCGAACCAACGATCCGAATCGTAATATTTTGAATGAAACCGTGACACAAACCAGCCAGCCTGTTTTGCAATCTGAACGATCAGAAATGCAATCCCAAAACTTGCAAAAATCTACTGAACCTGAAAGGTCGGGGAAAATTAAAATGTTAGAGCCCGAGACGTTCGATGGCACATCAAGTGCAGAATGGGCAGAATACATTATTCATTTTGAACAGATTGCTGAATGGAATGGCTGGTCCAATATTCAAAAAGCTAAAATGTTTTCAATTAAATTGAGGGGAGAGGCTCAAAAATTATTGGGTAGCTTGACTTCAGAACAATACAATGATTATGAGATTTTGAAAGCTACATTGTCACATAGGTTTAATCCACAAGAAAGAGAATCTGCCTATAGGTGCGAATTTCGTAACCGCCGGCGCATGAAAAATGAAAGCCCAAGTGACTTTGGATTTGCCCTTCGACGTTTAAGTTTGAAGGCATTTCCGACCCTTTCATACTCCGCCCTAGAGACGCATGTTGTCGATCAATTCATAGCAGGTTTAGGGGCCGTAGAATTACAAAAATTTGTTCAATTTCAACATCCTAAAACGTTTGAAACTGCAATCAACTTGGCCATCGAATATACGGCTTTTGTCGGAAATCTCGATAAGATTACTAAACCCGCACTTGACACGTCAGGGGAAATAACTTGTAATGTAGAAACACATGAGCAATCAAAAGTAGCTTCCCTTAGGCCAATTGACAGCTCGTCGAATTTTTCCAAATCCGAGTTGGAACAAACCGTCGAGGGTGTCGTCTCGAAAAAATGGGAAAAACTTGAAAATCAAATCGAGAAAATATTGGAGTCAATTCGATTGTCTCCAGATCAAAATAGAAATTCTCGAGAAACGCTCAGAAATGAGTCAGACACACAAAATAGGGGTAGGTCTGCGTCCCGAGCCCCGGGAAGCAGGTCCGCCTCACGGAGGCGGGATTTAAGCCCCGCCGGTTTTAAGAAAAGAGACGGCTCCCCTGGCAGGTTTTATGACCAACGATCCTCTGACCCGAAACAAATAATCTGTACTTACTGCTCAAAGGTTGGCCATGTAGAAAACAGATGCTATTCAAAGTTGAGAGATTTAGAGAGGGAAAAATTAGCAAAAGAAAATTTTAACTAGGGTTGTGCCTGGGGCCGGCAGGTCAACCCAAGTTGATACTTCTTTGAATAGGCCACAAAATTATGAGGAAACAACTTGTAAATTTTCCTTAGAAAAACAGAAAATTCAGATACCAGAAATTCGAATTTATTCCCCAGATAATGAGGTTAAAGGTCAAGGTCAAGGTTATACAGACATAGCATGTCCTCTTGTATACGAAACCCATGAAAATAATTCTTATGATAAGAGTTATACAACACTCAAAGCAAGTTCACTTGAAGATACTTTAGAACTGCAAGGTCATAAACATGTGGGTCAAGGTCATGAAACTATGACTCAAGGTCATGATACTGTAGGTCAATGTCAGGGTCATGAAACTATGACTCAAGGTCATGATACTGTAGGTCAATGTCAGGGTCATGAAACTATGACTCAAGGTCATGATACTGTAGGTCAATGTCAAGGTCATGAAACTATGAGTCAAGGTCATGATACTGTAAGTCAAGGTCATGAAACTAGGAGTCAAGGTCATGAAAGAATGGGTCAAGGTCATCAGAAATCAAGTACCTCGCTTCTTCTTTTGCAACACCAATGCAATAGTACTTTAGGGGTCAAAGAGTCTTCATCAACCCATTTACTTAACTCAAATGGAAATAGAATTGAGCCTTCTGGAATTGAGTGTCAAGATCAAGGTTACCATAGTAATCAGTCATCTTCTACTGATCATACACAGAGTGATACAGAAATAATTTTTCCATTTTCAAATGACTTTGAATTTGACAGTGAAGACACAAACTTGCCCGAGGAACGGGATATGGTTCAGTTGTTAAATTCAGCATGCTATTATGTAAATGGCAAAGTAGGTCATGTAAGGGGAAAATTTCTGATAGACACAGGTTCTAGTATCTGTGTTTTGTCTGAAAAAGTCTATGAGAGAATCAAAGGAAATGACATTAGTTTACAACCCTCTCATCGCCAGGTACGTGCTGCTAATGGCACATTACTGCGAATAAAGGGTACATGTACATTACAAATACAATTGGACCATGTCTTGTTCAATCAAGAATTTATTGTTGCCAATATTGAGGAGTCATTGGGAATTTTGGGAATCAATTTCTTGGATCAATATCAGGCTGATGTAAAAATCAGGAAAAAAATTCTCAAAACAAATCAAGGCAGAATAAAACTGCATAAACAAAGTACAGATGTCTGTAATAGACTTCAGCTTTGTGAAAACATAACAGTTCCTTCTCAATCTGAGGCATACATAAAGACATATACTGTCCAAAATTGCGAAGCACGCTTGAACATATTAGAGCCAACCAATCGCTTCCTTGATCAAGGCTTGTTGATTGGGAGGACATTAGTAGATACATCACACAATCAGATGACGGTTTCTGTACTGAATGTTAGTGATAAGAATATCAAATTAAAACAGAATGTTTCTTTAGGAACAATTCATCCCATAGATCAAATTTGTAAATGTGATGACCTTGACTCATCAAAGGTCAAGGTCGAGCAAAATAGTTCAGAGCTACCTGAACACTTGAAGCCTCTGGTAGAAAATTGCTCATCAGATTTGAGCTGTGAAGAAAAACAGAAGCTGTCATCACTGGTTGCTGAATTTCAGGATGTGTTTATGTCCCCTGATGGACAGCTGGGGCAGACAACTCTGGCTGAACATTACATTGATACAGGGGATACTAAACCATTCAAGATGCCTTGTCGCAGAATACCCATGTTCAAGCGTGAGGTCGTACAAACTGAAATTAAGAAAATGTTAGATCAGGGAGTGATCGAGCCTAGTACTAGTCCATGGAACTCACCCATATGTTTAGTTGCTAAAAAGTCAGGGGAGTGGAGATTTTGCGTGGACTTAAGAGCTCTTAACTCTGTTACTCGGCTCGATACTTACCCTTTACCAAGAACTGACGAGACTCTTGAGAGACTGTCTGGTTCACAGTTTTTCAGTCATCTCGATATGGCTTCTGGCTACTGGCAGTTGGGTCTAAGTAAACCAGACCGTGAGAAAACAAGCTTTGCTATACCTGGCATTGGAACCTATATGTTCAAAGTTATGTGTTTTGGTTTAAAAAATGCACCAAGTTCGTTTTCTCGCCTGATGCGATCCGTGTTAGGTTCGTTGCAATTTGACAAATGTCTGGTTTACTTGGATGACATTATTGTATTGGGACACAATTTTGAGTCTGCACTTGAAAATTTGAGAGCAGTCTTTTTGAAACTCCGACAAGCTAACTTGAAATTAAAAGTGTCCAAATGCAAACTCATGCAGAAACAGACTGTCTTCCTGGGTCATTTGGTCTCATCAGAGGGCATTTCCTGTGATCCTGAAAAGGTGAAAGCAATAAAAGACTGGCCGCAGCCCAGGGACAAAACAGAATTGAAAGCTTTTCTCGGCTTGATTGGGTACTATAGGAAGTTAGTTCCCAGTTTTGCCGAGATTGCAATTCCATTAACCAGACTGACCAGGAAGAGAGTACAATTTGAGTGGGGTACAGAGCAGGAAACTGCTTTTGAAGAGTTAAAGGAAAGACTGACACAGCCGCCTATTTTGGCATTTCCTATGGAAAATGGCGGTTCTTTCTTGCTTGACGTGGACGCCAGTGGATCCGCCATTGGTGGTGTCTTGTCTCAGTATCAGAATAATGAAGAAAAAGTCATTGCATACGGTAGCCATACTCTGAACCCCGCTCAACAAAACTATTGTACGACCAAAAGAGAGTTGTATGCTGTAGTATACTTCGTACAACATTTTAAGAACTATCTTTTGGGTAGAAAATTCATCTTGAGGGTTGATCACAAACCATTGTTATGGCTTAGTCGGTTCCGTGAACCAACAGGCATTCTGGCAAGATGGCTCAGCATCTTGGGTGCTTATGATTATGACATTATCTTCCGCCAAGGCTATTTACATACTAATGCCGACTCGTTATCAAGGAAACGAAATTGTCCATTCCCAGAATGCCTAGACTGTAGTCAAGGAAACCAATCTACTCAAAACGATGGCTTGCAGCAATCTGCCCAGGTCGATGCCATAGAAAATGTACCTGAAATACAAGAATTGATTCCAAATTGGTTAAATGTTTGGACAAAAGATGATTTGGTTCAGTTTCAACAGCAAGATGTCTGTATTGGTGAAATTTTAAGACTAAAGCAAAGTTTTGAAAATAAGCCATTAAAAACAGAAATTCAGCAAGTTCATAGGGACGTTATTACTCTATGGCATCAGTGGGAGTTGTTGGTAGTCTGTGAGGGATTGTTGTACAGGAAAATTGAAAATGATTTAGGTGCAGATCAGTTTCAGTTGATTACCCCAAAAGAAATCCGTGACACAATCTTCACTTATTTACATGAACAACGTTATGCAGGTCACTTTGGAAGAGACCGTACCATTACGGCTGTAAAGAAACGGTTCTACTGGCCTGGAATGAGTGAAGATATAGCACGTTGGTGTCAGGAATGTCAGTTGTGTGTTCGCAGGAAACCAGGACCTGGAAAAGGCAAATCAGCATTACAGCAAATTAAGGTGTATCAACCAATGTCTGTAGTAGCTATTGATATCTTGGGTCCTTTACCGAGAACTAACAATGGCAATGAGTATATCATTGTCTGTGGCTGCTATTACACAAAATGGAAAGAAGCATTTGCCGTGCCTAATCAAACAGCAGCCACAGTCGCTGATAAGCTCGTACAAGAGGTGTTTCTAAGGTTCGGGGTGCCTGCGCAGCTACATTCTGATCAGGGAAGAAACTTTGAAAGTGACCTTTTTAAGGCTATATGTGACTTATTTGGCGTTGAAAAGACTAGAACTGTACCATATAACCCAAAATCTGACGGTATGATCGAAAGATTTAACCGAACTTTGGCTACCATGCTCTCCATGTTCGTTGATGAAAACAAAACTGATTGGGATGACCATTTACCCTATGTAATGGCTGCTTACAGGGCTACTCAACACAAAAGTACAGGGGTAACACCAAATCTGTTGATGCTGAATCGGGAGCTTAACTTTCCCTTAGACTTAATGGTAGGGGATCCGCCAAATCAGAAAACCGAGGAATGTCCCATTAAATATGTCGAATGGATACGTCATGCAATGACGGAAGCATTCGTATTCACCCATGGACAGTTAGGTGTAGCTGCAAAACGTCAAAAGAGCAACTACGACCGGGGCTTGAAACCTAGGGAATTCAGTGTGGGGTCCTGGGTTTGGAGGTGGTACCCTCCCCTTATTAATCAGAAACTGGGGTTGGGTTGGATTGGTCCCTATTTAGTCATTCAGCGTCTATCATATTTGACGTACAGAATTCAAAGAAATAAAGAGACTAACCCCATTGTGGTCCATGTAGACCATTTGAAACCGTTCATAGGCCGTAAACATCCCAGAAATTGGTTGACTGAACCCCAAGAGGTCGTTGAACCACAACAAGAACCTGCCCCGGGGAACAATTTACCCTCAGACCAAGAACATGAGGGCTCCGGGGGACTTACAATGAAATTCCTGTACAGATAAGAAGTAGACGGGAGAGAATGGTGAAGCCAAGAGAAGTTTATTCACCAGAATAGTAGAATTAGATTAAAACTGTCATTATAAAACCCAAGAAAAAAAAATCATAAAAATGAAAAATAAAAAAAAAATGTAGCTTAGAACCTAGTTCTGTAGTTTAATTTTAAAATTTGGCCTCTAGACCTTTGGTTTGAGGTACTTCTTAAGGAAATATTAATTAAATGTATTGCATTATTAATATTTTGAATAGATTATGATATGTGATCTATTCACTGCCATATTTAGTATTGACATTATAATGAAAATTATGGTTTATTATGTGGGGGGTAAGATTTCTATTCAAATTATTGCTATACAGTTTAAAAAAAAAAAACTGCTGCAATGAAGGAATAGATTTCATAATTTATGTATAGATTGACTCTCTCTGCTCAAAATCTTGTACTTGCCCTGACTCACTGATGAATTCAACACAGCTTGATAAGTTATTTGTCTGCATCTTCTGGAAACAAACAAAACAAAACAAACAAACAAAAACACACAGCTTAAAACAAAAATTGAGAATTTAAGGGGGTTATGTTGTTATATGGGGAGATGTTATTTTATATATTTACAGAATGGCAGGTTTACCGTTACGATTCCCATTTGGCGGGATGGCTTGCCCTGAGCCATCATGCTCTACAGCGGTCTATACTACATATTCTAAACTGGTTCAGCATTGGAAAGTCACTCACCAGCCTGTCATCAGCCTGTACACGTGTAGTGTGTGTAGGCGTACCTTTAGCCGGAAGCCTGATGCCAATCGGCACTTGAGGGATTGCCACTCAGCTTGTGTCGTCCAGGGATACTTTCCCAACCGCCGATACATTCCTCCAAGCGGTCCTATGCCTGAAAGAATGCCGGGAATCCTGACAATACCGTCCCAGGTACTGTATCCGCAGGGGCAGGATGTGTCCACTCAAACAGAGAAAGACGAAGCCAGGGAGGCAGCTCGCCGGGAGCGTCAGAGGATAGCTGCTGCCTCCTCAGCCAACCATCTGGCCACCCGGGAGTTAGATAACATCTTTCCTGACGAGAGACCATTTACCCTAGAGTCTACAGAGGATGTTACCCTGGACTATGAGGACTGAGTATTTGGCGTGATTACATGTTAGGGTTAATTTATTTTTTTTTCATTCTTTGTAACAGCCGAATAGTTTTTGATATTTTTTTTTTTATAAATTTAGGTTCAAAATTCTCCTAAAAATATTCATTCTTCATATTTTTTTCAAAAAGGAAGGACGTATGTAATAGGTCTTAATAACTAGGGTCATTAACTTTTGTCTAAATTTGCCGTATTTTTCAATATTTGTTTCAGTTAAATTTATTTACACTGCAGGCTACCATTTTGTGAATTCAACCGAACTTTTCTATAAGCCGTTCTGTGATTGGTCACTTTTGGACATTTTGAACCAATCAGGAACGTTGTTTCGTACATTTGCACTTTCTTGCTAAGATGAATAATCCGCTTGTCTGGTTATACAAAAGTTATCTTTCTTTATTTTAATGGCGGGTTATTCAAATAGTGCTGAATTAGCATTATTTCTATAAATTCTGTTATTAGCTATTTTAGTAGCATTTTATATTTTCCTGAAGGCATATTTAGTTAATCTTTATATCAGGGTTGATTTTCATCAACTTTCATTCAGTAACTTTCATAAATTAAGAGTCGCTTTGCTCTGCATAGCGAAGTTGGTTCACACTATTTTCACTTGAAATGACAGGCATATTAAATGATAGGTTTAAATTGGAAGTGTCGTCCTTCTATCGCTTGTTCCAGCGTCTTGTTTGGGGTTATCGGAGGTAAATCCGCTGATACCTGTCATCGAGCACTCACGAGTGCTCGTTCCTTCTTACTGAACGAATCTACTATAGATTCGAAACTTTTTTAAATATAAAACGAGTTTTCATTAACTCGACGTTTTCTAAATTATATTTTTTTTTCTTTCTCTTCTGCAATTTAGGAAATAAGGACAATTTTTGGCTTCATATTTTTTGGCTTTCGCATCTTGCATTTTTCATTCGGCTGACAGTTCAAACGGTTAAATTAGGAAACAGTGTATATTTTTTTTTTCTCAACCATTTTCACATTTCATCGCCTAATCACGCCATCTATTTTGAAATTCCTTGTCTAAAATTGAATAAAATTGAAATCTTTTGAATTGTATTTCTTGTGTAGCGAACGCATTCAGACTCTAGTGATCGAACCTCTATACGATACACGGGAGTGCACTTATTGTTAAGTGTACTCTGGGTGGCTCAGTATTCGTCTGGTGTCTGTCCGTCTATCTCTGGCGTTCGTCCGTCTGTCCATCTCTGGTGTCCGTGCGTCCGTCCATCTTTGGCGTCCGTTCGTCTGTCCGTCGTAGCCAGACTTCAGACCACCTACCACACATTCACGTATGTCCGAAAGTCTGTCCAGTTTGCCTTGCTGTTGCTGTTGGAGATTTTTTAATATTTCGTCCCTCTATACATTCATGTATGTCCGAAAGTCTGTCCAGTTTGCCTTTAGTTCCCTTTTTGCTTTTTTAACTTCTTCAGCAGAGATTGCTATATTTAACATTGCATTGTCCTAAGACTGAAACTGGGTAGTATTATTTTAAACACACCGCTACAATCGTTCAGTATAAAAATGGTAACCGGACGTTTCGTTTCATTTTTCAGAAAATTTCCACCCTATCAAGGGTTTCCGCCGACGCGTTGATATATATGAGTGCAAGGCATATCATAGTTTAAATGTGTGGTTTAAACAATGTTCTTATAACATTAGCGCTCGACTACAAATTCGAACTCGTGACAACATAGGGTGTACCTGCCTTGAATGTACGCGAGGGCGTATGGCAGTATAGATAGATAGATAGATAGATAGATAGATAGATAGATAGAATAGAATAGTCATCATATTCATCCAGGATTTCTGAAGAGGGTGTTGTATTGAAATTCCCCATGAAAATGAAATAATTTGGCTCCAGAGGGGTGTTGGAGCGAACCCCTTGAACCCCCTCTAAATCTGAAGTGACAAACACCCTGCCGTCTATTTAAGTATTTGTGACTTTCAATTTCATTATGGTCAATTACTTGTGTGCAAATCTAAACAATTGGAACTGCTTCATTGATTATGGAGTTCAAACTTCCCTGATCGTGCGTAGGACGGTAAACTTGGACAGACCGTGACTGCGTGCTATTAAATTTACAGTGACATTTGTATTTTTTCAATGTCTTCATACATTATTTATATTCTTTTTGTTTGTTTGTTTTTTGTTTAACGACGCATCAACCCTGATGGGTCATTAGCGTCTAACAAGGTAAAACGTTAAAATATATTGAACTCGTTTTAAAAAGTAACACTAAGTAAGATATAAATGTCGTTGTAAAGAATCTGAATCTGAATAGTTTACTGGTGACACGCCAAATGACATTATTTCACCAGGGGGTTCGGATGGGGGAGAAATTAGTCCCTTGAACGCACGAGTGAAGCGAACTTGGACACACAATCATCTGACATTTCAGCAGTAGAAAACAGAGAGTCAGGGATGTCATTCCAGTCCCTGATAGTCTGGGGAAAGAAACTACATTTATAGGCCTCTATACTAGCAGATGGAAGCTGAAATGCCTTGGAGTGGCTATTTCTACAACGCCTAGTCTTTGGGATAAGGTCATCTGTAGGTATTCTGGCTTTACCCTTCAGACCTTTGTATAGTAATATAAGTCGATTATCCGTCCTCCTTTTCTTGAGAGATTCCCATTTGAGTTGTTCAAGAATGCCAGTCATACTACCTTCCTCGAAAGTATAATTCCTAGTTACAAATCTAGCGGCAGGATTCTGTACCTTCTCCAATTCCTCCTGGAGGCATTTAGTATGAGGATCCCAAACAGAACTTCCATATTCCAGGACTGGGCGCACCAGTCCTTTATAAGCTGCTTCTTTAACATTTTGGGGGCAAGAAAATAAGTTTCTCCTCAAGAATCCAAGTGTTCTGTTGGCTTTAGTACAGATATTACTGATATGTGTATTCCAATGCCAACGGGTATGTCATTTATGTACAAGGAGAACAACAATGGACCGAGAACGGTGCCCTGAGGGACACCAGACACGATATACGAAATAATAAGAGTGGTGATCTAAAAATTATATTTTATAAAACAGATTTACTTGTCTAAGAAATGATAAAATCTTTCCAACGGGTACATCTTTGAACGATTCTTTCAAGTTATTAGCTTGAAAATAAGAAATTCGCTCTGCTGCAAAGTCAGGGCATTCTAAAAGAAAGTGTTTAACTGTGAATGGTGTATCACAGCCAATGCATTTAGGTTCATCTTCTCGCTTTAATAAGTGGGAATGTGTTATTCTTGTATGACCAATTCGGAGACGAGCAAGAACGATTTCTTCTCGTCTTGAAAGTTTATGAATTGCTTTTGGTCGTTTCACGATCGGTTCGACTTCCCTCAATTTATCAAACTTTGCTCCATTCCAGATTGTTTGCCATTTGTCAGAGATGTACTCGTTAATAAAAGGTTTATAATTGACATAAGGAATTTTAAAAACAGTTTCTTCTAGATTTAACGATTCTTTAGCGTTCTTATCAACTTTCTCATTTCCATATATACCTATATGACTGGGAACCCAGCAATAGATAATTGTTTTCAATTCCGAGATCGTATGATGTTTTATTAATAGTTTTTGTATTTGAGGGTTTTTGGATGATGTATGGTTTAAGGCCTGTAGAACTGACATAGAGTCAGAAAAAATAATAAATTTGTCCTTAAGTTACTTTCATTTATGAAGTCTAAAGCTAAGTCTATAGCTTTAGCTTCTGCTGTGAAAATTGAAGAGCCATCAAGTAAACGTAATGTTTTGCAATTGCCGTTTGTAAAAGTAGCACAACCAACTTTGTTTTCTTCTTTTGAACCATCAGTATAAATACATTGATAGTCTTAATATTGAACAAAGTTGTAGACAAGATGCTCCCTTGTGGAACACCCTGTGCTTGATCAAACTTTTCGGATAAAGTCGATCCAACACGAACCTGGAACCCGCAAGGAAATTTTCAATAAATGTAGCTAATCTGCCTCGTATTCCGAGATCATGTAGATCTCGCATAATACCATGTCTCCAGGTGGTATCATAAGCTTTTTCCAAGTCGAAAAACACAGCAACAACATGCTCCTTTGCAACAAAGGCATCACGAATAAAGGTTTCCAGTCTTACTAAATTGTCGTTGGTACTTCGTTCAGAACGGAAGCCCGACTGAACAGGAGATATTAGGTTATTACTTTCTAAGTACCAAACAAGTCTTACATTAATCATTCTCTCCAAGGTTTTGCAAAGACAACTTGTAAGTGCTATCGGTCTATAACTGTTAGGTTCTGCATGGTCTTTTCCAGGTTTAGGAATTGGTATTATAGTGGCTAGTTCCCAGCTTTCGGGAAACTTTCCAGTTTCCCACATATCATTAAAAATATCTAAGAGAGCCTGAAGTGATTTTGGTGGAAGATGTTTTAACATTTGATAGTGAACTTCGTCCGGACCTGTTGCTGTATCATGGGCTTTACTGATGGCGTCTTTTAGTTCATCTAAATTAAATGATCTATTATATTCTTCATTATTTGAGGATTTAAAGTTTAACTTAGTCTTTTCCTGTTGTTTCTTGTATTTCTGAAATTCCTCTGAATAATGACTGGTTGAGGAATTTGAACAAAATTGTAATGCCAAAGTATCTGCTATATCTTGTTTTGTGGAAGCTGTTTCGTTCACATTGTTGAAATTGTAACTAAGATGGTGATAAGTAGCAGATTTAGATTTACCAGATATTTTCCTAACCATGTCCCAAACTTTTTTTAGTCGGGGTTTTATAATTCAAATTAGATACGTATGTTCTCCATGATTTTGCAGACTTTATAGTCCGACGGGCTTTTGCTCTAGAATTCCTATAAGTATTTGAATTGTCATGCGTTGGGACCTTGCATAACTTCGACAAAGTGTCTTTTCTTTGTTTGATAGCTTCTTTACAATCGTCGTTAAACCATGGGTTACTTTTCTTTGGGCTTGTCAAGGTTATTGGGATACACTTCTCAGATATTGTTATCAGAGAAGAGGTGAACTCAGTTATAGGATCAGAAGAATCAGAGAGAAAAGAATCAGTAAGGGACGCATTACATAAAGTTTGAAATAAATCCCAATCTGCTTTATTCAATTTCCATTTGGGATTATGATCTTTATCATGAGTCTGAACGCTTTCGATAAAAATAGGAAAGTGGTCAGATCCATGTTGATCTTCACAAACTGACCATTCATAGTCTAAATAGAGAGAGGGATGGCAAAGTGAAAGATCAAGAGATGAGAATGTGCCTTTACCGGAATCAAGATAAGTGTTAGATTTATCATTCATCAAACATATGTCGTTTTTCGTGATAAAATCCTCAATTAATTCTCGTCTGGAGTAATTGTCATTACTACCCCAAAGCACATTATGGCCATTGAAGTCACCCACCAACATATAGGGCGAGGGAAGTTGTTGAAGCAGAGAAGTCAATTGTTCAGATTTTAAAGAATACGAGGGAGGAATATAGACAGAACAGAGTGTGATCTCTTTCTCAAATGAAACAGAAACTGCTACCGCTTGTAGATCTGTTTTAAGTTTAATTTGACGTTGTGGTAAAGATGCATTGACTAGTAAAGAGCTTCCACCGGAAGCTCTGAGACAATCTGAATGTATGTGATTGTAAACATTTAAGCCTTTGAAAGTAAAATTATCATCTGGCTTCAAGTAAGTCTCTTGGAGACAGAAAACAGAAGGTCTGAGTAATGTTAAAAGTAAAAGCAATTCTTCAAAGCGTGGTTTTACTCCTCGACAGTTCCACTGTATTATCTTCTATTTACTACTACCCATTAATGTAATTGGAGAGTTTATAAACTACTTGACTTTTAGTTAAAAAGGTAACTGACTGGAAAAAGGTACAAGTAGGCAAAGATCAGGAAAAGGCGCAATCAGAAAAAGATTCCCACTCCAAAAAACCGAGGTGGGAGAAAACCAAACTAACAATCAGGTACTTATACCATTAAAACATTTCGTAAGCCGAATGAGCAGCTATTTTCCCAATAGGTGGCCACTCAGTTACTTTAACTAAAAATATGAAAACATACATAAGGCGCCAACAGCACAAAAATATTTAAACACAGAAACTATTTCTGTGGAGCTTTGATAGGTGACCTTGGAGGACCGCGAGCGCTATGACGCTGTCCTACCTCATCCATATCCATGGACTCGTCACCCATCAACGCTCCAAACCTGTTGTGTTCTTTAATGGGATCGTCTGCTCCCTTTGGCACCCTACTGGATGCGGTGTTTCTCTGATTCCTCGAATTCGTGCTCGATTGATTTGGTTTTGGATTAGCGTTGGTATTTTCTGACGACGGTCTACTAGTTGTTGGCTAATTGGTTGTTTTTCGTTTTATTCTTGAAATTATAACCTTGGTACTTTCTGTGATTTTTCTATCTTCAACACTGTATTGGGTGGAAGCTGTTGTTGTGTCCGGTTTCGCTGCCAAAGATTTTACGACTTTCGAAAAATTGAATTCAGGCTTTTGTTCAAAGAGTTTTCTGGCCTCAGGATATGTTAGGTTTTTGGTCACTTTTAATCACATGATTTCTTTTTCATTTTTCCAAGTTTGACATTCATTGGATCTTGAAAGATGTTCTCCGCCGCAGTTGACACATTTTGTTGGATTTTTACAGTGATTGGTATGGTGGCCATGGTCACCCATGCCACACCGTTCACATACTGATCCAAGGTCAACTGGGCACTTGTCCTAATGATGTCCAAATTTCTGGCAATTGAAACACCGCAAAGGGTTTGGGACGTATAATTCAACTGGTATGATTTGAAAGAAAATTTTGAGTGATTTTGGTGGAACTACTGAGTTGAATGTTATGAGTATAGTATTTGTATCAATGTAGTCATGGCCTTTTTTGACTTTGAATCTTTTAACTGCTGTTACTCCTTGTGGTTGTAAGTATTCTAGGATGTTTTCGTCAGATTCTCCTTTGAGGTTTCGATTTCGTATGATGCCTTTTGATGTATTTAAGGACTTATGTGGGGAAACTTCCACCGACAAGTTAAAGAACTTTGTTGTTTTAAGCAGCATTTCCGTTTGTGTTTTCCGAGTGGTTTCTACTAATAATGTTCCGTTTCTTAACTTTTTAACCGTTTTAGGCGTACCAATAAGAGATTCTATTTGTTTTTTCAATTACAAATGATGACAATGATGTTACTGGTTTCTCTTTATCTTTTGATTCAATGATTAGAAATTTGGCAAAGTTTTCTTGTGTCCTGAACAGTGTTGTAGCGTCTAAATCGTCGTCAGAATCCGGTCGTTGTCGTTTGTGTGCCAGTGAATCCATAATTTTATTTTTAAGTCTCGACGGCTATGCGCTTCACCCTCCTTGGAGCCCTACAAGGGGACGCTATACGGAAACGGCTCTCCAGTTTCCAGCGCCAAAGCTACATACCCGTCATACTCGCCGTGCAAGATTCCAAAGTACTTCAGACTACCCAAGCTTTAACAACAAATGAATATTAAGTCAGATGTCTAGTAAAGAAAACCGAAATAACATTCAGACGTTGTACCCACCCTGCCTCAAACCCAGAAATACCGAAAAACAAGCCCGTCGATTGACCCTTAAACCACCGCCTTCTGAGATATAGGAAAAAAGATGATAAAATGAAGAAATTTGGAACACGGTTGCGTATCATTCGATACTGAGAAAGTTAGAAGGAAGAAGAGATCTCAGGGCAAGACATGACAGCCGATTGACCGGTTCGAGCCTCCACGGCCTCCCGTTTACACCGAATCCGAGGCCAAAGAGGCGTGTTGAGACAGGTGAAGATCTCTGGCCTGTCCCTCAACCTCCAGGATCCTCTTCTCCGGCTTACGGGTATCCACCCACGGCAAACAGGTGGCACCTCTTTTGGCCGGGTTTTACGGTTCCGCATGAGGGAGCGACCGGCCTAATCTAATCCGGGTCCGGTACGAGCCTATATTCTTTTTACCTTGCATTTTACCATGTCTTCTTCGTATTCTTTCGTGAATTTTGTATACATGTACTGTGATATATTTGGCTATGTTTGGATAAAACTAGTCTTTATATCGACTATCCTGTTTAAGAAAAAAGCACTATTTTTGCCTCCATTTTGCGCAAATCTAAAGAGTCACTGAATAGGCGTAAGTAGCCGAAACCGCGGTAGGGCCCATCCCTTTTCCCATTTATATGCTCACTGCTCTTAACGGATCTCATTTATATTTTTATTTAATGTATGCATGCTAGCCCTGTCACCTTTAACGACTAACATGGACTTTGCAGGGGCTTTAATCCAATATCTTGACATTGTGCTGACCTATATCATTTGTTGTAGGTCTACGGTAAATTGTCTGGCCCTGTTTCCAGTACACGGTGATGTGAAGTTCTAGTGTTGTCTCGAGCGTTGACGCAGCATTTTGATATTTAAGCCACTTAAAGCCAGAATAATGGGCGTTATTTTCAGAGAACAACATTGCTGTTTCTGCAATCAGATTGTTATAAACAAGGCTGCAACTTCAAACAAATGCAGCAAGTGTTTTCAGCGACAACTCCACTCAGCCGTAAACGCATCAAAAAATGTGTCATAAACACATACGACAAGAAGACATACACTGTTACGTCTGAGACACTGAAAGGGTTTTTGCCCAAAACTCTAGAAACCTTCGACGATAAAAAGGTACAAGTAGGCAACGTTCAGGAAAAGGCGCAACCAGAAAAATTTTCCCATTCCAAAAACCGAGGCGGGAAAAAACGAAACTAACAATAAGGTACTTATAAGAAAACATTTCGTAAGCCGAATGAACAGCTATTTTCCCAATATTATTTCCCAGGAATTTCAAAATCTGTTTTTGCGCAGTGAAATGAAAAGATAGCAGGCTGTGGGGGAAAACCTAGTGAAAACAGCAGTGGTTTTACCAATGCAGTCCCCGCATGGTGGGGTTTTAGCAGGGATTTGCCGGACCAAAAGTCAAAGTCCTCGCTATTCCCCGGGCCTGGGGGCCGTGGTTACAAATGACTGGTGCATAAACGGTTTTCGAGTGACAGAGGGGTCATGACTAGAATGCAATATGTGCTATTTTTAATTTCAAAGGGTCATAACTCGAAAAACGTGCACTCCAGAGTTACGGTTCTTGTGTTCTATACATCGTCATGTTGGTTAATCCTATGAAGTTTTGTCATCTTAAACGGTTTTGGAGTTAGAACTGACAATGCTAGAATGTTTTTTTCATTTTCAAATAAATATGAAATCCAGAGTTACGGTTCTTCGTTTCTGCACGTCATCTCATGTTCATTAGTAATCCTTTGAAGTTTCATCATGATATCTTAAACGCTTTTCAAGTTAATGAGCAGACAAGACTAGAATGCAAATTCTGCTATTTTCCATTCAAAAGGGCCACAATTCGAAAAATATACAATCCAGAGTTGCAGTTCTTGTGTTCTGCACGTTGTCTGATGTTGGTTAGTAATCATATGAAGTTTCATCATGATATCTTTTTAAACAGTTTTCGAGTTACAGAGCGGACACGACCAGAGAGCAAATTCTGTTATTTTCTATCAAAGGGCCAGAGATCTTCACCTGCCCCAACACGCCTCTTTGGCCTCAGATTCGGTGTACACGGGAGGCCGTGGAGGCTCGACACGGTCAATCGGATGCCATGCCTTGCCCTGAGATTTCTTCTTCCTTCTAACTTTTTTCTATCGAATGATACGCACCCGTGTTTCAAATATTGCAGCCTTAGATCTAAAATTTTGCATGCAGACAAATCATGAAGCCAATAAAAGTATGCAAGTATTTAAGGCGAAAGTCATTTCATGTGACTAAATTTCCAAGGTCAGGTGAGTATCATCCGGACCATCTAGTACTCTAATTTCAGAGAGCAGCAGACTTTGGTGGGCCTAGAAAAGAATTTTTCAGTCTCTTATTTCCTGAAATATATGAAAAATACTTTGAGAGTGGATTTAGAGAGTATGCCATAGATAACTATAAAACCACTGACAAAATATTTGGTAAGTCTTATGTAATATAATTGTTAGGGTTTCCACGGGCAGTAATTTTTAGCTCACTTGGACTCACAAGGTATGTATATATACAATTGTTTCACCGGTTCCGGTGTCTTTGCCTTGTATCTCGGCACTCAATTGGAATATGAACATATTTCTTTCATAGTATGTTATCGTATGACAAGACCTTTAACCCTTAAGTTGTCCTAGGTCAGTGTGACCTGATTTCATGGTCCAGTGATTTTGCCATATACATGTAGCTCAACATTAAGTTGGTATATTTCCATACTTCTTTCAATTTATGAATGTACATGACTAGACATTTGACCCTAAAGTACTTAGAGGTCAGTGTGACCTTATTTCACGGTTCATTGATTTTGCCTTTTATCTTGGCACTCAGTATTGGTATATGACTATACTTCTTTCACAATATCAGTGAGGCCTTTAAACCTTAGGTTGTTATATTTAACTGCCATGTTTAAGTGATTTTGCCTTATTGCATCAAGGCAACAAGATATATGGACGATGATGCTTTAGGTAACAGTCCATGTATACAGGCTGTTCGAGGTATTGATTCAGTGGGCTTGTATAAGGTAGGGAGAAACAATCTAAGTATTTCAAAATTTCATCAAAACAAATTGCCTGTATAAAAGATAAAAACTTCCTATAAGTACCTTTAAGTCTAGGTGCATAAATTGTATGTCACAGGTAAGATCCTTTTAGCTCAAATGTATGAAGTGCAAATGGCTTATGTATTTCCAACTGTCATTAATCATAAAAACATACTGAAAAGATGAAAGAAAACTATGATCAGGAACTGGTGCAATCCAAACCAAAGCCTCACTCTAAAAACTATAGTGGGAAACAAACAAAAATATATGACTGATATATGAATAAAAATATTTAATCTGAGTGAGCAGCTTATTCCCGAAAGGTAGTTAAACTGAAGTTCCCTAGGAGTTCTCAGCACCAGCCTGGATCTATCTACAAGGACAAATATCAAAAGTGTATAACCAGGTATATGGTGAGGGACTTTGGGACTAATGGTCCTCTGATTTACTTAAATTATGGCACTTGTAAAATTTACCATCTGCCTGTCTTTGCCGAATCATTGTTCAATATTGTATTTGAAAACAAAATAGAAAATAAAAATCAAGGTGTGTTTAGAACTTTATTTGTTTGTTCTTGATGATTCATTAACTAGTTAGTGATTCACCGCGAGGACTGAAGAACTAACTAAATGTAATGAACCACTGCAGAGGCTGAGGGTGAGGTTATAGCCATGTAAAATCGATTTAAGCCCGCCAGTAACTTTGTGTTACTGATCGTTCCAAGTCGATACTTCTGTGGTGTTTCTTTTGGTTTTATGTCTTGGTGTTTAATATTTTGTGCTGTTGGCGTCTTAGCAATGTTTTCATATTTTTAGTTAAGTAAAGGTAATTGATTGGCCACCTATTGGGAAAATAGCTGCTCATTCGGCTTATGAAATGTTTTCATAGTATAAGTACCTGATTGTTAGTTTGGTTTTTTCCCACCTCGGGTGTTTGGAGTGGGAATCTTTTTCTGATTGCGCCTTTTCCTGATATTTGCCTTGTACCTTTCTTTTAATATAATAATAACATTTCTAATTCCAGATTGTAAGTTGTGTTCCTGTGCTTAAGCATCTGTTTCAAGAGTCCGAATCTGATAGACTGACAGTGAAAAGACTAACAAACATTACTAAGTCCGAATTTTAGTGAAGTTGGTACAAATAAAAGAACTAGAGAAATGACATCTACAGACTTTTTAATAAATACGTAAGAGAAGTGGCAAGTGAGTATTTTATACCTAAGCATTGCATGAGAATTTTAATTTATGCATATAAAACTCATAGCATAAAACTGGAAATGTTACTGTTCAATAAAAGCCTGTAACAGTTTAACACAAAACCCTGTAAATTGTGGCCACTTATAAGTTAAAATTAAACAAGATCCTACTTCTGATTGGATTTAGCTGCCTTGAGAATTTGAAGAATCAATATTCGGTGTTGTGGAAACTCTAGCTGCTACATTTTAGATTGGATTTTCCAAATATAATGTTGGGTTAAAGACGCTTTTAAGTGAGGGTCTTTCGGAAACAGAATTTTATGGTGACTTGGTTTACAAATTTAAGAAACTTATAGGAAGTAATGATTTTTCTTTTCAGTTTAGAAAAATCATAACACGTTACAGACGTATAGGTTATAACTTGAATGTTATGCGACAGTCTGCATGCTTAGTTTTTAACCCAATCACGGTTGATAACTATGCTGCCTTCTTTAATTGCACGCCGGTGGGTCGGGCGTCAGACTCTATGATGGCCCCGACTTAAAGCTATTCATTTTAGTTGGTTGGGGCCGGAGCTTCTTGTCTGTTGCTTGGCCCACCGGGGTCCAACTGATGTTTTTCTTTAGCTCCGGAGTTAGTAAGTTATTTGGCGCCCAGGGATCTCCATCGTCGGGCAGCTTATTGAATCTGTGAGTCCTGGTTTTTGATTCATCAGGATGTTTATCATGATTTATTTGTTTGTTCTTGATGATTCATTTACTAGTTAGAGATTCACCGCGAGGACCGAAGAACTAACTAAATGTTATGAACCACTGCAGAGGCTGAGGGTGAGGTTACGGCCGTGTAAAATCGATTTAAACCCGCCAGTAACTTTGTGTTACTGATCGTTCCAAGTCGATACTTCTGTGGTGGTTCTTTTTGTTTTATGTCTTGGTGTTTAAAATATTTTCGTGCTGTTGGCGCCTTATGTATGTTTGCATATTTTTAGTTAAGTTAAGGTAACTGAGTGGCCACCTATTGGGAAAATAGCTGCTCATTCGGCTTACGAAATTGTTTTCATGGAATAAGTACCTGATTGTTAGTTTGGTTTTTTCCCACCTTGGTTTTTGGAGTGGGAGTCTTTTTCTGATTGCGCCTTTTCCTGATCTTTGCCTACTTGTACTTTTTTTACAGCAATGATAACAACCATAATAGTGTGCATGTGTTCATATTCTAACCAGATTTGAAACTGTAGAGGTAGTAGCCCTTGAATTCATTGTAAAATCCCCATAAATTTATAATGAGAAAATGATGAGGCTTCTCAAGCACTTCGGAAGAGAATGAAATTCTGACGTTCCAATTGCTGACTGGGGAGCTGTCTGTGTTTTCTTTGCTATTTTTAGCTCACCTGAGCCGAAGGCTCACAAGGTGAGCTTAAAGGATGGCCATGCTCCGTCGTCCGTCCGTCGTCGTCCATCCTTCCACAATTTCAAAGATCTTCTCCTCTGAAACCGCTTGGCCAATCAAAGCTAAACTTCATATGGAGCATCCATAGGAAGGGGGAACAAAAGTTTGTATAAATGGTCCAGGTCACATGTCAAGATGACCGCCATGCCTATAATTAGCAAAAACCTTTAAAATCTTCTCCAGAACCAAAAGGCCTATGACTTTGAAACTTGGCATTAAGCATCAGGCAACTTGATAAGTACACAAAGGAAAGACACAACAGACAGCATGCCATTTGATCAACAGAAACAGACAGACAACTTGACAAGTACACAAAGGAAAGACACAACAGACAGCATGCCAAATGATCAACAGAAACAGACAGCCAACTTGACAAGTACACAAAGGAAAGACACAATAGACAGCATGCCAAATGATCAACAGAAACAGACAGACAACTTGACAAGTACACAAAGGAAAGACACAACAGACAGCCTGCCAAATGATCAACAGAAACAGACAGACAACTTGACAAGTACACAAAGGAAAGACACAACAGACAGCATGCCATTTGATCAACAGAAACAGACAGGTAACTTGACAAGTACACAAAGAACGGATGCAACAGACAGCATGCAAAATGATCAACAGAAAAAGACAGATAACTTTACAAGTAGGCAAAGATCAGGAAAAGGCGCAATCAGAAAAAGATTCCCACTCCAAAAACCACACAAAGGACGGATGCGACAGACAGCATGCCATTTGATCAACAGAAACAGACAGGTAACTTGACAAAAACACAAAGGACGGGTGCAACAGACGGTTTAGAATTAGCCGGTCGCCCCCCTCTTGTGGAACCGTAAGACTCGGTGGAATAGAGAAGTGGCTCGTTTGCCGCGAGCTGCGACCCAAGTCGTATGGATGAAGGGATCCTGGTGATTGAGTGTGTCGGCTGTGCTGACGGACATGGTCGGCATGCAACACATCACTTTGGCCCTGATTTCGGCAAGACGGGAGGCCATGCGGGCTCGGGGATGGCCAATCGGCTTTGTCGCGCCAGGCCATAGGAACTTGTTTCTGATTTGGATGTTCATGCTAATCCTCCTAAGTCTTGAGAGTGTAAAGATTCAAAATATCTTTATCAACCCGCCGGACATATAGTAACTGGAAATATAAAAATAATTTCGGATTCTAGAATTCGCAATATTGTTTCTAAAGGTCCGAAATATAGATTTCCTTCCTACATTTATTTCGACAAATGTAGAGAGGAGATTGCATCTGCATTCAATGAATTCGGTAATCATGGTGTAAACGAGAGGGTGTTGAGGATGGTGCTCTTAAAGCTTGGAAAAGAAGTATTTTCACTATGTGGATAAACGTATAAAGTTTTATTCACAAAATACTAATCTTTTACCGCCTAAGCCCAAATCGATCTTTAGGTATTTGAAGCAGGATATCCAATAATTCCATAGAAAGTATGTCTTGGTTCCAGCAGACACGGCCGCAAACAACGTTGTTGTTGTTTGTAGTCTTTGACTTTGTGCCCACCCAAATATCATTTGGCTGTTCACTTAGCCCTCTGCATTTACTTGTTCTGTCCTAGCTAGCACTGTGAGCACCTGACCTTCAACAGCTGCTCAGTCTGCTTTCCGTTATACATGGTTTACGTTGGTACCTATGTATATTTTCTTAACATGATTTTCATTATTTCTTGTTTATATTTGTGTATACCAGAACCACTGGAGAAGCTGAGGGCGAGGTTTGGCGCCTATAAAACTGGTTTAAGCCCGCCAGTAACTTTGTGTTACTGATCGTTCCAAGGCGATACTTCTGTGGTGGTTCTTTTTGTTTTGTGTATTGGTGTTTAATTTTTTTGTGCTGTTGGCGCCTTATGTGTGTTTTCATAGTTTTAGTTAAGTTAAGGTAACTGAGTGGCCACATATTGGGAAAATAGCTGCTCATTCGGCTTACGATATGTTTCATGGTATAAGTACCTGATTGTTAGTTTGGTTTTTTCCCGACTCGGTTTTTGGAGTGGGAATCTTTTTCTGATTGCGCCTTTTCCTGATCTTTGCCTATTTGTACCTTTTCACTATATTAACACCTTAAAACAGGAGCTTGATGGTACCAAGCCTTATCAGGAGACAGATACTGATGAAATGTCTGTTGTTAATGCTCACTTAAATGAATTACCTGTTAAGTTTTCTGTTTGTGTTAATGAAGGCCAAGACAAACTTCCTACGATGTATTGGTTACCTAAGCTTCACGAAAGACCGTACAAAGCTAGATTTATTGCTGGCGAGGTGCTCAGTAAATTGAAGTGTAGAGGGTTCCGTGCGACGAGCTTGTCCACATACGATTTTTCTACTCTGTATACCACATTGCCACATAATCTGATTGAAGAAAAATAAATTACTCGATTTGATAGAGTGGACATTCAAAAGAGCATTAAAAACTATGGTTCACTTTATTTGGCCTGTAATGATAGAAAAACATTTTTACTTCCTCTGACCAAAGTCGATATACACTTTGGTCATGTCAGAATGTATGCGATGCCTTATCCTATCTCCTGGATAATATTTATATTAGACTTGGAACCAAGTTATACAGACAAATTGTTGGAATCCCGATGGGTACTAATTGCGCCCCTCTCGTAGCTGATCTATTTTTATACTGCCACTACATCGCTTATGTAGAGATTGGGATGAAGTGGTACAGGATTGACGACATGACGATGATATTTTTTTTCTTAAAAATTAAAAATGCTGGCAGATATATCAATAAATAAAGTAAGAAATATGCACACAGAATTAAAAAATAAATAAAGAAAAACATAGATGTTACAGTCAGTTAGAATAAGCAAGGATCAGGAACCTTATTGTTTATAGACCAGGTACAGCAACAGACTACGCAGAATTCTGACCAGGAACAGACTACCACTAACGAGGGAAAAAGGTATGGAAGTAATTTTTCAAACAATCTGTTTGGGCTGTAAACAAAGTAAAGATCTTGCATATTGATTTAATCATAATCTGATCATGCAAATAAGAAGCCACTGGTGGATGATTTTTATAACTGGAAAGAGGAAAGTGAATCATTTTGACTCAACGGTAGTGTGTATTTTTGTCTAATTGCAAAGGCCAGAGCGAATGTGCATTTTCTATAAAAAGCTAATCAAAGAGGGCCAATTGAAGAAGCACATTAAAACTCATAAAAAACTATCCAAAAGTAAGAGAAATGATGATCAATCCAGTACAAGAATTCAACACATGGGTTGATAGAAAAAGAGCTGAAGGGATGTACGAATACAATTTGGCCCATTTGGATCAAGCCATAGAGACATTAATGAGGGTAAGAAAGCCCAAAACGAAAGATCATATGCGAATGTGTTCTGAGTGCAAAAGGTTCTATTCATATAGAACATTCTACAAACACAAAGAAGAATGTGGCAGAGTAGCAATCTTATCAAACAAGAAACATTAATACCATTAAGAAGAAAATATACATCAGGACTAAGACTTTGTGTTGAATATTTTAGACAAATTTCGGGATGGAGAAACGGGTGAGCTCATTTGTCAAAGTAGTGTCATACAACTGAAAGGTCATAAGCACTATGCCTCAAGAAATGTAGAAGAAAGTAAAAAAAAATGAAGTAAGGAGAGAAATAATGATGGAGATGAGGGAGCTTGCGAGACTCTTTATCCGTTTTAGAGACTTGTCTTCTAAAGAGGTCGAAGTAGAAAGCATGTATGAAAGGGAGAACTGATGCCATGAACCAGATGTGTGAACATGAAGATGGTATAACTGAACCAGAGGACCAATGGTCCTGTAAACGCTCACCTGAGATCTGCTGTATATACGAATGTTATAGAAAATAGTCCCAGTATAGGGCCATTATTTTTTCAGAATAATCAATATACTGTCCATACAAGTTTTTCCCTTCCAATGACATTTTAACAGTTTACCCATTCAAACACATAGGAAAACAATGTTGACCTTGCCTTATAATAGGTCAAGGTCATCACAGGGTCATGATTTATACATACTTTGTAGTACTTGAGTCATCGATGCTTCATGCCAAGTTTCTTCGAAATCAGTCGACCGGTTCCCGAGAAGAAGATTTTTGAAGGGTTTATACCATATATGGGAATGGCCGCCATCTTGGTCATGTAACGTTGATTATTTATATACACATTGATTCCCCCATTCATAGATGCTTCACATGAAATTTGGCTTTAATTGGCCCAGCAGCTTCAGAGGAGATGTTTGAATATTATGGAAATACACATGTATAACGCCCCGGGGCTGTGGCAAATGAGCCCCGGGGGTCCAATGTTTTTCAGAATCATTGATATTCAGTCCTAATGCCCATTTCCTACAAGACTTTCACACTTTAAATGACATTTTAAAAGTTTTCCCCATTCAAATGCATTGGCGACCTATGTTGACCTTGCTGTAAAATAGGTCAAGGTCATCCAAAGGTCATGATTTATAAACACATTGTAGTACTTCAGTCCCCGATAGTTCATGCCAAGTTATTTTGAAATCGGTCCATTGGTTCAGAAGAAGAATTTTAAAGGGTGTTTACCATATATGGGCATGGCAGCCATCTTGGACATGTGACCTAGATTATTTATAAATACATTGATTCCCCCTTCCCAAATATGCTTCCTATAAAATTTGGCTTTGATAGGCCAAGTGGTTTCAGAGAAGAAGATCTTTGAATATTTTTGTAATATACATGTATATTGCCCCGGGGTGGGGGCAGACCAACACCTGGGGGACATTTTATTTTCAGAATTACCTACCTTCAGTCCGTCCATTTGCCCATTTCCTGCAAGATTTGCCTATCAAATGACTTTTTAACAATTTCCCCATTCAAATGCATGAGCGGGGCGACCTATGTTGACCTTGCCGTAAAATAGGCCAAGGTCATCCAAAGGTCATAATTTCTAAACACATTGTAGTACTCTAGTCCTCGATGCTTTATGCCAAGTTTCGTTGACATCGAACCAGTGGTTCTGGAGAAGAATTTTGAAGAGTTTTTACCATATATGGACATGGCGGCCATCTTGGTCATGTGACCTGGATTATTTATAAACACATTGGTTCCCCCTTCCTATAGATGCTTCATATAATATTTGGCTTTGATTGGCCAAGCGGTTTCAGAGAAGAAGATCTTTGAAAATGGTGGACGACGGACGGACGCCGGATCATGGCCATCCTATAAGCTCACCTTGTGAGCCTAACGGCTCAGGTGAGCTAAAACATGGTTTGAAGATCAACATAGTGAGTGTATTTCAGAGAAGCATCAAAACACCTAAATATTATTATTCAGAACCTTGCCAAGATCAAAAAAGAAAGAACATGAAAAACTTTCACGTCTAAGCTACCAGAAATAATATCCAGTGCCAGATATAAAGCGAGGAAAAATTCACTTAAAAAAAAAAAAAAAAAAACAAGGCTTCCAAAGAATTTGCCAGAGGAAAAGGATCTTCTGAAATTGAAATCATATGTCCAAGCTGAAATTGAATATGGGGTAAACATTTTACTGTGAAGGCATATGCCTGGCTGAGATCCTTAATAGTAGCTAGGTAGACATTATATAATGCCCGGAGGGGGGAAGAAGGCTCAAGACTCATGATAGAACAATTCACTGACGCTGTCAATGGGGTCTGGGTCTCACAGGAGAATGTGAAGACAATAGCAGAGAAGTATCTTGTTAAACAGTTTAAGCTGGCCTACCTGGGAGCGAAAGGAAAGGAACCTGTCCCAGTATTAATGCCTCTAGACCTAATTGATGGAATGCAGCTTCTGATATCGAAGAGGGAAGAGTTTGGAATATCTACAAGAAATCCATTTGTCTATGCCACCAAAAGTGCATTGCATTGTTCTGGATGGCATGCTGTCAATGATGTATGTGAAAAGGCAGGTGTTTCAGTCAATGCAACTCAAAACAGACATAGGGCGTCAACTGTATACGCAGGGCTAGATATGAGTGAATCGGACAGACGCGTGTTTTTCAGTCATCTTGGACATGATGAACTGATTAACAAAGAGAATTATCAGTGTCCTGCTGGGATAAGAGAAATCAAAGTTATGGGGAAGTTCTTGAATGATCTAGATGGTAAGAGGTTTTATACTGATACACAGAAATTCGAGTTTGTTGAGCGTCTGCCATAATTAATTCTATGACATCGGACCCCAGGGTCCATGCCTTGTTCGGGGCTGGAGGTCACAATCTAGAACACTTAAAAATGTGCAATTTATTGTGTTACTTGCTGTAAATACTTGATACTGTGCTTGTTGTAAGATATGGGTATGAAGTTTTACGCTGTACCATCTCAACCCACCTCAGTGACCCTGAGGTCAAGGTCACAGACATAAATTTTATGAAAGATTTTGGTTAAAGTTTTTAGAAGGTCAGTTGAGTTGCATAAGCATTTGCACGATTACCTCGATTATAAGGTTTACTCTGGATCCCTTTCCTGGAGACAAGTCAAAGATGGGGAACAGACTACGACACATTCATGAGGAAGGCTTTTGGGAACAATTCAACAATTCGCCTAGATTTTGAGATGATGACACATTGAGACGAGATTGTTGGCACACAGCTAGCCGAAAGAATAGGGGGACAACAAGGATATAATCTCCTCTGGGCACTGGTTAAAAAATGTTCCCAGTTTCTTTCCTTAATATCATGCGCCAGTTTCTGTGTTCAATTATTGTATGAACACTATCGGTTTAGAGTCCATACTCCCAAGGCTGTCAGTCATTGATGATTATCAAGCCACACGGAAGGTGAGAAATAGTGTTAATCAGAATCCATGTGATAACAGTAAGGTTTCCTACCAGGAGCATCAATATCTTGGAAAAACTATCAGACTTGAATGTTGTCTCAAGGTATGTTGTTATGATTCTGTGGTCGGTGGCGAACAATTTCCATTTGATGGGTCTTGCCAGTGCTTTGGAACAACGCCTCTCACAGAACCAAGTTCGGGCCATGATGGATACCTGTGAACATAAAAGAGTGGGTTCTCCACCCAGATTTGACCTGTCACGAGCGGGTAACAGTGTATGGATTCTCGACCACTGGCAAATTGTTTTAAGGTAACTGGCCCGCGTTCAACCCCCTGCATGGTTGCAGCTATCAATGAATTTCTTCCAGTTGAATCAAGAAGAGGAAGCATCACTTCCTTAAACACCGCTGGCTTTTATTAGTCATTCCAATCTGGATCGATGCCGTACAGAGTTTGGACTTCCTCGGACGGCAAACTTCCAGGAAATCTGTGATCGAATAGCCCCTGATGAAAACCGTGATTATTAGAAGGTGTGGTTACTAGTTTTTGCGATCCGGAAACATATCCAACGCCGAAAGAGGTTCACACGCTCATCAGCAAAGGCTGCTATGTTGTGGTTGGGAGGCACCTAAAGAAGGCTCATTTGAAAGAAGATTGGAAGCGCCTACATGATCTGCTGATGCCTGATGTCAGAGGTCTTGTTGAGATCGGGGTTGACCATACAGTCCCCATGACTCAATGGACGGTACAGACGGAGATGATAGACTGGACAAAAAAGGAGGCGGAGAATCTTTCAAAATTAGATGTACGTCATGGTAGGGTTGTCCCAGATCAGGATAACACCGAAGCTTATAACCGTCTCCGATTGGTATTGAAATTTCAGCTGCCCCAGAGAACGCTTACGTACTTGCATTGCTTCAATGGAACACAACAATTCGTCAAGAATTGGTTGGAGGCCTTCCCGAACACCTACTTCGGTTTTACCACGATGGTGGGTTCCTTGACGTGTGAGCGGGCCGGAGCGAAAGGAGAGCTGCACGAGTTGAGGTTATTGATAGAAATGGTTACCCCCTAATTTCGTTACGGAAGGAGTAAAAACAGACGGCAGCGGAGTTGGCCAGAGTAAGTGATTGTAGAGCACTGTTCTATATCACGACAGAGAACTCAAAAAGGCTGTGAATAGACCTTTAGTTTGATTTATGTTGGGGTCTACGTGGCCTTAAAACGCAAAATGATAACTCGTGCTACTTATCGACTGGTATATATACACAGTGCACCAGGTAGATTACTATCAGTTGTTTATCGACGTCCGGAGAGTACAGTCGACTTGTGTTATTATACTTGGATTATATTTATCATTTATTTATTTATAATCTTATTCGTGTGGGTAAGTGTTTTTGTTTTTCTTTGATCATTCGGCACTAACCATGACAGAGGTTGCTGTGTTTGGTCACAGCTTTGTGTCACATCTGGAGATATACATGTACATGGCTAGGGATCCGGCCAGGCATAATTTAGGATTGGCCTATCGAATGTTCAATGTTAGAATTCTTGGTATACCGGCTTTAGCCTGGCCCGAACCATGCAACTTCAACAAAATGAAGAGTTTGTGAATGGGCGGGCATCTGTATCCTTCTGATAGGAATAAATGATTTGACACAAAGTAATAAGGGTATTTGCTAAAGGTTTGCTAGATTTGGTTGAAAAGTTTCAGCATGAGTATGCAGTGCAAAAGGTGATTAGCAGAAGTTGAGGGCGAGGTTAGGATCCTGTAAAATCGGTTTAAGCCCGCCAGTAACTTTGCTACTGATCGTTCCAAGGCGATACTTCTGTGGTGGTTCTTTTTGTTTTATGTCTTGGTGTTTAAATTTTTGTTTGTTTGTTTGTTTGTTGTTTAACGACGCATCAACCCTGATGGGTCATTAGCGTCTAACAAGGTAAAACGTTAAAATATATTGAACTCGTATTAAAAAGTAACACTACGTAAGATATAAATGTCGTTGTAAAGAAACGATATATGAAATAATAAGATTGGTGATTTAAAAATTATATTTTATAGAACAGATTTACTTGTCTAAGAAATGATAAAATCTTTCCAACGGGTACATCTTTGAACAATTCTTTCAAGTTATTAGCTTGAAAGCAAGAAATTCGCTCTGCTGCAAAGTCAGTGCATTCCAAAAGAAAGTGTTTAACTGTGAATGGTGTATCACAGCCAATGCATTTAGGTTCATCTTCTCGCTTTAATAAGTGGGAATGTGTTATTCTTGTTTGACCAATTCGGAGACGAGCAAGAACGATTTCTTCTCGTCTCGAAAGTTTATGAATTACTTTTGGTCGTTTAACGATCGGTTCGACTTCCCTCAATTTATCAAACTTCGCTCCGTTCCAGATTGTCTGCCATTTTTTTTGTGCTGTTGGAGCCTTATGTATGTTTTCATATTTTTAATTAAGTTAAGGTAACTGAGTGGCCACCTATTGGGAAAATAGCTGCTCATTCGGCTTACGATATGTTTCATGGTATAAGTGCCTGATTGTTGGTTTGGTTTTTTCCCGCCTCGGTTTTTGGATTGGGAGTCTCTTTCTGATTGCGCCTTTTCCTGTGGTGGATCTTTTTGTTTTATGTCTTCGTGTTTAAAAAATTTTTGTGCTGTTGGCGCCTTATGTATGTTTTCATATTTTTAATCAAGGTAAGGTAACTGAGTGGCATCCTATCGGGGAAATAGCTGCTCATTCGGCTTACGATATGTTTCATGGTATAAGTGCCTAATTGTCGGTTTGGTTTTTCCCACCTCGGTTTTTGGAGTGGGAATCTTTTTCTGATTGCGCCTTATCCTCATCTTTCTGTACCTCTTTTTATCAGTCAGATTATTTTTCGTTAAGAGGTGCCTTACGACGAATTTAATGATCATGTTGTGCAACGGAATACTACCCATTACGAAAACTTGACCTTGCGGTTACAGATTTGTTTTTGCTTTAAAATTGAGAATTTTCAGAGGCAGTTCTAACGAGTACCCACAATCTATGTATGTAGCAAAAATAAAAAATAGGTACATATACCCCTGTATACCCCAGTTTTGCTATATAAAAGTGTGGTTCGAGGTACATGTATACATTACAAGGACATGTTTTCCTGATGCCGTAGTTTGCTCTTACTTGTTGCAGGATATGATAGATTCTTTGACCGAGGAAGGGTCCAAAAAATCCCGTCCATTATACTGGAGGTTGCGGAAGAGCTCTCAGCGGAGACCAGACAACCACCACCAGAGCAGCCAGGTCCATCTTCTCCAGAAGTGGTTCCCCCAGAAACCAAAAAAGGCAAGGTAAAGTCCATAAGAAACATGCACTGTCAATGCGTGGGGACACTCTGATCTTACAAAGACAGAGAAAAAATGCATATAAAAACAGAGCAATGAATATGGTGGCAGAATAAGTAAATCAGTGAAATTAATTAATTAGGGCAGTGGATTAATTATAGTTTCAGACAAAGAGTGTGACACAGGGGAAAATGCGGAGGAAAAAAGTGACTTAGCACAGCACCATGGTAAACCTGGCAAGGGGAAAGACGATGATCCAGGGCCAGATCACCAGACTTGGCCGTCCTTGTGTGTGTGTGTCAGCATTGTAGGGAGATGCCATCTGACGCTTCACGAGTTTGTACTTCACGAGTTTGTTGTGGAATGCGGCCAGACTTGTGCACAAGTCTTATGCCAGTAAGTGAAATAGTGACAGTACTTATAAATACTTAGAGCCAGGCTTGGGCAGCATTAGTTAGCAATGTAATGCAATAGAACTCATTTGTAGCATTGGCATAAGCTAGTTTTTAAACATAAATACATTGGCATTAGCATTATTTGACAAAATGATGCATTGGTATTAGTTTTTCAGGTTACTTTGCGATAGAAAATTGAACCAGTGTAATAATGGGCTGTACATGTATCTTCATTGGACATTTAATCAACTATCATACATTGCCAATTTTGGTACAAGGGGGTAGTGCTATATATATATATATATATATATATATATATATATATATTCCCAAAATGCCTACTACGATAATGTCTACTCCCAAAATGTCTATTCCCATCATGTCTACTGTAATAAAATGGTTGTTTCAATAATTTGATTTTTATAAAGTTGGTTGGTTGATTGAGGTTTAACGTCCCACCAACAGCTAAGGTCATATGGAGACGGGACCTCGGTTTATAGTCCCATCCGACGGACTGGAGAAGCCCGGGATCGAACCTGCGACCCCTGGTTTACAAGGCGAGTGACATAACCACTGCACCACGGAGGCTTCTAGATTTTTATAAAGGTTAGATGAAAAAAAATCATGGACTATTTTGAATGAAAATATAAAAATAAACTTGAAAGTATTAAAATAACCCACAATTTACTTAACTGGTTATTCAAACTTTTATATTGTAGGCATTATGTGAAAAGACATTTTAGCACAGTAGACATTATGGGAATATACATTTTTGGAATATACATTTTGGGAGTAGACATTTCAGCACCTACCCCATCAAAGTCATTAACACATTCGTGATAAAGATGATCAACTCAGTATAAGATCAAGACCTGATGTAACAAATGAATCCATCATTGTTCAACTTCAAATGAAACGTATTATAAATCTTATGGCTGTACAGTTATAATCTTCAACTATTTTATTGTGAAATGGTGCTGTTCAACAGCATGCCTGAATGGATGTATTTACCGGACAAAAATCATCATAAAAGGACACATGTAACTGCAGATTATTAAGTTACATTGTAACATACACAATACTGCAAGGTTACAATAGCCAAAGGCATACAAACAAAGTGTTTCTCAAGAAACAATATCTAAAGAAGCCGGAGCTTCTTGTCTGTTGCTTGGCCCACCGGGGTCCAACTGATGTTTTTCTTTTGCTCCGGAGTTAGTAAGTTATTCGGCGCCCAGGGATTTCCATCGTCGGGCAGCTTACTCAATCTGTGAGTCCTGGTTTCTGATTCATCAGGATGTTTATCATGATTTATTTGTTTGTTCTTGATGATTCATTGACTAGTTAGAGATTCACCACGAGGACCGAAGAACTAACTAAATGTAATGAACCACTGCAGAAGCTGAGGGTGAGGTTATGGCCATGTAAAATCGACTTATTCCCGCCAGTAACTTTGTGTTACTGATCGTTCCAAGTCGATACTTCTGCGGTGGTTCTTTTTGTTTTATGTCTTGGTGTTAAAAATATTTTTGTGCTGTTGTACTAAATTGTCGTTGGTGCTTCGTTCAGGACGGAAGCCCGACTGAACAGGAGATATTAGGTTTTTACTTTCTAAGTACCAAACAAGTCTTACATTTATCATTCTCTCCAAGGTTTTGCAAAGACAACTTGTAAGTGCTATCGGGTTATAGCTGTTAGATTCTGCGTTGTCTTTTCCAGGTTTAGGAATTGGTATTATAGTGGCTAGTTCGCATTGTTGAAATTGTAATTAAGATGGTGATAAGTAGCAGATTTAGCGGATATTTTCCTAACCATGTCCCAAACGTTTTAGTCGGTGTTTTATAATTATTTGCGTTTTGCAGACTTTATAGTCCGACAGGCTTTTGCTCTAGATTTCTGCAAGTATTTAAATTTTCATGCGTTGGGAACTTGCAGAACTTCGACAAAGTGTCTTTTCGTTGTTTGCTAGCTTCTTAACAATCGTCATTTGACATTAGGAATTTTAAAAATGGTTTCTTCTGAATTCAAAGATTCTTTAGCATTCTGATCAACTTTCTCATTGCCATTTATACCTTTTTGACTGGGAACTCAGCAATAAGTAATTGTTTTCAGTTCTGAGATGTTGTGTTTTAGTAATAGTTTTTGTATTTGAGGGTTTTTGGATGATGTATGTTCTAAGGCCTGTACAACTGACATGGAGTCAGAAAATATAATGAATTTGTCCTTCGAGTTATATAAACAATGTAGGGCTCCTCGACCTAATGCTTCATGCCAAGTTTCAAAGTCATATGCCTTCTGGTTCTGGGAAAGATTTTAATGGTTGTTACTATTGAATGCTCCACGTGAAGTTTGGCTTTGATTGCCCAAGCGGTTTCAGAGAAGATCTTTGAAATTGTGGACAACGACGACGGACGGACGGACGGACGACGGAGCAGGGCCATCCTATAAGCTCACCTTGTCCTACAATTTGAGCTGTGCCTTCGGCTCAGGTGAGCTAATAAAACAGTTATGCAAAATGTGCTTGTACATTTAAAGATCTACAAAACTTAAGCATATTTTTTATTTGTCTGCTGACACAATATGGCCATTTTGATTGGCCAGTGGCAATAGTTAATTGTAGGGATGTCAACGAATATTCGAATGTTCGAATATTCGCATTTCATACGAATATTCGAATGCGATTTCTGGATTCGAATATTCGCATAATTTTCTAACCTGCAATATTGTCATGTATCAGTTTAAAGGAGGACTCAAATTTAAGGCCAAAGGTCGAAAAATAATATGACCAGTAATCCTGCTTGTCTGTTGAGTAATTCAAGATGGTCAACATTTTGACACACTTGCAAATGAGATTGCTCAATTAAGAGTTTGACACTTTGTTGATTCAAGTGACACTTTGTTGATTCAAGTTGAGAAGAATTGCTTGCTTTCAATAAATGTTTTTAAGGTGTGAAAGTCCTACAATTTGAGCTGTGCCATTTGAAAACTTAAAGTGTTTTGGCACCTTTTTTTGAACATGTATTACTGTTACAGATAATAAATTATTATTTCTTTTACACCCACTCTAATTGCCACTTGGCATCTTCTAAGGTAATTAAATCAATGACAAATAGCCCATTTGCACTATCATCAAGGTAGCCATGTTCCATCTCTTATCAATAAAATCATTCCCAGAAGTCTGTGTAC